>CM053622.1:74068628-74111000 GCA_028646595.1 Phalanger gymnotis | reverse complement strand
AACTCAAAGTTTTAAAAAATAGATGTTCAAAAACAAAAACAAAAAAGTTTTTGCATGCAAGTAGAAAATAGGATGCACAGGCAATGGGGCATAGAAGTTTATCTTGCCCTACAAGAAAGAAAGGGAAAAGGGGATGTGAGGGGAGTGGGGTGACGGAAGGGAGGGCTGACTGGGCAACAGGACAATCAGAATATACACCATCTTGGAGTGAGGGGGAGGATATTAATGGGGAGAAAATTTGTAATTCAAACTCCTGGGAAACATACTTAATAGAGCACTGGGGCTGAAGTCAGGAAGACCTGAATTCAAATCCAGACTCAGACACTTATTAATTATGTAATCCTGGGTAAATTACTTAATTTCTGTTTGCCTCAGTTTCCTCAACTATAAAATACGAATGATAATAGCACCTACCTCCCAGGATTGTTATGAGGATCAAATGAGATAACGATTGTAAAGCACTTAACATGTAATAGCATAATACACAAAGGGAAAGAAATTATCTCTGGAAAAGCATGTACAATATGAAATTTTAAAAACTTATTGAACAGGAAACTAGTGGAAAAACTACTTAAAGGGAAAGAGAGGAAAGTCTACTTACCTAAAAGTGAAAAAAAAGAGGGGAAGAATTAAACTACCAGATAAAAGCTGGAAAGGAAAAGGAACTAATAAGCAAAATTCCAAAGGGAAAAGGGGAACAAATTGTGCAAGAAGAAGGGGAGGAAAGGGAGAGAAAATCAGGAGTGATGGAAAAAGAGCCAGCGAGGACACCTTAAAAAAGATTAAGGCAAAGTAACTAGAAAAAAAACCCCGAAAAACAAAAAATAGTACTGTGTTTACATTTGAAAAGGGGGAAAAATTGTAGCTTGGGAAAACAAGCAGTATTAGAAACAAATGGAAAAAAATACAAACCTAGCTACCATAACATTAAATGGGAATAGATTACACAATGCAATAAAATGAAAAAGAGTGACATAGGGGATAAGAAAACAAACACATTTAAAAAATAAAGTTATACATAGAATAAAACAGAGCTGGAAAATTTTCTTAGTATCCATCAAGAGTTAAATTTTAAAAAGCAAGAATTGCAATCATGTTATCCAAAAAACAAAAACAAACATTCAAAGAAATTATTTGAGCCTTAGTTTCTTCACCTGTAAAATGAGGAGGTTGGAGTGGCTTACTTCTAAAAAGTCCCTTCTAATTTTAAGTCTGTGGTCTTATGAAACAAATTTGCTTTCTTTTATTGACCAACAGAAATATGTTGAGGAATTGGTATATGTAACATATATAAAATTTTAAGATGACTATAATCATTAAGCATAGTACAATGATATGAGGGAAATGATTATCAAACAACTAATTGTTAACATTGAGGAGACACCGGATTTATCCCTTTCTGAAACTTTATTTTCTACCAGACCAAGCCAGCATCTGAAAGACATTGCAGATAATGAGACGGGATGAACTTTCTTCTCAATCTTGTTCAGACACCACCCAGTTCTACTCAGGTTTGGGGGATATATTCTCTGATTAAATTGCCCTAGACAGAGGGTGGTTTGGAAGTGAATGACATAATCAAAATCAAGTCCCCCAGTCCTTCGCTAGAATAGGCCCCCCCTCTCGTTATACTATTTATTTTCTCTCATTACTTGTTAATCAATCAGACTCAACTGCAACCCTCAGGAACACCCACTCTTCCAAGGGCATATAAATGGGGCAAGTGGATTCCATGAAGGGTTTTTGCCATTCAGGAGTGTCACTAAACCCTTTGGTTAACTATATGCTAGCATGAAGAATAAATGATTAATTACCCAGAAATTATGTCTCTTGAACTTTTGATAACAGATATAAGGAATAAAATCTTTATGCTCTTTATTCATTTTAGTTTTTTGAATGTAACTTAGACCCTAGAAAATGCTAAATAATTTAAAAAAAAATAATTCTTATGTTTTAAGTTAGAAATACAAATCTTAGGCAAGATCAACTCAATTTCTACCACTTAAATTTTACCATATGCTCTTAACCTAAAAGAGCATCTCTTTGAGACTCCTCCTCCCACCCCCTATCCCTAACTCAAAACACGAATTTATGCTACTTTTAATGGGAAGATTTTATTAAACCACAAGCATACCTGCTACAGTTTATGATTACATCTTCTGGCATTATTCTTTTCTTCAACATCCCCATTTTTGGATGGTCCCCACGACCACGAAACAACCCTGGTGGCTCAGTCTTGAAATTGCCAATTTTCTCTCTGTGGCCATCTAATATACAGTAGCCAAACTCTTCCTGAAGTCTTTCTGCTTCTTCTTTTAGCTTCTGAGTTAGTAAAATATCATATGGCATTAGCGGTGAGCAGAATAGGATAAGTTTAAGTTTCTTAAATTGGACTAATGATTCACCCCTTAATTAACCCAAAGTGAAGTCTACACTTCTTAGAGTGATGTACAACTACTGAAGGATATAAGATAGAATCTACCACTATGTTACCTCCAGTCATGTTAGGCTGTCAATGACAACTGAATTTTTCAGACTAAATTTAATTAAGCTAAAAAAGGAAAAAAAAAAGTCATTCTAGTTTTTTTTTTAAAGTTCTGAGTTAAACTTCAACTATCAAATACAATTATTGTTAAAAAACTGCTTTGCCCATCTCTATTCAAAGTTATTTTTGTTCCTTGTAAGGATTATCATTTCTTAAGGACTTTAATGAATTTCAAACTAAAAATAAATGAAGTTACGGTAGATTTTTCCCAAAGATTTAAGAAATATTTACATAAAACAATGAAAAATGAAAACCATATTTCACAGTGGACCAAATTATGTTTTATTCATTTATCACATGCTTCAGAGAAGAAATGTTACTAACCACATTCCTCCCCTTAAAGGTGGACCTAGTTTTATGTAGTTATATGTGTTTCTGAAAGTGTGTTAATGAAGTATTTTAAACATCCTAGGGGAGTTTACTATTTAAAAGAATCTTATCCTTTTATAAAATGACTGTCAATAAAGTAAATAATCACTCCCTAATTTTATCTTTAATGTAAAGAACTTCATGCAATTAAGTCTGCTTAAAATATATCTGCATGAAATTTGACCAGTAGAGATTTCAACGACACAGAGTGTTTATGTCTCTGCTAACCAACCTCTTATCGATGGCCTTGCTGAGCCCATGAATAAGATGAATTTCTCTAGGATTAATATCAATAAATGAACAACTCTAAAATTTTAGAACGCATCCTGACCTGTTTCTCCTCTTTGGGCAAAGCTTTTCGGGCTTCATTTTTGTCAACAAAGTACTTGTGGATCTCTGTGAAGTCACATTTGTCCAGGTGCTTGATTATCTTTTTCTCTTCCACTGTCATTTCCTGTGCCAAAAGCCAGAAACCAATATAAAGCCTTCCTTACTCATCAACTTCAAGCTCCATGATTTTATCATAAGGGTGCCCTAACAACTAAGGCAGAGACTTTAGCAGACAGTCTTCATAAAACCCATTATCTTGTGTTCAACCTCTGGGTGAAGAGGTCCTCCCAGCAAGCTTAGCAAGCCTGGTGCTCAAAAAGAAACAAAGTCCATCACTAGGCAATTACCTGAGGCTTTTCCAGTTTGTTACAACCTGCTAGAAGCCTGCACCCCAATGGTATGGAGCAAATCCATAACACAATGAATCATCAGAATAGACCATCTCTTATCTATAACTAAAAGGACAAAAATGGACCCAATGAGCAAGACACAAACTTGTTATTCAGGGAGATGAAGAAATTTCCTTCCCTAAAAATGAATGGGTCAGATAGGTATTCCTGATAGACGAGAAACAAAGGGTGTACTAGATGACATCAACGACTAACAATTCATTATAACTATTGTTATTAATGACTCAGTACCTAAAAATACTAATATATTTTAAACTTCATCATAAAGAAATGAAGTAAAAAAAACGAAGGCTTCTCTTTCCAGCACTCTAGGACCCTTTGGCCAGTACTTTAAATATATACCATAAGTAGGAGGGCACCATGTATTTAATGCCTACTGAAAAATTAAAAGCTTCTACATTATGATCAAAGGAAAAACAGCTGTCAGGGGTTTATGCCAATACATCCATGACATGTGATTTCACAGGTGCGTCAGCGTAGATTATATTCATTTATAACTTAAGTCTTTGAATGAGAAAGGTAAGTAACTTGCCCAAAGTCAGTTAAGAGACAGAAATGGGATTTGAACCCAAGCCTTCCTGAGTTCCAACTTTAGCATTCTACCCACTATACCATGCTGACTCTTAACAGTTTATTGCTAAAAAATAGTTTACACCAATTAGATTGTCTTGAAAATGACAGCTGTAAATAATAATGATGACAGCTAGCATTTATATAGCAGTCTAAAGTTTGTAAAATGCTTTACATATATTATTTCATCTCCTCTTCACAATAACCCTGTAGGATATCTACAATAGGGGCCTACACTTCCTCTTCTCTTTCTTCTTAACTCTCTACAATCTTGGTTTTCTGATCCCAAGATCACTCATCTATCTACTACACCAGACTGCCTATATAAAATATTCATACCTACCTCAATTATAATAGTAAAAATCTGAAAATGGCCTATATAGCCAACTGTTGAAGACTGGCTGAACAAGCTGTGGAATATTTTCAACTCAATTCAAGAAATGTTTATTAAGTACCTGCTACGTGCAAGGCACTGTACTAAGGGATACAAAAGGTTCTTGCTCTCAAGAAGCTTACAACACAATGGGGGAGACAAAATACAATATATACATATATATAATTTATCTTTGTTCTGCTCCTGGCATTTCTCCTGGAGTTACCAGGCAGCAAGCACCATATCGACTGTTCCTCAGCCCTTTCTGAAGCCACACTAGCTCTCAGGTATATGACCATCTTCCAGGTGAAGGATCAGCCTATTAAGGGGGACTCTGGCAAGAATCTTGCCAGCAATGACTAAGAGAGAGACCCCCACCACCTTGATCATCACAGGACAATCTATTTCCTTTACCTCCAATGGAGGCATACTTGAACTGCTAGGGGATAACCTCCTCTTGCCATATAACCCAGAAAATTTCAGCTTTTATATGAGCAATGAACCTCCTACCTTGTAAATCTTGGCTAGAATAGAGCCAGCACCAGGTGCTTTGCCACATGAAAAGAGCCTAATGGCATTCAAAACCTCTTGTTTAGTTGGAGCTTCAGCTAGGGAGGGATTGACTTCAACCTGAGGTAAACGGTCAAAGGCTTCAGCATTCATTGGTGATGGTCTGTTGAGAACACTATGGAAGTGGTCAGCCTATCTCTCCAGGATCAAGTCCTTATCACTAATCAATGTGGGGAAGTGTTCAGCCTATCGCTCCAGGATCAAGTCCTTATCGCTAATCAATGTGGCTCTGTCAGCACTGAGTAGCTGAGACGTACCAAAGGTCTTTGGCCCATAAATAGCCTTCAGGGAATCATAAAAACTCTTTGGATTATTACTATCAGGATAAAACTGAATTTCATCTGCCTTCTGACTGAGCCAAGAATCCTGCATCTCTCTAAGCTTTGCTTGTACTTTACTTTTGATGGAATTAAAAGCTATCTTCTTAGAGATGGATGAGCAATCCTGCTGGCAAACTCTGTGGAGTTCTCATTTTTCATTTAGCAGCTTCTGAATTTCCCCATCATTTTCATCAAACCAGTATTGCCGCTTGTGAGTGTTCTGACCCAGATGAGCAAATGCAGTGCTATACACCAAACTTCTGAAAGCTGCCCATTCCTTTTCTGCTCCACTATTGCCAACTGTGTGTTGGCTCAATTTTCCCTCCAAGTTAGCAACAAACTGTTTTCACTCAGAGAAGAGCTCTAATTTGTTGACATTAATTCTTCAAGCAGTCATTTTGCCTTGGGGGCACTGCTTTTGCTGAAAACAAATATTTAGCTTGGAAAGGATAAGTCTATGATCAGTCCAGAACTCTGCACCACACATTGCTTTCATCACTCTAACAATATACAACATACAACACATACACACATACATACACACAGAGCAAGCTACATATAGGATAAATTGGAAATAATTAACAGAGGGAAGGCATTGGAATTAAGAGGGCTTGAGCAAAGTTTCCTAGAGTAGGTAGAATTTTAGGTGGGACTTCAAGGAAGCCAGTGAGGTCAGTTGTCACAATAGAGAAGGAGAGCATTCTAGGGATAGGGGACAGTCAAAGAGAAGGCCCAGAGTGGAGGGTCTTGTTTGTGGAACAGTAAAGAGGCCAGGGTCACTGGATTGAAGAGTATGTGTTGGTGAGCAAGATGTAAGAAGACTAGAAAGGCAGGAGGTGGCTATGTATGAAGGGCTTTTAATGCCAAATACAAGATTTTTGTATTTGATCCCAAAAGCAACAAGAAACTACTGGAGTTTATTTAATATAGAGGTGACATGGTCAGGTTTGCATTTCAGAAAAATCACTTTAGTGGCTAAATGGAGAACGGATTAGAATGGGAAGAGATTTGAAGCAGGCAGACAAACCAGCAGGCTATTGCAATAGTCCGGAAGTGAGGTGATGATGGTGGGTAGGATCGGAGAGGAGAAGGGGACATATTCAGGAGATGTCATGAAAATAAAACCGATGGGCCTTGACAACAATTTGGATATAGAAGGTGGGTGTGTTTGTGTGAGAGATAGTGAAGAATCCAGGATAACTTCTTGGTTGTAAGCGTGAGGGACTGACAAAATGGTGATGCCCTTTATAGTAGTATAGTAGTAGTGTTTAGGGGGGAAAGATAATGAGCTCTGTTTTGGACATAATGAGTTTAAGATGTCTACTGAACATCCAGTTATAGATGTCTGCAAGGCAGTTGAAGATGCAAGATCAGCAGAGCAAGTGGGGCAGGAAAGGTAGGTTTGAGAATCATAAGCATAAAGATGGTAATTAAACTCACAGAAGCTGAGATCACCAAGTGAAGGAGTATAGTGAGAGAAGAGAAGAGGGCCCAGGACAGAACCCTGAGGTTCTGGAGCATGATCTAGAGGAGGATCCAGCAAAGGAGACAGGAGGAGCAGTTAGATAAGTGGGAGCAAAACCAGAAGAGAAAGGTGAACCAACAAAATGAACCAAAAACCTAGAGAGAAGAGAGTATCAAGTTGAGGATGACCAACACTGTCAAATGCTAAAGGGAAGTCAAAGAGAATGAGGACTGAGAAAAGGTCATTGGATTTGGCAACCAAGATATCATTAGTAACTTTGGATGTCAAATAGAACATCAGCACAGTATTTTGTTTGACTTTTGTGGTAAATTGAAGATATAAAGAAATGGAGTCAAAAACCAATAATTTTATGACTATCAAATGACTACAAGTTCCTGAAGCCTCACCATGCCATCCAAGGATGATAAGAAGAAGAAAGATGCCAGCAAGTCAACCAAGAAGGACAAAGATCCCATGAATAAATCTGGGGGCAAAGCTAAGAAGAAAAAGTGGTCCAAGGGAAAAGTTTGAGACAAGCTCAACAACCTGGTTCTGTTTGACAAAGCAACATATCACAAACTCTGCAAAGAGGTCCCCAACTATAAACTTATCACTCCTGCAGTAGTCTCAGAGAGACTGAAGATCTGGGGTTCTCTAGCCTGAGCAGCTCTCCAGGAACTGCTTAGTAAAGGTCTGATCAAGATAGTTTCCAAACACAGAGCACAAGTGATATATACCAGGAACACCAAGAGTGGAGATGCTCCAGCTGCTGAAGATGCATGAAATGGTTCAACATTTTTGTGCACATTTTCACAAATAAACTTATTGGACTAAGAAAAAAATGACTGCTTATATTTTAATACTTTTAATTCAGTGTCCTTATAGTGAAAATAAATCATTATCATAGGCATAAAAAGCTATTTTTATAGGTCTCAATGAGCTAAAAGGAAATTTCATTTCAGATGACCATTTTTAAGAAATAAAGCAAAGTAGAAAGATATTCAAAATAATGCAGAGTAAAGAAACTGGAGTGAGAAGAGTAAAAACACTAAAACAACAAAATAGATTAATACCACCGAAGGACAAAATCTGGAAAGGAACACAGGAGATGAGTCTTGTTGTCGTTAATCTACTGAAGGCACTGCAAACTTGTAAACAGCTCTGATCATGATTCTTATCTGTCTTTAATTGTGCTAGGTTCCATATCCCCATATGAAATGATGGAATTGAACCAAACGGGCTCTGAGCACCCTTCAAGCTCTGTATCTCATAACTTAGGTTGGGTACAGATATACTGGAATTTCCATTTCTATGTTTACTTTTCATGAAGTTGTTTATAATGAAAATTTATTAAAAGGAAAAAAGATAATTCAGTACAAGATTTAAAAAAACAGCAACATCAATCACACACATGCATCCAAGACAAAGTACCTTCCGCCAGTCACTGAAGAAGTTGTTTTGAAAAACCTCCTTTGTTGTATATTCATGGTCCAACATTTTCCCATAAAAGGTGGCAATCTCTTCAGCTGCTAAACTCAGCTTCATAGCTTTTCCTGTGGAAATTGAAAGGCCAGATTCACCCGCAGTGCTTGCTGTTTATTCTATGGTCCTACAATTTCCAATGTCGATGATACTAACATTGCTCCTTATCATTGCGTTCATTTTACCTCAGCGCCAAGAGGTTTGTTTTGTATCTAAGTTGGAGGGGAGGGGTGAGGGGAGAGAACCTATGAAAATCTATAAAGACTTTTTTTATTCTCCAAAAGTGTCTAGTTTTACACATATCACATGCTCAATAAATATTTGCTAAGTTTAACTGACAAAACCACAAACCCTGATTTGAGAATATCTGAACTTTCAAAATTTACCTGGCTTCATTAGGTATATTAACAAAGCTAGATTAAAGGCTCCAGAGCCAGAAAAATAAAGACAGATAAGGTCAACCAAAAGATCTCAAAAAACGCCCCCATAAAATAAAACAGCCATGAGATAAAAGCAGTAATACTTCCAAAATAACCGGATCTTCAGGATTAAGTTTAGAAATAAAATGGATATTCCAAGTATCTAGAAATAAAATGATATAATAACAGAAATAACAATAATATGAACTGCTGCGGTCAGGGACCCCAAACCACTCAACATTTTGGTGCCTCAGTTTCTCCCTCTTGGAAACAGGTATTCTACTTTCTCTCAACTGAAGCTGTAGGCTTCTTGAAGACAGAAAGCACGTCTTACTAATTTTTTATATCCATCTCTGTTGCTCATCACTATAAGCCCCTGTATATAAAAAGCACTCAAGACTCTGTTGAGTCAACATTATTGTTGAGCTGAATTATCAATCAAAAAGCATTTACCATCTGTGCTAAAAGAGGGAATGGCAGAAAGAACAATAATTACCTAAAATAATTCAAAACTCAATTAGCAATAAAGATAAAAAGCAAAAAAAAAAACCCCACTCAGTATCAGTAGAGACAATAAGAGGTTGCAGGACTAACAGAAAGAAAAGAATAAAGACATCATGCACTACACAGAAGCAGCTTCACTTAGATGCTCCTGCTGCTACAAAGAGACAAATGCAAACTGACGCTGTAGGAACTTTCATTGTCTATTTAGGGATGCCAGAAAGTGGAAAGGATGCTGACATACAGGAATTAGATGGAGGCATGAATCAGTCAGTATTTGGTAGTACTGAATGTTGACGTGAGTTGGCAGAATGTGTAAAAGGAGGATAACCTACAAAGCCTGAGAGATGGTGGCTGTACCTGGAGATTTTGGTCTTGGATTTCCTCACCTTGTATCATCATTGTGGTAGCTGTGGATGTCCACCGGTATTTGTCAGCTGGGGTTGTGCTGTACGTAGCTACTAAACTCCACTATGGGAAGCATCTAATGGTGAAGCTGTAAAATGACATCAGGCCTAGTAATATTTATGTGAATGGCATCGGCTGAATTGGCTCCTTAAAGCAGGATGCTGTTAGTCAATGGAAAGACTGGGCAAAACTAACAAGCACACATTTTGACCTTTGCCCTCTTCCAGGCCTTGATACCTTTCTGACTTATACCTACTGTCTACAGCCTAGGGATTGCAATTAGTCGAGAGGAGCTTGGGTTCCCACAAATAAAACCAAATCCAGATATTCTATTTTTGTAAAATCAAGATAAGTATTGGGGTTATTTACAGAGCAATTATGAAATAGGTAGGAGGGAGACTAGTAAGCACTAAGACTATTACTATTATGATTATCTTATTAATATTATCTTAAATTGCTGGCATTCAAATAAAATGATAAAGATTTTGTTTATATAGATCATTACTTAGACAAGCATTTTCTGTGATGGCCAAGGAAGCACAAAGACTAGACTTGGGAGTCAAAAAGCCTGGGTTTCAGCCTAGTCTCTGGCCCCTAACTAGCTAGCTATGTGACTTTGGGAAAGTGACTTTACTTCCGTATCTAGATTTTTCATCTGTAAAGGGACGATAACGCTAGTTATACTGTGTCACTCCTGTTGTGGTCTAATGGCTGATGCATGAAGTATTTCATAACAGTGCTACATAAATACTAGCTATTATTTTGGAATACAGGAGGCATGCTGGAGAAGAAAGAACACTGGGCTTGGAAGTCAGAAGAACTGAGTGAACTCAAATGTTCTATCCAACAGAATCATAAAGGATAGTGTTTGAAACACCAGATAAATGTTATTACAGTTTATTATCTTACCATCGTAAAAGAAGTGAACTTTATCTGGAAGTGGTTCATATAAGGGTGCAAAGTATGGCCCCTTATGTTCCAACTGTTTCCATTTCACACCATCTTCACTTTTTTCCTCTTGCCACCTAAAAGACAAGTCACACAAATAAATTTATTTCTTCATGGATACATTGCTTTGTAGTCAAAAGTGTATAGAACTGGGAGCCAGCTTATCTCAGATTTCATCCTGGCTCACCCCCAAGTTTTGAGAGCTAAGTTCATACCCTTCTCTGGCCTCAGTTTCATTATCTGTTAAATTAGGAAGTCGAACTAAATGATCTCAAGCCTAGGGTTCTAAATATAAGAAACTGAGAGACTAAAAATAACTTATATGTCCACTGTTAAAAATGACAAATATGCAGAATGAAAAAAAAGGGATACATAACAATGCAAAGTAGAACTAAAAGCATATCACATACCATGAATGCTATTTAAATCCAAAAGCATTTAGAAATATCAAGGAACCAGCATTTAAAAAGCACCTAACTTTGGACCAAGCATAGTGTGTTGCCACGTGGATACGAATACATGAGACAGCCCTTGCTCTCAGGAGCTTATATTCTACTGGAGATAAGCAACGGCAACACAGATGAATACAATCTTGGAAGGGAATGAGGGGTTTCAAGAAGGGGGGGGGGTGAAGGAAGAAAAGCATTCAACACAGGAGTGACAGTCTGTGGAAAAGCACAGGGACTTGGAGATAGAATGCTGTGTTCTGGAATATCAAGCTGGCCAGTTTGGATGAAGGTGGGAGTGAGAAGGAGTAATGTGTAATTTAGCTGGGAAAACTAGGCTGACACCAGACTGTGAAGAGCTTTCAGTCCCACAAGAGTTTTTATTTAATCCCAGTGCCAAAAGGAAGCTAGGGAAGCTGCCTGAGAAGCTTGATCAGACCTGTGGGTTAGGAATAACCATTCGGCAATTGTTTGGAGAGGCAGAGTTTAGTGATGAAGAGACTAAGGTAGTCATCTGAATAATGAGAGGGAAAGAGGGCTAGGCTGATTCTGGTATGAGTGAGGAGGAGGAAAATACTGTGAGAGTAAAAATCCATGAAATAATGCTGGTGATTTGGCATTTATTTTGAAATCACCACATTCAAAAACAATTACATTTTTTACAAAGCATTTTTCCACTCAGCTGCAACGTCCCACTCTACAACCAGACCTCCAGATATTATGTCCCACCCCTTCCCTCTACCTCTAAAGAACCATAATCCTGTCAATTCTACCATAGCTTCTGGAAAAGGTGCCCTATTATTCCACTCATGCAATCCTGGAGATATCCCAGACCAAAATACCCCTCTCTGGCCACCATTACCCTATTTGAGTTGCTCATTTGCTTCTGTCATATCCAACTCTTCGTGACCCCATTTGGGGTTTTCTTGGCAGAGATACTGCAGCGGTTTGCCATTTCCTTCATTTTACAGATGAAGAAACTGAGGCACAGTTAAATGACTTGGCCAAGGTCACACAACTAGTGTCTAAGACTGAATTTTAACGCAGGTCGTCCTGAGTTATCCACTGTGCCACCTAGCTGCCCTCTATATAAGCTGTTTCCCAATTAACATGCAAGCTTCTTGAGGGCAGAAATTGCCTCTGACTTGTATCTCCATAGTAGGCTTAATACATACTTTTTCATTCACTCACTCACTCATTTTCAAAGGGCAGAAAAATTGGGAAGAGGTTACCATGTTGTACACTAAGGCTGCACAACATATGGCCCTTGGGCCATTTGTAGTCCACCACAGGATTTCAAGGCCCTTGAAAAATACAGAGGATGTAAAAGAAAGCAAAGATGTAATGAGTGCTTTGTCCGTGCCCGTTTAACCTGCTTTCTACCAGTCACTATTGTGACCACCATGCAACTTGGCCGGTGGGTTGCTACTATGTACTCTCTCCTGTTTGTCATGTGCCCTGTGGCAATCAACCATCATCACTCTGTCTCTAGTCTGAGAGGAGAGATTTCATGATAAACAAAAATATTAATAAATATAATTGATATTTATTAAAATTTCCCCCTTTAAAATATGATTTGCAATTTAATCATTAATTATACCTCTATTTGGAAAGTGAGCTTATCTGCAACCCAAAGAAGTTTAGTTTATTTTCATTTTGGCCCTTACTTACTGCAAAGTTGTGCAGGTCTGCTTCTACATTAAGCAAACGCTGTTAAAATCCTGGGATTGCTCAATTTTTTAACTCCAAATCACTCTGGCTTTCATTGACTGGTAAACAGGTCCCAGGCCAAGCCCTACTTAATCATTGTTTGGGCCCTGGTTGGCTCAGAATGAATGTAAATAGTAATTGTTTCTGTTTTAGCTGGAACCCTAAGGGTCTTCCCCTCCCCAATGGAATTTTTTTTTTTTTGACTAGGTAAAGAGGCCATTTTCTGCCTAATTTCTTATTAAGTCTTAATCATTGAATGGGCATTGCCTCAGTCAAACTGAGCCCTGTTAAAGACCTTAGCTTGAAAAGGCCAGGGTCTCCACTGTGTCCTGGGCCATCTCCAGTGGTCCTGACCTATATCTGGCCATTGGACCTACATGGTTCTGGAGGAGAAAAGTGAGGCTGGTGGACTTTCACAGTCCTCCCTCACTTAAATCCAATTCACTTGCATGTTGTAGCATTGCCACCTCCCCCTTCCCCCATGTCATGGTCCTCTTCAAGAATGAAGGACAAACAACAACTACTACCACTTACTATATCACCACCACCACCACCACTATTATTACTACTACTACAACATTTATCAAATGCCCCCTATCATGTAAGAACCTAATATTAGCCAAAAAGTATTGCTTTCACTATTGTCTTTAGGCACTTAAAGAGTACCTATCATGGAACCTGGAAAGATTCTCCTGTTTAGGGATATACAAGCAAGCAGACCTATGATTCTTCTGAAATTCTCATTTTGATCTAAAAGGCCTAAAACCAATTTACAAATATTTCATAATTAATGTTATTATAATACTTAGAGGCATAAGAGCACTTTTCAGCTAGGTGGCACAGTGAATAGAGCATTGGGCCTGGAGTCAAGAAGGCCTGAGTTCAAATCCAGCTTTAGCCACTTACTAGTTGTATGACCCTGGGCAAGTCACATAATCCTATTTTCCTGTTTCCTCATCTGTAAAATGAGCTGGAGAAGGAAATGGCAAACCACTCCAGTATCTCTGCCAAGAAAATCTCAAATTGGATCATGAAGAGTCAGACACGACTGAACAACCTAAGTGACCTTACTTATGACCTAGTTAAACTCACTCATTTTACAAAAGACACTGAGGTGAAGGGAAAATGCCTTGCCCAAAGTCATAATAAAACCCCTGGATGCCACATCTAGTGCTCTCATCACTACGCATACCCCATCTCCTAACTATCTGCAAAGTCTCCTCCGTTTCTAGATCCTGTGAATTCTGAAGAAATCAATGGGATTATGATAAAATGTGAAAACTGCCAGGGGCCCTACGGATCAATGATTCAACCTATTCATCTGACAACTGAAGCAAATAAAACACAGATGAGTGAAGAGCCTTGAGCAAGGTTACTGGATTATCAAAGGGCAGCACCACAACAAATCAGGTGTCTGGGTGAATCCACAATAACTTCTAGCACATTAAAAGTAGGGGAAGCTGTGGATAGAGCACTGTGTGAGGAAGATGACTCTTCTTGAGTTCAAATCTGGTCTTAGACCCTTACTAGCTGTGTGACCCTGGGCAAGTCACTTAACCCTGTTTGCCTCAGTTTCCTCATCTGTAAAATGAGCTGGAGAAGGAAATGGCAAACCACTCCAATCTCTGTTAAGAAAACTCCAAGTGGGATCACAAAGAGTCAGACATGACTGAAAAATGCTCAGCAACAAACATTAAACTGTGTTCTGAGCTTGATGCCAAAGGTACAGGGTGTGTGTGTGTGTGTTTACAGCAAGCAGCCTCAAAAAGAGGAAGGCAGTATTTTCTCCTGTTTCAAAGTGAAAAAAAGGATCAGAAGAAAATCACTCAACACTTACCTGGATCCTGCAGATTCCTCCCTTCTCTGTGCTGCCCCCAGCCAGAGGCACTGCCTTCTCCAGGCATTCAGGAGATAACTAGATTTAGTGTCATAGCACACACTAGGGGCTACTCTTTTAAGCCACAGTATATTCCCAATACGCGTCCGCATCCCAGAGCGTCACAGCAGAAACCATGCTTGTTTAACAGGAGGTCAAAGGGATAAACTAAGATACCTGTACTTGTCAGTGTGTTGACCTTTCACCCGGAAAGGATATGAATTCAAGCGGCATCCATGGTGCTTTAGAATGCAGCATTCTGGGAAATGTAGTCCTAAGCCTGAAAACCATAGTATATCTACACAGCAATACCACAGTCCCTCCTGGCTTAAACACTCTAGACTCTCCCCTTTCTGTGTATTAGGGTCTTAGATTTAAAGCTAACAGGGCCCCTAAAGGCCATCTCCAACTCCCTTAATAATAGACGAAGAGACTGAGAAGTGACTCGTCTGGGGACACACAGGTAGTAAGTGACAACTTGGGATTTGAACCCTGGTCCTCTGATTCCAAAATCAGTGCTCTATTTTACCATGCCATCTCTACTAATCTTATGCTCCATCACATTCTTAAAGAATGTATTAAGCAGTGCTGGGAAAGGAGTCTGATGCCTCCTCATGGCAGGCAGCATTGGTATGATGGAATCATCACTGAACTTGGAATCCTTATAACCTGGCTCTTCCAGTTACTTCTATGATATTAATCAAGTCTTTCCCCTTCTCTGGCCTCTATTTCTTTACTCGTAAAATGTGGAAGTTGCCTAGGTGTGCCATTCCATGGTTCCTTTTAGTTCCAAAGGTTTTGATAGAGAAAGTACTTTTTTCCTACTTATTAAAAGTGAGAACTGAAAGGTTTCTCCACTCAGCTGAAATTACTTTGGCTATGGCTAGGTTTCTTTATCCACACAGTGTGAAGTTGAAAGAGAAAACAATAAGGGCTATGGCCACTTTCACTGGTATCACAGCTGTTTATTGGATACCAACTGTTTGAAGATTTGTTGTTTCCCTCTTTATGTTTATTTCTTGGAAAACTCTCAATAGAGTTTAGGTACATGACACTAAATTTAAAGCACAAATCTATGTCAATTGAAAAATTGTGCAACTAAAAGGCATCTTAGATTACATAGTTCCCCTTGTTTTATAAAAAGTTTCAATCCTGCCTCAGTTACTAATTGTGCAATCATGGGTAAATCATTTAAATTGAGTCTTTTTCCTTATCTTTAAAATGGGAATAAATATACTTGCACACTACCACATGGCTACGATGAGGAAAACATTTTATAAACTTTAAAGTAATTAGCATTACATAAAATCCTTGTAGGACTGGATCACCTGGCTAACAAAACAGACTTTAAAGTCACTTACTGTTCTAAGTTATTCAACGATCAAGAACCACATTTAAGATTTCTATCCAGAAGTTACTCATTCAGTTCATTCTTGGTTTATCCTGACACCTAGTGGCTATAAAGCACTAGCACACTGTTAAGAAGACTACAGAAATCATGTTTCCCCCCAGGCCTTTCTTGACTATTTTTGGTACTAGTCATTATTTTTAAAAGTTGAACACCAGAGCTAACTTTTTAAATGCAGGTGATACATCTGATTCTGTAACTACTGCTTAGAGAGACTTTAGCCATCAAATCTTAGAACTTCCAAGTTTGAAAGGACCTTTGAGATCCATACCTAGACTTGTTGTTCAGTCACCTGCACTTGGTTCACTCTTCACAGCCCCATTTGGAGTTTTCATGGCAAAGATACTGGAGTGATTTGCCATTTCCTTCTCCAGCTCATTTTACAGATGAGGAAACTGAAGCAAACAGAGTTAACTGACTTGTCCATGGTCACATAACTAGTGTCTGAGGCCAGATCTCAACTCAGGAAGAAGAGTTTGACTCCAGGTCCACCACTCAATCCGCTGCGCCACCAAGCTGCCCTAACTATACCTGGACATATACGTCTATACGGACACAGATCTCGCATCACAATCCATCCACCTCCGCCGCTATGTGCATTCTCTCTAGATACCCCCATTCTGCCTCTTGCCCTGGGAATAGTAATCAAATAAATACCACCAGTGGTTTTAGAAAGAGCAGTGACAATCCACTGCCCTATGGCTCTACTCACAATTCCCCATACAAATTCCCTAACTATCTACTAAATGAATGTTAGCTTTCTGAAGACAAAGACTATCTTACTTTATTTTGTATCCTCTGGACCGGGTTAAAGAGTAGGTGCTTAATGTTTTTTTATTCAATCATTCATTATTAAGTCAAATGCTCTTATTTACAGAAGAGGAGGCTACTCACCCAGATCATCATTCCTTCCACCCTTAATTCTTCTCAGGCCACCCCTGGCTACACTCTCCCCCTTCCCTATCTTACATCACTCAGATATCTTCCCCCGCTGTCTTCTTTCACTTGGCTCATCCTTGGTTCCTCACTCTCGCTCACCCCATATGTCCAATTTATCACCAAGTCTTGTCATGTCTACCTTTACAGTATTCTTCAGATAAAGTCTCATCTCTTCACTCAACACAGAAGACACCCTAGTTCAGACCCTTATCGCCTCTTGCCTACAATATTACAATGGTATTCTAATTCATCTCTCTGCCCCAAATCTTTCCACATTCTAACCTACCATCTGCTCATTTGCTGAAATGATTTTTCTAAAGTGTAGGTCTGGCCATGTTACACCTCCCTCCTCTCTCCCATAATAAACTCTAGTGGGGAAGGGAACAAGCATTTATTAAGCACCTACTATGTGCCAAGCACTGTGCGAGTTGTTACAAATACTGTCCCATTTGATACTCTTAACAACCTTGATGGGTAGATGCTATTATTATCATCTTTATTTTACAGCAGAGGAAACTGAGGCAGACAAAGATTAAGTGACTTGCCCAGAGTCACACGGCTAGTCTCTTAAGGCTGGATTTGAACTCAGGTCTTCCTGAGGTTTAATACTCTATCCACTGTGCCACCTAGATGCATTATTTTCAGAATCAAACATAAAGTCCTCTGGCATTTAAAGCTCTTTCTAACTTGGCCCCTCCCTATTTTCTAGTATTCTACACTAGACTCATCTCCACATGCTCTACATTCCAGCAACACTGGCCTACTTGTAGTTCCTTGAACACAACTCCATCTTTCTGTCTGCAGTTGCTGTCCCTCATGCCTGAAATGCTCTCCTTCCTTACCTCCTCCTCTTAAGTTTCCTTGGCCTTTAAAGCTCAGCTCAAATCCTACCTTCTGTAGGCCTCCTCCAGTCTCTCTACTGCTAGGTCCCAATTTGTGAAAATGAATCTCCTGAAAGGGTTGTATTATTTGAATTCTCCCTGCACATTTCCACTGGGCTAGCACCAACTACCTTATTTCATGTAATTATAATTTCAAATAGTGTGAATTTGGAAAGAATCACTTCAGGGATTACATTTTTCATATTAATTGGGACCTAACTCTATTACCTGCCCTCTCAGATTACCTTTCATCCACTCTATACATATCTTGTATATATCTAGTTATTTATGCATCTGCTCCATCATAACGCAAGATTTTTCAGGGCAGGGTCTGCTCCTGCCTCTTTGTATGAACCCCAATGCTTAGTAGAGTTCCTGGAACATAGCAAATACTTAATAAATGATTGTTGATTAACTGGCTCGGTTTCTAGATGATCTCTAAAGTCCTCTCTAGCTCTAAATCCTATAATCCTTTGAATTTTCTAAAACTTCCACAAACATATGGGGAGCTCTTTGAATTTTTACTTATATTACTGAAGATTTTAGATCTTTCTTAGAAACCAGATACATAACTTTTGCAAATCTAGAATAGACTTAATAATAACCCTTAGGCTATCAAGATTCTGAAGTTGCTTATGTTTAAAACTGGACTATAGTCTGTTCTACGTAATCTTGGTGGTGATTTTGTTATATGCCTCAAATGTGGCCAGCTACAGATAGTAATGGCCAAACTATTCATCAGATTAACATGAACATTCCAATGTCCAGCCAAGGGTGGGAAATGTTGAGTTACCTCATTTCTTAAAAAGCATGCATTAATATGAACTTACTCGAAATAAGCTGCATTGGCATTATGTAATGTTTTCTTCTGTAAGACCCAATGCAGAGAGTCGGTTGTACTTTCATTTTCAAACACATAAATATTGCATTTGTTTGGACTTCAAAGGTCTGACCTACAATCAAGTGAAACATACCATTTCCATTTATTTTCTTCCTCCTGCCTTTTCTTTTTTCCCTTTTCATTCTGCTCCTTTGGGGTTTTATTCATTTCCTTATCTTTTTTCCTTTCCTTTTTCTTGGAACAATGTTCGTTAACTAATAGCTCTTCCCTTTTCACTTTATCTTTTGTTCCACTCTTCTTTACCAGGAATTTATTTTTAGCTTCTTTCTTGCCTTTTAGAGCTTTTTCTTGTATGGATTTGTTCCTATCTCTTGATTTTTCTTGTCTTTTGTTTTTTTTCCCTCCTTCATGGCTGCTTCTCAGCTTTTCTTCTTGTGTCTGTCCACTTTCCTCACTTTCAGTCTTTATATCTCTTCTCTCTCTTTGCCTTTCTTCCTCTAGGTCCCTATATTCTAGCTTTCTTTCCTTTAACTTGTGCACACCTTCCTCTTCTCCCTTGCCTTTCTTCCTTTTCTTTTCTTTTTTAGAAACCAAAGTTTCTGATTTAGTCTTTTTCTCCTGTAGTTTCTTCTCCTTTGCTTCCATGGTGCCATCCTGTTTTTCAGCTTCATTTTCTTCCTCAATTTTTTCAATCCTCAGTTCTTTTTCCTCTTTATTTTCATTATTTTGTACACATTTCTCTTCAAATGACATTTGTCCTTTGAGGTTTTTTATTATCTGATTTTTCCTTTCAGCGTTCATTTCCACAGGAAACATTTTGTTGTCTTTTTTGTTCTCCAACTGTTTCTCATGATCTCCTCCCATTCTGCTGATATAGTCATATTCTATTTGATTTGCATTTTCTTTTTTTAAAGATTCTTTTGCATTGCTGTTTTCAGTCTTTCCTTTCAGGATATCCTGGGTATCACCATGGTCCCCCTCGATCATTTCAAATCTTCTTACCTTCACTTTTGTTTTCTCATACTCACCACTACTCTCCTTTACTGGCTTTCCTGCCTTTTGAGACTTCTCAGTGTGTTTTTGCTTATGATGTTTTTCTTGCCTTTTCTTTGAGTCCTTTCCTTTAAGACCTTCTTGTTTATTTTTACCAGTCACATCTTTTATCTGGTTGCTTTCTATTGGTTTATTGTTTGATTCTTCCATGGTGCTCCAATGTAAAATGTTTACATACTTCCTCATTCCCTTTTTTTCCCCAGCGGTGCCTTTATTTAAGGTATCTTCTTTACTTGCCAAACACTTCCCATCTTCACAAACTCCTTGATTTCCACAATTAGGAGCTTCCATCTTGCTTTCGTGAACTTCTTGTAGCTTTGTTATCTTACCCAAAGAGAGAGCAAAAAAAAAATCAAGAGTAAAAGTTAGATGGCATTGGTAACATTTCATTAACTTAGACATTTTTAACCGTTCGATTCAAATCCACAATTATTTATTAAGGACCTAATATGTGCAATGCACTGGGGTTGATATAAAGGTTGGAAAAGGTATTACCCTTTTCTTCATGGGGCTTCTTTGGGTAAAAAGGCACCAACATAAATAATTTTAAAGACCCAATATTATAGTGTAAGTACACGAAAAAGGTGCAAAACAAAGTACTATATGAGATCCAAACAAGAGTACTATTTGTGAAAGTCAGGAAAGAATTTGTGACAGAAGGGACATTTGAGGTGTGCTTTAAAACAGGAGGATGGTAATTCAAAGAGACCTTTCCAGGGATAGGGAATCAGGTGAGCAAAGGCACAAAGGTCACTTGAAAGGTAAGGCTAGAAAGGCAGGGTAATAATGATTATGCAGGGTCTTAAATGCCAAAAAAAGAATTTAAATTTTACTCAGCAGGCAATAGTGAGCCACTGAAGGATTCTAAGTACTAGAGTTACATAACTGGAAGTATATATAAGGAAGATTATTTTGAGACTAACATTAAAGATGATTTGCAGGAGAATGAATGCAATAGAAGAGAGAATGCAACAAGATGTATTGAGACTATTTTAATAGTTCAGGATGGTAGTAAAGAAGGCTGTACTAAGTAAATGGGCACTGAAATAAAGAAAAGTGGTCAGACAAGAGAAATATAAGAGAAATTCAACTAGCAAGACACGGAAGCTAAATGAATACAATGAAGAAAAAAAAAGAAAGACAGAATCACATAATCTGAATTAGAAGAAACTTCAATAGTCACCTAGGCCAATCCAAATCCCCAAAAGAAGCCTTTCTACAATATACCCAAGTGGTCATTCAGGGTTTGCTTGAAGACCTCCAATGAAGTGGAACACAACACCTCTTCAGGCAGCCAGTCCCTGCAGCTCTAAATCTTAGATAGGTCTCCCTAACATGAAACCTAAATTTGTCTCTTAGCAATTTCCATACTTTGCTCCTGGTTCTATTCTCTGGGACAAAGAGAACAAATCTAATCCTTGTCCTATGTGAAAATCCTTCAAATACTTGAATAAAGCTATAATGTACCCCCTAAGTCTTCCTTCTCTGGACTAAACATCCTTAATTTCTTCAACTGATTTTCACTGGATGTGAATCTAAGGTCCTTCACCATTCTCTCTGCCTTCCTTTGGACACTATTCAACTTAACAATGCTCTTTCTAAAATGTGGTGCACATAACAAAACACAGTCCTTAGAGGTGGTCTGGCCAGGGCAGAGGACAATAAGACCACCAGTACTTTATTCCCAAAAGCTCTACCTCTGGGAATCTTGCGTAGAAGGTGATTTTCTTCACTGCTGCCAATTAAAGAGAAGGAATTGGGGTAAGGAAATGAATTTCTGGCTAAGGCAGTGTCTGATAACAGAAAGGATGGGCTCTTGGCCAAGCAATCAATTAACAAAAAATTATTAAGCTACTAATAGGGTATCCTTAATGAAGGCTGATAAAAATAATATATTTGCCTATAATTTTGCAAATATAATGATGATTATTTTAAACTGAGCATAAGCTGTGATTATTTAAAACCGAGCATTTTTCCTGAGTTAAGAGAAAACTACTATTATGTGTCTTTCATAAACAAAGTAGCAGATACAATATATAAGCAAAAGAAAGCACCAGTAATTCAAGCAGACATTACACAAGAAAGACAACAAAACCCATGGCCTCATATGCCTCCACGTTAATATACCAAATACGTATAATAAGCAGTGATCTCATAGAATACACAAGAGTTGTTTGAGATGGTATTGGAATAGGGATCCAGAAAGGTATGCCTCTTCAAAAGAAATGGGGGGAGGAGCAGTAGTGAGGAGGGTACAGTCTCTGGGAACCCCCCTGAATCTTCCCACCTGATCTGGCTTTATAAGCCTTTCATTATCTAGCCCCAAATCTCTACCTAGCCTAGCCCTCTATCATCCAGCTGCTTCCCCCTCTGGATCCCATCAAAGTCCTATTCTCTTGTTTCCTGGAGTCTTGAACTCTAGTCATCCCGGTCCCATCAAGATCCTCCTCAAGACCCTCCCTAAACCCCTCCTCTAGTCACCACAGACTACTTGACCACCCCTCAATCCTTCCCACACTCTTTCTGTATATAAACTCCATCGTGCTTCCGTGAAGGAGCTCAGCTCATATTCAATCCAGCTCAATAGGCTGAATCTGGCCCACTTGTGAAAACAAGCATCACAAATGGTAAGATTTCTGAAGAGTCAACCCAATATGGCAAATCTTTAATAAACTTTGTCTTTTTCCTTGGCTGAGAAGGCTTGAGTCAAATTCATTCGGTAGGACCTGGCATGTTGGTGTTTGGGGTCTTGAGCACCCCTAAAGACCTATGGTTCCCTGCCTCACCATTTTTCTTTTAACCTCATCAGTAGGGCATAACTGCATTAAGAAGACATATCTGGGAAAATAGCAAGATGGACAATTTTTCTTCTCTCAAGCCTTCAACATCATATCTCCCCCACAAACACCTCAACCTTCTTATCAGATAAGGATATTGCCTCCTACTTTATCAAGAAAAGAGAGATTATTTGCTGTGAATTCCCTTTTCTCCCATTCTCTACATTTCAATACTCCTCAAAATCCTCTCCCATTTTCTCTTCTTTTACTCCAGCATCTGATGAAGAAGTCACATTTTTCCTTACCTAGGCCAATACTCCATCCTCTCCTATAGTTTTCTATAGATTGTCCTCATGATTATCTCTTCTCTCTAATCTCCAACATCTCCTCATCTACTACTGGTTCCTTCCCTTCTGTCTACAAGCATTCCCAATTCTCCCCTATTTTTAAAAACCCTTCACTAGACCACAATCCCCTCAAGCTATGATCCTCTACTTCTCTTGCCTTTCGCTGCCAAACATCTAGAAAAAGCTATTTATTTTCTCCCCTTCTTCTGTGCTTCTCAACACTTAGTAATTTGTCTCTTAACCTAATCAATTACAACTCAAACAATTCTCTCCAAAGTGATCGACACTTTTTCTAACTTTCAAATTCCATGGACAAATTTAACAGAATAATAAACAAAAAAGGAATTATGGATCTGAATACTAGAAAAGCTAGATAAGATAATAAAAATCCTGAGTATACCTAGTTTTTCATCACTGCATGACATTTTTACAGAAAGTGATCAGAAGTTCATTGTGGTAAAGTATAAAGAGTAAAGATCTGGAGTATGGGTTCAAATTCCTCCTCCACTTTTTAAATATCTGTGTGACCTCAGACAAGCCATTTAACCTCTGTAGGCCCCACCCTCATTTGCAAGATAAAGGGGCCAGACAAGATAAACTCTGAGTTCTTTTGAGCTCTAAATTATGATCCTATGATTGTTCGCTGTGCATTAATAACTCAAATGAAGACGAATGGCAAATATTAAATGTGACACAGACCATAAGACAATAAAAACTAATTAAAGAGGAAAATATAAACATAGTATAGATTTATCCTTTGTTTCTGAAGACCAATGACACCACAATGTTGGAGTCTGTATTTGGCTGTGGCTGATCAGACCAATAAGAGTTTGGAAGGCACTACCACAGATAGTGGGAACAAGTGGTCCATTAGAACATTTAGAGTAGAAGTGGCTCTAGATTTGTGGAACTCATGTTTCCTTTGTACTTCTATAATTCTGCTTTGCTCGTAGCACCTTTTTTGATGTGGGCATACCATGCTGAGTGGTCCTGTGGCAGCATTTCCCATGTCTCCCACTCAATACTAAACTTCTTCAGAGGTACTCTGAGAGTATCCTTATACTGCTTCTTCTGACCACCATGTGAGTGCTCACCATGTGTGAGTTTTTTGTAAAGGTCTTTTGGGTAAGTATGTGTTTGGCATTGAAAAAATGTGTCCAGTATCTTATCTTGCCAGATAATCTTCAGGATCTTCCTGAGACAATTCAAGTGCAAACAGTTCAGTTTTCTGGCACGGCACGAATAGACTCTTCAGGTTTCACAGTCATACAATACTGTAGTAAGCATGATGTGGACCTTCAATTCAGTATGTAGCCTGATACTTCTCTTGCACACTTTATTCTGGAGCCTCCCAAACACTGAGCTAGCTCTGGCAACACATGCATGAACCTCATCATCTATGTGGATAGCCCTGGAGAGTGTACTGCCAAGATAAATGAATTTATCCATAGCATTAAAAATTTCTCCATTTCCTGTGACTAACAGTTCCACATATGGATGGTACGGTGCTGACTGGTGAAGGACCTGTTTTCTTGGCGTTGAATCTCAGGCCAAAATTAGCACAAGCGGCAGAGAACTGAACCATACTGTTGCATTTCAGCCTTAGAGGCTGCATTGAGTGCACAAGCATCTGTGGGGAAAAAAAAGTCACACATTGATTTCCTCTCCTCTTTGGTTTTTGCTTGTAGTCTTTTCAAGTTAAATAGTTTACTATCAGTACAGAAACTGATCTGGATGCCATTTTTGTCCTTGCTAAAGGCATCTGACAATATTACAGAAAACATCACACTGAAGAGCATGGGAGCAAGCACACAACCCTGCTTCATTTTGTTGGTGACTGGGAAAGCTTAAGAGTATTGTCCTTCATTCAGAACCTGTGCAAGCATGGCATCATGAAACTGGCACATAATGCTAACGAACTTCTCTAGGTAACCCAATTTTGCCATAACCTTTAATAGGTCCTCAAAACTGACAGTATCAAAGGCCCTGCAGGTTGACGATTGTCGTATACAAACCTCTGTTCTGCTCCTGGCATTTCTCCTGGAATTGCCAGGAAGCAAACACCATGTTGACGACTCTGCAGCCCTTTCTATGTAGCCACACTGACTCTTGGGCAGGTGACCATCTTCTAGATGATTCATCAGCCGATTAAGATGGACACTGGAAAGGATCTTGTCAGCAACAATTATCACTGAACATCCTGTTTCTTTTTTCTTTATAGATGTGAACAGAAGCATCTTTAGGCTCCTAGGAGATGGCTCTCTCTTGCCACACAACCTGGAAGATTTCAGAGAGCTTCTGTATGATCAGTGAACCCCATCTTGTAGATCTCTGCTGAGATGGAATCATAACCAGATTCTTTGCCCCTCAAGAGGAGCTGGATGGCATTTAGTACCTCTTCTTCAGTTGGAGGCTTAGCTAGAGAAGAACTGATTACACCATCAAAGCTTCAACATTCGTTGATGATGGTCTGCTAAAAACACTACGGAAGTGTTCTGCCCACCTTTTCAGGATCATGACCTTGTCACTGATCAGTGTGGCTCCATCAGTGCTAAGTAGCTGAAATGCACCAGAGGTCTTTGGCTCATAAATAGTTGTCAGGGTTATCACAGAAGCACTTGGGATTATTGCTGTCAGCACAGAATTGAATCTTATCTGCCTTCTTGCTGAGCCAAGAATCCTGCATCTCTCTAAGCTATGGAGACTTAAATGGAGAATAAATAATATTATCCTAAGGAATGCAACAAGAAATAAATCATAGAAATAATATATGATTCTATTAAAGAAAAAAATCAGCAATGAGACAATATATCAAAATTTATGGAATGCAGCTAAAGCAGTTCCTAGGCAGAAAATTTTATCTCTAGACACTTAACGAAAAAGAAGATCATTGAATTGAGCACACAGCTGAAAAAAAAAAAAACATCAACAAATTAATAGCCCCCTCAAAAAAGCACAAAAGTAGAAATCTTAAAAATCAAAGAAATAAAACTAAAAATAAAGATTTTTAAATTAAATAATTAAACTAAAAGATATTTTATCAGAAACTATAATGTCAATAATGTATATGTTAAAATTTCCAAATACTTATACAAAATAAATATTTATAGAAATATAAAATATCAAAACTCTTTAAGAAAAATATATGGAAAATCTAAACAACCCATCCTCAAAAAAAAAGAAAGAAACAAGTCATAAATGAATTCCCAAAGAAAAAGAATACCATGTCCAGATGGATTTTCAAGTGAATTAGATCAAATATTTAACAAATAACTCCTATGTCATATAACCCGCTGACGAAAATAGAAAAAGCAAACTCCATACCAAATGCCTACGAACCAAATACTGTCTGAAACCCAAACCAAGGAAGTATAAAACAGAAAAAGAAAACTATTTGACTCTAATGAATACTGTTGCAAAAACATTAAAAAATATTAACCAAGGAACAAAGGCAATATATTCAAAAATATTCAGAATGATTAATACTGAATTTGTATCAGGGTACAAGGATGACTAGAAACATAATAAATCATACTAATAAAGAATAAAAATCACACAGGTTATACTCACAGATGTAGAAAAAGAATGACAAAAGACAACATTCATTTGTATTAAAAACACAAAAAAGCATAGCAACAAAGACTTAAAACATACAAAGTATACATCTAAAATCAAGAGCTAGCATTACCCACTAGCTTTCCCAATACTGTCACATTACTTCTTTTATCTGATGTAACTAACACTAGCTATTGAAATTTTTAAAAAAAGTTTTAATAAGTAATAAGTTTTAATAAGTTTAACAGTATAAGTTTGATAAAAACTTTAATAAGTTTAACAGTAATAAGACAAAGAGGAGACAAAAGTATTTCTTTTTGCAGATAATAAGATGGTTTATATTGAGAAACTAACAGATAACCAATTAAACATGAATGAGGGCAATTAATAGTTTAAGTAAAGTGGAGAGATATAAAGTAACTTCACAAAAATCATAGTTTTGTGTGTGACCCAAATTCTCCCAAAAAAAACAAGAGGAAGAAATAGGAAGAATAATTCCATTTAAAATAACAATATGCACAAAATAACTGAGAATTTACCAAAACATATGCAAGACTTATTTACTGCTATGCCAAACTAACAGATATTTTATAAAATTAGAACAAATAAAAACAGTATTTATCTACAGGAATAAAAGGTCAAAGTATCAAGGAATATAATGGAAAAAAAGAGGAAAGAGAGAAGCTTGCTATTACCATATTGCAAACTATACTGCGGTTGTTCAGTTGTTTCAGTGCTGTCTGGCTCTTTGTGACCCTTTTGGAATTTTCTTGACAAAGAGACTAGAGTGGTTTGTCATTTCCTCCTCCGGCTCATTTGACAGATGAGGAAACTGAGGCAAACTTGCCCAGGGTCACACAGTCTAAGAAATAATTCATTTGGACCCATACTCTATTCCAATCAGTATTAATCAATTAAGTATAGTTCCATAAACGGTAATGATTATTAGCAATTATTAGGGATATACTCATCTAGTAATACACATTTAGCCAGTCATCTAACAATAGTAAAAGAATAAACATATTAATATTTTAGATAAATCATACAGGGATGATTAGATAAGATAGGTTCTTATAGTACACCTTTACGTTAGGCCTCAAACTTTAATCCAGTGTTCACCTCTCATTTACCAGTTATGCTCACTTGCACAACCACAAGAATGCTGACAAAGATATCTCCACCTTGTTTTGTTCAAATTCCATGTCCAAACTCCACATGGGTGGGATGTCTTGATTCTTTGGAAAGTCCCCCCAAAATATTATTTTAGCACCTCCAGATCACCTTCTCTTGTCCAACATGAGCAGGTGACCATCTTATGACCACTTAGTCAGCAGAGATGATCCTTGCCTTGCCCACCTTGTGAGCACCCATGCTGAAGCATCATTTCTGGCCCTCCTGGAGGGTCAAAATCAAGGTCTATCAACCAGTGAGATTCTGCATTTTATCATGTCTCTTTTGCATGTTTGGGTACCAAACCCTATAAAAGTAAGGCCCTGGGGAAAGGAGGCATCTCAGATCATGAGGAAGATGTGATATCTACTTCATTACAGTAGGGGAATCATAGACCCTTTAATAAAGTGCTATTGACTTGGAGCTCTGCCTCAGTGCTTTTCTTGCAGACTGGACAATTTTAGACCCCCAACAGCTAGTAAGTGAGGCCAGGTTTGACTTCAGGTCCACCTGACTCCAGGCTCAGCATGTGCTCAGCACTATGCCACCTAGCTGTTCTCTTTTCTTTTCTTTCTTCCTATCTGTAGTGCTTTACAAACTTTAAAGATTTTGATTTTGATACAGATTATCAACATTTCCTAAAAAAGTTAAATTGGTATAAGTAAATTATAGCCAAAGGACTAAAGAGCCTAGAAATGGCTTGATCTCTTATTTCCTTGCCGAGAGGAGAGAACTGATTTCCAAAGTCAACAATGTTTCATAATGTAATATTGTTTATAAAATAGTAAAGGAAAACTGCTGGAAGCTTATAAACAATATCACTTAATTTAACAAAGTGATTAGTGGGTTACAGAAAAACAAAAGTTTATGGAAAGCTTGGTGAGAGACCAAATTAAGTCAGATCATCCCAAGAGCATTTAAGGATGAAATGAGAGGGAGGAAAACAGAAAAAAAAATTGAAAAGACCTATTAAGATTTCAATTAAAATTATTTTCTTCACTGACGATAGTGAAGCTACCACATCTGAACTCTAATGTCATGGTTAACATCAGGTATGTGCTGGACAAGTAAGAAGTAGGGACATTTTTTTAAAAATGGGATAGTCAGACCAGACCAATTACCCAGAATCAGTGATTTTAGTGAATTTAGACTCAGTGTCATGAAAACACTTCCTAACAATATGAACTGTCCTGAGAAGTGGTGGGTCTCTTCCCTTGGTCATTAAGTCTAAATTGGCTTCTCTGCAATCTTTGCCCATGGGTTCTGACCTCTAAGGTCAGAGAGAGCAAGTTTAATTTCGCCTTCCACATGACAAGCCCTCCACACCTATCATTTCCCCCTCAAGTCTCCTTTTCTATAGGTTAAACATCCCCATTTTCTTCAACCAATCCTCACACATTATGAATTCAAGGCCTTTCACCATTACGGCTGCTTCCTCTGTACTCTTCCCAGCTTAACCATGTTCTCCTTAAATTATGACTCCTGGAACTAAATACAACATTCCAGATAAGATCTGACAAAGTCAAATTACAGTGGAAACCATCACCTCCATATTCCTGGCACACCTCTCAAATGATCCTAAGACACGGCATTAGCTTTTCTGGCTGCCACAACATATTCATATTGAATTTGCAGTCTACTAAAACCCTAAATCTTTTCTAGAACAACTACTGTCTAACCATTCCTCCTCTAACCTGTACTTGTGAAACTGATTTTTTTGTACCAAAGTGTACATTTATTCTGATTTGATCTTGTAAGACCCAGACCAATGCTAGCCTGTAAAATCTTTTTGGATCCTGATTTTATCATTCATTGTTAGCCATCCTCTCCCAATTCTGTATGATCCGCAAATCTGATGACCATAGCTCCTTTACCTTTACGCAAGTCACTTATAAAAATAACAAACAGCACACAGTCAAGCACAGATGCCTGGGGTACCCCACTAGAGACCTCCTGCCAAGTGGACACGAAACTATTGGCTCTTCTTTGAGTCTGGCCATGCAACCAGTTCTGAATCTGTACAAATGTATTAATGGCTACTCCTTATCTCACCATCTTCTCCACATGAATGCTATGAGACACTTAACAAAAGCTTTGGTTAAAAAAAACTACATACAGGCAGGTTCATGATGGCAACACAATTCTAAGGGCATTAACGGACTGATTCCCAAGACATCTGAAGAAAGGATACCAAATGTCAGCAAAAGTAACACATATTGTTACTACCCAAAAAAGCTGTCAATGGAACTTTTTACCCATATACCTACTTCTCCATTTCAACAAAATTTTAAAGAGAATAATCTACAGACATAAAAAATTTCCTTGATTAAGGTAAGAGAAAGAAATAGACATTTATAAATAAGTGATCTTCTAGAGCAGCCATCTTTACAGCTGCAGAGACGGAAAAAGGCAAAGAAGTCCACTGTATCTACTGTCTATTGATTATAAGGAAGCATTTCATTAGGTAAGAATAGTTAACAATAACACACTTTAAATAACAATTTTAGGTTTCTGAAGAATTTTATATGTATTATTTTATTTGATTCTCACAATGCCTCTATGATATAGGTGCCATTACCCCTAATTTTACAGAGAAGGAAAAAGGCTGAGTTTAAGTGACTTGTCCTAGATCATACAGCTAGGCAGTATCCAATGAAAGGTTCAAACATAGGTCTTATTGACTCCAAATCTATTGCTATAGGCCTATGAACCCGGGCACAGAACAGAAAGATGTATGTTTGCCAAAAGTGTCTGCCACTGTCATGGGTAATATCCAGCACACAGTCCAAATGGAAGAAAGACTCCCTATAGATGGTTTGGACCTTCAGAGTCTTCTGTTTGCTGATAACACTGTATCAATTCCTGGGCTACTTCAAAGCCTCCACAATCATTCCAAAGAGTTTGGCTTAAGTATCGACACAGGAAAAAACAATTATGATGTGAAATTGGATGGACAGCTCATTGCAATTAACCTTCACTAAATGAAATCTGCATACATGCTGTAAATGGATATAAACTGATCCTAGAACAGAAAGGAGAGCTCAGGATGGAATGAATGTGGGAAATTGTGCAGTGCTTTTAATGTCTCCAAGTTTCTCTCTTAAATTAACTTTTTTTTAACACCACTATTCTTCAAGTGATGCTATATAGCAGAGACTATAAGTTCAAAAAAGGTCAAGACAAGTCGACATGTCATTATTAAGTGCCAACTCTGTGCCTGGCACTGTGCTAAGTGTTGGGGATATCAAGAAAGACCAAAACAGTGTCCCCTGCTGTCAAGGAGCTCACAATCTAATGGGGGAGACACAAACAACTATGTATAAACAATATATGCAGAAAACAATTTTAGAAGGAAAGCACTAAGATTAGGAAAAGGCTACTTGTAGAAGGTAGGATTTTAATTGAGACTTGAAGAAATCTTGGGAAGCTGGGACAGAATTTCAGGTATGGGGGCAGCCAGTGAAAATGCCCAGAGTCAGGAGATTAAGTGTCTTGTTCAAGAATAGCAAAGAAGCCCGTATCAATGGACTGCAGTGTATCTGAATGGATTGTTGTTCAGTTGTGTGTCTTCATGACCTCATTTTGGGGTTTTCTGAGAAAGGTTACTAGAATGGTTTGTAATTTCCAACTCATTTTACAGATGAGGAAGCTGAGGCAAATAGGGTTAGTGACTTGCCCAAGGTCACACAGCTAGCAAGTGTCTGAGACTATCTTTAAACTCAGCAAGTTGAGTCTTTCTTACTCTAAGGCCAGCGCCCTATCTACTTCAACACCTAGCTGCCATGTGGAGGGGGAAGGTGTAAAAGAACTGTGAAGGAAGGAGGGGGCCAGCTTATGAGGGGTTTTGAAAGCCAGAGGATTTATATTTGTTCTTGGAGGTAATATAATAATTAAAATTATAGACCTCCAAAGACAAAGGAGAAATGCACACAAGGAGTAAGGAGACTTTAGCATATTAACAATAAAGAACCACTCATAAAACAGCTCACTGAAATGTGGTATAACTGGAAAATGAACTATTCCCAAATAAACTATTCCAATATATAAGACAAATTAATGATCGAATGGAAAGTACACCAATAGAGGGAGCACCTAATTTTTTTTTATTTTTAAGGTTTTACTTTAATATTTTAGTTTTCAACATCGATTTCCACAAGATTTTGAGTTACAAATTTTCTCCCCATTTCTACCCTCCCCCCATTCCAAGATGGCACATATTCTGATTGCCTCATTCCCCAGTCATCCCTCCCCTCTTTCACCCCATGCCCCCCCAACCCCTTTCCCCTTCCTTTCTTGTAGGGCAGGAGAGATTTCTATGCCCCATTCCCTATATAACTTGTTTCCCAGCTGTATGCAAATCCCCCCCCCCTTTTTTAAAGCATCTTTTAAAACTTTGAGTTCTAAATTCTCTCCCTTCTTCTCTTCCCACCCACTCTCCCTAGGAAGGCAAGCAATTCAACTTAGATCACACGTGTATTATTATGTAAAACACTTCCACAATGCTCATGTTGTTAAAGGTTAACTGTATTTCCTTCCATCCTATCCTGTCCCCCTTTATTCAATTTTCTCCCTTGACCCTGTCCCTTTTCAAAGGTATTTGTTTTTGATTGCCTCCTCCCCCACCTGCCCTCCCTTCTATCATCCCTCTTTTTAAAATACCCCTCCCATTACTTTCCTGTGGAGTAAGATAACCAATTGAGTGTGTATGTTTTTCCATCTTCAAGTTGAATCCAATGAGAGTAAGATTCTCTCATTCTCCCTCATCTGCCCCCTCTTCTCTTCCAACAGAACTGCTTTTTCTTGCCACTTTTATGTGAGATAATCTACCCCATTCTATCTCTCCCTTTCTCAATATTTTCCTCTCTCACCCCTTAATTTACTTCATTTTTCTAGATATCATCCCTTCATGTTCAACTCACCCTGTGATGTCTCTCTCTCTCTCTCTCTATATGTGTGTGTATATATACGTACATGTATGTATATATATGTATATGTGTATATATATACACACACACACATGTATATTCCCTTCAGCTACCCTAATACTGAGGTCTCATGAATTATATACATCATCTTTCCATGTAGGAATGTAAACATAACAGTTCAACTTTAGTAAGTCCCTTACGAATTCTCTTTCTTGTTTACTTTTTCATGCTTCTCTTGATTCTTGTATTTGAAATTCAATTTTTCTATTTAGCTCTGGTCTTTTCATTGAGAAAACTTGAAAGTCCTCTATTTTATTGAAAATCCATATTTTGCCTTGGAGCATTAAACTCAGCTTTGCTGGGTAGGTGATTCTTGGTTTTAATGCTAGCTCCTTTGACCTCCGGAGTATCATATTCCAAGCCCTTCGATCCCTTAATGTAGAAGCTGTTAGATCTTGTTATTCTGATTGTGTTTCCACAATACTCAAATTGTTTCTTTCTGGCTGCTTGAAGTATTTTCTCCTTGACCTGGAAAATGGAATTTGGCGACAATATTGCTAGGAGTTTTCTTTTGGGGATCTTTTTCAGGAGGTGATTGGTAGATTCTTTCAATTTCTATTTAACCCTCTGGTTCTAGAAAATCAGAGCAGTTTTCCTTGATAATTTCTTGAAAGATGATGTCTAGGCTCTTTTTTTTGATCATGGCTTTCAGGCAGTCCAATAAGTTTTAAATTATCTCTCCTGAATATATTTTCCAGGTCAATGGTTTTTCCAATGAGATATTTCACAGTCTTCCATTTTTTCATTCTTTTGGTTCTGTTTCATAATATCTTGGTTTCTCATAAAGTTACTAGCTTCCACTTGCTCCAATCTAATTTTTAAGGTGGTGTTTTTTTCAGTGGTCTTTTCGACCTCCTTTTCCATTTGGCTAATTCTGCCTTTCAAGGCATTCTTCTCCTCATTGGTTTTTTGGAGCTCTTTTGCCATTTGGGTTAGTCTAGTCTTTAAGGTGTTATTTTCTTCAGTATTTTTTTAGGTCTCCTTTAGCAAGTCATTGACTTGTTTTTCATGGTTTTCTTGTTTCACCCTCATTTCTCTTCCCAATTTTTCCTCTACTTCTGTCACCTGCTTTTCCCAATTCTTTTTGAGCTTCCATGGCCTGAGACCAATTCATATTTTTCTTGGAGGCTTTTGACGTAAGCTCTTTGACTTTGTTGACTTCTTCTGGCTGTATGTTTTGGTCTTCTTTGTCACCAAAAAAGGAATCTAGAGTTTGAGTCTGAGCTCATTTTCGCTGCCTGTTCATGTTCCCAGCCAACTACTTGACCCTTTGGCTTTTTGTCTGGATATGACTGCTTGTAGAGTACAGAGTACTTTGTCCCAAGCTTTAGGGTCCAAGCACTGCCATTTTCAGAGCTACTTCTACTACAGTGTCACCCCAGGCTCTGTCACAGCAGCACTCCTCCTCCCCCAAGAACCGCCAACCAGGACTGTAATACAGATCCAAACAGGGCACAGCAAGATAATCTGCCTTTGTGCCCACAAAGTACTCCTTGCACTCCCGCTCTGATCTGCTGCTAGATTCCTCCCACCTTGTGAGCCAAGGACTTGGAAAGCAGCTGATGCTGGAGCTCCTGCTGCTGCTACAGCCACCGCTGCACCACTTCCTCCACTCCCAGAGCTGGCGGCCAGACTGCTCTGAACCCCATCCTGCAGGTTCCCTGTAGCCTGCTCTTTGGCATTTGTGGGTTGAGAAGTCTGGTAAATACCACAGCTCACTGTTTCATGGACCTAAGGCCTGTTCCAGCTGATTCCAGGTCTGGTTTGTCCTGGCGCAGTCCATGCTGGGCTGGGCTGCGCTCCCAGCACTGTGCTATAGGCCATTTCTGGAGACCTGTTTCCCTCTACTATTTCGTGGGTTCTGCGGCTCTAGAGTTTGTTCAGAGTCATTTTTTACAGGTGTTTGGAGGGATTTGGGGGAGAGCTTAGGCAAGTCCCTGCTCCGCCCCAAGGGAGTACCTAAACTGATGAGATCACAGATCCACTGATTATGTTGAAGTATTCCTGCTTTCTTTTCCTTTACCCTCACTGTAAATAGTTGCCAAGCTTTGTCAATTCTACTTCCATAAGATCTTTCAAATCCATCTCTACTCACAAGAGCCGAACTGTGCTTGCTTCTTACAGCCTAGATATTCTTTTGGTTATCCTTCATATAGCTGCCTACTATTAGTGTTCTCCCCATCTCAAACCACACTGTATTTAAGAATTTTGTTTTGTATTTATTCTCTTTGTGTTTATTTTCTGTTCTCTTTACATTCATTTACATTCTCTTCATATTTATTTATTCAGTACACATTTATATATGTACTACTGTGTCTCCCCCATTGTAATGCAAGCATCTTTCAAATGGAGATTGCTTTATTCATTGTTTTTGTATCTCTGTATCTATGTATCTTTGTATCTATAGAACATAGTAGACGATAAATACTTTTGATTGAGCTGAACTCAAAAAATCAGGGATAGTATTCATTATCTCAACAGTAAAAATAAGTATGATTAAAAGAGACAAACAGGAGAACTACATTATGTTTAAAGGCACTGGAGACAAAATATTAATACCAATACTACATACATATACACACATGTACACCAAATGACATAGAATTTAAATACTTAAAGGAAAATTTGATAGATTTACAGGGAGAAATAGATAATAAAAATATAATAACTGGGGACTTATATTTACCTCTTTCAGACCTAGAAATGTTTAACAAAAAGGAGAACAAGAAAGAAGAAAAGTATCTAAATAGAATTTTAGAAAAGTCAAATATGATAGATCTTTCATGATTACTGAATTGAAACAGAGAGAAATATTTCTCAGCTATGCACAGCATCTGTACAAAAAAAGTAACAGGTATTAATTAGGGCACGAGAACCTCACAAGGCAGAGAAGCAAAAATGTAAACAAATCTTTTACTGACCACAATACAAGAAAAATTATATTCAATAAAGGATCTTTAAAAAAAGGAATAAAAGTTAACTGAAAGTTAATCCTAAATAATTGGTAGGTCAAAGAATAAATCACAGAAATAATAAATTTCATCAAGGAAAATGACAGCAATGAAACAACATATCCAAACTTTCAGGATGCACCCTAAAGAATATTGGGGAAAATTTTTATTTCTAAAGAGGTTTATTAATAAAAGAGAAAAAGAGCAGATCAATGAAATGGGCATTCAACTAAAAAAAAAAATCTAAAAAAGCAACAATAAAAAACCCAACTATGCACCAGAACTCTAAAATCAAAGAAAACAATGATGAAACTGAAATCAATCATTTCTAAACAAAATTTTTTTTAAACAGCTGATCTGATTTTAAAATGAAAATAAATTCCCAGCCTCAAAAACAAAAAAGGAGAATTCACAACAAATAAAGGACATTTTCAGAAGTTATTCTGCCCAAATTATATGCCAACAAAATTAATAATTCAGATGAAGTGCTTGTAAAAATATAAAATACCTAAGCAAACAAAAATAATCAAATTTCAGACAAAATAAATTGTATAAACGAAAAAATGAATTCTCCTCCCCCCAAAAAGCCATAGAACCAGATGATTTTACAAATAAATTCCAACAAAAACAATTAATTTGAACATTACACAAACTATAAAAATAGAAAAGAGATCTTGCCAAACTTCTTCAATGATACAATTATAATTGTGACAACCTAAACTTGGGGGATAGAAATCAAAGAAATTGAAAACAACAGATTAATATCCCTAAATAAACTGACACAAAAATTTTAAATTAAATATCAGCACAGATTAAAACAACTTATTAGGATACTACATATCAACCAATGCAGAAAAAACTTTGGATGAAATACAATGCCCATTTCTGTTAAAAACAAACAAAAATGTAAAAAAAAGCATAGGAATAAATGGACCACCTTAATATGGTAAAGTGATTCTATCTCAAACCAAAGATCAACATTATACATAAAGGAGAACTTTTACAAGCCTTTTTCAGTAAGAAATGAGAATAGGATGTCCATTATGACCATTATTATTTGTTATGTGTTAGAAATAAGAAAAAGAAATTGAAGAAATAAGCATAAGCAAAGAAGAAACAAAATAGTAAAACTCTGTAGATTACATAATAGTCTATCTAGAGATCCCTAAAGAGTTAACTAACATTAATTGAAATAACTTTGGCAATTAGCAGGACACAAAACATAAATCATTTACTTTTTTTTTTTTTTACTGAAGAAAACTACATTTTATTTTTAAGAGTCCACTTTCGTAGAATATTTTATGATTTGCCAATATTTTCCTCGCAAATATACTGTGAATGCAAATAATCTAATTATTATTACTATAAATATTGTCTTTCTAGAGTTAGGAAACTGAGTTAAGTGCCTCGACTAGCATTATGTATGTGAAAAGTATCAAAGTCAAGACTTAAACACAGTTCTTCTGATAAAGCACAGTTCTTTCTACTAAATGATACTGTCATTCTGAGAGTCTTTCTAGTTTTGTACTTTTTTTAAGTAGATTGTTTATTTTTAGTTTACAACACTCAGTTCTGTATGTTTTTGAGTTTCAAATTTTCTTCCGTTCCTTCTCCTTTCTCGTCCCCCCAAGACGGCATGTAGTCTGATAAAGATTCTATATAAACCTTCACGTTAAACTTATTTACACAATAGTCAAGTTGTAAAGAATTATGACCAATGGAATGAATCATGAGAGAGAAGAAACAAAGCCAAAAAAGAAGAGAGGGGAAAAAAAAAAGAGAGAGGGCAAATAGTTTGCCTCAATCTGCATTCAGACTCCACAGTTCTTTCTCTGGATGTTGATAGCTTGTTCCATCATGAGTCCTTTGGAGCTGTCTTTGAGCCTTGTATTGCTGAGAAGAGCCAGGTCTATCAGAGTCAGTCATCACGGAATCAATATGTCTGTGGTTGTGTACAATGTTCATTTGCTTTTTATGTATTATCAACAAAACTTCGCAGGATGAGAGGCAAAGAGACATTTCATTTAAAATAACTAGAGAATATATAAATTATTTGGGAATCTACCTACCAAGACAGACACAGGAATGAATGAATACAAATGAATACGATCAAAAAATACGCTTTACAGAAACAGAGAGATCTACCTGAATAATTACAGAAATATTAATTGTTCATAGCTTAGGTCATGACAAGAGAATAAAAAAGACTGCAATCTAAATTAATTTATTTATTCAGTGCCACATCAACTAAACTACCAATGGATTACTTTTTAGAGGTAGGAAAAATAATAACAATTCATCTTAAGTGATAAAAGACCCAGACTCTCAAGGGAAATAATGAAAGTGAGGAGGAAGGTGGCCTAGCAGTACCATATATCAAACTATACTAACACCAGTTATCATCATTATTTGGTACTGATTAAAAATGTAAAAGTTGATCAGTGGAGCAGATTAGGTATGTAAGATATAGAAGGAAATAAAGTAACACAGTGTTTGACCCCAAGACTCTAACTACTAGGGCAAGGACTCACTGCTCAACAAAGACTGCTAGGAAAACCAGAAAGCTGTATGACACAAATTAGGACTAGATCAATATCTCACACCACAGAGCACAATAAACTCCAAATGGATACTGGGCATATAAGATAACATCATAGTCAAATTAGAATAGCAGAGCTGATACCTTTCCAAACTATGGCTATGAGAAGAATCCTTTACCAAAAAAGGGATAAATTACAGATGATAAAATGGACAGTTTTGTTCCCATGATAAGAAGCTTCTGCACAAACAAAATCCACGCAGGTAAAATTAGAAGGGAAATAGTTGCCTCAGAAAAAAACCTTTACAGTAAGTTTCTCTGGTAAAGGTTTGATATCCAAGTTATATAGAAAGCTAATTTAAATATATATGAACAAGGGTCATTCCCCAACAGACAAATGGTCAAAGGACAGGAAAAGGCAGGTCTCGAAATTAGATGCACACTATTAACGACCATAAGAAATATTCAAAATCACTAATAACAACAGAAATGCAAATGAATATAACTGAGGTTCTGTTGCACACCCATCAGATTGGCAAAGATGATGTCTGTAGGGCTTATGGGAGGATAGACACATTAATGTAGTTGTCAGTAGAAGTGTAACATGATCCAGCCATTCTGGAGACCAATGTAGAACTATACCACAAAAGTCACTAAATTATATGTACTCTTTGACACAATGATAGCACTACTAGGCTTATATAACCCCTTTAAAAAAAAGAAAAAAGATAGATATGTACAAAAATATTTAAAGCAGCACTTTTTGTTGTATCAAGAAACTGGAAAATAAAGAGGTGTGCATCAACTGGGGAATGACTGAAAAAATTATGGTATATGAAAGTAATGTAATATTACTGTGCCATGAAAAATCATGAAAGTGGTAGATTCAGAGAATCCTGGAAAGATTTGTATGAACTGATGAACTGAGTGTTAAATGAGCAGAACTGAGAGAACAATTTATACAATGTCTGCAACACTGTAAAACAAAAAAAGGCAATTTTGAAAGATTTAAAAATACAGATAAATGCAAAGACCAATCACAACTTCTGAGGGACAATGATTAAGTAAGCTATCTGCTTCCTAAGAGAGAGTTGTGGATATGAGATACAAAATGATATACATTTTCATACACAGAAAGTGTGTAATAATCTGTTCTGCTTTAATAAGCTGATTTGACAAAAAGGAGGGTTCTTTTTTTAAAATTGGGAGAAAGTGGAGGAAGGAGACAGGGATATACAGAAGTGATATTCTATGAAATATAGAACAAAAAATTATTTTAAAAATGCTAGTGAAGAGGAGAATGACAGCTCCAGGTCTGGAATCACAGGAAGCCTGCCAATATCAGTTCTCCAGGAAACTATTATCAAGGATGATAGCTCTCACTTCCAGGAAATACTGAGCAAAGAGGGAATATTGTAACAACCTGATTTGTGTAATGTTCATATTTCTGCTTTAGCCAAATGACTTTTTATCTCTGATTGAAGTGAAGGCTGGGCTACCTTTTAGAAAAGAGGGCTAAAGGAGTCTGAAGAATATTTATCCATCCTCTAAGCTATTGATGAGAATGAGGTGTTCTTTAAAACAATGTAAAAACAAAAAAGAAAAAGGATATGAATTGAACAAAGAAGAATCCTGACTGGTGTCCAAAGACTGAAGGGTAGAAGAATGTCACACAGAGAAATGGAAGAAGGACCATGAACTAACTCCACTGAAGATGAACCAGCTGCTTATACTCCAGGAATGATATAGAGTAATCAGGCAGTAGGAATCATGGGAAGTTGCTGGCTTCTCTGGTTACTTTCAATTCTGTGAGCTTGTAAATACAAGGTGTCCCAAAAGTCTTAGTGAGATTTTAAGCTATTAAAAGATATTAAAGCTTAAAAGGGCACTAAAATTCTTGGGATGCTCAGCATATCTGAACAATATCCCAAAAAATTAAGCATTACACAAATAACAGCTATTATATCTTCCAAGATATAATAGTTTTGTCTGACTGTAAGTTGTAAAAGAATGTATCCATAATTTAAAAATACTTACTTTGTTGCCTTTTTTCTTTGACAGCCTCTCATTATTTCCAGGCTTCACCTCTGGAGTTACCTGTGCTGACCTAAAATACAAATTTTACAAATTTCTATTCAACTTTACCCACAGGAACACACTGATTTTTATTGACAGACAAAGTTGGCTACTATCAAGAAAAAAAAAGGAGGGGGAAGAGAATAGCGGGAACAATGGCATAACAATTCAGAAAAGGATTCCCTCATAACCTTTGTCTGGAGAAGAGCTATATTAACTTACTAAAAGACTCTGGATCGATTAAATGCCAGGTGCTTGGTAGTGGGGCAGGAGTTGTGTTTGTCCTTTGTTCTCGAAGAGGACCATGACATCGGGGAGATGATGACATGACTTGCAGTTGACTTTGATTTGGGTGAGGGAGGACTGTACAAGGTCACCAGCCTCACTTTTTCCTCCAGAGCCATCTGGGTCCAGTGGCCTGATATTCATCAGGACGACTGGAGATGGACCAGGATGCATTGGGAGACCCTGACCCTTTTTAGGCCAAGGTCTTTTCAGGTTCTCACTCTGAGTGAGGTAATGCCCATTCAGTGTACAGGCCTCTTTAAGGAGTTAATCAAGGGATGGAGTGGGGCAAGGGAAATAGTCCTAAATGAAGTATTTCCTCAGGTAGCATGTTTTCACAGCACCTTTCTGCCTTGAGGGGCAATAGGAGGGGGGCCAGGTTCAACAGCAGGACTGAAGGGGGAAAGCTAGTTGTTGTTCTGCAAATGACCCAGTTCATAAAACTCTGCCACTTAATCTCCACCACAAGGTTGAGGACACTGGATTGAGAGAACTAGTCTTGCTAAAGAAGTACAAAACGGAAGGCTCAAGAATCTCAGAGGTGAAAAGGGAATGTAGAAAGCATTTAGTTCAACTTATATCTCAGCAGCAAACCTCTCCCAACCCCAACCCACAGCATCCCAACAAGCTGTTAACCTTCTACGCAAAATATAATCACTCACCACATATGGACAGAAATAGGGACACCTATTTAAAACGTAAACTTAAGAACAAAAAACAAACTACCCAGATATCTATGATGGAAAGTGGCTGAGTACCCAAGGCCACTACAACAGACTTGGTTTTGTAATGGACCACAGTATAGAACTGCAAAAAAAAAAAAAAACTACGATGAGAATATAGATAGAACTGCCTCCATGATTAATAGATATAGGTAACTCCTAAGGAAATTCCTTCTACTAATGCAGGTCAGTCTCTCCTATGAGAACTATAGTCTCAGAAAGTAGCCTAGAATACTTGCGCAGCATGTCAGAAGCAAGACTTGAACCCAGGTCTTCCTAGTTCTAAGGCTAGCTCTCTATCCACTGTTATACGTCCTCTCAAGATATTAATGGGACATAAAAGAAAGCATATTAAGGCAACAGGTTAATTCTCAGCAAACTTTACACTGGAAAAAGCTCTGGCCAAGTCATTCCTGCAGAGTATCATGTCCCTATTTTAAAATAGAGGCAAAAAAAGGGGCGGAGCCAAGATGGCAGCTGGAAAGCAGTGACTGGCGTGAGCTCCCCACCAAGTCCCTCCAAAAACCTATAAAAAAATGGCTTTGAACCAATTCTAGAATTGCAGAACCTACAAAGTGGCAGAGGGAAGCAGGGCTCCAACCCAGGACAGCCTGGATGGTCTCTGGGTAAGGTCTGTCCCACACGGAGCTCCCAGCTCCCAGCTGAGGGGAGCGGAGCTGAGCCGAGCAGAGCCCAGGGTGCGCTGCACAGACTGACGAGACCAGGAGTCAAGCAGAGAGTGCCCTAGCATCCTGAATTACTGAGCTGTGGCATTTACCAGACCTCACAACCCACAAACAGCAAAGACAACAGAGAAGGTTAGTGGGAAAAACTGCCGAGACTGAGTTTGCGGTTAGGCCACCGCCCCTGGGGCAGCTTTACAACTACAGCTGCAGTATCTTCTGGCCCCAGGCCCACCTGGTGGGAGGAATTAAGTGGCTGATCAGAGCAGGAGTGAAGAGCCTGCTGAAGATTTAAGCCCAGTCCAGGTTGGGGGTTCTTGGGGAAGGAGGAGTGCTGGTGAGGCAGCGCATCCACCCAAGCGTGGAACACAGAACTCTTTAGTCTACAAGCAGTCATATCCTGCTGAAAAACTCAAGG
>CM053622.1:73968338-74068128 GCA_028646595.1 Phalanger gymnotis | reverse complement strand
GGGGGGGGGTGGAAATGGGGAGAAAATTTGTAATTCAAATGCCTGTGAAAATCAATGCTGAAAACTAAACATATTAAAAAGAAATTTAAAAAAAAATAGAAGCAAAAAACTGAAGACTAACTGAATGAAAAGCAACAGAAAGTAACGAGAAATAGAAACTCTAAGATAAGGTTAAATAAACTGAAATTATTTGGTTAGACTTCATACCTAACAGATTGACTAATAAGGAAAAAGACAAACGTTGGAGGGACATGGACAAATAGGGATCCTTGTACACTGTTGGTAGAGTTGTGAACTAATCCAACCATTCTGGAGAGTAACTTAGCGTTATGTCCAAAGGGATATAAAATTGTGCATACCCTTTGACCCAGCAATATCATCAGGTTTGTACCCCAAAGAGAAGGAAAAGAAAAAGGATCTATATGTACAAAAATATTTATAGCGGCTCTTTTCTTGTGGTGGCAAAAACCTGGAAATTTGGAGAAGCCCGTCAATTGGGGAATGGCTGACCAAGATATGGTACATGATTGTGATGGACTACTATTGTGCCATAAGAAATATGACAAAGATGTTTTCAGAAAATCCTGGGAAGACTTACGTGAACTGATGCAAGGTGAACAGAATCAGAACACTGGACATAGTAACAGCAATACTGTACAATGATCAACTGAAGAACGTAGCTATTCTCAGCAATATAATGACCAAGACAATTCCAAAGAACTTATGATGGAAAATGCTACCTACCTCCAGAGAAAGAACTGATAGAGTCTGACTGCATATTGAACCATACTTTTTTTGCTTTATTAGTTTTGGATTTTTTGGATTAGGTTTTCTTTTGTAACATGGCTAACGTGGAAATGTTTTCCATGACTGCGCATGTATAATCAATAACAAATTGCTTGACTTCTCAAGGAAGGAGGAGGGGAAAGAGGGAGAAAAAGAATATGGAATATTTTTTTAAAGGGTAAAAAAAAATTTTATATATAATTGAAAATATAAAATAAAATGTCATTAAAAATAAATTATGTGTTTAGAATGGGCTAGAGAAAGGATTACAGTGATAGGCATCTCTTTACTCAAGTCTGTTCCTCACTCAGCCGTCAAACTCATCTTCCTGAAGCACAAGTCTAACTAACTGTGTCACCCTCCCCCACTCAATAAACCCCAGTGGCTCTCTATTACCTGCAGGATGAAATATAAAAATACTGTAGGGTATTTAAAGCCCTTCATAATCTTGCCCTTCCCCTACCCTTCATCCCCACTTTTCTAGGTTTTATATACCTTAATCCAGACACCTTAGTTTCCTCATTTATAAAATTATGAGTTTTAACTAACCACCAAATATTTCAAAAAGCTGGATGTTCAAACTGGATGTTCTGGGCATCTCCAACTTAACATGTTTAAAATAACTAATTATCTTTCTCCCCAAATCCAAGTTCCGAGTTTTTCTACTCCTGTCAAGGGCACAAATATCCTCCTATACAGCTAGATTCAAAACCTCAGAATTGTTCTCAACTGTTCACTCTTACATCCTGCCAATTCGGCCAGTTTCCTGAGAGAAGATAGAAGAAACTGGTGCTGTTTAATATAAAGAAGGGAATATTTAAAGGGGACATAATAGTTGGTCAAGTAGTTGAACGGCTGTCCCTTGGAAAAGGGATTATTAGTCTTATTATTATAGGTTCCTGAGGGCAAAACTAAGAGCTATGGGTAGAAGTTGTAATGAAGCCAATTTTGGCTTGATGTCAATAGCCGGTCAATAAACCTTTATTAAACCCCTACTGTGTGCTAAGCACTATGATAAGTGCTAGAGATGCAGAGAAAAAGGTAGCCCTTGTCCTCAAGGAGCTCACAATCTAAAGGGAGACAACATGCAAAAAGCTGTATACAAAAAAACTATATACAGGATAACCTGAAAATAACCAACAGAGTAAAGAACTAGAAGCATGGGGATTGGAGAAAGCCTTGCTACAGAAGGTCAGATTTTAATTGGAACTTGAAGGAAGCTTGGAGGAAGAGACGAGGAAAGAGAATTCCAAGTACTAGGGACAGCCACAGAAAATGCCTGGAATCTTGAGATGGAGTGTATCGTTTGAGGAACGACAAGGAGGTCAGTGTCACTGGATCTAAGAATACGCTGGGGGTGGTATAAGACAACTGGAAAGGTGGAGGGAGGGAGGCTATGAAGGACTTTGAATGCCAGAGGATTTCATATTTCATCCTACAGGTTACAGGGAACCACAAGTTTACTGAAGAGGGGTCACATGGTCAGACCTATTCTTTTTGATATAAGGAGAAACTTCCTAAAAATAAGAACTATCCAAAAGCGAGACAGGTTGCCTCAGGGGGTACTGAGTTCCACTTCACTGGAGTTTTTCAAACAAAGGCTGTATGGCTACTTAACAGCTATGTTAAAGAGGTGACGCTTGATTGGGGTTCAGGTTGGGCTGTATGGCCTTTAAAGTTCCTTCCAACTCTTAAGATTCTATTATGCAGGTATTTCCTTCATATTAAATGGGGAAGATGGCTCTAAAAAATTTGAGAATTCTACATTGTCCTTACCTTGCCTATAAAACTAAATTGCTGAGAACAGTAAGAATACCATTCCAAACCTGTAGAGAACAGCAAGCAGAAACAGAATCTGTGAGAGGAGTTTCTGTCAGAGGAGCTCTCCTACAACAAACATCAATTAGCTTGCTACTGTCTTCATAGCACTGTCCTCATCACTCGACAGAAACTGCTCTCTCCAAGGCTATCAATCTCTTAACTGCAAAGTCTAACAGCCTTTCCTCAATGAATGAATAAGAAAGTATATGCTATGTGCTAAACTTTGGGGTACTAATAGAACAGGGCAGTCTCTGTTCTCTAGAATTTGCCATTCTAACCTGGAGTCTCTGAACTGGATGCTATTTTAAAAATATTTTATTAACTATTTCAATTTTTCCTCTATAATCCTACATATTTTATATTGTACATTCAGAGACATTCTGAGAAGGGGTCCATATGCTTCATTAGACCGCCCAAGGGGTCTATGACACAAAAAAGATTAAGAACTCCTATGACAGAGGAAGGTAGCACACATAGGAGGCTTCAGTGACAAGTCAAATGGAAAGGTCTAATAGTCTTTAGGGTATAACAACAAAGCAGATAGGAATGCCTCTTCTTTAAAGTCCTTGATAAAACCATATTCCTTTCAGATGTTGAATCATTTGGCAGCGGCCAGTATCTTCTTTCTTGGCCTTCTGTAGCTATTGGTGCTAAGGAAGCTGGGGCTGCAGAGACAGTGGCTAGGTCCCATCTGCACAAGGATTGCATCTCTGGGCAGTGACTGCAGGGCCCAGGCTAGAATCTAGCAAGGTCAGTGGTCTGGAGAGGGGATGTGCTGCTGGGTTCACAGTTCTGGGCTGTCTCCATCTGATTCTAAGAGAAGGAGGGAGTCAAGGTGGTGGCAATGGTTTGATTTGCTTGAACATGCTACCGCCTACCTCTCCCTCCAGGTGCTTTGATGATTCAAGTAAGGTTGGCTTGCCTGCCCAGTCAGTGGCAAGGGGATGGCAATGTTACTGGTGGTAGTAGGAACGGTAGGTCCCTTCTTCACAAAAGCTATTCCCTTCCAAGGGGGCTAGGCTTGTTATCAGGACTGGTGGTCTGAGGGGAGAGACTATGCCTCAATCTTTTGATCTCTCTGAAGCATTTGACATCTTTTACTTTTAATTAATTTTTTAAAAAACTGAGTATCCTCATCTTCCCTGGACTGGAAATGCTGGGGCTACTCATAGTCCTGACCCCCCACTACTTGTCAGAATGGGAACTCTAGCCTTCTGAACTGGTTTGTCCCTTTCCTCCTTAGGAAGTCAGGCAGCCCCCCTGCTTCCAGGGACTCATCATATTAATGCTGAACTTAGGTTTGACACCCAATTAGAGTAGTCCACTGCAACAGTCTCCCAATAGCTGGGATTACATACCTGTGCCTCCATACCCAGAAGCAAACACCTGCGACCACTTGGATACTCTCTCTTTTCTGAATTTTTGTGACAATGCTCTCTCTTAGTTCTCTTCGCACATGTCTGACCATTCCTTAACTGTCTTTGCTGAATCGTCATCTGAACCACTCCCCATAGCAGTTTTACCAATGACTTGAATAAAGACATAGATAGAAACGCCTATCAAATTTGCAGATGATACAAAACTAATACCCTGTATTGCAATCTATTTCTAATGAGAAGAAATTTAATAAGGAGCAATGTAAAGTCTTGCATTTGGATTTAGAAACATCACTTTTACAAGTGTAACATGGGAGAGGCATGGCTAGCTAGACAGCAATTCCTTTTCAAGCTCAATATGGATCAAGAATGTGACTTAGCAAAAAAAAAAAAAATCAGCTAATGCTATTCTTGGAGGCATTAAGAGAAGCCCAGCAACCAGAATGATGATCTTGCTATTGTCAGCCCTAGTCAGATCACGTCCAGAGTATTCTGTTCAGATCTCAGTACCTCATTTTAGGAAGGGTGACCGTGAACTGGGGCCTGTCCAGAAGAGGAGACTGAAGATCATGACACAGAAATATAGTTTGAAGGGGATCAAGTATTTTTAGCTTAAAGAGGACTTTAGGACACTGTGATAGCTGTCTTCAAGTATCTGAAGGGATGTCACATACGTTTGTTCTGCTTGGATGGAAGGTACAGTAGCAGATTTAGGCCTGGTACAATAAAAACTTCCTGACAATTAGAACCATCCTAAGGAGGGTTAGACTACCTCAAAGAGAGGTAGCAGACTCCCAGTTAGTGGACATTTTCAGGCACAAGTTGGATGACTGAAGAACTGATGTACAGGGGATTCTTGTTCAGGTACAGATTAGACTCTGTGATCTCTTCCAACTTTGAGATTCTGAGATTTATGACAATAATAAACACAAAATGTAAATTCAAATTTATAGATGGTCTCCATAATCTCTAATTCTCAAAATTAAACCTCATTCTCATTTAAATTGTTACTTAATTTGATAGTACAGAGTAAACTTTCCACGCCTGAATGTCTTCTTTCCTTTTCCAGTAGAAATAACAACGAATTAGGGGAACAGATCATGATTAAACAAGCAAAAAAGAAAATCACTCAAGATAAAATGGACTATTCTTGTTTTAAGTTAAAGGACAATAAATCTAGTGTAGTTAAAATTAGAAGAGAAACAGGTAAATGGGGCAAAAAATTCTCTGCATCAAGTTTTTTTCTGAAAAAGGTCTTATATTCAAGAGACATAAGGAACAGATTCAGATTTATAAGGATGTGAAAAGGAAGTTTTCGTTTTAATTTTTATTTTTAGTTCCAGATTCTCTCTCTCACCACTCCACCTCACCCATTGAAAAGGCAAGAAAATATAATACTCATATATGTGAAGTCATGGAAAACCTATTTTCCCATTAGCTATGTACCAAAGGGGAGAAAAAAAGCAAGAAAAATAATATAAGAGAAAAAAATCGCTTCAATTTGCATTCTGCGCCTATCTGGAAGTGGTTAGCATGTTTCGTCATGAATCCTTTGGAATTGTGGTGTATCACTGCATTGAACGGAGCTACTAAGACTTCACAGTTATCCTTACAATACAACTGTCACTGTGTACATTATCCTCTTGGTTTTGCTCACTTCCCTTTGCATGAATTCGTTTAAGTTTTCCCACATTTTTCTGAAACCATCCTTGAAAAGGCAGTCTTCAAATAGAGAAATCCAAGCTATCAAAAGTCATCTGAAAAAATGCTCCAGCACATCAAAAATTAGAGAAATGAAAATGAAAGCAACTCTAAGGTTCTACCTCACACTCAAGACTGGCAAAGATGACAAAAGACAAAAATGACAAGTGCTGGTGGGACTTCAGGAAAACAAGAACACTAATGCATTGGTGGTGGAGCTGTGATAAATTAGTTCATTCTGGCTGAACTATGCCAAAAACGTTATTAAACTACCCAGCTATATACTTCTACTAGGCCTATGCCCCAAGATTAAAGAAGAGGAAAAAGACATATGTGTACAAAAAATACTTAAAAGAGTAGCTCTTTTCATAGTAGCTAACAACTTATAAACTAAGAGGACGTCTTCTTTATCAGGTAATGGCAAACAAATTATGATATATGAATGTAATGGTATATTACTGTGCCATAAGAAATGAGAAATTGGATAATTCTGGAGGAAACTGGGAGGATCTCTATGAATCAATGCAAGTCAAAGAGAGTGGAACCAGGAGAATCATTTACAGAAAATACATTGTTGTTCAGTTGTTTCAGTCTTGTCCAACTCTTTGTGACCCTATTTTGAAATATTTTGAAAATCTGATCAATGCAGTCACAAACCTGTCCAAAAAACTAAAGATGAAACATGCCAGCCACATCCTGCAGGAGAGGTTGACAAACTCAGAATGTAAAGAGAAATAGACCATTTTTGAGCATGGCCAATGTGGGAATTTCCTTTTCCAGATTATACGTGTTAATGATAAAGATCTTGTTTTTCAGGCTTTTTTTTCAATTGAGGGGGGAAGAAGAATAGGAGAGATAGATTATAAATTCATGTAAAATAAATGTATATTTTAAAAATTAAACTAGAATGGACTAAAATGAGTAACTCCACAAAACAAGAAATATTAGAACAAAATAAAAAGAATAAAAAGAAGAAAATATAAGGCATCTACTACCAAAACAACTGAAATGGAAAACAGTCAAGGAGAAATAATTGGAGAACCACTGTACTCCTTGAAAACCATTTAAAAAATCCTGGACATTGCATTTCAATAAACCACAAATGAAAACTTCCCACTCATATTAGACTCATAGAACAAAATAACGACAGAAGGACTCCAATGATCACTTCTTGAAAGAAATCCCAAAAGAAAATCTCAAGAATGTCATAGCCAAAATATAGCCCTCCAAAGAAGAAAAATACTCTAAGCAGTCAGAAAGAAAGAATTAAAAAACCACATAACTACAGTCAGGACTATATAAGACCTGACAACTTGTATTATATACAGGAGGAGAACTTGGAGTACAATATTCCAAAAGACAAAAGACATAAGCTCACACATGCAAAAACAGCTCTTTAACAGAATAAAGGAATACCAAGCACTGATGATGAAAGGATGACAGCTGTGTAAAAATTGTAAAATGCAAACACAAAGAGTCAAGAAAAACCTAGAAAAGTAAATTTATTTAAGCCATCTGAAGGGGCTATATGATGTTGTGTTAACAATCTAATAGAAGAAAACACTTAAGTGTCTTCAGAACCTTGACAGACTGAGAGTTTTAAGAGGGGAAAGAAAAGGCTGGGTAGTGTAGTAAGCATAAAAAGAAAGAATTAGGAAGATGGAATTTATTGGGGCTTATGAGAAGAGTATATAAACATGAACAAAATGTGCATGGGAGTGCAAGAAATTAGATGAGCTGGAAAAAAGAGGTATGAAAGAGGTATGAACACACATACTCACACGTTCTGAGTTTATCACATAAATACATCAAACTCAACAAGAAAAAAGGTGCATACTGGGGATTTACGCTCAAGGGAATGAACTTTAACTTTGGAGAGTGGGTCCTGAATTAGAGATTAAAAAGATAATGAAAAGAACCAATGATACATCTCTGAGGTAAAAAAGAAAAGAACTATAGAACGAAAGCATATTGATCCAGTTATAAAACACTGGTAGCACTGGGAGAAAGGTGCTGAAAGAGGAAAAAACAACTGGGGGAAAAAAATCTTGGCAGCAAATTCTCTGAAGTAGCAAGTTTCCATAGATCTGTCATCTAAAATCCTATACGGAGCTGATCTAAATATATTAAAAATAAGATAATTCTCCGGATAATTCTCAAAGGATGATATTCAAGCTATCAACGACTATAGGAAAAAATGTTCTAAATTACTACAAATATCAGGCAAATTAAAACTCTGGCAAAGATGACAAAAAAGGGAAATGGCAATTGTTGGAGGGGATATAGAAGGAAAACAGGCACAACGATAACTTTTGGTAGAGTTGTAAATGAGTCCAAGCATTGTAGAAAGCAATTTGAAAATAAACCTAAAATATTACTAAATTGTACATATCCTTTTATCCAGCAGTATCACTACTAGGCTCATACCCCAAAGACATCAAAGACAAAGAACAATCTACATGTACAAAAATATTTACAGCAGTATTTTTTGATGTAGCAAAGAACTGTAAGCTATTATAGCAAAGAGCTGAAAAAGTAGAGCCCGTTAATTAAGAGTTGCCTGAACAAATCACAGTAAATGACTACAATGGAATATTATTAAGCCCTAAGAAATTATGCCAGATAATTTCAGAGAATCCTGGGGAATCTGCATGAACTGAGGCACAGTGAAATGAACATGACCCAGAGAATAATTTATACAATGATTACAATACTGTCAAGGAAAACAACTTTGACAGGCTTAAGTACTCTAAATCAACTACAGTAGACCAATGTTGAATCCTGTTTCCCTCCACACCTACCTCTGGCAAAGATGCAAATGGAAGAGAGGTACAAAACGAAAGGGGTATTTTCAGACACAGCCAAGACATGGCAGATTTGGTTTTTTTGACCCTCCTTTTTCATTAAGTATAGCTAACTTGGAGGGCTTTGAGGAAGGAGGGGAGAACAGAGGCAAAGAGATGGTGATGCAAAAAAAAAATTTTTTTTAATTTACAGAAGAGAGAAGGAAGTTCAGGAGAAACAGACAGGTAGAGCAGTGTTAACACTACTGTGTAATATATACTCAATCCCCTCCATTCAAGATTTCACATACAATCCTCTTTTCCTATTCTTTGAATACGTAAATGTTCATGTTTGTCATGTTTCTCAAGTTCATAATAATAAGGGTAATTTTTAAAAGCTTGTGAAAGGAAGAAGAGAGAGGGCCATAGTTAGATAGAAAACAGTCAAGGAAAGGTTGTGTTGCTTTTGTTGTTTTAGGATTGGGTATCCTAAGCTTATTTTTAGACAACTGGGAAGAAAGAGTACAATGGATGGAGGATGCATCGTAGAGAGAGCTACTGAAGCAAGAACCTGAAAGAAGTGGGAAGGAATAGGATCAATGGTGCTATTGAGGGAATCAGCCTTAGTGGGGAGTTGGGATCTTTTCTTCTCTAGCCAGAGGAAAGAAGAGAGAGAGAGAAAAAAATGAAACAAAATACTGAGAAATGAAAGAGGGGAGCTAAAGAGGCACATATCAGATCATCTCAATCATTCTGATGAGGGTATGAGGGTGGTACATTATTGCTCCCAAATACAGAGAGACAAGGTACAGTTAGAGCGAAAGGAGAGAAGGTAAGGCACAAAGCTGATAAAATCATTCTATATTGAAACGCATACTGTTTATGCTAAATCTTGCCCCTACAGAGAATACACCATACATCCTGTTCACATAGTCACAATGGTAAATACTTAATGACTAATGAAGCAGAGGAAAAATATTAGATTCTTTAGTGTATTCTCTTACTGTTCTCACAGCCTTGTGTTCTCAGACACATTTTTCCTATGGAAACCTGGAACCAGTTTAAATGGATGTATTCAAATTTTAACCAAATTAGGCTAGGGCCCAAAATAGGTTAAAACAAAAAATACAACCACACACCAGATGTTTATAATCCATTATTTAATGCCTGAAGGATGCTCAAATAGCTCACCTCAGAGGAAACGCTTGTTCCATCGTTGTAGTTTTGACTACTACAGATTCATTATCCTGAAAGAAAAGGGTACTAAGGTCATTAGTATAATACCTAATATTATTAATAATTACATACTCTTACCTATTTAATCAAATCTTTTGATTATATAGCCTTCCACACTCCTGAAAGTGATGACAGGCTAATTCTGTTATATTTGCTTCAAGCTACTACAAGGCTCTGCTGCATTCTCTCCAAAATCCTGCTTCTGAAATATAGCAATAACGTGGCTGTTACTGTACTCAATACCAACTATCCAAGGTGACTGAGGTACAAAAAAGCTATCAAGTAGGACAACTATAAAGCTGTCAAGGACACCAACAAGTGGGAATGAAAACCTATTCATTCTAAACAATTACAGTCTCACTATGATAGTTCCACAACTAAATGTTATTTAATCCTACATATTAAATTATTCTGTCTATAACAGTGCCATCCTTGGGACAGGTGTTCAATGTCTGTTGAGTTCAACACAACTACAAAAAACTATGCTGGGAAGCCCAACCAAAATCACATAAGTCATGTGCAGGGCTATAGCTTTTGCCCAAGGTTCTCCTACAAGGTTTGGAGACTCAAGGAAAGACCAGTTCTACTAGGATGAGCATTTCTAGAAGCAATGGTCACATATAGAAGGGGAAATTCAAATATTCTAAATAGATAGGTTAAGTCTACATAAATAGGCTAATGACACTATAACTTTTGCTTTGGTTGTAGCTTAAACTTTAAGGATAAAACCAGTCAACCGAATTATTAATTTTCTCCATGGTCTTAACTCCAGATTACTAGTATATGAATGTACATGTCTAAACAGACACTTAAAAAAGGAGAAACAATATACTGCAATTACTATTCAATCTGAAACGTATTCATCAGAGCTAAGCACAGCAATTTTAAGTAATTATCTAACTTTTATATTTCGAGTTGCAAATTCAGTCTTCCAGCAAGTCAAAGTTCCTGAAACCAATGCTATACTTGGTCTGTGGGATAATAGCTCTTGAGATTCTAATGGCTAAATGTCCAGGACTAAAACTGTTTTCATAGAAAGAGATTATCTAAACCAAGCAGCTTCAAAGCCTCATTGAACCTTACAGTTAAAAGTGACTATCATAATTGGTCCTACACCTCTTATCCTTCCTTCCTGACAAATAATCATCCAAACCCTTTCTATGAACCTTAAAAGGAGTTTTTTCCTCCAGTTTCTCATCCAAACACTAAACTCTTGTGACTGCTTAGTTTTGTAGATTTAATCTTACTACCATGTTGTACATTTTTAATTACAACTAAAGTGAATCAAGTAGATTAGCAACTTAAAAAAAAAAACACCCTCACTGTCCCTGTTATCTCTCACTTCATACATAACCAGCACACAACCTTTTTCAGTCATCTATGTTGATAATGTTTTCAATGCAGCTTTTCTCATGCTGCAGGCTCCTTACACTCACTGTGCAAATTTTCATTGCCTGTTGGCAATTTTGTTTCTTCTGAGATCCTGGTGAATCTCATGAATCAATGGCATTTAGCCTCAGCAAGCATATATGGTTATTTTTTTTTAAATAAAAATTGGGCTTCTGCATCAGCAAGCAACCTAGAATTGCTGAAAATGGATTTTCCCAAGAATGATCCAAACCAATAGCCTCCTCTCACTCAAATTTAGATCCAACTCACCGTCTACCTGTACAAGATATATATGTGTATGCACGCACACGTACAAGATATGTATGTGTATGCACACACACATATACATACATACATATACATATGCATATACACATACACATATATACACACACATATATGCATATATATGTGTGTATATAAACTGATACATGTGCTCAATGGGTTGCCATTATAACTTCACATCATAATTTTGGCAAAATTAGACACCTATGTTTTCCATCACTCCATTTTTCAGCATGCATTACTAAACCAATCTCTTTTCTATAACTATGATCTCAATGAGTAGGCCCTATAATTCAATATAATCAGCACAATGTCATATGCAACCAAGACTATGGAGAGAAATATTAATAGGGCAAACTGTCTATTTATTTTGACTTTGTGCAGGTCATCTTCCATGTGACCACGATGAACACCCTTGGTAAGTAGGTTTTATGCCTCAACAGATGTTAACGCAAAGTACTGCAATCACATCTGTCACAGAATGTTGTATGATTTTAAAAGATGCATGAAAGACACCTTATCCAAAGACAATCTTTAAGGCTTTTCATTTTTCTCTATCAAGTGCTTTTCATTAATTAAGACAGCAAGGCCTTATGATCTCTATACCTCAGTCAACCATATGACTCTAAAAATGTAATATAGAAAATTGTCTGCGAAAGACTTCCTATTCTCTTCTTCATCAAGGTCTACGTGGTCAATTTATCCATTCTTAAAGATTTCAGAGGCAAAGTAGGCACATGAGTTGGCATCTTGGTCAATTTATTAAATAATAGTAACACCCACCATCTTTCCCATTCTTTTAGATTCTTCTCCCTTTTTACGATCTTATTCAATGGACCAATTAAAGGGCTGCATGTCATAACTGTAATCATACTTATTTTTTATTCTTATATGTAAAACATTTTAGCAATTCCAACAATCCTAGCAGGGTGGGCCTTAAAAGCATTTCAAGAGTATCATACACACTTGGAAGATCTTTGCTCAGCATTAAAAAGAACCAGAAAAAAAACAGGCCTTGAATAATATGCCAGTTTCATTTTCATAGGATTTGATAGGACATAGAGCATACCTCTCTTCTACAGTAAATTCTGGTCTTCGACCAGATACATAACTTATCCACAACAATCATCATGCAGTTAACCTGTTTCCATAGAAAAGAGTTGAATTACAGACTTTGTAACAATATGTCTTACAGTCAAATGAAATAATTAGTCAAAATAACCATGAACCAAGAAACATTTTGAGTAAAATACAAATAGATTTATTTTTTACTCAAAATTAAGCAGAAATAGAGAGAGGAACAAGCATATGCAAGTTTAGAAGGATGAGTTAAAACCAAAAAGAACAAAAAGCAACGTGCACTCTTGCCATTAGAAAGAAGACATGTCAAGTTGTCATGCAATGTCTATGAAAATCACAATTTAGCTGGTGTATAACAGTTGCTTGTAGTCTTTAACCTTGGCTCACTTGGACACATGTGGATCTGAGGCAGAAAGAGTGCTAAGAAAAAGAAATGTTCTATACTATGGTATCTCAAGATTGAATCTACTTCAACACTCTGTTTTATCCAAGCAAAAGAAGTGAGGATAAATGTACTATAGGAGTCTATCCTAGATGCACCTTAAAGGCTTGAGGCAAATGGGATAGAAATTCAGATATTATGGGCAAGATCTGTTTCTGGAGACTTACGAAGACACCCTCCCTGCTCTCTGGCCCTGCGGTAATCTGATCACTAACAGGGTTTCTGAAGGATCATCCATCTCACCTTGCTTACACAGAGTAAGCTTCAAGAGCATTATGTTCAATACTTTATTCTCTCTGTACTTTATTCACCTCTGCAAAGAGGTGCCTGATAATCCATTCCCAGGCGACTCTTAACCTTTCTAGCCTAAAGGAGTCTAGCCTTAAAGTATTCATAGATGGCAATTAAAATTCTCTGGCAGAGGATGCCTTTAAAATTTCAGAAAAATGACAGTAAGAGCCATGTGGTTTGTCCAAGTAATTGGAGACTCACCTTCCTGACAGGGACCTTGCCAACCACAGCAGAAGGGGTCTGCCAAAGTCTCTCCTTTGCAATGTCTTGGCCAGCACTCTTTGCTTCCATTACTTCTTTGTGGTTCAGAGGATTTCTGAGTAAAACAAAACAGAATAGAAAGTATAGAGTAATCCTGAAAAGATGCTAGCACCTAAGGAGAAAAACTAAGAAGCAAGGAAAGCTCTTGTCACTGGGAAGGATGACCTCCCAACAAAGTTAGTGAACAGACTACATGATAAGGCCCACTCTAGGGACCAACTTTCATAGAGTGGGATAGTCAGAGTAATTACCAAAGCACAATGTCATCTTCAACTATTCACTTTCTCTTACCCCACATTCCCGTAACTAATTGCCAAAACTTACCAGTTCTACTTCCACACATCTCACATCTGTCTCCCTCCTCTTTTCACAGAGCTAATGTGGCATTTGTCACCTCTGGATCAGACCACTGCAATAGTATTCTAATTGACCTTCCTGACTTAGGTCACTCAGCACCCAATCCAACCTCTATGCAGGAGCCAAACTGATTTTCCTAAAGTTTTCTATTCATATTACTCTCCTCAACAAACTCTAGTGGCTCTTTATTGATCCAGGATTAAATATTTCATATTTCTTGTATCATTGTAAAATTTCTACCTTTATGTAAGTTATAAAATGTAGGCAATTATTAGCATAGTAGTACATGTATAAAGTTTTCTATTCACATTACTCTCCTCAATAAACTCTAACAGCTCTCTTTTGATCTAGGATTAAATATTTCATATTTCTTGTGTCATTTTAAAATTTCTACCTTTTATGTAAGTTATATAATGTAGGCAATTATTAGCATAGTAGTACATGTATATAATTATACACATATTGAGAGTACAGGCTCAAAATATTTTAATGATGCAGATCATTAAAAGTTTGGTGATCACTAGTCTACTGGAAAGAGCTTTTAACTAGAAGGGATTTGGATTTTAGTCCTACCTTTCTGATACTGTCAAGCAGCCCTGAAGAGCTAATACATTTATTTCACTGATCCAGTTTCAAAAACCAGATATCATGCTTAAAAATTAATTACATGACCTCAGGATTAGGAATGAGAGAAAAATAAAATTAAATATCTTCTCTAGAAATGAGAGGAAAGATAAGAGAAAGAGATCAAGGCTCTTTGATGAGAATGTAAAAAAGCAGTTAAGTCTCTAAACACACTATGAAAGATAAAATATCTAGTTAAAGTATTCAATATTCTGAGCTCTGTATTTATTTGGTTTACAAAAAGAAATACTGTTCATAATAAAATAAAAAAGAAAAATTACCTGGTAATGACATTTTCTTGTACTGGCTTCTCTCTGGACCTAGAGAATTTGTTTCCTTCTTTCAACAAATACTGCTATAATTTACAAGATGACAGAAAGAAAAATGAATTTACTGCAATTTTTTTTACAATGTTATGTTCAATAAACAACTATGCTAAAGTTCTAAGACTAAAAAGAAAACCACACAGAGATGAAAGAATCCTATACTCAGAATTTACAGAGTCCAAGCACCTTAGAATTACAGAATGTTAGCAATGTACAGAAACTTTAACCTAGCACAATCCCTTCATTTTACAGATGAAGAAACAAATTTAGACGAGGGAAGGAACTTGCTTTAGATAGAAATAATGGCAAAAATAGGACTATAGTAAGGTCTCTTGACTCGCAGTCTAGAGTTTGCCTTGCTAACTCATGTCTAACCCCATGAAAACAGCTCACATTCTATATAGTACTTTAAGATTTACAAAAGCTTTCCTCACAAAATCCCTGTTAAGTACAAGTGGTATCATTTCCACTTTCACGGAGGCTTGGAGTAGTTGTGTCTCACTCAGGGTAACACAACTAGGAAGATTTCAAAGCTATGATTTGAACCTGATTCCAGGTTCACTGATCTTTCTTGTTAGAATGACCACGTCTATGGGAAATAATTTGATACTAAATAAATGAATCAAACAATAGTGTAAAAGGACGCAACTGCAAAAGACTCAAAGTAAAATCTAGCTAAATACAAGCTCTTCTTAGTTTAAGTTATTAAAATGACCTAAATTCAGTCTTGAAATTCTAACTCACTTTATAAAGACCCACAAAGAATACTAGCACTATAGGAAGAGAAACTCATTTCCAAATTTCAAATTATACTTAATTATTATAAAATATATATGAAAATATCTACCAAAGTATGAGTGGACAACTACTGGGAGACTGATAAGCAAAAAAAAAAATCGTTACATTATGTACAATGTAGTACCTAGAAACTGTGAGTCTGCAAGTTAAAATAAAATGTTACTAAGAAATTAATTCATACCTGGTCCTCCCCCCTTATCTCCTGATTCTCTGGGTTGGATTCCTTCATTCTTGGTTTCTTTGGGTTCTCTAGCTTCATCTCCTGAGGATTCCCTCTTTTTCTTTAGAGAAAAATTAAATGTGATTTGAAAAGGAGAAACAGCAGATACAATGTTAAAATGGTTCCTTTGCCTGGAAGCAGCACACATACTTATATGGAAATGGACAAATATCTCTCTCCCATTTGTTCTCACCTAATAACCATGATTAATATAGCAGATTCCAGAAATTACTGTGCATTGATACATATAACAGAAGGCCTATAAAGTTCATAGCATTTAAATCTACTGTTACTACAACGATGAAATGAATTATATCGATGTCTACAATCATCTCAAACTGGATGTCCTGTTAAGATCACCTTAAACTCACCATGTTTAAAACTGAAGTCAATATCTCTCCCCACCTTAAACCATGCCCTCTAACTTCCTTATTATTAATGAGGGCACCACCACTCTCCTAGTTACACAGGCTCGAAATTTAGGTGTCATCCCTGACTTCTCAATCTCTCTCACCCCCCATCTTAAATCTGTTACCAGGTCCTCTCTTAGATGCTCTCTGCTCTCGTCTAACACTGTTACCAGCCTAGTCATCACTTCACACCTGGACTATTGCAGAAACCTGCTGGTTAGCCTACCAAAAGTCTCTTCCCCCTACAACCCATCTTCGTATGTCTACCACCCCTTCCACCCCACCTCAACAGACTCCGGTGGCTCCCTATTAGCTTTAGATCAAATATAAAACCCTATTTAGCATTCAAAGCCCTTTATAACCTGTCAGCCCCACACCTCCACCTTTGCATTTTATTTTTGCCCACAAGCTCTGTAAAACAGTGACGCTGGCCTCCTTGCTGTTCCTTAAGCAAGACACTCATCTCCCAACTTTGGACATTTTCACTGGCTGTCCCCATGCCTGAAATTCTCTCCTTGCTTATCTCTGACTCCTGGTTTTCTTCAAATCTCAACTAAAATCCTATGGTCAACAAGAAGCCTTTCCAAACCCCCTTAATGCTAGTGCTTCTTTTCTATTGATTTTCTACAATTTATCACATATATACATATATATATGTAGACATATATATGCATACACATATATTTTGTTTGTACAATGTCTCTCCCATTAGACCATAAGCTTGAGAGCAGCAACTGTCTTTTGCCCTTCTTTGCCAATGCCCAGCGCTTAGCACAGGCCTGGAACATAGTAGGTACTTGATAAAAGCTCATCATCAGACCGTGATTCCTGTTCTATACTCTCTTCCTCTTCCACATCTAGGCCTGTTGAAATCCTCCATTTCCTTAAAGGCCTAGTGGAAGTGCCCTTCTTCCATAAAGGTTCCCTTAATGCTCCCAGGAAGAATTCCCTTCTCCCCTGACCTCTAATGCCTTCGAATTCACCTCTCCTATGCACTTACTTGTCCCTACTGATGATTACAGGATATCATTATGCTTTAAAGCCTGTAAAAGTTATTCATTCATTTTTCCTTTCAGGCCTCACAGCAATCCTGTGAGGTAAGTACTACAGGTATCATTATCCCTATTTTACAGATAAGGAAACTAAGGCTCAGAAATTAAAAGACATGCTTACAGTTAAAGAGCTACTATTTTTCAGACTCCTAGTGCAGCACTTACTCTTCTACTCATATCAACGAATTGTTGCCTAAAGGTGAAAGTTGTCATTTCTTTCATTTTTTAACCCCAATACCCAGTTTAGCATCTTACACATAGCAAACATCTTAATATATGTTTACTGAAATTTAATAAAAATCAAAACAGTCCACAAAACCAGAATGCCCCACTTTCAAAAAAACTAATACCTTATGCGAATATCCTTGTGATTTACTGAAGCCTCTATCAAATCAGGGTTTTTATAGTCTTCCATGATTTTTACAGCTTGTCTCTTCTTTACCCGTAATTATTCACAACTGTAAAAAATTGATTACATTGTGTAACATTATGTATATATGAAATTCAACTCATGGGTAGTTCAAACTGTTTCGAGGGCCATTCCTTGTAAATACAAAATGCGGCATATGTTATCTACTTGGAGTAGCTAATTTTACAAGACATTAGGAATCCATCAACATGGGGCAGCTAGATGGTGCACTGAGTAGAGCACCAGCCCTGGAGTCAGGAGGACCTGAGTTCAAATCCGACCTCAGACACTTGACACATTTACTAGCTGTGTGACCTTGGGCAAGTCACTTAACCCCAATTGCCCTGCCTTCCCCCTGCAAAAAAAAAAAAAAAAAAAAAGAATGCATCAACAGAAAACCCACCGAGATAACAGGAAAGGAATTAAGCTTAAATATCTTCCTAAATTACCAACGGCCCAACTCTCCATTCCTCCTGAGCTTTTGGTCCTCATAATCTGTGAATTTCATTTATACCTGATACCCATTACCATATAATTAAAGTTTCTCTAAAAAGGACAAGTTTCAAGAACAAGTCACTAAGAATTCTCCAAAGATTTCTAGGTTACCATTACCAGATAATTCACTACTATGATTAAGTGAATTTTATTTCACATATAGATTCTATTAAAAACAAACAAAAAAAGTTGCTAGAGCCCTTTCATGGGGTGCTTGCTTGGTTTTAACTCCAGCAGAGAGGAGAATGAAGGTTTTCAATGATGGAGAGCTACGGTTCGAGCAATACCAGACAAAAGTGGGAGAACACCCCAAACATAAAACTTTAGGAAAGCAGGGAGAGGTCACTGACAGCATATTTTCAACGAAGTGAACAGAGAAACCAGAGTCAGGGAAGAGCAAAAGGTCAGGAAGTCCCTTTTAGGGCAGACATTGTGGATTGGCACTATATGAGGAAAGGCCCAAAATAAGTGCCCCAATTTCTGAGGGTTCCATGGAAAAGAGGACAAAAACAACAAACAATATAGCCATCATATAGGAGTTTGGTTGGGGGCAAACCAGAGGTTCTAAGACAGAAGATAATACCTGAAAGAAATAAACCAAAGTTCAAAGAGAAAAAGGCTGGGTTAGAGCGGCAAGAAGGAAAAAAGAGTTGTAAGTTCAGGCTTAAAAGCAAAAGTCTTGGGAGATAAAAGGAAAATAAGCATCCTGAAGCAAGGGCTGATCAAGAAGCTGAAAAGGCCAGAAAGATGAAGATGGAAAGTGAGGAGAGAAAATGGAAGAGGGAGCAGAGTACGTGATGGAAGCAGAAGGTGGGTGAGAAAGGTGTGGGGGGCAGGGAAGGGAGAACTAGAAGGGAAGAAAACATGGAAGAAAGGGGAAAGGTAGGAGAGTGGGGAAGGGGAAGAGAGGGAAACCAGGGAGAAAGGAGGAAGAAGTGAATATTATAGGGAGAATGGGGAGAACAGAGGCAAGGGAGGTGAAGGGGAGAGAACAAAGAGAAGGGGGAAGAAGAGAGAAAGGAGAAGGGGCAGGAGAATGGGAAAACAGGTGGGAAGGAAAGAGGAGAACGGGGGCAGGAAGGGGAGAAGAGGAAGGGAGAGGCAGAAGGAAGAAAGAAAGGACCATGAGAAGGGGAGAGCAAAGGGTGAGGAGGAAGGGATAGGAGGAAGGAAGGAAAGAAGTAAAGGCCATGAGAAGGGGAGAGCAGGTGGGAAGGAAAGAGGAGAAGAAGAGGGGGAGAGGAGGAAGGGAGAGGCAGAAGGAGGAAGGACCATGAGAAGGGGAGATCACGTGGGAAGGAAAGAGAAAGTGAGGGAGAGGAGGAAGGAAGAGGCAGAAGGAGGAAGGAAGGACCATGAGAAGGGGAGAGCAAGTAGGAAGGAAAGAGAAAGGGTCGGGGTAGAGGAGGAAGGTAGAGGTGGAACAAGGAAAGACCATGAGAAGGGGAGAGCAGGTGGGAAGCAAAGAGAAGGTGAAGGAAGGGGTGGGGCGAAAGAGAGAGGCCAAGGAGAGGCGGGGCAAAGGAGGGGGGGCAAAAGAGGGAAGGCAGGAGGTAAAAAGGGGGAAGAACACAGAAGAAGAGGAGACAGAGAGGGAAAGACACCACGCGAAGAGCCGGGCGAGCGGAGGCCGAGGGCTCCTACGAGAGCTGCGGGGTCCTGGGGCCAATGCCGCGCACCCCCCGCTCTCACTCTCGCCTACTCCCTGCCAGGCCGCGAGGAGCTGTCCCTCACCCGGTCCACCGTGGGCCAGGACTGAAGTGAGGAAAGCGCCGCCCCGGTCACCCACAACCTACGGCCGAAAAGACTACAATGGCGACAACAACGATCCCGCCTCGTCACTTCAGAGAGCTGTCCGACAGGCGTCCGCGGGACCGCCCGCTACGCATGCGCCCCGAGGAGCTTCCGGCCCGCCAGCCACGTGCACGGCCACGTGGTCCCTCTGAAGGCCCTGGGGCGGGCTTCTCAGGGTTGGCCCGGGGGGCTAAAGGGGTGGGGCTTGGGGAGGTGCCTCGGGGGAGCAGGTGTAGAGGCGGGGCCTCGGCTGGGAGGGTGGTATCAGTGAGCAAGCGGCCGAGAAAGCCAATATGGAAAACCTCCCTCCCCAGGTTGGGTTCCGGGGCCGGTTGTCCTCAGCCCTGGTCAGACAATCTGGAATATTCTGTTCAATTCTAGCCACCGCAGATTAGGAAGGACATTGATGAGCTGCAGGGCAGCCAGGAAAAGACCTTGAGTTTATCTCAGATATGAGACTCAGTTGAAAGAAGTGACCATAACCGAGAGGCACTGTGGCGTGGGCGGGTAGAGCCCTGGACTTGGGGTCAAGGAACTTGGATTTGAATCCTGCCTCTTGAAACTTATTAATTGTAACCACTTTGGGCAAGTCAATTTCTTCATTTCTTTTCTGGGAGTCAGTTTCTTTATGGGGGGGGCGGGGCTATCAACGGTGGAATGGATTCAGTGAACCCTTCCAGCACTAAATCTCTGCCTACATTTAACCAAGAGAATAAAGGAATAACCCTTAACCACCCACGCCAGTCTAAACTTAATTAGCGATATTTAAGTATTTGAAGGATTAAGGAAAGGGTTCAGATTTGTTCTGTTTGGCCTCGAAAGATAAGTAGGAGGAGCAATGGATGGAAGTAACAAAAAGGCAGATTTTGGTTTGCCGGAAAGATAACTTTCTTTCGGGAAATAGAATGGTGCTACTTTGGGAATTGGTGGATTCCCTTTCACTGGACGTCTTCCAGTAAAGGCTAGATGACCGTCTGTTCAATGTCTTAGAGGAACTTCTTGGTCAGCTACAGATTAGATTGCCTTCTGGGACTCTGTGTTTTACGGATGTGGGAGATGAAAGGTTTAAAATAAACGTGAAGGGTGAGTAAATAGACTAAATGTGGGGTAAATAGTAATAACAGGTAACATTGACATAATGCTTTATGGTTTACAATGTTCTTTACAGTAGATCTCGTTTTATCCTCACACCAATCCTGAGAAGTAGGTGCTATTATTACTCCCTTTTTACAAATGAGGAAACTGAGGCAGACAGGTTAAGTGACTTGTCCAAGGTCACACAGTTAGTGTTTGTGGCTGGCTTTCAACTCAAGCCTTCCTGATTTCAGGTCCAAGCACCCTAAATCCTTCTAAAACTAAAATCAACCCTAGAATCTCTGTACTTTCTGGTAGTGTCTCTCAACTCTGCCCTGGTCAAACATGTCTGGAGTATAGGGGTATTTTGTTTAATTCTGAGTACCATGTGTTAAGAAGGCTATAGATAAGCTGCAGAATCCTGGGTGGGAGAGGGAGGGAGGAAAAGAGAGAGAAAAAGAGAAAGGGAGGAGAGAAGGAGAGGTAGAGAACAGTAGCTGCAGCTGTTTTATCTCTCCACCCAGGCTGCCGTGTGGCTATGAATGCATGGTTGACCCTGTTTCTTCTGTCTCTGTTTTCTTTCTTCTTTCCTGATTTTAGGTACGTGAGTATCAAAAACAAAACAGGTAAGATCATAGGCTTGTGAGCTTTGAAACGTCAAAAGACTCATCAGAGAGATCTAATAGCTGGTGTTCATAGTAGAGTCTACCTTTGAAGCTTCAGTAGCCAAACAGCCCTAAGAGTGCCGTGTTTGACCAAGCCCAGTAGTGATTTGACCAGGGAGCCAAGACTGTTCTGCAAGCAAGGGTACAACTCCTCCATCAGATATGCCACACCTCCTCTTTTCCTCAACCTTAGTTTCCTGGTCTCTTTCAAAACTCAGCTCAAAATCCCTACCTCTTCAAGAGGCCTTTCCTAGTTCCCCCAACCCCAAATGCTACCACTGCCTTCCCTTTGAGATTACTTTCTGTCTACACGGTGTCTTGAATGTACAACTTTTTTTATATGTTGTCTCCCCCATTAGAATTCCAATTCCTTGAAGGCAAGGTCTTTGTTTTTGCCTTTGTTTGTATCCCCAGTGCTTAACAAGGTGCCTGGCACATAGTAGGCACATATTGTAAATGCTCGTTAACTGACTAGGTGGCACAGTGGAGGGAGTGCCAGACCTGGAATCTCAAAGACTTGTATTCTTGAACTCAAATTCCTGAGCTCACATACTTACTAGCCGTGTGACCCTGGGCAAGTCACTTAACCCTGTTGCCTCAGTTCTTCATCTGTAAAATGAGCTGGAGAAGGAAATGGCAAACTACACCAGTATCTTTGCCAAGAAAACCCCAAATGGGGTCATGAAGAGTTAGACGTGACTGAAATGACTGAACAACAAAAAAAAAATACTTACTGACTGATTAATGAAGTCTTCCTTCCCATTCTTACCTTTCATTCACTTAGTGTGTCTTGTTTTGTATTATCATTATTTTTGTCTGTTCTGTTAAATCCTTTATTATACAATCCTCTATTCTCAAAGTCTGTACCACTGAAGGTCTAGCAAGTCCTAGTAAGCCAGAAAAGCTTTGAGTACTAGCTTGGGAATAGACCATGTATCTTGCCATCCAAGCAGCTTAACCAAGTGGGGAGAAGCTTACTACCAAAAGGCAGGCCACTAGAAGATGAATTTTTCCAGACATAATACGCAGAGACCATCTACTACAGTGTTGCCAGTCTTCGTTGGTAGAGGTAATACCTCCCTTATGCAATATTAAAATATGTGAGCTATATCCTATTAATGGTGATGATGGTGATGATAGCTCACATTTAGATAAGGTTTGCAAAGCACTTTAAATATATTATCTAATTTGATCCTTATAGCAATCCTGTGAAGCAGGTGCTATTATATTCATTTTACAGATGGGGAAACTGAGGCTGAGATAGTTTTAGTGATTTACCAAGTGGAATGAGGGAGAGACATTGATAATAAATGTCTAGATGTTTTATCTAAACTTTGTTTTTCCCATAGTGCCCATCAGTCACCGAACATGACTTACTAGATATTTAAATTGAGTTGCATTATCTATATTTAGTTTGTTCTCCAGGGCCCATCTCATTACTCCATAGGTAGTAGGTGCTTACCAGTTTCTACTGAAACTGAATTGCCTCTATCCTCGAGGAGCTCACAGTCTCCTTGGGGAGATGATAAACTTGAAAAATGACCAATACTAGGTAGCCCATGAATCAATGTCCAATGAGAGATGGTTATAGTAGTTGTCAAAGAGCTCAACATAAGGGGAGGATCATAGGGTTGGGAAGGGCAGTGGTCAGGGAAAGCTTCCTGAATCAAGTCTGACTTCAAATGGGCTTTGAAATGTGATTAGGATATGTAGAGGCAGGGAGCATTGCAGGGAGAGGGCCATCCTAGCTGAAGCATTGTTTTTGTGGGGAGTGCAGGGTAATAAACCTAGAAAATCAGATTGGAGTTGGATCATGGAATATGTATGCCCACTTAGCTCTTTAGGCCTCTGTTTCCTCACCTATCAAATGAGGCGTTGGAAGGTAAGGTGGTACAGTAGAAAGGGTGCTGGGTTTTTCGACAGAGGGTCTGAGTTCAATTCCTCATTTTGATACTACCTGAGTGACTTTGGGCAAATCTCTTAACTTGGGACTCAATTTCCTCAATTATAAAAAGAAGGGGCATGATTAGATAACTTTAATTTTCCTTCCATCCATGACTTTACAACTAAATGATGTGCACATAAGGTTTCTTCTAGCTCTCAGTTCTAGAATCCTATTATTCTATTATTTCTATAAGTTCTGGGCTCTGTATTTGAAGTAATTAAACGAGTCATCCCCTTGCTTTCTTACTCCAGGGCCCATAAATCACTTCCTGTTTTTGTGACTAATGGTCAGAGAAAAGCCTTTTTATCTATAGCTGGGCCCCACACTCTGTGCTGGGTACGTGCACAGCGCAGCCTGTGCATAAAGACAGGCGTTTAATCTCCGATTTTCCTTGCGTCTGCTCAAGCCCCGCATCGATGTCGAAGTCATTTCCTTCAGAGCGCCTCGGGAGCGGTAAGCAAAAACACACACCCACGAAGGTGGCATCTATCATGTGCTACTTAAAAAGCACCATTGTCAGCAGCTGAGACACTAGCACATGGCTCAGTTGTGCTGAGATTAAAAATTAGTCATACGTGGAAAATAGAAACGGGTTTTAGTGGAAGAGGAGGCTTTGCCATTCCTGAATAATGGTCCTTCCTTGGCTTGGTAAATAAATGATATCTATTTGCTGGTGATGGGAGATGTCTAAGTAGTGCTCGGATTTGGAGCAATAATCCTTACTGCAGCTGACAGTTTGGCCAGGCAGGTGTGGAAAAATAAAAGCCTTTGCAAATGTTGCCAGAGAGGATCTACTCCTGGTTGAGAAAAGATGGCCTGGAGGGAAGGGGCTTTTGTCCATGGAGAATCCTAAGGTGAATCCTTGGTTTGGCCACTTGTAATAACTCAAATTTCTTTTTATAACCTAGTAGGGCAGCAGCATTGCAGAGTGAATAGACTTAGGTCCAAATGCCACCTTAGGTACCAGCTCCTTGATCCCTCAATCAGCCTCAGCTTCCTCATCTGTAAAATGGAAGTAACAGTAGGACCTGCCTCACCAGACTGTCATGAGAGGATCAAATGAGATGATGCATGTAAAATGTTTTGCAAATCCTAACATGCTATATACATGCCAGCTGATGTTACTCAGAGAACACTTCTTCCTTCTCTGTTGACCTCTTCTGATCCAGAAGTGGAATGGACCACTCCAGGAATGGTAGGTTTCCTCTCACGAGAAGTCTTCAGACAAATGCTAACTGATCACACGTTGGGTATGTTTCATATTGAGGTGCTTCGTCAGGCATGGGTTGGGCCAGATGGCCCTTCCACCTCTAAGATTCTAGGGTTCTTTGATCTATGAAACTTTGGCATGGTAGAGAAGAAATCCTGGCTTCTGAATAAGGAAGCCCAATTGTGGAGCACAATTTCTGGCATGGTCCTACCAAGCTGGACAGGCTTCTTGAATATGAGCCTAGTGATAGGCTCTGTCTGTCATTCAAAGACCAGCCCTGCCAAGCTCAGAGAGCAAAGGTTGTCTGCCAGGAGATCAATTTCTTTGGCTCGCAACATCATTGGCTCACAGATCTCACTAGGTGGTATCAAGACCACCTAGGAGGGCCTGGAGGGAGTGCAATCAGCTTCAGTGGAAGGATTATAGCCCACATGGATAAAATCACAGGCCTTTGCATGTTGTCTTTGTTGTCACCATGACAGGGAGTACACTGAGTTTGGAGTCAGAGACAGTGGACAGTGTGGCACCATGGAAAGGACAATGGCTCTGGAGGACCTAGTTTCAAATGCTACTGCTGATGCTCTCTGAGCAGCCTGGGACAAGTCATTTAACCTCGATGGGCTTCAGTTTCTTCATCTGTAAAATAAGAAAGATGGACTAGGAGGCCTCTGAGGTCTCTTAAGCCAGTTTTAAATCTGTAATGCAATGACCTGGGTTTGGATCCTGGCTCTGATATTTACTTGAATGATGCAAGGGCAAGCAAAGTGGGACTTTTTACTGTTTTTTCTTTTGGAGTGCTTCTTAGCACCAAGGCAGTCAAGTGCCTTTGATTGAGTCTTGCTTTTGTTTGTAGGAAAGCTGCACCCTTTTGCTAATTAGGTCATGAGAGGTGTGAAGTACTCTGACCCTGAAGAAGTGTATTTATACTCTGAGGTTAACATTTTGTTTGAGAGCTCACTCAATTGAACAGTGTGTGTGATTTGACCAAAAGAGCCTCTAGGTAGCCCTTAAGGAGCTCCCCACCCTCCCCAGCTTTGAAAAACCCGGATGTTGGTGCTTCACTCTCTGGTAATTATGTATGTAATGTCTTGTCCAGACAGAAGCCCTGTCTGCTGATTTGCATTTATTTGCTCTGTTTATATAATTTCTGCTTGTAATTTCTGTTTGTATTTTCTCTGAAGTTAAGGGTGCTGACTTTTCCCCCTGAACTAAGTGAATGATATATGTATGTTTGATTAAAGTGAGATTGTAAACCCCTTAAAGTTGCATTCCTTAGAAAAACAGATCAAAGAATCTGTGCTGGCAGTCTTCCTGTGTGCTGGTGTGATTGACCTTACACAGCCACAGTAGCAGCAAGTAGGATTGTTGTTACAAATGACCTTAGGCAAATTGCTTAACTAGCTTCAACTTTCTCATCTGTTAGTGTACTGGTAACCTATATTTCAAGTGTTTCTAATATTCTTAAACAATAATAAATAATGCTACCTCTGAACTTTGTTCCCTGAGTGACCTTAGGCAAGTCAGTTACCCTAGGCAGTTAGGTGTTGTAGGTGTTAGAATTCTAGACTTGGAATCAGGAAGACCTGAGTTCAAATCCAGTCTCAGACACTAACGGTGTGACTGTGGGCAAGTAACTCAACCTCTCTCAGTTTCTTCCTTTGTAGAAGGGGGATAATAATGGCATCTACCTCACATGGTTGTCATATGGATCAAATGAGATCACACATGTAAAATGCTTTGCAAATCTTTAAAATGGCATATAAACAAACATTAGTTAGTAGCAGTAGTAGCAATAGCAATATGATATGGCTCCTGTCCTGAAGAAGCTCACAGTCTAGAGAGGGAAATTATATACAGGTAAGATGCATATCATTCATTTCTCACCAGCGGCACAGATTAGAATGCACCCCAACATTATCATGCACCCAGAAAACCTCTTTACTAGGAAAATCATCATCCTCTGAGCTATCTTCAACACCTTTAGCACTCTCTGATTGGATGGCTGATCAAAGAACTAGTCCCAAAGGCTTCATTTAAAGATGGCTCACAGACCAGCCAATCCCTTATTTCCCATCATTGGCACTCCTTGGATTGTCCTCCACTATACCTTCCCCCTAGTCCTTGCTGGGTATCTTCTTCCTCTCAACACCCTCTTCTCCCCATTTTTAGGTTTCTTTTGTGTGTTATCTTCTTCCATTAGATTGTAAGCTCCTTGAGGGCAAGGACTGTCTTTTTTTTTTTGTATCTCCGGCACTTAGTACAGTGTCTGGCATATAATAGGTACTTAATAACTGTTTACTGGCTAATAAACTGATGGAAATGTTCAATAATAATATAGATTTTAATAACAATTCAAAACAAGTAGGAAAAAATATCATAAAGCAGTGCGTGCTTAATTGCCAAATAAACTATATAGACCCAAAGTGTTCAGGCGGAGAAAGTCTATTTACCGGTGGAATCATGGTTCTGCTGTTCCCGCTCTGTGTAACCTTGGGAAAAATGCTTAACCTCTTTGAAAATCAGTTTCCTCATCTGTCAAATAAAGGAAGTTACCCAGGTTAGGTCCCTTTCAGTTCTAATTTTCTGTGATTCAAAGGCAGGTGTGACCTGTTTCTTACTGACTCCAACACCTCTCTCTCCATCACTGTTCACTACTCTGGGGTGCTAAAATGTAAGTGAGTCACATCAAATCATTTCTTGATAAGAGGGAGCAGTCATATGTGACTCCTGACTTCACTGTTTTCTCTATGGCTGGTCCTAGTGTTGTGCTTAGTGTAGGTATGGGAAAAATATTTAGTGGAGAGAGATTGGTTTAATGGGAAACAGCTGCCCCCCTCCCCCCAAACACCCAACCAGCCTGGATTGCTGGTTAAGGTATATGAGTTCTAGTCCCTGAACAACTGCTAATGACTTATAATCTTGAGCCAACCCACTTCACTTGTTTCTCTGGGCCTCACTTTCCTCATCTTTAAAATGGGAGAACTAGACTAGACAATAACTTGGATTCCATCCAGGTCTGACATTCTGTGACCCTAACAATCAATAAGCATTTATGAAGTACCTACTATGTACCAGGTAGGCACTGTGCTAAGCACTGAGGATACAAACAGAGGCAAAAACCAAAAAGTCCCTGGCCTCAAGGAGCTACCACTCTAACGAATGGATCCTGTAGGTCCTTGCGGGATGCTGTCTTCAAATATCTGTAGGGCTGTCAAGGGAAAGTAGACCTAGGCTTGTTTTGTTTGGCCCTAGAAAGTAGAATGAGGAAGATTCAATGAATAGGAATGAATAGGAAGATTTAAGACCAATGTAAGGAAAAACTTGTAATTATGGCTTTCCCAAAGTGGAAAAAGTTGCCTTGAAAAGTAGCAATAACAATAATAGCTACCAAGGGTATAGTGTTGTAAAGTTTGAAAAACACATTATAATTTTCTCATTTGATCCTCTTAATAACCTTGGGAGGTAGGTGTTATTTTTATCTTTATTTTACAGAGAAGGAAACTGAGGCACGCCAAGGTTTAAATGACTTGTCCAGGGCCACAAAGCTGTGGCCAAGGCTGCATTTGAACTCAGGTCTTCATGACGCCAGGTCAGGTACACCATACATTGTACCACCTACCTGATTCTAAAAGTGAACAAGGATGCCTTCTTGTGAGGGATGTCATAAAGGGAATTCCTTCTTCAGGTAGGGTTTGCCATGGATGGCTGAAGAGGACCTTCACTGAGGGGTTCCAGCCCTGAACCCAGAAGAGTTGTTGAAAAGTGAGGCTGAAGCTTAAAGGCCATTAGTTTGCCAGGACAACCCTGCTTTTCCATCTTCTGCCTGCTGAGTGATACGCCTCAGAATGAAGACCTGAGGGTGCAAAATTAAGAAGGTGCTGTCAGAAATAGGGTAAGGTTCCCTGTGTTTTCTGAAAGAGTATAGCAGGACCTTAGCCAAAGATTTCGGCTGAGCCTCAAGATTGAAACCGAAGATGGTCGCTGAGACAACAGCCATCCGATGAGGCAGACGTGAGATACACAGAAGATGCACGGAACTAAAGAAAGGGAAGCCAGAAGGAACTGAGGCCTGGACAGAAGCAGCCATCACGAGGAGCTCAGCCAGGAACAATGCTGTCTGAGCCAATTGTGCACTAGGAGGAGTACTGGTGCAGAAGCTCTTCTGCTGGCTGCCCCCCTCTCCACACCTGCTATGGGAGTAATTCTGTATCCCCTTTCCCCCTTTGCTCTCCTTTTTCATGGAAGCTTGGAATCTTTACCTCTGGACACAAAGAAAAGTGTCCAAGGTTTCTGTTAGTATAGGCATACTTACTGGAAATGTAAATAGAGGAAGCGATTGCATGGGAGAGGTCCTGGCTTGTGGTGGGAGAAAGAAAGGATAGAGGGAGAGTTTCTTTACCCAGCAAATGAGGGGTCGGGAGCTAAGGTAGTACAGTGGAAGGGGTGCTGGATTTACAGTCGGAGGGCCTGATTTCTAATCCTGACTCTATCATTTACTAGGAGGGAAGGAGAGAAGGAAATGGAGAGGAAGAGAGAGAGGCATTTTTTACTATTCCTGGATGGGAGCTCAGAGCTTAAAAATAGAGAAAATTTTAGACCCTTTTGTTTCAAATTCCCAGAGTAAAGAAAGAACATTTATATAGGGAAACCCATCTAGGTAGTGAATCAGTAGTAGGATAGGGCAAAGCAAGTAGAGGTGGTATAAGCCTGTTCAGCCGGCCACCCAGCTATTGCTACTGCTATATGTCCTTGCATACATATATTTATTAGTGTTGTACACACATACACGTGGGTAGCTATGTGGTGCAGTGGATAGTGGGCTGGGCCTGGAGTCAGAAAGACTCATCTTCCTGAGTTCAAATCCAGCCTCAGAAACTTACCAGCTTTGTGACCCTGGGCAAGTCACTTAACTGTTTGCCTCAGTGTCCTCCTCTGTAAAACGAGCTGGAGAAGGAAATGGCAAAGCACTCCGATATCTCTGCCAAGAAAACCCCAAACAGGGTCACAAAGAATCAGACATGACATGACTAAACAGCAACAACACATATGTAGACATGTACGTTATATATGTGGCTCAGTACACACTCTACATTCACCTTCTCCAGGAGTGTTCCCAGCTATCCTCCATCACTTAACCGGGATTGATGATGTGGTCTTGCAGCAAAAGCTAGGCAGATCTTTTGCTAAAGGTGCCTTCCAAATGATGAATAGCTTTCCTGCAAACACAAAATTGTTGATTGTCTTTACAAACAATTCATTTTTCACATCTCATTGAAACTACCAACCTTTCTTTTCTGGGCATTTTCCACTGATGATGCATCTACACTTATTACCACCATTGATGAAAGTTTCCTTTAAGTCTTATAGTGTCTGTAACTTCATTCATCACAGTCAGACAGCTCCCCCGCTGCAGTAGATTATGGTTTTTCTTCCTGCTTTGTGATTTTTTTTTCCTATTTTCAATCTGTGAAAAGCTATAGAATCTTGAAGCCCAGGTACAGAACCCCAATTCAAAATCAGACTGTATAGCCACTGGGGCCAAATAGAACTGCCTGTCAAATTTCCTAGCCAGTCCAATTAAGCCATTGACTTATGGCTCCCTTCCCAGCTCTCCATTCCATAAGAAATCAGTGTCAGTGGATTGTGTCCTTAAAGTCTCCTGACATTTCAAAGAGTCCTTTGCATTAAGGAGGATCAGGAGACATTGGTTCTAGGTCAGAATCTGCCATTGACTTGTTTTGTGATCTTTATGGCACAAATGTGACCCACTTCTCCTCTCTGGGACTTAGTTTCCTCCTCTGTAAAATAAATTGTCCTGGAGGATAAATATGAAGTATACCTGACAATGGATTGGACATGTAGGGGTGAGAATGAGTCTGGGTGACTAGTGGTACCATCCATAAAAACGGAGCCCCCTCCAGACAAAACTAACCTGGATTTTCCCCTCTGGGGTCCTGGGCTCTGGGAGGTGAGCCTTATCTTGCGCAGAACTATGCCTTGAATACATTTCTGGGACATTTCCAATTCCCCACCCCCACCCCAGCTCTGTCTTTTCCCATTGGAGTGTGAGCTCCTTGAGGGTAGACAATCTTGCTCGTATTGACTTTAGCACTTAGCACAGTGCCTAGCAAATAGCAAGCACTTAATATTAACTTTTCATTCATTCATTCCATTCTTATCTCCTTCCTTATAACAGAGAGATGGGAATTTGGGGGATTTATATAATACCTTCTATATGCCAAGTACTGTGCTGAGATCTTTCTATAAATATTACCTCATCTGATCCTCACAACAACCTATAAGGTAGATGCTGTTGTTAATATTTTACAGTTGAGGAAACTGAGGCAAACAGAGGTTAAGTGATTTGGCCAGGGTCACACAGCTACAAAGTGTCTGGGGCTAGATTTGAACTCAGGTCTTCCTAACTCCAGAGCTCTACCCACCATGCTGCCAGCTGCCTCTACAGAGAATATTATATACACTGTCAGATGTAGTCACAGGATCAGGTGTTAAGTTACTGCTTAATTGTTTTCTTTGTTTGATCAGGGGGAATTATTCTGGGATTAAGAGTTGAAGGATAAGGAATGAATGGACGGAGGGTAATTATTTCCAACAACTGAGCTGCAAAAACAAAAGGCATCATTAAAATGTAGTCAAATAAGATGACCCAAGACTACCCAAGTCTTTTCCAGATCTAATATTCCGTGAAATTAAGAACTCAGTCGGTCATTCTGTCAGATATGTGAAGGATCCTGAAGTAGCGACAGGAGCCCTGGATTTGGAGTCAGGAAACCTAGGATCAAACTCTCACACAGAGATCTTCAATCTGTGTGACCATCAATCAGCAAGTCACAACCTTCACTTTCCTCGGTGGTAAAATGGCGATAGTCATTCTTCCTTTTCCCCAGAGTTGTTGTAAGGAAAAGTTTCCATTCACCTTGTTGTTCGGTTGTGTCCGACTCTTCCTGACCCATTTTGGGTTTTCTTGGCAAAGATAATGAAGTGGTTTGCCATTTCCTTCTCCAGGTCATTTTAGAGATGAGGAAACTGAGACAGACGGGGTCAAGTGACTTGCCCAGGGTCACGCAGCTAGTTAGTGTCTGAGGTCAGATTTGAGCTCCAGGCCCAGCACTCTAACCACTGCAACATCTAGCTGCCCCCGTGTACCTTAAAGTCCTGAACAACATGAATATGGCCCAGGACCAGAAGTTCATTTGCATAGGACTGTCTCCTTTGGTGGAGACTGATTACTCAGGGCTCCCAGCCTGCCCACGGCAAAATTGTAAAGAACAAATGGGCCTAGAGCTGTGGCAGCTGCAGTGGATAGAACGCCGGGCCTGGAGCTCAAATCTGACCTCAGACACTAACTAGCTGTGTGACCCTGGGCAAGTCACTTAACCCTGTCTGCCTCAGTTTCCTCATCTGTAAAACGAGCTGGAGAAGGAAATGGCAAACCACTCCAGGATCTTTCTCAAGAAAACCCTAAAATGGGGTCACATAGAGTCAGATATGAATAAAAATGACTGAACAATAAATGATTTCATTATTGAGAAAGCTTCCTTAGCCAATGAAGACCAAAGCCCCTTCGTGACAATGGGCAGAAGATATTTTGCTTTCTCTCATTCAAATCACAAGATCCACTGCCTTTTTTTTTTTTTTTGCTCATGTGTCCCTGGTGATATCTTACACAAATACGTCTCATATACAGCTTGTTACTGGTGCAAACCTCATGTCCCAGACTCCCTCCTGACACAAAGGGCCTAGGTATAATTTAGAGGCTTCTCATGTCTCTGGCTTATTGACTCTATCCAAATGGAACCTGGAAACCTCAATATTGGGCAATCGACCAATTCAAAAGAATTTATTAGGTGCCTACCACATGCCAGGCACTGTGCTAGAGGTTTAAAGAAAAAAGCCAGACAATGCCTGCCCTTAAGTAGTGTGTATTCTATTGGAAGAAATAATGTGTTCACAAAACAATGTTAACATAAGATATATACAAAATAAATGCAAATAGATTTTGGGATTAGGGGTGCTCCTCCAGCATAGTGCACCAGGATCCCTTACTCTCAAGGCTCCAAACATGCAGCAGTCTTAGCTACAAGTTAATGGACACAGAAGGAATTCTCATCCAAGCATCTAGGAGGTCAGATGTGTTTTCCCATTTCTTATGACCTCTGTCCCCTATAGTCTGCTTTTGCAGCTTTCCTCCTTTGCTGGCTTCTGCAGATCTGCCATTCTCTAACAGATAGCGCCCATTACCTTTCCCAAAGGGACTAGCTCTCTAGCAGCTGGCCCCTACCGAGCGTCGGGTCCACCTTGCATGTCAGCTAAATTTGTTTTAAGCTCATAGACACACCTCCAGGCTGAATGCCTCCATTCTTTTTTTTTATTATTTGATTTATTTTTAGTTTTTACATGCACTTACATAAGCTTTAATTTTTCTCCTCCTTCCTCCCCCATTCCTCCTCCTTCCCCAAGACGGCCAGCAATCTTATATAGACTCTACATATGCATTCCTATTAAACATATTTTCACATTAGTCATGTTGTATAGAAGAATTATATGGGAGAAACCATGAGAAAGAAGCAAAATAAAACAAAAAAAGAAAATAGCCTGCTTCATTCTGCATTCAGACTCCATAGTTCTTTCTCTGGATGTGGATTGAATGCCTCCTTAGGGAATCTCTTTTTGTACCCCGGGGTCCTATAGTCTCTGCCCTCCTACTCCAAGGATCTCCCAAGAAGCTATGGAAATTCTCCTTTCTTGAACAGTACAAATAAATCACTGATTCCAAATCCAACCCAGTTTATGGTGAATCAATCAGTCCTGTCTGCCTCTTCTCTTCCCCCAGTGACTGGGTAGAGAGTATTAGCTGAATCTTAGAGTTAGGAGGAGGGAGACCTCTGCTTTTTCCCTGCTTATCTTTCTCTTCCTTTTCTTCCTTTGGGGCATCTGGGCTGTGTTATTAAAATTACCCTGAAGGTGCTTCAAGAAAGCTCTGCAAAGGGACTGGGGAGGAGTGGAAGCAGGTGTTCTTAGTAAGGTATGCAGCTTTTCTGAGGGAGAGGGAGATTTCGTAGTCTCTGCTACATAGTCTTGAGGATGCCCCCAAAATTATAATACATGATAGTACATTAGGGAGATTCAAAGCACTTTGTGAGACAGATCCAAATATGGCTTGATGTCCAGTTCCTTGCCTTTCTTGTCCCCTGTCCATTAGGCTGTGACCTCCTTGAGAGCAAGGACAATTTCTTGCCTTTCTTCACATTTCCAGCACTTATCATGGTGCTCTATCATGCCTATTTGGACTTTTCTTGGCAAAGACACTGAAGTGGTTTGCCATTTCCTTCTCCGGCTCATTTTACAGATACATAAAAATATTTACAGGCAAGTGACTTACCCAGGGTCACCCAGCTAGTAAATGTCTGAGGCCAGATTTGAACTCAGGAAGATGCATCTTCTTGACTCCAACCCCCCCCCCCCCAACTTTATCCACTGTACCACCTAAAATATGCTTGTTGACTTGACTGAGCCACACTTCTCTGGACAAGCTCATCAGTGCTTTAACATTCCCATGGATCTGTGATCTTATCAACTTAAACACTCCCAATGTGATTAGCATATCCCGCCTGCGCTTCTCCATTTTTCCAGACCCTTTTATATGTCCTTTCTAAAGTATGTTGCTCAGATCTCAATCTCCTCATCTGTGACATGGGTACAGTGGTCATACCTGCTCTTCCCACTTCACAGGGATAGTGTGAAAATCAAAGGAAGCAATGAATAGGAAAGCCCTGTATGTAAGATGGTCTTATTCCCAAATGAATTCTTTTTTAAAGATAATTTTTGTTTTAATATCACCCAAATTCTGCCATCGATGTCCCCCTTTTCTCCCAGAGAGCCATCCCTTGTAACAAAGAATTTTTTAAAAATAGAAAAAATAGAAAGAAGAGAAAAAGATGGCACAGCAGATAGAGTGATGGACCTGGAGTCAGGAAGGCTTGAGTTAAAATCCAGCCTCCGACGCCTACTAGCTGTATGACCCTAGGCAATTCACTTAACCAGGGTTGTTGTTTTCAGGATAAAATGGGATAATATTTGTAAAGCTTTTTGCAAACCTTTATGAATCATGTAAATGCTAGCTATTATCGTTGTTGTCCCACCCCACCCCCTTCCTCCCCCACCAAATCTGACATTACGTCCAATGTTGCACTCCTGTAGACTTCCCATCTCTGCGGAGGAGGGAAGTGTCTTTTCATACCTCTTCTTCCCAAAGGAATTCTGACCTTTCATAGGAGGGTGACAAGGACGGCGAAAGGCCTTAGAGGACAGGACATATCCTACAAGGACAGGAAGAAACTGAAGGAGTTTAGCCTTGATAAGAGACAAAGGGCAAACTTGAGGCAGTTCTTGTAAAGTATCTGAAGGGCTTTCATGGGGAAAGAGGGATTCTGCTTCTTCTGTTTGAGCCCAGAGAACAGAACAAAGTGATGAAAGTTAAGGTCAGATTTAGGTACAATACAAAGGAAAGCTTCCTAACACTTACGACTGTCTTAATGAGCTTTCTCTGGAGGTCTTAGATTTTCCTCACTTGAAGACTTAAGTGATGACTGGACAATCCTTTTTTGAGTGCTATAGGAGGCTTGTCCAGATGTATATTGGATCAGATGGTCATGGAAGTCCCTTCAGGTTCTGAGATGATGTGATTGTGGTTTTGCAGGGCCAAAGTACCTATATTTCTGAAACTTTCTTTTCTACTTTAACATCCACAGTCCCTATCTTCTCACAAATGATGGACCTGGGTTTGAATCCTGCTAGGACCTGAGGGCAGGAGGACCTGGGTTTGAATCCTACTGGGACCTGGAAGCAGGAGGACCTGCATCTGACTCCCAACAGTGAGTGGATTGACCAGTGATGGCTCAGTCCTGGGGCTACCTGCATTTGGGGTGCTTATCTGGAAATGCCTGATGGTGTAGAACAGAGAGGCCCAGCTCTTCACAAATTCAGTATTATTCTTTCCTACCTTAACAGGAGTGACTGTTGGAGATGGAACAGAAGAGGCTGCTGCCTTGTAAGGTCTGAAAAGGTCTGGGGACAAGTGTTTGCTACTAGCAAAGCCCCAAGAAGCAGCTTACTATCAGAGAAAGGGGGGACCGTGGTCATGGGAAATGGCAAAACATATCTGACTTCCTAGATGCTTGGCTGTGAATTCCATTAACTTGTAGCTAAAATTATTACATGTTTGGATCCTTGTGAGCCTGGATGTCGGGATTTCAAGGGGTGCTATCCTTGATCGTTATCTTGATTCCATGCTGACTTGCAGTGAGTCAGCTGGGGTTGCAATTAGACCTTTGCCTCAAATTTGAAGGCGTGGGTGGCACTTATACGCCTTTAGTTTCTCAACATAACATTCCTCCCCTCAAAATACACACAACCACACACACCTCTATCCTCACTATTGTTGTTCAGTGGTGTCCTACTCTTTGTGACCCCTTTTGGGGTTTTCTTAGCAGAGATACTAGAGTGGTTTGCCATTTACTTCTTACAGCTCATTTTACAGATAAGGGAACTAAGGCAAACAGGGTTAAGTGACCTGCCTAGGGTCACATAGCTTGTAAGTATCTGAGGCCACATTTGAACTTACATCTTCCTGACTCTAGGCCTGACACCCTATCTACTGCACTACCTAGTGGCGCTAGCTTCCAGCTAAATGTGACAGCTATATTGCCACGGCCTTCAAATTGATCTCCCTGCCTCAAGTCTGTCCCTACTCCAATCCATCCTCTGCTCAGCGGCCAAACTGATTTTCCTAAAGCATAGTTCTGACCATGTCACCCCCTGCTCAATGAATTCCAGTGGCTCCCTATTACCTTCACGATCAAGTCCCGTTTAGCATCTAAAGGTTCTAATAACGTGGCCCCTTTCCTACTTTTCCATTCTCTTTTCTACCCTCTACATTCTCTACAATTTGAGCTAAGCTGCCTACTTGTAGTTCCTCCAATGCAACACTCCATTTTCCCATCTCTATGACTTTCCACTAACTGTCCCTCATTCCGGGCATGCTCTGACCCTTCACCTTTGTGCTGTAGTTTCCCTGGCTTTCTTCAAGACCTAGCTCAAAGCCCCCCTTCAGCAGGACTCTCCTAGTCCCCCTAGATGCTTTTGCCGTCCTCTCTCAGACTGCCTTCCATCTATTACTCTGTCTCTATCTTGCATGCATCTAATTATTTATTAGAATGTAAACCCCTCAAGGGCAGAGAGTGTTCTCACCTTTCTTTGTATCCCCCAGTGCTTAGCCCAGTGCCTGGTACATAGTAAGGGCTTAATCAATACTTCCTGGCTAACCTGCTGAGGATTCATAGTACATTTCCTGCCACTTTTATCCTAGATATGTTTTGTTCTGTTTGCCTCAAGCCCAAAAATTTCGACCTACCATGCAGAGTCTGGGTAATTTGCATTTTAAAAAATCGACTTACGGTGTAAATGGAAGGTAGTTGCAGAGAGCAGACAGGGAGACTGCAGTCCTTTCTATAGAAAAAGCTTCTGCAGAAGGTGGTATTATAGCTGAGTCTTGATGGAAGTCAGGAGGGAGAGTAAAGGAGGGAGAGCAAAGGAGGGAAAGCATCCTACACATGGGGGACACAGTCAGTGAAAAGGCTATCGTCTTTGTTATATACTTAAATACATGTTGGGATCCTGTGATCTCCTTGGGCATTTGAGGAGGTCAGAGCATGTTACAACTTAGCACAGGCTGGTGGGTCAGAGAAGAAAGTCTGTTATTGGAAAGCTAGATGGAGTTCACTAAAGCAACTAATTCAGAGGGATAGTTGTGACCTGAATCTAAGAGCAAGACGGGTATGGGTAGGGTGTAGGAAGAGTGTGTCAGTACAGGGTGAAGGGAGCACGGAAAGGGGTGATTATCTCACTCCAGGAATCAAGACTAGACAGCATCCTTTTTTTGGCAAGGCCACCCCCCCCAACCACGCCCCCATTCCCTTCTGTCAGCTGCATCCCCATCTGTGGGCCCCATTGCAGCCCAAGTAAGAGGGGCTTTGTGGGAACAGAAGACAAGTCATCACTTTTCATTAAGTCATTATGTTTCAATCAAAGCACCTCAAATTCCTCAGCAGCATCTTAGGAAACAGGCAGTCTCTAAAGTCTGGCTGTAGTTGAGTTAGACGTGCCCTTTGTCTTTCCCTAAAGCATTCCTTCCCAACACAAAGGGGTCATTTTTGTGTGCTCTTGCTCTAAGATGGAACTATAGATCCCTGGAGCAGGAAAGGATTGTGAAAGCCACCTAGGCCCACCCCTTATTTTTTGGAGGAGGAAAATGAAGTCCACGGACTAAGCTGCAACTAGGAATTCTTTCACCCTGTGCCATATTTAGTTGTATGTGTGTGTGTGTGTATGTGACTGTGTATGTTTCTGGGGGCAGAGGCAGGGTTGTGTCTGTCTGGAACTGAGGGTAATCTGCCCTAGGGCAGTCTTGCCAGCACATAGGAATGCCTATATCCCAGAGTACATCCTATCTCCCTGAGGCATAGCTCATGGTCTCCAGCCCTAGCCCCTAGGAGGATCACAGGTTTAGAGCTAGAAATGATGGTCAGTAGTCATCTAGTCCAGGAGATGGAGGGTACAGCTATGGGGGAAGGTGAACCCCAAGAGAGGTAGAACCAGAAATCCATGAGCTATTTGCTTCTGTTTTCTCTGCTGTGGACTTTTGCAGTGGTAAATGACAGAACAAAAATGGTCAGCAGGGAGTTTATACCCAAGAATAAGCATGGAGATGATAAGAGGTACCTACTTGCACTTGCGTTCAAGCTACCCAGATGTACCATAAGCTCAGGTACTAAAAGAATTGACATATGTTATCACTAAGCCAATTGCAGTAATAGTTGAAACACTACAGAACATGAGAGAGGGAACCACAAGTTTGGAGAAAGGCAAATATCCAGATTTTCTTTTAAAGGAAGAGAATAGAGTCTGCCAAATACAGGACAGTAAGGGCATGTTAGACTTCTGGGAAAATTTTAGAATGAACCATTAAAGAGATGGCCAGCAAACATCGAGCAGGGGAAGCAGTGATTACAAAGAGCTGGCGTGGCTTTGTCCAGAATATGTCAAGCCAAACTCATCTCCTTTCCTTTTTGGACAAGGGCTCTAAAGTAGTAGATGAGGAAAACGTTGTCAATATAGTTTACTCAGATTTTAGCAAAACTTCGGGTAAATATATATCATTTTGTTCTTGTGGAGAAGATGGAGAGATGTGGATCAGGTAATAGTACAGATTCTGAGCTGGTTGGATGGCTGGACTTAGTTTATGCTGGAAAGACACAAAGATGAAAAGCAAAATGAACAGAACCAGGACAACATTGTACACAGTAAGAGCCACAGGGTGATGATCAACAATAATAAACTTAGCTCTTCTCAGCAAAATAATGATTCAAGACAATTCCAAAGGACTCATGATGGAAAATGCGATCCACCTCCAGACAAAGAACTGATGAAGTCTGAAAGCAGAGTGAAGCATAATATTTTCACTTTATTTTTTTGTGGTTTTGTCCTTTTGCAAACTAACTGTTTTGCAAATTGGGTCAGAGGTGGTAGTTTCCTTATCCTTGAAGGTCTTCAAATGGGCTGGGTGATCACTTGTTAAGTATGTTATAGTCAGGGTTCTTTTCAGGTATAGGTTGAACTGGATGTCCCCTGTGATCCCTTTTAATTCCCAAATATTGAGATTCTGTGGAATTGTGAGAGAAAAAACAAATGCCAAAGTAAGGCACTCCTTGACTCATACACACACATTAATACGCTTGGCCAATGGCCCTTGTTTTGTGTTTTGCATGCTTATGCCTGTGTCCCCACTTAGCATAGTGCGTGGCACACAGTAAGAACTTAATAAAGGGCAGCCCAGCAGAACAGTGGATAGAGCTATGGGCTTGGAGTCAGGAAGACGCATCTTCCTGAGTTTGAATGTGGCCTCAGACACTTACTAGCTGTGTAGCCCTGGGCAAGTCCCTTAACCCTGTTTGCCTCAGTTTCCTCATCTGTAAAATGAGCTGGAGAAGGAAATAAACCACTCCAGTATCTCTATGAAGAAAACCCCAAATGGGGTCACAAAGGGTTAGAAAAAACTGACACAACTGAGCAAGAAGAACAAAAAGGACTAAATTGCTCATACTCTCTGATGCAGAGATCCCACTGCTGACACATGCTCCAAAGAGGACAAACCAAAAGAAAGGTCCCATGTATACCAAAATATTTATAGTGAAATTTCTAGGTAGGACTGGGCAGTAGCTAAAGAACAGAGAACAAAGTGGTACCCAGCAATTGTAGAATAGTTGCTCAGTTGTTTCAGTCATGTCCTACTCTTGGTGACCCCATTTGGGGTTTTCTTGGCAGAGATCCTGGAGTGGTTTGCCATTTTCTTCTCCAGTTCATTTTACAGATGAGGAAACTGAGGCAAACAGGGTTAAGCGACTTGCCCAGGGTCATACGACTAATGGCTAGATTTGAACTTAGGAAGATAAATGTTCCTGATTCCAAGCCTGGCATTTTATCCACTGTGCCGCCTAGCTGCCCCAATAGCAGACTAACCAAACAAATTATAGGCTATCACATCATGGAATATCAACGAACCCTAAGAAATAAATGATGAAGAATTTAGGGAAACATGGGAAGACTTGTATGAAGACCGTAAAGTAAGCAGGACCAGGAAAATATATGCGTGTATACACATACATACATACATACACACATATACTCTAGTAATGTAAATGAAATGAAATGAAGGCAAAAAAGGAAAAGATAAACTTTAAATGCTTACTAGGTGCCAGGTACTTAAGGTGCCAGTTCTTAAGTGCCAGGGATAGAAATACAAACAAAAAGACAGTCCTGCCCTCAATCTGCTTACAATCTAATGGGGGAAGACTACACATAAAACAAAATGAACATTGTGTAATTATAATCATCAAAGTTGGGGAGAAAGTAGAGACAAAGAAGTGTACCTTGTGTGTTTTCTTGGAGAAGTGGGGCACTGTGGGTAGGGAATATTATATATGCTCTCAGAAATAACTGATGAGTCTGTTGACTTTTTGTTTTCTTGCTACAAGGGAAATCTCATTGGGTTGGGGGGCAGGGGAAAGAGGGAAGTATACCTGAGCATATCTGTAAATGACTATGATGTAAAAACAATGTTTTTAAAAGAAACAAAATCTAGGATAACTATATCTGCAGAATTCTTCCAATCTACAAATGTAGTAACCCTGGAAGAAAAGGATTTTTAATTTTTTGCTTACAAAGTTTTATAAACATTTATTTGCTATTCTTCCCACACACAATACTTGGTCTCCCAACTCAGTTCCTTTTCACTGGTTGTCTCCCATGTCTGGGATGCTCTCACTCTTCACCACTTCCTGGCTTCCTTCAAGATTCAGCTCAGATTTCACCTTCTGCAAGAAACCTTTTCTGGTTTGTCTCCACTACTAGTGCTGTCCCTCTGAGATTACTTCCTACTTACACTGTATTTATCTTGTATGTATAGAGTTGATGAATGCTGTTTTCCCCATTAGAATGTAAGCCCTTGAGGGCAGAGACTAGGAGGTTGCCTTTCTTTGTATCCCATCTTAGCATACTGCCTGGTGCATTGCTTGTAAATGAATGCTTGTTGATTGGCTGAGGAATCTCTCTACCACCCAAGGCAGCCCAGTTAAGAAGATTAAAATCTACCTCCCTGTAGTTTCAACTCAATAAAAATTTATTAAGCACTGTGTTAGTCTCTGGGAATGGTATAATGTTTTGAGAAGATCTGCCCTTACAGTTGTAACCCTTCAATCAATCGACATTTATTAAGTGCCTACTATGTACCAGGCACTATGCTAAACACTGGAGATACAAGAAGAGGCAAAAGAGAGTCCTGCCCTCAAGAGCTTACAATCTAATGGGGAAAACAACAAGAAAACAAATATATACAAAGTGAGCTACATACAGGATAAATAGGAAATAATTAAAAGAAGGAAGTACTGGAATTAGGAGGGGTTGGAGAAGGCGGTATTTTAGTTGAGACTTAAAATGAAGTCTTCCTCCTAACCTCTGCACAGGACATAGATATGCTTTGAGATTTCTCACTTCCCTGCCTTGCTGCTAATAGAATTAATAGAACCTGGAAGTATCAGTATCTGACACATCCCCAGAGTATAGCTACTAGGTCATCATATATCGTGTTCAGTATGACAAAGCTCAAAGCATTAAATATTTTTTTATTTCTAAGTTTTAGGGAACATTAAGGATTCTCTTCACAACTTACAGTACTGTCTTCCGTGCAGCTACCCAAAGAGGAAAGGCTGATGTTTGATTTTACACATCGGTGCTCTCCTCCACAGCCCTTCGACTGTTCTACCTTGCTCTTCCCCCAGCAACTCTCCCCAGGTGTCACCAGTTGCTACTTTCAATCCTTCTCCATTCTCTGCCTCTTGTAGTTCTCATCTCCTAGCAGGCAGCGGTTGCTCCTCACAGACTCTTCTCTATAGTGCTGAAAACTGTAACTTAGCTCTACTACTGTTTTCTGCAATTCTGCCACTCTCCAGCAGATGGCAATCACCACCTCCTTCAGAGGACCAGTTCCCTAGCAGCTGGTTACTGAGCAGTCTTTATAAACCAGTTCCCTAGCAGTCCTTATAAAAAACAATGACTCGAGATTTCTATTCTAGGACAAATATGTCTATAGCTCAGAACACACCTGTGGGTCAGAATGCCTCTATTTGTTTGAAGCTATGGGACCTGTGTCCCATAGCCAAAATCTTCCTAATCTAAGTCTCTCTGAGGGTGGTAGAGGAATGATCCTTTTTTTGCAGGGTTCAAACATATTTCTTTTTTCCAACTCCATGCAAACTCAAGTGACTCAATCCTCCTTCCCCCAGTACCCAGATGGTCTCCCTCATGCTTGCATCAGCACTTCCCAAGGTGTTTTGCTTTCAAAAGACACTTCTTTCTTCTTATTTGCCTTTCCTTTTTACCTCTTACCAAGATAGCTGGTCCAGGTTTTTAAACACCTCGTGGCAAATTTGAGAAAAATCTTCAAAAGGAAGGGGAAAAAGTAGAGCCAGCTGCTTCTGGGGAGGAAGACAGGGAGTTAATTTTGTAGTTTCTGCTACATAGTTTTGTGTGTGTGTGTGTGTGTGTGTCTTACACATATAACTGTAATACACAGTAATACTTGATAATTCATTCAAGAGACAAAATGCTATGTGAGACAAATTCTCATATGGCACAGTACCCAGTTCCTTGCCCAGACTGCGCCATCCTCTTCTGAATATGCTATAGCTTTATATCTCAATATATCTATGATCTCATCACTGTGGGTACTCCTTTTAGTGGTGCACATTACAACTCATTCATGATTTCTCATCCAGGGCTACTCTTTATGTCATTTCTAAAACATATTGCCCAGAACTCAGTTTCTTCATTTGTACATGGGTTTAATAGTACTTACCCTGCATATTTCACTGGGATGTTATAAGAATCAAATAAAGTTGGGGCAGCTAGGTGGCACAGTACTGCACATGGACTCTGGAGTCAGGAGGACCTGAGTTCAAATCAGGCCTCAGACACTTGACACACTTACTAGGTGTGACCTGGGGCAAGTCACTTAACCCCAATTGCCCTGCCTTCCCCCCTCCAAAAAAAAAGAATCAAATAAAGCAATGGAGATGAAAGCACTATATATGGTGTTTTTAATTTAGTTTCTTATTGTCAAAGGAATTCTGAAAACAATTGTGTTTAGTTCTGGCTACCACATTTAAAAACAAAGATGTTGGAAATCTGAAGAGCATCCAGACAAGGGCAACAAAGTAGCAAAGGGTCTCAAAATCATGTTACCCAAGCATCAGTTGAAGCAACTGTTGATGCTTATGACAAAAAGATTTATAATAGACATGACAACTATCTTTATTTTTTTTTATTTTAATTTTCAGTTCCAAATTCTTTCCCTCTCTCCACCCTCTCCCCTACTACCTAATGAGAAGGTAAGAATTATAATACTCATTATACCTATAAAGTCAAGCAAAACATATTTCCACCTTAGCCATGTTGTGAATAGAAAAGAAGCAAGAAAAACAAGGAAGAAAAATATGCTTTGATATGTACTCGGAGTCCATCAGTTCTCCATCTAGAGATGCATAGCATTTTTCATCATTAGTCCTTTGGAATTGTCATGGATCACTGTATTGATCAGATTTGCTAAGCATGACAGCTATCTTCAAGGTCTCTGGGGAAAGTGGACCCAAGCATATAGTAAAATGATAGTGATGGGGCAGCTAGGTGGCACAGTGAGTAGGGCACCAGCCCTGGGGTCAGAAGGACCTGAGTTCAAACCCAGCCTCAGACACTTGACACACTTACTAGCTGTGTGACCTTGGGCAAGTCACTTAACCTCAATTGCCTTTCCCTTCTCCCCTCCAAAAAAAAGAAAAAAGAAAAAAAATGATAGTGAGGCAAATGAGTAGAGAAAATACATGTGGTATACAGGTATCTGACAGCTCCTGGTTACTGGGAATCCTTTTCTCCCTTTGCAGAGTCCCCACGAACTTCCCCTTAGGTGAAGCTCTGTGCTGGGCTCTGAGAGTTGGGGGTCATTGTATGGTCCATAGTGTTTATCACAAGGGATTATTGGCTGCTACTGCTCTAGCAGCCACTGCTCCTAGCTCTGTGGGTCTCTGCCCTAGACTGGTTATCAGTGAGGCTTCTCATGGAACCTCAGGATCTCCAGAATGCACACAGTCTAGGGGTGGTAGAGGGAAGAGGGAAGAGAGACAGATAGATGAAATAGATAGACAGACAGGAACAGAGCCAGAAAGAGGGAGACAGAAGGAAGGAGGGGAGAGTAGGAGATAGAGGGAATGTGGAAAAGATATAGAGAGGAGAGAGAGAAAGAGAGAGGAGAGAGAGAGAGAGAGAGAGAAGAGAGAGAGAAGAGAGAGAGAGAGAGAGAGAGAACCCCATACCAGACATACTCCATCTTGACAATGTGCCCTCTAAAACACAGTACCTAGAACTGACACAATATTCCAGATGTGGCCTGAGCAGGGCACAAGAATCCATCCTTAATCCATCCACCTGCCACACTGCCTCAAATTTACAATCTAGCTTGGAGAGACAGCATACATGCAGATAGGGTTGTACAAGGGGATCCTTGCCTAGATTGGCTTGGATAGTCTCTGAGGGTCTTTCACAGTCTTGCCCTCAAGAAGTCTGCAATCTAGTGGGGGAGACAATGAACAAACATATACAAAATGAGCTATATGCATAATTAATAGTTAATAATTAAAAGAGAGAAGGCACTGGAATTAAGAGAGGTTGGGGAAGGATTCCTCAAAAAGGTGGGATTTTAGCTGAGACTTTGACTAAGGTCTGAGGTTCCACGGTTCTTTGAAATTGGGACCATCTCTTTGAATAACTCTTTTTTTTTGTTTTGTTTTTTTGGGAGACAATTAGAGTTAAGTGACTTCCCTGAGGGTCACACAACTACTAAATGTCAAATGTCTGAGGCCACATTTGAACTCTAGACTCCAGGGCAGGTGCTCTATCTACCTAGCCACCTCGATAACCCTCCTTATACCCTCTTAAGGTTCCTTTCCAGCTCTTAGATTCTATGATTCAGGCTGGATGAGGCTGTCATACACAGGGATTCCATAGTCCCTCTCATAATAGTTCACATTTTTTTTTCCTGGTGATTAAAAAGGTCTCTCAATATACTTTAAAATATATTTTTATTGATGTCATTTGTTTATCATATCACTATTTCCCTCTCCCTTCCCCTCTCAGAAAGCCACTCCAAATAACAAATTTTTTTTTCGTTGTTGTTTTTTGGCAGGGCAATTGGGGTTAAGTGACTTGCCCAAGGTCACATAGCTAGTAAATGTGTCAAGTGTCTAAGGCCGAATTTGAACTCAGGTCCTCCTGTCTCCAGGGCCGGTGCTCTACTAACTGCACCACCTAGCTGCCCCTATAACAAATATTTTTAAAGAAAAAATAGGAAAAGAAAAAAATGGTCAAAACCAATCAATACAAAGAAAAAGCCTGAAAATACATGCAGTGTTTCACACATATGGATTACCCACCCCTGCACAGGAATAGGGTGGAAATGTCTTCTCATATCCTGGTGGCCATGCTTGTTCTTTGTACTTCCATAATATTCACTTTTGATTTTTGTGGTTGTTCTTTCCATTTACATTATTGTGGTCATTGTGTATATTCAATTCGATTCAATTAAATAAACATCTATTAAGCACCTATTATGTGACAGGCACTGTACTAAGTGCTGGGGATACAAATAAGGAAAAAAACCCCCAGTTCTTGCCCCCAAGGAGCTTACAATTTAATGGGGAAGACAACACACAAAAGGAAGCTTAAAAAGGGGGTACAGGGGAAGTGCCACCAGGTTTGGGGTTGGTTTTTATTTTTTGAGGTGAAGGCTCTGCTTACTTCACTCTGAATCAGTTCATGCTTTCCATGAACTTTTTTTTTTTAACACCCTCCCAAGCTTCTCTATTTATCATAGTGGTACTTTCTTGTGGCTCAATAATATTTTATTACATTCTCGTACCACAGTTTGCTTAGCCATTCCCCAATCGATAGGCATCTACTTGGTTTCCAGTTTTTTTGCTATCACAAAAAAATGCTTTTGTAAATATTTTGGTGTATATGGGGACTTTTTTCTTATCAATGAGTTCCTTACAGTGTACGCCCAGTAGTGGAATCCCTACGTCAAAAGGTATGGCTATTTTATTTGCACCATTCCAAACTGAATAGTTCGTATTTCTATAGACCTTTAAGGTTTAGAAAGCCCATTCCTCACAAGGACTCTGCTAGAGAGGCAGAAGCAGTATTATTACCCTAATTTTACTTAGAAGAATAGTGAAGCATCTGAGGAAAGGATTTGCGCAGTCTCATACCTTGTAAATATCAGAGCTCAAACTTGCACGCAGGTCTTCAGAGACCAGGTGAGTGCTTCCTCAAGCCACCCCGCAAAGCAAAGTCATTAGGAAAGGCAAACTAAGAGGTGGTGGAGAGAGCTCTAAGCCAGGATTTCCAGGCTCCAGTCTAGCCTCTGCTACTTACTTGTTGCATGATGTTGGGAAAGTCCCTTTTCCTCTCTGGTCCTCAGTTTCCTCGGATGTAAAATGAGGGTGCAGGACTACAGAGATAATCTCAAAGGTTCCTTCCATCTGTGAAAATTCTGTGGTCCCATCATAAGAGGTTACAAAGTAAGTTTGCAAGGGCTGGGGAGTTACATTAGTGACTTTTCTTCCAAAGTTGCGTGGAGGAGGGGTTTGGGGCAGAGTGGAACCACGCGACCCAGTTGCAGCCTGACTCTTGAGACTTCGCGAAAAGACAGACTGACTTGGGGGCGGGGGGGAGGGCGCGGGAGAGGGGGAAGAAAGGAGGAGAGAGCGGCCCAGGATGGCGCAGGCGCAGGTCGTCTCTCGCGGCGCCCAAGCGGCCCCTCCCGGCTCTCGCCTTCCTGTCTCAGAGCGTTCTAATTCCCATCGTTGCCAAGGGTGACAGAATTCCCCCGGGACTCAGCCGGGGAGCTAGAGGGGCCGAGCGGACTAGCCGAGACCGCTCCGCCCCCATGGAAACCGCCCCGCCCCCCACTCCCATTGGCCCGAGGCCACCTCCATCCCAGCCATAGCCGCTGGCGATTGGGTGAGGGCAAATTTTTGCCCGGCCCCCCCACCCCCCAACAAGTCCTCCTTCCAGCGCTCACCTCCCAGTCCTCCCTCCGGCACCCCGCCCCAGCCCCGCGCCCCCCTCCCGCCCCCGTAAGGGGAGTCAAGTGGGAGTGGAGGGGTGGGAAGCAGGCGGGAGCCGCTGGAGGGGGTGGAAGGGGAGGAGGAGGAGGAGGGACCGCACTGCCCGAACTGCCCGAACTGCCCGGCCTTGTGGGCTCCGGACCTGCCCCTCGGTTGTGCACTTGCTTGCACTTGGCCGCGGGCCCGGGGGGTCGCTGCAGGTTGTCCTCCGCGGGACGCGGGCTGCTGGGTGTCCCAGCGGCGGCGTGGGCCGAGATGATCCTCGAGGAGAGCCCAGACGGTGAGAGAGGCGGCGACGATGGCTTCTTGCTTCAGCCTGCGGAGGGGGGGAGCGTCCGAAAGGTGAGGGGGCGTCTGGGGCTGGAGAGCCCTGCAGGTAACCCCTCTGGGGCAGCAAAATGCGGTTGCAGGGTTGCCCGGTTGCCCTTCCCCACCCCAACCTCAAGCAGGGAGAGGGGGGAGGCCCATGACCTGGGCACTGGAAGGGGGCGAGGGTCCCCAGCCTTGCATCCCTTCCCCCTCCTCCACAAACAGGGGTACTAGGGCAGGGAGGTGGATTTAGAAAGGAAAGGAAAATATCATTAGCACCAGTGACAATTCTGATGGGACCAACACCTGCTGCTTGAGACCTGTTGGCAGGGGTGAGGAGGTGGAGGAAGAGGAGGTAGATCTGGCCGTCCCCTGAAGGCTGAGGACAGGCCTACTAGGGGCCCCTCCCTCCAACCCCTTATCTGTCCCCCCAACCAATTGTTAAAATGCCTCTGACGCCCCCCTTCTCCCCACCCAACCAAATGCATCTTTCCCTTCAACTTCTATGACAATCTCTGAGAATCTCCAGATGGTGCTGAGACCACCAAGTCCCTAACCCCAGGTCAAGGCTGTGAGGGTGTTAGCGACTAGTTTTCTAAAGAAGCTGCTAAGTGTGTAGAGTATACCCCTTCCAGATCCTAGAATACAGAATCTGACAGAAGGGACCTTAGAACTTAGAGGGGCAGAGCTGGAGGGGGCTTTGGAGCTTAGAGATGTATTGGGGGGGGGGGACTTGGTGGGGTGGAAACAGCCATTTAGCCCATTGGTTAACAGATGAGAAAACTGAGGCCCAAAGGAGAGAAAGAACTTGGCCATGGTCACACAGAGTCACTTCTAAAGCTGAGACTGGAACCCAAGACTCCTGGCTCCCATTAGGCAATGAGAGAACTTTTGTGGGAACTCAGCACCTGTTACTGTTTTAGGATTAGCAGTTTCTGCACTGTCTGGTACTTTGCTACCAAATATACTGCCTCTGGGAAGTCTCCTGGGGCTGCTCTAGCCTGAAGTCATGACTTCTTCCTCCCTTCCTAGTAGGCTCTCATCACTTGACCTTTCCCACAGGATGCCTGGGACAGCTTTGTGGTAGTGGTGGTTGTCCTGAACTATTTTAAAGCTTTATTTTTTCTTTAATTTTTGAAAAGTTTCCTTGTTGTCATTCCTCTCTCTGGCCTCTCATAACCAATCAGTTACCAAGTCTTGTTGATTTCACCTTCCCCCCTCCATTCCCACTACCACTGTTTTAGAGGCTGTAATTGCCGGTGGCCTCATCTCTACTTTCTCCTCCTTCCAGTCCATCCTTCACACTATTTCCAGAATACAATTCCTTATGTATCGAACTGCTTGGCTCAGAAATCTGGCCATTCTTTCATACATGCATACATTCATGCATACATTCCTATATACATACATCTGCTCAGAAATCTTCAGTCACTTTCAGATTAGTGGCAAAGTCCTGGATAATCTGGCAACATCTTAATTCCTAGCCTCATCTCTGATGACTCTCTTGCAAAGGACTTTGCTCTAACCAAAATAGACTACTCTCTTCCCATCCAACGTGCTCAAACTCTCTTTTACTGCCACATCTTTGCTCATGATGGTTGCCATTTGTTAAATCCTTTCCTAGTCTTTAAATCCCAGTTCAAAAACCCCTTTCTCCAGGAAGACTTTTCCTGATTTTCCTTGCGGATTTTAATGACCTTCCCCTTCTAACCTCACCCAGCAGGTTACTTCAATGTACTTATGTACCATGTTTGTGTCTTTTTCCCTTGCTAGACTGTGAGCTCTATGAGAGTTGGGACCTGTCTTATGTAAATTTTCTGTCATTTCTATAGCACTTTATGATTCACAAAACAGTTTCCTGTCCTGGGAAGTAAGTAGTTATGCATATTATCTCCATATTATAGACAAAGAACCTGAGAAATGAAGTGCTTTGTGAAAGTTCGAACAGCTAGTCAGTCAGTAAGCATTTATTAAGTACCTACTATGTGCAAGGCACCGGGATATGAAAGAAGCAAATTATAGTCCCTGCCCTCAAGGAGCTCACAATCTAATGGGAGAGACAACGCAAACAAAATATGTGCAAACAATCTACATACAGGATAAATAGGAAATAACTAGCCTGAAGAAGGCACTCGAATTAAGAGGGGTTGGGAAAGGCTTTCTGGAGAAGATAGTAATTTAGTTGGGATTTGAAGGAAGCCAGGGAAGCCAGGAGGCTAAATGTGGGAGCCAGAATTAAGAATCACAGAATCTCATCATTGCTTTTTCCCCAGGCAGCCCTTCTTATGGAAGGCGGTGACCTTATACGTTGCCTTTTTCTGGCAAGAGAGTTTCTCTGATTGATCCTCTTAAAATAATAATAATAATAACAGCTGAACACTTAAAACTAAGGCTTTAAGTTTCCTTTGCTTTAATTTTAAAATTTTTTTCCCAAAGCAATTTGTTATCTCAGTTGAAACCTCCCTGAGTGGTTGTGGGGTTTAGTATTGTATGTTTGAGGAAACTTACTGTTTGTCTTTCAATCTGGAAGAGGACCACTGATGAAACTATCAATGTCTGAGAAGTTAACTTGCCTGGGGCCACAGCTGGCAAATACCTAGCTGAGATTCAAACCCACTTTTTGCCTGATTTCTAATTTCCCTCCCAGGTCATACTGCCTCCTCCAAAGCCTAGAAGGGTGCTTCGTACACAGTAGGTGATTGATAAAATGTTTGCTAAATAAATGATTCATCAGTGGACCTACTAAGGTCTGTTCAGTACCAGGCTCTGTGTTAGGTGCTGGAGATTAAAAAATGAACAATCCCTGTCCTCAAGGAACTTACATTCTGTTCTATTGGGGGAGATGGCATGTACATGTCTAAGTGTATAAAAAATATACAAAGGAAATACAGGTAATTGTGTGTGTGTAAAAAATTTTTTTTGGTGGGGGAGGAGCCAATAATACCTGGGTGGATCTGGAAATGCCTGATGTAGAAGGTGGCACTTGAGCCTGAGCTGAGTTTTTGAAGGAGGCTAGGGATTCTTAGAAGCAGAGCTGAGAGTCAAGAGCCTCCCAGGCATGAGATGGCCATGAGAAGGCCTGTTCAGCTGGCTTTGTAGAATGCCTGAATGGGGAGTAATGAGTGCACAATGAGTCTGGAAAGGTAGGCTGGAACCAGATGGAGAGTTATATGTGACAGTATTCCTTCCATGAACGTTGATTAAGTGCTTACCGTATACATCCTAGTTTGGGCCTAGGACATGCAATTTTATCGAGCAGATGGACAGTAGCTGTTTATCGGTTTGATTTTTAAGTTTTCAGGGCTGTTTTGAGCCTGAGGTCATGGAAGAAATTGCAGATAGCTTTTCCCGATGGTCTCAGTGTTTTTGGTTGATCCCAGCCTAGGATTCATTGGAACAAGACAGCCTTGGCCCTGGAATCAGGAGAGCTGAGTTCTAGTCCCAGCACTACCACTAACTTGTTGAATTAATGCTCTTACTTTTTTCTTTTTCTCTCAGGGTCTTGATTTAGATGAACAAAAACATCACCAGCCTGTAAGATAGATAGAGCCATGTGTTCGTATCCTACTTTTATAGACAAGGAAACCTAGATTCAAAGAAGAGAAGAGCTAGCCCTGGAACATAGGTCTTCATATTCTAAGTCGGACCACCCTTCTGGGTGCTGTGCCTTTTAAAACGGCTTTAAAGAGGAGATAGCAGTCGAGCCACAGGCTGAGAGCTCTCTGAGTGTTCCCAGGGGACTCAATGGAGCCATCTCCAGTTTCCACTCCCAGACTGGCTGGGGGCCCTGGGCATTGTTTCAATCAGGGGCTGCTAACTTGGACGGGCCACCTGCAGCCCTGTTCTGAGAGGCTCTTGTAACACAGGAAAGCTATTTTCCCCGTCTCTAGTGACAGGGCATAAATTCTCTTCCCAAATGCCATACTTTGTTAACCTTCTTAGGATTCATCGAGTCATAGAATATTGGCCCTGGAAAGTCCCTTGGAGACAGAGAAGCTTAAGTCTCAGTGATTGGTCAAAGGACAATGAGGGAATAACTATAACGTTACTTCCAGTTTCTATAGAATTTCACAGTTGACACCACTTACCTTTCAGCAATCCAATAAGACAGATAGGACAAATGTTCTTTCTGAGAAGACATGTGACATGCCCATGGTCATCTAGCTAGCATATGTTGGAATTTGGACATGCATGAATCTTGGCCCAGTGCCCTGCCTCTCAATTGGAAAATGCTAGATTCCAGCTGAATATGGAGTACAGAGCACTGAATTGGAAGGCAGAGGACCTAGATTCAAATCTTCCATCTCTATCACTACCTGTGTGAGTGAGCCTCTTAAGCTCTCTGGTACCCAGGTTCCTCATCTGTATGGTCAAGGGATTGGACGAGATGGCCTTTGATGTTCTTTCCGGCTCTAAATCTGTAATCTCATGGCATAAGGTTGAGTGAGGGCTGGGTGCTAAGGGCCAGGTGAGCAATGCAGTCAGTTGAGTGTTGTAAAAAAAAAAATTCAAAGGAGACAGGTGATCGAAGACTTCCTTGGAGACTTCCCTTAGCTGGGCCTCCATTTCCCTTGTCATCTTTCTTTATGTCCTGGTCTGCAAGGGGAGGCCTTTCCCTTGTAATTTTGAATTTCCTCCTTTCTTCCAGAATGGAGTTGTCTTGAGTGTGGATAGGGACAGATGGTGCTGCTTGTTGTTTGTCCTTCCTTCCAGAAGAGGATCAGTGACGTCAGGCTGGTGATGTCTTGACTCGCAAGTGAATTGGATTTAAGTGAAGCAGAGCTATGCTGAGTCATCAGCCTTATTCTCTCTTCCAGAGTCATTGGAGTCTAGTGGCAAGACATCGGTCAGGACAACTGGCGATGGCCCTGGGGAGTGGGGGCTGGGGACAGATGGTACATTGCAAGAAGAAGGGATGGACGAGGTGGAGCCCCTAAGAGCTAGAATGCTTTAGCTGAAACCTTCTCTCCACCTCTTGAATGAATGACCTCGAGGACAAAGCATGGAGGCAGCAAGACAGGGATAGGATCCAGGGATGACGTGTGTCCATTTTAGTTATTTTGAAGGTTAGAGAGGAGAAATAAGACCAGAAAGATAGGTTGTTAGGTCCTGGAAGGATTTGGATACCAGTCTGAGTGGTGTATAATTTATCCTGCGGGCAGTGGGGAGCCATGGCTGGGTTATGAGCTGGGGAGGGGTGCTGTCAGAGCTGCTATTTCATGACTGTTCCTTGTGTAGAGCACTGGAGTGAATGAATATAAATAAGGCATTTATTTAGTGCTTACTGTATGCAAAGCACCATGCTAAGTGTCAGGAGTATGAAGAGGAAAGTAAGACAATCTTTGCTCTCAAAGGTCTCACAGTCTAACGGGGGTGGGGGGGATGAGGGGGGAGACTACACTGGGAAGGTTTGAGCTACAGGTCAGATGGAAAAGTTAGGGCATAGAGGAAAAGCAGATATTAAGGCATCTTCTTTAATGATAATGATAACTATCAGTTAAAATATCAGTTTCTGAACAATTTGACAATGCCAGGGGCTTTGGTGACAAGAACTTTCTTTTCTGGATCTTCAGTAGCTGTGACTGTAGCATCTACAGGAGCAGTTTCCAGGCTGCTGGCAGCATCTCTCATTGCTTCCCAGGACAATGGCTAAGGGCAATGGGCAGGCTCTTGGGTCCAGGATCTTGGGCTGCCTCCTTCAGGATCTAAGGGGAGATGGTGGTCACTGTGGTGGTGGTGGTTTGACCTGGCTGGCCCACGCTGCCTCCTGTCTCTCCCTCTGGCTGACTTTTCTGCTGCAGCTAGGCCGGCTTGCCTGCCCTGAGGGTGGCACGTGGTGAGGATGGCTAATGCCATCACAATACAGGAGTTGCTTTGGATGATGGCTATGAAGGTTGAGCTGGAAGCAGGACTGGGCATTGGTGGTCCAGAATCTGCTCCTAGGGTTTTAACAAATGCCCCTTCCCTTTCCTTATCTGTAAAAAAAAAAGGGAGGGATGGTCTTGATGGTCTCTGAGGTCCCTTCCTTCTAGCTCTAGACCTGTCATTTCCGTGACACTTTAAGCCTTGTAAGGTGCATTTCCCAAATCAATTCAGTGAGGTAGGTGGTACTGGTATTACCCCCACTGGAAAGATGTAGAATCCAGATACCAGGATTGAAGAACTGGTTCTGCCCGCTTACTGCCCACCTGAGTGACCAGGAGCCTCAGTTTCTGTCTTTGAGAAATGAAGATAAGGATGTTTGCATGAATTAACTCTCTGGGACAGTTAAGAAGAAAGAGGATTAAAGCCTGCAAGGGTAATGAATTTTATCTTCCTCTGAGATAGCCAGAGATATCCCTGGGGGGCAGGACTCAGTTCTCTTTCCTTCTCTTCTGTCTTCCCATTTTGCCTCCAAGCCTTGTTCCCACCTCCCCAAATGAGGCACCTGGGGCCTGGTTGGGGTTAAAAAAAAAAAAGACTTTGCTTAATTGAACTGCAGAGCAAATGTTCCCAAGCTCTAGCTCTAGCTGGCTTGACTGACTAGGTAAGGAGTGGCCTACAGAATAAAAGAGAGAACTCACCTCAGAGCAACATTTTCCATCACAGGAAAGACAGAATTGCTCTCCCTTTACAAATAACTGTGATACAAAATGGAAACAAATGCCTGGAAGTGTGTGACAGAGAAGGGGGGAGGGGAGAGAGAGAGAGACCGAGAGAGAGAGAGACAGAGAGAGACAGAGAGAGAGACAGAGAGAGACAGAGAGAGAGAGAGACAGAGAGACAGAGAGAGAGAGAGAGAGAGAGAGAGAGAGAGAGAGAGGGAGAGAGAGGGAGAAAAGGAGGATTCCTGTATCTAAGTTTCCATCTCTGTCAAATGATGGGCTTGTGCTAGACAGGGGTTCTTTGGGAAAAAAAACCCAACAGTTTTATTTTCAGCTCCAAATTCTTTCCCTCCTACTTCTTTCCCCTCATTGAGAAAGTAAGAAAAACAAAACCTGTTTAACAAACACATAGAGTCCAGCAAAACAAATTCCCACATTAACCATGTCTAAAAAATGAATCTGTACTTCTCTGTCTGGACATGTAGGTAGCCCAGTTCATCATGAATCCTTTGGAACTGTGGTTAGTCATTGTGGGGACCAGAGTTCTTAAATCTTTCCAAGTTGTTTGTCTTTACAGAATTATTATTATAGAAATAGTTCTCTTGGCTCTGCACACTTCTTTCTGAATCAGTTCTTACAAGTCTTCTCACATTTCTCTGAAACCATCCTCCTCATCATTTCTTACAGCATAGCGATTTATATTCTATAACTTGATCAGCCATTTTACAGTAGATGAGCATCCCTTCAGTTTCCAATTCTTTGCCACCCCAAAAAAGCTGCTTTGAATATTTTTGTCCATGTGGTAGACCATGGAGTCTTAACTTTTTTTGTGTATCATGGACCATTTTGGAAGTCCTATGGAACCTATGAACTCCTTCTTAGAATGATGTTTTTAAATAACTGAAGGAAATGCTAAATTTAAGTTATAAGTTATTGAAAATAAACGTTTTTTCCCCTCAACCGAGTTAGCCCTTCTCCCCCCAAACCTAGGCCAGGAGTTAAGATCTCTGAGGTCTATTCTAGTTCTAATGCTCTTTGATTATGTGTTTATAAGAGGCTAGTTCTAAGGAACTGGGAATGTTTAGCTTAGAAAAGATGGATGACTTCACACATATTATCGATATCAAATTGCTTGCCTCCTCAAGGAGGAGGAAAGGACAGAGGGAGAGAATTTAGACCTCAGATTTTAAAAAAAAGATTGTTAAAAGTTGTTTTTACATACACTTGGGAAATATTTAATGAAATAAAAATATATTTAAAGAAGAAAAAGATGGAGAACAGGATAGCTGTCTTCAAATATTTGAAGGGTTATATGTGGAAGAGCAAGATTAGATTTGTTCAGCTTGGTCCCCAAACAGAGAATGGAAGCTGTTCAGAGGCATATTTAGTCCTGGGCAAAGGTAAAACTTCCAAACAATTAGAACTAAAGAAAAGTCAAATGGGCAGCCTTGGGAAGTAGTGAGTTCTTTCTCCCCAGAGGTCTTCAAGCAGAGGCCAGATAGCCCCTTGTTGGGGATATACAAGCATTCCCTTTCCAACAGGTAGGAAGGAGATGGACTAGGTGATTCCTTGACCTCCCTTCTAACTGAGATAGACAGATAGGGGACCAAGAGTGAGGAGCAGTGAGGAGAGCTCAGTTTTATCAGTGGAAGACAGCTTCAGGAACCTTGGGCGATAAAGCTGCCAAGTTATGCTGAGTCTAGGGAATGAAGAGCCTTGAATGATGACTCACAAGAAGTTAGGCTACCTTGAAAGTGAATGGTTGTAATATACACCTGGTTACTGTAGCCTTTCACTATACCAACAAGCTTTCTGAGACCAAGTTGTTAGAAAAGTTCCCAGGGGGCATTTAGTTCAATCCATAAAGAAATAAGAATCTCCTAACATCCCTAACTAGAAAAAAAAATAAATAAAAAGTTAAAAAAAAAACCCTAACAAAATAAATAGTAATCTAGCCTTTATTGGAATACCTCCCATAATGGTGAGTGCACTACTCACTGCTTAGCAGGGTAATTCAGTTCAGCTGCTGGTTCCATTACTGGGCAGCTTCTTCCTGGCCCAGTCAGCAAACCCCTCCCAATTAGCCGAGCAGGGGTAGCCTGACAGAATGCTTCATACATTGAGGCTGGCTTCAAACCTTCCAGCTGAAGCAAACACTAAACGAACTCCCTATGGTTTTAAAATCCCTGGGCTTTAGTTTTCTCATCTGTAAAACAAGAGAGTTAGACTAGATGGTCTCTGAGATTTCTTTCAGCTCTTGACCTGTGACTTTGAAGCAGACCAGCTGTGGCTGGAACCCAGGCCTCCTGGCGGCCCAGGGACTTGTTTTTCTGCCACACCCTGTTGTTCTGTGTTCAGTGTTCTGAAACAGGAACTAAAGTGAACTCCTAGGCTTTTAATGAATAATAGTAGTTTAATGAATAATGGTAGTTTGGTGACTCTGTAAGCCTTATGAAATACTTTCCCCATATCAATTCTGTAAGTAGATGGTGCTAGGGCTATCTCCATTGGACAGATGTGAAGGGCTATCTCCATTGGACAGATGTGAAGGCTGAGGCTAGAAAATTTAAGTGATTTATTGTAATTGCTCAGAGTCACACAGTTGCTAAGTAGCAAGCTAAGACTTGGACCCAGGTTCCCTGAATCTCTTATTTTATGCCTCTTTTCAAAGAACGCCATATTTGGAGCCAGATTATCTGTATTAGAACCCAAGCCCTGATCCTTACTTATTACTTGTGTGAGCTTGGGTGAAGTCTTTGTTCCACAAACCTTCATTTCTTCATCTATAAAAGTTTTTTTTGGGGGGGGAGAGGGGGAACACAGAAATGGATTAGATGGCCTGGCCTCTCAGGTCATTTCAGCTCTACTGAATGGAGTAATCCTCTACTAAGGAGAGGAGTCAGATAGACCTAAGCAGCCCTCAAAAACTCTAGAGTGCAGCCAGAACCAGATTAAAATGTAATTCAGAAATGTTTAAAAATACAGTACAATAAGATAATGTTAATTGGTGGTTTTCTAAATCAATGTTGCCAGCAGGGATCACCTGTATTTGCATTTGACCCTTCTGTTCTACTGTACTGCTGTGATTTACTGCTAAGTAACCCAAGCAGTTCATGTGCTTTGGTTCTTCCCCTGAGTCAGGGATTAAAGCAGGTCAGTCCTCTTCTCATCTCCTTGCCAGGTTCTGACTTCATCCTGAAGAAGTGGGCAAGCCATGGCCCAGGGACTTTCTTGCCTGAGTTCAGAGTTAGCAAGGATCAGAGTCAGAATTTGCACCCAGGCCACCTGATTTCAAGTCTGGGCACTCTCTCTTCCATACCACTGCTCTCTCTGATAACTCATATTTCTATAGTACTTTAGGGTTTACCTATTGCTCTCCTCACTGTGAGAGATTGAAAAAAGACTCTTTGAAGAGGAGGATGTCTAGATTAAATAAACTAGGTCAAAGCATGATTATCCTGCCCAGTGAAAAGTCAGAATGAGAACCTAGGGTTTAATCTGACAGGGCTAGAAGACTGGACCTCCCTCATCCCCAGGCATTCCCTAAGGCTTTAAGAACATCCTCCCAGAAAGGGATCCTCCTGCCATATACTTCTGCCCAGCCTCCTCCCACTCCCATCCCAAAGGGCAGCCTTTTTCTTTTGCCATTTTGTACCTGTCCCTCCACTGCTTGGGGTAGGAGTGGAGGGGGGCACCCCTGGCTCTCTATTATCCTGGAGGCAAAACTAATGCCCGGTATAGCTTGGCGTTCAAGACCCTCCACAGTTTGTTCCCCTTCTACTAATAACAAACCATGTGTGTTTGTATCCTAGCACACCTCACTTCCCCTTGAGTCTAGCCTGCTGCCTGATCCCTGGTTCAGTGATTTGTTTTCCACCACTCTCCATTGTTCCGTCCCCTCTCCCCCACTCCCCTTTTTTCTAGACAGCCTGGTATAGTAGAAAGGGCCCTGGCCACAAAGCTAAAAGTCCTGGCTCTGATTCGTTTCCTTGCCATTTACTGTCTCTCTCACCTAGGCAATTTCTCCCCTTTAGCCTGTTTGTCCCTAAGTAAAATGGAGATAATAATTTCTTGCCACAGCTGTCTTACAGGGGCTCTTGTGAGGGGCAGGAATGGACGTAAGGTTTACTCCTCATTCTGAAGTTAAAATTTGACCAAGTGCTTTTTCTTCAATAGCCTTATAAGGCAGAGAGCCCAAGGATTGTTATTCTCATTTTATAGATAAAGAAACTGAGGCCAAGAGAGGTGAGATGACTTTCTCAAGATTTTACAGTTAGGACATTTTAGAGCAGGGATTTGAATCCAGGCCTTTTAATGGAGACCAGGGTTTGTGGTCCACAAAGGCTTTGTGGAGGAGGTTGGGGCCCGAATAGAAGGAGAATTAGAGAGAGGGATCTTTGGTGGCAGGAACTAGCCTGATGCATGTCAGGAAAGCCAGCAAGAAATACATAAGATTTAGGGGTAGAATGGACCTAAGAGATCATCTAGTCTAAGCCACTAATTTTAAAGATGGAGATGAAGATAGAATGTTGTGGCCAAAGTACTGGACGTGAAGTCAGGAGGACCTGGGTTCTGATCCTGCCTTAGGTACTTGCTGGTTGTGAGACTCTTGGCAAGTTGCTTAACCTCGATGTGTCACTTTCCTCATCTGTAAAATGAGGGAAAAATGTAAATGTATATATTAGCAGTGGTGGGGGAGGTGTGGTGATCAGGAAAGGTCCCTGTAGGAGGTGGCATTTGAGCTTTGAAGGGAGCTAGGAACTTAGAGGTAGGGGTGAGGAGGAGGGTGGAAAGGTATGAGATGGGAGATGGCAAGTTCTAGTTAAGAAGCAGCCCATAGGTCGGTATGACTGTATCCCAAAGTGCATGGATGCATGAAGAACAGTAATATATAAGAAGCTTGGAAAAAACGTTAGACTTGAACCAGATGGTGCAGGGCTTTAATTGACCAACAAAGGATGTTTGTAATTTAACATGGAGGCAATTTTTGAGGAGGGAAATGACTTGGGCATACCTGTGCTTCAGGAATGTCACTTTGTTGGCTGTGTGCCAAGTGGATTGAGGGACACTTGAAGCAGGAAGACCAATTAGGAATTTATTGCCATAGCTCAGGAGAGAGGTGGTGAAGGTCTTAACTAGGATATTGGTTATGTGAATAGAGAAGGGTTCAGATCGGGGGGAAATGTGAAAGTAGAAACAATTTGGCCTCTGATTAGGTAGATGGAGTAAGGGAAAGTGAAGAGTGTTACTGTGGAATAAAGATACAAAGTAAAGTTGCATCCAGACAAAAGATTTACTTAGCAAGGCACAGAGCTGCAGAAGCAGATAGGGTTCAAGGCTCTTGGTAGGCAAGGACATTGACCATTGATTTCTACACAGTTAAAATATAATTTGGAGGGAATAAAAACTAGGAAAAATAGGATGTAGAAATGTAGGATGTAGGAGATATAGGAGATACTGAGGCGGGAGGGAGAGGGGTAGTTTTGTGACATTCCCTAAATTGGGTGATAGTTGGGAGACGGAGTAGTCTTGTGACTTCTCCAAAATCAGATGACATACATGAAGTTGAGACTTAACTTCACAGAATGGTGGATAAAGGGCAAAATGGAGTTATGCGTGCTATTTTTTAATGTCATAGGAGTCAAAGATGATGCCTAGGTTGTAAGCCTGAGTGATTTAACGGGTGATGATGCCCTTGACAAAATTAGGGAAATTGGGAATGGGGTGGTGAATTTTGGGGAAAGATGAATTCTTTTCTGGATATGTTAATCAATAAACATTTATTAAGCATCTACTGTGTGCCAAGCACTGGGCCAACATGTTGAGTTTAAGGTGCCAGTGGGACATCCAAAATGTCTGATAAGCACTTGGTCATATGCGATTGGAGCTCAGGAGAGAGGTTAGGGCTAGATATGAAGTTTGGGAGTCATCTGCACAGAGATGTAAAAAAGCAAACACATGGAAGCTGATGACTGAGAGAGGGGCTGTGGAGAGAGAAGTGGGCCTATCATAGAGCCTTGAGGTATACTTAGAATTAGGGGGCATAATATAGATGATGATCTAGTAGAGAAGACAGAGGAGTAACAGTTAGTTACATAGTAGGGGAATTAATAGAGTGCAATGTCATGGAAACCCAGGGAGGAAAGAGTGCCTGAGAAGAAAGTATGGGCAAATGTTACACAGAGGTAAGGAAGGATAAAGACTGAGTAAAGCCCACCGGATTTGGTGACTAAGAGATCACTGGTTAACTTGGAGGAAATTTCTGTTGTAGAAGTTGGAAGGCAGATTGTTAGGAGTAGAGAAATGAGTGAGATGAGAGTTCGTGGTTGCAGAATATAGACAGCTTTTTCTAGGAGTTTGGACATGAAAGGGAGATGATAACTTGATAGGAAAATTCCAGCTGAAATCCTACTTTTCCTTTTATAGGAAGCCTTTCCCTATTCCCCCTTAAATCTAGTGCCTTCCATATGTTGGTTTTTTCCTAGTGTATCCTGTGTGTAAGTTGTTTGTACATAATTGTAGTTGTTTCTCCATTAAATTGTGAACTCTGTGAGAGCTGACACTTTTTTTCTGCCTTTCTTTGTATCTCCAGCACTTAGTACAGTGTTTGGCACATAGTAGGTGTTTAATAAATGTTTATTGACTGACAAGGAAGGACCCAGTGGATTAGTAGTTAGGCACCCTCTTTTCTTCCTGACTTCAGAGATTTAGATGGATGCAGAGGCCCAGCAAGGGACCCCATCATGGATCTACTGTGTTTCCTTGGACAACTTCCTTTCCTTCTTTATAATCAAAATTGTCCATCTTACTTCCTGTGATCCTCTGTCTCTTGTTTGGCCATGAACTCTTGCCCTATCCCTACATCAGTTAGTTTTTTTCTTGATCTTATAATTCGTTTATGATGACACCCTTTTATTCCCTTTAGAGTTTGTTTTGCTTGGGACTAATCCCTTCCTTAACCTACCTTTCCACTACACCTTCTCTTTTCTCCCATTTCCATGCTGTTTCCCTGTTTAGTGAAATGTATTGCAGTACCCAGGGTGTGTGTGTGTGTGTGTGTGTGTGTGTGTGTGTGTGTGTGTGTGTGTGTGTGTGTATTCTTTTCTTCCCATGACTGGTTCAGATGAGAGGTTCAGTACTTCCTCCTTGTTTATATAGACTTTTACTTGCTCACCTTAATTTTGCTATATCATTTTCCCTCTCATTTCTCTCTCTTTGTCCTCCTTAGTATGTTCCTTTCCCCCTCCCTTTTGCATTCTTCTTTTAAGATCATCAAAACATGACAGAGCTAGTCCCAGGCCCTCTGTCTTATTAGACTCCCTCTATAACCTCAGATGAGGAGACACATGTATAATTTCTTACTTATGTTTACCTTTTTTATGTCTTTCTTGATTCCTGTGTTGGTTTTTAAAAGTTTCTGTGCAGCTCTGGTCTTTTTATCAGGAATGTTTGGATGAATGTCTGTTTCATTAAAGTTCCATTTCCCCACTGTAGGATTTTATGCTCAGTTTTGCTGAGTAAGTCATTCTTTGTTGTAAATCTATATCTTTTGCCTTCTGGAATATCATATTCTAAGCTCTCTACTTCTTTATAGTGGTAGCTGCTAAATCTTGTATGATCCTTTTAGCTCATTGGTACTCGAATTATTTCTTTATGGCTGCTTGCAGTATTTTTTTTTCTTTGACCTGGGAGCTAGCTCTAATGTTCCTGAGAATTTTCATGTTAGGGTTTCTTTCAGGAGATGACTGGTAGATTTTTCCTATGTCCACTTGACCCTTGTATTTCAAGAAATCTTAAAAATTTTCTTTTTAAGATTTCTTGAAATATGTGGAGGATTTTTTATGGTAATGGATTTTTGATAGTTCACAGATTAAATTATTTCTCTTCAATCAGTTTTGTAGGTCAGTTGTTTTTGCTATGAGATACTTTATATTTTCTTTTATTTTTTTAATCTTTAGATTTTGTTTTAATATTTGTTTTGTTTGATGGAGTCATTAATTTCTGTGTGGTCCATTGTAATTTTCAGGGAGTTTGTTGCTTGAGCAAGGTTTTTGTATGTCTTTTTCCACGCTGTTAATTCCCTTTCTAATCATGTCTTCCATTCCTTTCTTGTTTCTTTTCCATTGTTTCTCCAGAACACTCGTGTATTTATTTATTTATTGCGCTAATTTATTTATTAAAAACATTTTTAACTCACTTAAAAAACACTTTTGCTTCATCTCTCCTAGAAATTATAGTTGAACTTATGCCTAAGCCATATTTCTTTGAGGCTTTCTTTGTAGATGTTTTGGAGTTGTTGTCCTTTTCATGGGTTGTATCTTGAGTATCCTTGTCTCCATAATAGCTTTCTATGGTGGGATTCTTTTTTGTTTGCTCATTCTTCCAGCCTACTTCTTGACTTTAAACTTTATGCAAGGGCCAGACTCTGCATTCTTTTGGAGGGAATGTCTGGGCTGGACTTGTTGGTGCTTTCTGAAGATTATTAAAAGGTGTATTATTCCAGAATCTCAGGGCTAGCCCGGGAGGGAGAATCCTTAAGTTTTCAGTGCTCCTAAAATGGTTGAATCTAAGATAAAGTCTGATTGTTGTCTTCTGCAAAGTTCCTAGCCTGGGTTTGGGTATGAACAACAGGCCTGCGGTTTTGCCACGTTTGGAGCTCCAGTAGACTGCTGTTGGACTCAGTCACTATCAGCTAGCTGGAGAACTCTACTCCTTGACAGTGACAGAATTGCAGGTTCACCTTTGGTCTGGGATTCTTTGGTTGATTATTCTGCTGCAGAGTTCAGATGGGGCTGGAGGCTGGAACTTAGACCTCAACTTTGCTTCTACGGTCAGTCACACAGCTGCTGCTTCTTTCTTTCTTTTTTTTTCACATATTTTTAACAATTAATTAATTAATTAATTAATTTTTAGTTTTAGTTTGCAACATTCAGTTCCTTAAGTTTTTGAGTTTCAATTTTTCTCCCCCTCCCTCTCCTCTCCTCTCCCCACCCAAAACAGCATGCAATCCGATATAGGTTCTACATATACCTTCACATTAAATATATTTTCACAATAGTCAAGTTGTAAAGAAGAACTATAACCAATGGAATGAACCACAAGAAAGAAGAAACAAAAGAGAAACAAAAGCAAACCAAAAAAAAAGAGTAAATAGTTTGCTTCAATCTGCATTCAGACTCCATAATTCTCTCTCTGGATGTGAATCACTGGTTCCATCATGAGTCTTTTGGAGTTGTCTTAGAACCTTGCATTGCTGAGGAGAGCCACGTCTGTCAAAGTTAGTCATCAGAGATACCATGTGTCTGTAATCGTGTATAATGTTCTCCTGGTTCTGCTCCCCTTGCTCAGCATCAGATCATATAAGTCTCTCCAGGTTGTTATGAAGTCCCTTCTGCTCCTCATTTCTTGTAGCACAATAGTGTTCCATTACATTCATATACCACAACTGGTTCAGCCATTCCCCAATTGATGAGCATCCCCCTGATTTCCAATTCTTTGCCACCACAAAAAGAGCCGCTATAAATATTTTTGAACATACAGGTCCTTTTCCCACTTGTGTGATCTCTTTGGGATACAGCCCTAGCAGCGGTATTGCTGGGTCAAAGGGTATGAACATTTTTATAGCCTTTCGAGCATAGTTCCAAATTGCTCTCCAGAATGGCTGGATCAGTTCACAACTCCACCAACAATGGAACAATGTTCCAATTTTCCCACATCTTCTCCAGCATTTATGATTCTCCTGTTTTTTCTCCTGTTTCCATGCTAGCCAATCTGACAGGTGAGATGTGGTACCTAAGAGTTGTTTTAACTTGCATTTCTCTAATCAATAGTAATTTACAGCATTTTTTTCATGTGACCATAGATATCTTTAATTTCTTCCTCTGAAAACTGCCTGTTCACATCCTTTGACCATTTATCGATTGGGGAATGACTTGTATTCTTATAAATTTGGCTCAGTTCTTTGTGTATTTTAGAAATGAGGCCTTTATCAGAGACACTGGTTGGAAAAATTCTTTCTCAGTTTTCTGCTTCCCTCCTAATCTTGGTTACATTGGCTTTGTTTGTACAAAAGCTTTTCAATTTGACATAATCAAAATTATCCATTTTGTATTTTACAATGCTCTCTACCTCTTGTTTGGTCATAAATTCTTCCCTTCTCCATAAGTCTGACAGGTAACCTATTCCTTGCTCTCCCAGATTGCTTATAGTATCAGCCTTTATATCTAAATCCTGAACCCATTTTGACTTTATTTTGGTATATGGTGTGCGATATTGGTCTATGCTCAGCTTCTGCCATACTATTTTCCAGTTTCCATTGCTTATTTCTAAACTTGCTTCCTGCTTGGTACATAGCCTATGGCCTGCGACACCCCAAAACACCACCTGCAGTCTGTCCAAGATCTGTGACCCAGAACCGAATAATGAATAACTGAGCTGCCTGTTGGCACCTGCTCCTGCACCCTTCAGAAGGTCAGTCCTGTCACTGATGGATCTGAGGCCTCTTCTTGCCTTTGTGCATAGCCTTTCCTTGTCCTGGAATGGTCTACATGTGGCTCTACCTGGCTATTTCCCATACCCTGTGTCCAAAGACCTCCCTGTCTATCTCCCTATGCCAGTCTGGACTGGAAAAATGACTCATTGTGATTTTTTTTCTTGGATTTTCTGATCAGGACACAGTCTTCCTGACTACAGGCCTAGTGTTCTACCATCTCTGCCACCAACCTGCCCTAGAATCTATCCAACATTCTGGAGTCCTACTCCTAGGTCCTTTTTTGGAGAGAGGAGGCAGGGCAGCTGGGGTTAAGTGACTTGCCCAAGGTCAAACAGCTAGTAAGTGTCAAGTGTCTAAGGCCAGATTTGAACTCAGGTCCTCCTGACTCCAGGGCTGGTGCTCTATTCACTGTGACACCTAGCTGCCCTGGTCCCAGGTTTTTTTTTTTTTTAACATTCTCTAAGTACCCATGTGGTATTCCATTGTCCACCTGTGGTCTCTCATTCTTGATACTTGACCAGCCTACATCCTTTTCTGAATATACATCTCCTAGAAAATGTCATTTATTTTATTGGACTCTTATTGGACTGTCTGTACACTGCAACCTTTTTATAGGAAGAAAGAAAGAAATGGATGGAAGAAAGAAGGAATGATGGGAGGGCGGGCCTACAATGTGCCAGGCTCTGTGCTAAGCACTTTACAAATACTTATCTCATTTGATCTACTGTATGTCTTACTTTATCTTCTGCATCAGTAATGCTTGTGGTGTTCCATAATGCCTGACCATATAACATCATCAGAAAAATATTGGTGTTAAAATGATGGGCTTTTTGTGTTAGGGAAAAGTATGGGAGCCTTGAAATCCTACGTCATTTGACAGATACAATCCAGATTGCACACATCTTCCTATTCAAATCTGGGTCCAGGTCATTGTTTGATCTATAGTGCCTTTCTTAGGCATCTGTGCCAACAGACTAACTCAGTGGATGGCCTGCCCACATGCATGCCGTTGTTTGGACGGTAGACATTCTTTGTCTTTGTCCATATCATTTTCCTGTGCAAGTGTTGAGCATCTGATTTCTGACTGCTCTAGTACCCTGGGGCTTCATGCCACAGTATGAGCAATATAATGTCACCTACCAACACTGGCATCTAGAACCTCTCAACCATTGGCAGGGGCGTAACATCTATAGTTCCCATGCCAGTGGTGAATGTTTTTTGCAAACAGATAATTTCTCTATTTTATACCTCACTTGATATTACTAATCAAAAACTCATTGAGCAGAGTATAACCTGTGGTCTAAAATCCAGACTCTAGGACCAGGCTCAATCTAGGGGGTGGGTTAAAAGGTGAGGGGATGGATTTATCATGGTAAATTAACTAATGGACCAGGTTTAGTCTTAGGTTTCTTATAGGGAAGTAACACTTTGGCTTTCACCATGATTTCTGAGGGGGACATCAGAATTCGGGCTCACGCCCTAGCACATAAACAGTCAAGACATCTCTCACTCTTCTCCCAGGGACCTATACAGTCCCCCAGACTGATAGCACTGTGGTAGAAGAACAAGTATATTACAAGGATGCCATCCACCTGTCATTTACCTTTCATGCATTGAAAAGCTTACATGACACTGAAGGGATATTACATATATGTTTGAATGTATGTGTTCTTGGCATCTGGGCTAGTGGTCTTTTACATGGGCCTTTGCTGGACTCCCATGAAGCTACCCCTAGATGCCAGGATGACTGTTTTTGGAGGCCTAATCAGCTCTGATCAGATGGATCAGAGTTGAAGGCCAGGCATCACTCAAATCAGTGGCCCATGACAGCATGGCTCCACCGGGCCTTTGTGGAGATAAGTTCTTATAGTCTTCATGGAAGCTGTGGCAATACCTAATACCCATTTGGTAACACGACTCATACCACACTTTGACCTATTGGGGCAATTCTGTTCATTCAACTCAGTGAATTCCCAGTGGTAAAGTCCAGCCAACTGAGTTACGGGTGGGTGGGTGGATAGATATGTGGGGTAGTAAAGAATGTCTGGATGGGATCCTCCCATTAGCCAAGTGAAATATGTGAATGTTAGAAGCACAGCAGCTACAGCAGAATATTTATAATAATTGTTAGGTATATCACAGAACCATTTAGCTTGTGCACATTGCATGTGGCTAGGCTGCAATTCATCTGAAAATATTTGAGCTTTTTAGTGGACATCTGGCTCAGTATGGATATTGCACCAGAGCAATATGGTGGTCAGAAAGGCGAAAGGTCTTTAAAGCTGCATTCAGAGAGGTATGTCTGGAGCAAAGGAGAGAACATCTCTTCTGTGCCCTGCCCTTGTCAGACTGTACCCATATACTGTGTTTGGTTCTTCACACCATGCTTTATAGGCTAGACCAGAAGAGGGTTACCAACATAATGAGAGAACTGGAGAATGTACCGTGGGAGGCTTGGTTGAAGGAACTGGGAATGTTTAGCCTGGAGAAGAGAAGACTTAAGCCATGATAGTTCCAGTTATTTGAAGAGCTGCCATATGGACTAGGTATTAGATTTATTCTTCTTGGCCTCAGAATGAAGAACTGGAATAGTGCATGGGAGATGCCGAGAGGCAGACTCAAGCTTTATGTGAGGCATATTCTCTTAACACCTGGAGCTAACCCGAGGTAGAAGTATTGGGCTTCCCATCATTGGAGGTCCTCCAACAGAGGTGGGTGACCATTTAGTGAGAACATTATAGGCAGGTAGAGGTTGAACTTGGAGGCCTCTGAGGTCTCTTCCAGCTCTTAAATTCTGTGATTCTATGAGATGAGATTTGGTATAGTGGTGAGCAGTTGAGAGTGATTGAAAAGCCCTCTTTATTTTCTGGCATGTGACCCTGGGCAGTTTCATCCTTCAAACATCACAGGGACAGGGACAGTCTTGTGGGCTTTTGCCTGATAATGCAGGGCATAGAGGAAGGTGTCCGGTTTCTGGAGGACATACAGGGTAAGGAGAAGGGAGCAAGATGGAATTCTTATGAGCAAGCTTCTTGGAGGAGCTGAGTTTTGGAGCCAGGGAGGCTAGAAGGAGGCGTGCTAGCAGGGACAGGTAGAGAAGGAGCTCTGAGGTCTCCAGCTAGGTGGGCCATCTGTCCTACCACGAACCCTCTCCAATCACCTCCCTGCAGGGCTGCAGCCCCCTGTTCCAGACCCAGAGGAGCCGCCTGCAGAACCACAGGGCCAGGATTAACCAGCAGATCAACAAGGAAATGAGGATGCGCGCAGGGGCAGAGAACCTCTTCAAGTGAGTGCCCTGGACTGGCCGAAAGCTTCTCAGAAGGGTCCAGGGAACGTCACATTCCACAGTTATTGTCTGGGAAACTCCCTGTGGAAATGGGTCCTAACCCGCCTCCCCGTGTGGGCCGCGTCTCTCCCTAAAGGCGAGATCCGTCTCCTCCCCTGCCGCCCATTCTAGGGGTTCTCTGAGGGTCGGGGCTGTGTCCCCCTCTCCGCCATTCTGGGTGTATCCCCTCCCATCCTGAAGGCAATGGCTCTCTCCTCCCAATTCTAGGGGTTCCCTGAAAGCTGGTTTTGTGTCCTCTTTCCCATTCTGGGGGTTCCCTAACGCTGGCCTCACCAACTGTCCGTTGGGCGTTTTCAGCTGACTTTTCTATAGGCATAGGTTCCCTGAGGATGGGGGCTTCATCATGTTTCATCTTGCCCTATCTGGGACAGGGGCTAAGGTGTGAGTTGGTATCCTGGGAGAGAGTAAACATATGCTTATCCTTCAGGGACCAGGAAATCACTTTTGGCTTCCTATTCTAACTCCTACTAGCCTCTCCTTTCTCTTTCTTTCAGGACCTCTTTCTTCTCTGCAAGAGTGCCTCCCCTCAGGCTCCCTCTCAGTATGTGGTTCCAGGTGTCCTTCCTCTCCCCCATGTTCCCTGCTCATGCTGTGCCCATTTCAGGCCCCTTGGCCAAGCCCCAGTCACTCTGGGACATTTGGAGGATGATATAAGCCCCGGCTTTGTCCTGGGGCAGCTCCTGCGTTGGGCATCCCCCACATGCCTCCAGACTTAACCAACCCTGCCTCCCCTGTTCCTTCAGAGTGTCTCTGGAGAGGAATGCACTGTCTCAGCACTTGGTGACACCTGGCCCACAGAGGAAGGACTCAGCACTAGGTTAAAATTTATGGGATCGCAGGTCACAGATTTAGAGTAGAAAGAGATCTTTGAGATCATCGAGTCCAACAGAGGACATATGTTTCCAGAGAGGTTAGGTGCATGGGTGGTAAGTAGCAGAGCCAAGATTTAAAATCAGACCCTCAGTAAGCATTGTTTAAGCACTTACTGTGTGCCAGGCACTGTACTAAGTTCTGGGGATACAATGAAAAGCAAACTTCTTTGCTTCTAGGTCCAGCCCCCATTCTGCTGCACTGCTGCTGCCTCTAAATGTAATTTAGCTCTAGAAGAGACTCATAGAAATGGTCTCTCCAAACTTGTGTCTTTACAGGATGGGAAACCAGGGCCTGGGAGAGTGAGGTGACTTGCCTAAGCAGGGCATCTTAGGATGCCTTGAATTGCAAATCCCTCCCTTCAGACTGCCCCCTTCCTCTGAAAAAGTGCCCCGAAAACCTCTCTTCCCTGGCTCCCCCTTGGGAAAACTCTCAAGGAAGGAATGCAGATTGATGAGGGGGAAGAGCTCTGGTCTGGGCTTCCTCAGAGGAGGTTCAGTCCTCACGGTTCCAGAGTAGGAACTCTTCTAAGTACGATTTATAAAGTACTTTATCCTGATTGATCCTCATAGCAGCCCTGGGAGGGAGGTAGTATTATGCCCATTTTGCAGATGAGGAAGCTGAGGCTGAGAGAAATAAAGTGACTTGACCAGGATCACTCAGTTGGTAAGTGTCTGAGGCTGGATTTGAACTTAGGTCTTCTTCAAGTGACTTGCCCAAGGCCTCACAGATAATAAGTGTTAGTACTGGGATTCCCACTTGGGGCTCCAGATTCCAGCTCCAGAATTTTTCCACAATAAATGTTTCAAACGGAATGTTCTCCAGTCTCCTTCCTCATCGGGGCATTTCCCTCTAATAACAGAATCACAGCTCTCTCTCTGTGTTTCCACTTATTTAATGTCCTTGTTTAGAAAAAGATGTGGGACTCATCTAAGTGATACAGTGGTTAGAGCACTGGGCCTGAAGTCAGGAAGACCTGAGTTCAAATCTAGCATTAGACATTTACTAGCTTTTTGCCCTGGGCAACTCACTTGGTCTCTGTCTGCCTCAGTTTCCTTAACTGTAAAATAGGCATAATAACAGCACCTCCCTTTCAGGGTTGTTGTGAAGATCAAATGAGATAATGTTTGTAAAACACTTAGCACAGTGCCCGGCACATAGTAAGTGTTTAATAAATGCTTATTTCATCCCTCAGAAGAATAATAGCACCTCCCTTTCAGGGTTGTTGTGAGGATCAAATGAGATAATGTTTGTAAAACACTTAGCACAGTGCCCGGCACATAGTAGGTGTTTAATAAATGCTTATTTCATCCCTCAGAAGAATAATAGCACCTCCATTTCAGGGTTGTTGTGAGGATCAAATGAGATAATGTTTGTAAAACACTTAGCACAGTGCCTAGAACATAGCAGGTGTTTAATAAATACTTATTTCCTCCCTCAGAAAAAGAATGTGGCAGAGCCCTGCCTCTCTGACTTGCTTGGGGTGACTTTGGGCCCGGTTAGTCTCTTCCCTGCTTTGAGCCTTGAGTTTCCCCACCTGTGAAACGAGGCTAATAATTACACTTGTCCTCTACCGCTTTCACCAGACTCTCCTGCAGGAACAACTTTAGACTCCCTAAGTCAAGACGTCTTTTAAAAAATGTGGTTCTTTCCCTAGAGCTACCACCAACCACCGAGTCAAAGAGACCGTCGCCCTGGAGCTGAGCTATGTGAATTCTAACCTGCAGCTGTTAAAGGAGGAGCTGGAGGAACTGAACAGCAGTGTGGACGTGTACCAGACTGAGAGGTGCCCAGGGTTGGGGAGCGGAGAGGATGTTCCAGCTTGGAGTCCAGACTTCTTATTTTCAAGAAGGGCCTGAGAAAATCCTTGTCCCATCAGTGTCGGAGCTGGGGCTAATGATGACAAACGTTTCTGCGGCACTTTGTTGGTCTGCAAGTGCTTTATATTTAAATTATTTTCACTTGTCCCCGACAGTGACCTCGTTGGGGGTGGGGGCAGGGATGACTAGCTCCATATTGCAGATGAGGGCACTGAGGCAGAGTCTGAATTTGAACCCATATTTTCTTACCAGAAATCCAGGGTTCTTTCTTTTCCCTCTACCCCTTCTTGGGGATTTCATCAGCTGTGGTGGGTGCATCTGTCACCTCTGATCACCTGACTCCTAGTCTTCGTATCCAGACCTGAGACTCTCCCCTGAGCCCCTCCAGCCCTGCATCTCCAGCCCTCCATGGACACTTTCCAGGGCTAGCCTGCGGGCATCCCGGACTTGACACGTTCAAAGCAAAGCATCTTCTCTTTCTCTCCCACATCTTCTTCCCCGTCCTTTTCAGTCATTTAGACGTGCAATCTTGAGGTCATCCTCAACCCTTCGCTCTCCCTCACAAGTATCCGATTAATTGCCAAGTATAGTTGGTTGTTCCTCTTGAATTTGTTACTTTCCCTTCAATTCCTCCAGCCCGGCTCGGGCCCTTTTGGCCTCTGGACTGTTGTAGTGACTAGCCTTCCAGCTGGGCCTTCTGGCTCTCCCCCTCTGATCCGTCTTCCAAACAGCTGCCGAAATGATATTCCTAAAACACAGATCTCAATTTCCTCACTAGAATCTGTGGTTTTCTGGTATCTCTAGAATCAAACACAAACTTCTCTGTTGGGCATTTAAGACCCTCCACAACCTGACTCCAAACAGCCTTCTAAGTTTCTCCTTTATGAATTGTACAGTTCAGCTAAATGCACCTTCCAACATTCCCCACAGGTAAAAATGCTACCTCCTGTCCCCTTGCCTGCACAAACTGCCCCTTGGCCTGTAATGCCCTCTTTCCTCATCTACCTTTCAGAGCCCCTAGGTCCATTCAGAGATCAGCTCAAGTCCTTTTTCCTAACTGAGACCTTTCCTGATTCTTTCTCCCTTGAAATCACCAAGTATTTTTTATTTTTGTACATACTTAGGTATACTTGTTTTCCCCTAGAATGTGAGCTCCTTGGGGGCAAGGGTTATTTCATTTTTCCCTCTCTGTATCCTCAGTGGCACGTAGCAGGCACTTCATCGATTCTTATTGATTGATGTTCAACTACCCCACAGTTGCCCTACTTCAGGGTCCCCATGGCCTTTTCTTTCAGGGACTGCTTCCCTTGTCCCCCCTAGACATGCAGGTTTCTGCCAGTCTTAAGTCATTCTCACTCTAGAGATGAGAACTGTTATTATCTGAGAAGCCGAGTGGAAGGAATGCTGGCTTTGGGTTCAAGAGACCAGCAATCAAGGGATCAGAGTCAGAAGGGGCCTTAGACATCATCTAATCCAGGGCTTCTTAAACTTTTCCTACTCCTTAAACCCAGAATTTTAGAAGCACCGAATTCTAAACCATCTATTACAGAGGAGGAAAATGTAGGCTCAGAGAGGGAAGTAACTTGTCTAAGGTCACACAGCTAAAAAACTTAGCAGAGCTAGAATGAATTCAAACCCTGGTCTCCTGAACCCAAACTAGTGCTCTTCACACCGTACCACCAAGTGTCCCGTTTCAGCACCATAGCTTATGCTCTGGGTCACCTTGGGCAAGCTAGTCCCTACCTTCTTATTAAGCCTCTGTCTCCCCATTTGGAAGATGGTGGCAATGGTATTTGCTCTTCCTCCTGTACAAGGTTGTTATGGGGAAAATGCTCTAAGGTTTATAAAGTGCTATGGAAATGTGAATGGTTATTATAACTGCTTTTCCTTACCCCGTTCCTAATACTTCATTTTAAATGAGGGTCCCCTGAGTCTAGGGTTGGGAGAGAGCCAGGTGCCTGACCACAGGAACCATAGGGCTGGGGCTGCTGGTTTGGGGGTGAAGGTGGGGGAGGCTCTGGCTCATGGAATCTTAGAATTAGAAGGGACTTAAGAGGTTGTTGGAATGAAAGAATATATGAAAAAGTATTTATTAGTCACTGTTTGCCAGGCACCGTGCTAAGCACTGGAGATACAAGCAGCAGAACAAGGTAGTCCCTGCCTTCAAAGAGCTTACTATGGTTTTGTTGTTATTTATTATTTATTTTTATTTTTAATATTTATTTTATTTACTTTTTAATATTTGTTTTTTATTTTTACTTTTTTAAGGAGCTATTTTCTAATAAGGTGGACAGGGGAGTGTTTTGGTCTAGGAAGTCTTGAAAGCTGTGAATAGAACAGTAGGCCAGTCCATTGGCATGTCTTTTCCAGAGGACATGGTGGTGTTGATTTGAATACAGTTTTTCCAGTCTAGAGGTAGAAAGGAAGGTCCATCTGTGTTTGTGTGAGGCAGTAGCAGAAAATGGCTTGGGTTATGAAGCTTGGTGCCAGAGTGGGCATTGGAGGTTAGGCTTAGCTCCTTCTAAGCATGGTCTCTGGAGGTCTGGTTTGATGGGTAGAGGAGCAGCACCAGAATGGGGAGGGAGGAAACAAGCATTTATTAAACACTTACTATGTGCCACTATGTTGCTAAGTGCCTTACAGGTATTATCTGGCCTTGGTGCAGAAGTGTGGATCCAATCGCCTTGCTTCTCTAGGCTGGCTGCTTAGCCTTGGGTGGGGGAGTGGGGAGAGGGGTCCTGGAGCAGGGGGACCCCTGGATGAACCTCAGAGCTCAGAGTCTCTTTTGTTTCAGTGAAGGCATCAGTGTCCCCATGATCCCACTGGGGCTGAAGGAGACCAAAGACTTGGATCTGGCCACACCCCTGAGGGTAAGTCCTTGGCCCTGACTGAGGAAGGTCTCAATCTGAGGGAGAGACAGGGCCTCTGCCCTCAGGGAGCCCTTAATTGGAGAGGAAGATGGCCTTTTCCCAAGGGGAACGTACAGCCTGGTTTCTACTCTGACATATAGCTGCCTGACTGGGGCAAATTATTTCTCCTGCCTCAGTTTCTTCCCCTGTAAAGTGGGGATAACATTTGTGCTACCTTCCTCCCAGGTTGTCTCAAGGAAAAGTGTTTTGGAAGCTTTAAAGGCCTATAGAAATGTGAGCAGATATTATTTGTATTATTATGGCTTCTACCCTATAACTCCGGATTCCCCAACTTAGCATTCTGGGTCCCCCATAGTCTGTCCCTACCTAACCTTCCCAACTTGTCTTCTTCCAACTGCTTCTTCTTAAGCTCTCCACCGCTCAGCAAGACTGGGTATCTGTCCCAACGACATGTCCTGCCTCTTTTTTTTTCTTTTTTTTTACATCTAAACCTTGTTCTCACCATTTCCTAACCCTGAAGTGCCCTTCCCCCCACCTCTACTTTTTGAAATTCTATCCATCCTTCCAGGCCCAGTGGGGCAGCCCCCTCTTCCAAGAAACCTTCTTTGATTCCTACTTCACTCTCCCAAGACAAGAATGATTTCCCCTTCTCTGAGTCCTCACAAGCCTAAGAAGAGACCTTTCACCTTTCACTCAGAAGAAATGTGAGACGTCTCCATACTAAATATTCATATGGACCTTTCATGCCTACCTTGTGATAGAGCCTTCCGAGCTCGCATCGGTCTGATGAGCCACAGTTGGACACGCTCTATGGTGACCCTGACACAGTGATGTCATTTTGGTCCTCTTTGAGAAAGAAAGACAACAACCAACCAACCATCTGTATATAGCTCCCTGAAGGATGCTAAGATCCAACCTTGGGCTTTAGACCTCACTGACCCTTTGGCATCTCCCTGGGCCTCTCACAGATGATCCCTGGGACCTGCCTTCAGCTCCTAGGGTATTTCACCTTTTACTTCTCACTAAAATTCTCTGATTCCTAAACTCCCAGGTGAAGGCCTCAAGCCTCCCTAGTGCCTGAGCTTTCTTGATTCCTAGGACTCCCAAATTTATTGCCCCAAATCTTTGCTGTTTTGCCTTGTCCAATCACCTGTCGCATCGTCCAGGTTGCTATTCCTCATTTGGCATAATGGATTAAAAAAACCCCAAACAACCCCCTAAAATTCAAATAATAGTCTGTTTACTAAAAGCATTCTACTGTCTTAGAGCAGAAGCTGTTCTAAAGGCATTTTGAAAAGCATTTCGGGAGAGATAAAAACAAAAACCACTAGCTAGAAAGCTAAATGAAATAGTCAGGGGGGCTCTTTAGTGTAGCATGAACTCTTCGCCAAAATCTAAAAGCCGCCTTATATTCTTCTTTGCCCAAAGATCAGGCCAACCTGGGGCAAAATTCACCCAACCTGCCTCAGGCCTGCAGTCTCTAATCTCCTTCCTTAAGAGTCCCGGCTAGTGTAATGGGAATATAAGGAGGATTAACTCCCACCCCTTCAGTTCTACCAGTGTCACTGACAACACCCTTCCTCTACCAAGGCTGAGGTCTTCAGATGTTGTTTCCTAGCCCGATTCCTTCCTTCTAGCCATGACAGCGATAATGCTAATAGCTCCCATTTCTGCTCTCCTTAAGAAGGTTCATGAAATTTGTGCCTCCAGTAGCTCAGTGAGTAAGCTAGTGCAGTGACTGGTTATCCTCACTTTACAGATAAGGAAACTGAGTCTTTCATGGGAAATGACCTCATAGCAAGGGAGCATCAGCTGGCATTTGAAACCAGGTCTCCTTATTTCAATAACAACAGTAATAATGCTAGAACTAGGTTTTAGTAAAGCTCCTGGCAAAGCTCTCACGCTATCTTTGTGGACCTAGAGAGATGTGGGCAAAATGGTGCTTGGGAATTGGTTGAGGCAGTTAAATGACCTGGAATGCGAGACCTGGAGTCAGGAAGACCAAATTCAAATCCAGCCTCAGATACTCACTGCGTTACCTTAGGCAAGTCACTTAACCTCTAGGTCTGCTTCAGTTTCCTCATCTGTAAAATGCAATCAATCATGGCATCTATGACCCAGGTTTGTTGTGAAGATCAGAAGAGATAATATTTGCAAAATGCTTTGTAAACCTCAAAGCAGTCTAGAAAGTTAGCTAATGTTATTGCTGTTATCGAATGACCACACCTAAAAAGTAGTCATTAATGGGTTGAAAGTGTCCTGGAGGGACTCCTCCAGTGGAGTGTCCCAGGCTCTGACTTAGGTTCCGAGTTCTTTAACATTTTTATGAAAGACCTGGATAAAGGCATAGATGGTATGTTTAATCCAATGTATAGACGATATAGAATTGGAAAGGGTTGTTAACACCTTATATGACAGAGTCAGGACCCAAAAAAATCTAGATCAAGGTGGGCCAAATTCAATAAGTTTAAATTTAATACAGCAAATGTAAAGTGCTACATTTGAGTTCAGAAAATCAGTTTCTCAAGTACCCAATACTATCTAGCCATACCGTCTCCATGTCACGTGAAATATTCATCCATGGTGTAAGCTTTTGATCATCTACACATTGAATGAACACAATGTTGTCTCTGCTTTGACCAGATTCATAAATTCATAGAGAATGGGTCTTTCAGACCATCTAGTCTAATTCCTCCTTAAACAGGAATTTTCTTTATGATATATCCAAGAAGTGGTTGTCTAATAGTCCCTTGAAGACTTCTACTGAGCTCCTCCCAAGGGAGGGCTGTTCTGTTTTTGGTTAACTAATTTTTAAAAAATTCTTTTGTATGCTGGACCTCAGTCTATATCTTCTATCCAGTGTTTCTAGTTCTGCCCTCTGGGGCCAAGCATAATGATTCAAATCCCTCTTCTCTGTGATAGTCCTTCAAACCGTAGGAACACAGATTCAGAGCTAGAAGGGGCCTTGGATGCCAATGAGTCCAACCCTCTCGTTTTACAGATGAAGAAACTGAGGCTGAGAGGTTAGGTGACTTGCTCAGGGTTGAACAGCTATTTAGTGTCTGAAGGAAGATTGGAACTCAGGTCTTCCATTTTGACTGCCATTTTGATTCCAGGATAAGCGTCCCTAGTCCCTTTATCTGATCCTGTTATGGCATGATTTCAGTCCCTTTCACCATCCTGGCTGTCTTCCTTTGGACCCTTTCCAGTTTATCTATGGTCTTCCTAAAATGGGACATTCAGAACTGAACACCATCCCTTCATTTCCTTTCATTCCCCAGGAGATGATCTCAGAACACTATGGTGAGGACAGCACCTCCTATGAAGTGGAGATCAACAAGCTTATGGACCTGAGACAGGTGTGTGGGCAGGTGGCCAGTTACTCAGCAGACCACATAGACAGGCATGGGCAGAATGTGCACTGTATGCTCACCTATGTGGGTGAGGGGTATGGGGGAGGAACTCGAGGGGAAGGATGGGGTGAATGGAAGGAGCTAGACTTGGAATCAGAAAATACAGTTACCCCCTGCCACATCTCAGGGGTCATAGGGGCCTGGTGCCCCCAGAATTTGGAAAATCTGTGTGTAGTTTTTTTGGCCCTCCCTTTGTACCAGAGAAGAAGTCTGAATTTTTTCTTTTTCTTTTATGGGGTGTTTACAGTACCTTATTGTAAAATTTGGATTAAGTATTTGGTCATAGGCTCTGTGTCATCTGACTTTGCGAGTCATCTGCAGCTTCCACAAAACTCCACCCAAATTCCCATTTAATTTCTTATGCTGATCCGAAGTCACGATGTGAAAGGAATAACTGTATCTGGGTTCTAATCCTGGCTTTGCCACTTATTGGCTGATTAGCCCCGGGCAGCTCGCTTTGCCTCTATTGATTTCATTTTCCCCACTTGTAAGAATGTAGGAATTAGACTTTCTAGCTTTAAACTTTTGTGATTCTGCAAGTAATAATAATAATAGCTAACATTTACATAGCATTTACTATGTGTCAGGCATTAGCCTAAGCACTTAAATAATAATAGCTAACATTTATATGGTGCTTACTATGTGCCAGGGGCAGCTAGGCAGCGCAGTGTATAGAGTGCCTAGGGCTAGGAAGACTCAACTTCCTGAGTTCAAATCTGGCCTCAAACACTTACTAGCTGTGTGACCCTGGGCAAGTCACTTAACCCTGTTTGCCTCAGTTTCCTCATCTGCAAAATGAGCTGGAGAAAGAAATGCAAACCTCTTTAGAGGTTAAATGACTTGCCTGTGGTCACACATACAGCTAGAAATGTCTGAGGCTGGATTTGAACTTAGGTCTTCTGACTCCAGGCCTGGATCTCTATCCACTGTGCCACATATACATGGTATTCCCCAAATCCTGTAGTTCTCCACTTTATCTCCCCTCCTGCTCCTCCTAGTTAAGGTCAGGTAGTGGAAAAAGACCTGGATTGAGAGTCACTTGGTTCTAGCCCTACCTCTGACACTCACTCGCTCTGTGACTGTGGGCAAACCAGTTCTTCCTCCTGAGCCTCTGTTTCTCCCTCAGTACAATGAAGAGGTTGGTATGTCACTTCTTGCCTAACTCCCCCCTTCTATTCTATGGTCCAGTGACCCTGGACCTCCTGTTGTTCTTCAAACAAGACCCTCTCTATCTCTTGCCTCAGTGCTATCTTCCATGCCTGGAATCTTCTCCCTCCTCACCTCCTCCTCTTGTCTTCCCTGGCTTGGACCCAGATGGCTCTGGAGGAGAAAGTGAGGCTGGTGACCTTGCACAGTCCTCCCTTACTTAAAGTCAACTGCAAGGCACATCGTCATCTCCCTGATGTCATGATCCTCTTCAAGAACGAAGGACAAACAGCAACACTGAGTTCTTAGTTAAAAATTTCACCTTTTTGCAGGAGCCTTTCCTGATCCTCCTTAATGCTAGTACCTTCCCTCTGAGATTATCTCCAATTTATCCTATCTGTCTAACTTGTTTATTTGTAGTTATTTCCATTTTGTCTCCATAAGAAATGTAAACTCCATTAGGGCAGTGCCTGTTTTCACCTTTCTTTGCCTATTATTCAGCCCAGTTTGTGGCACATAGTAAGCGCTGAATAAATGTTTGTTGACTTGACTGTCTTGGTTCTCTCTCCTACAGGCCATCAGAACCCCTAGTAGGAACGAGGCAGGTCTGGACCTCCTAATGGAATACTATAACCATCTCTATTTCCTGGACATCCGTTTCTTTTCTCCCAATAGAAACCTTGGAGTCTTCTTCCACTGGTGAGCAAGGGATGAGCTAGTATCTTCTTCCTCAGAGATACAGAAAATGGTTTGGGACACAGGACATGACCTCTGTTTTTAATTTTGATGTGCAGGTCTGACAAACCTTCCCAACTTTAATCATGACCCCTTTCTTACCCCGCCCTTTTCCATTTTCATGAAGTCTGGCCACATGTGTAGTTACTGTCTTAGGTGGAAAGCAATAGTCAAACCTTTGGAATGGGCCACCTTGGGATGTAACGAGCAGCTCCTTCTCCCCCTTTTTTGGGAGGCAGTCAGGGGTGGGTGACTTGCCCAGGGTCACACAGCTAGCAAGTGTCTGAGGTCACATTTGAACTCAGGTCCTCCTAAGTCCAGGGCCTGTGCTCTATCCACTGCACCACCTAGCTGCCCTCTTCAGCTCTCTTTCACTAGAGGTGTTTGATCAGACTCGGCAGTAAAAAATGGATGTGTTGGGGTTGCTGCCGTAGAGGGGATTTGAGCTAGATTTGTCTCAAAGTGGAATAGGCAGCTCCATGAAGTAGCCTCGACCATTGATTAAGTTCTCAGAGAGAGTGTGATATGCATCTGTAGAGGAAATGACAAAATCCGGTACCTGAGAAGGCTTGAAATAAAATATGTCACCGAATCACCGAATTGTAGGACCTTGGATCCATAGAACATTGGCGTCTTAGAAGGATTCTGAGAATTTTAGACTCAGAGAAACTTGAAATTATGGAACCTTGAACTCCTGGAATCTGAGAGTGGGAAGAAACCTCATAGGACATCTTAATCTGTTCCTCTTCTCCCCTGGTGCAGTGATCCTTTCTAGAGCATCTCTTACAGGCGGATGAAGAAATTATTTATCTTTTCTTCTGCGTGAGTCTTATCTGCTCAACCAGACCAGGAGCTCTCTGAGGGCAAGGATTATGCCTTATCTCCTTCCTGTCTTCCAGTGTGCCCTGGTTTGGTCTGCGTGTCCACATGGATTGGTCTGATGGAAGCATGAAGGGGTGGCTGAGCCAATAGTTCTGTGAATGGGCATATATGTATTGGGTGGAGAACTCCCCAGCTTGCCTCAAAGACTTCCATTTCTCTTTCTTTCTGCAGGTATGACTCCCTCACTGGGGTCCCCTCCCACCAGAGGACCCTAGCCTTTGAGAAGGGGAGTGTCCTTTTTAACATTGGTGCCCTTTATACCCAGATTGGGGCCCGGCAGGACCGGGGCACTAGGACAGGCATTGACTGTGCCATTGAGGCCTTCCAGAGAGCGGCAGGTATGTCTTCCTACCCCCTAGAGATGGGCTGGTCACCTTTGGGCAACAGAATCGTCTCTTGCTTTAGCTTTTTGGGAACAAGCAGTATATTGGCCTATGTTAGGGACCAATTCGCATGTCATATACATGTATTTTTGTTTTGATCTTTGTAGTATAGGATAAGGGAGCCAGAGGGAGGAGATATGCCCCTTTTTTCATGGGGCTTTGGGGTGGGGAAAGTTATAATTAAAACAAAACAAAAAACTGTGTATATAGGTGGGCCAGTGTGCAAAGATAATAAACTCAGGTGGGATGTTCTCTGGGGCAGTAAATAGCACAGGGACTAGGTGGTGGGGAAGTGAGGGCAAGACCAAATGCTGCATTGGAGGAGAGTCTGAGCAGAAGGAAAGGAGCTAGTCATATTGTGATCTGTCTGGTATCAAGGTCTCTTGACTACAGATGAAACTGGGGAAAGATAAAAGGACTCCAATGACCTTGTGACACAGGGTCATTGTACTCCTATGCTTGAAGCACAGCCCAACGCATGACACTCTTCCTATGGGTATGCAATGTAGTACCACAGACATGAGCTATACGGAATATGCCACCCTGGTCACCAGCTCATTAGAGACAGACTGCTATGCCAGGATGAGGTCTCTCTTTGATCTGTTCCTCTCCTTTCTGTCAACATACTTCATTCTATAGCTAAAGTGGCTGGTGTGCTCGTCAAGAATATTGGAAGGAAAGAGTTGCTCCCTTCCTGACCCTCAAGGCTCAATTGCCTTGTTTCTCTGTTTGAGCTACAGTTGGACCCAAGGGTTGAGAAGGAATTTTGTGGAACCTAGAGGGGACCATTTCTCAGATGGTGTCTCTGATCCCGCAGGTGCCTTTAACTACCTGAAGGAAAACTTCTCTAATGCTCCAAGCCTGGACATGAGTGTGTCCTCTCTCTCGATGTTGGTTCGGCTCATGACTGCCCAGGTCCAGGAGTGCGTCTTTGAGCAGCTTACTCTGTCTGGGACCCCCCGAGAACCTCTCTCCCAGATGAGACTTGCCCAGGAAGCAGCCCGGGTATGCCCCTCACTGAACACTTACTTCTCTGTCTCAAGTTCTTGAGGACAATGAGGGGTTCCTGGACAGGCTGAGCCAGTGGTTGGTTGCCTCTGAGGGGGAGGGGAGATGAGGCAGTCTTTGAAGCAGGGGCTACTTCCATATATGTAAGGACCTAAATTCGAATCCCAGAACTGCTACTTCTGACCTATGTGACCTTGTGCAAGTTCATTTCCCACTATGATCCTCAGTTTCTTCATCTATAAAATGAAATTGAGTCTTGGAAAGAAGATCACATTTCTGAGAGGCAGAACCAATAAGTAAGAAGTACATTGTAGACATGGAGGAAATCATGCACAGATGTGTCACCCTGGTCACCAGCTCATTAGAGACAGACTGTTGTGCCAGGATGAGGTCTCCCTTTGATCCATTCCTCTCCCTTCTGTCAATATACTTCATTCTATAGCTAAAGTGGCTGGTGCCCTTGTCAGGAATATCAGAAGGAAAGAGTTGCTCCCTTCCTGACCCTCAAGGCTCAATAGAGCAAGAGATGGAATGGCAAGTGTGGGGAACAGTGAGCATTTATTAAGCACCTACTACATACCAGGCACTGTGCTAAGTCCTAAAGATACAAAGAAAGGCAAAACACAGCCTCTGCCCTCTAGAGCTCATAGTCTAACGTGAAAACAACTCTGTACAAACAAGCCATAGATAGGATGAATTAGAGATCATCAGTGGAGGAAAGTCCTAGAATTCAGGGAGATTAGGAAAGCCGTCTTCTAGCCTGTGGGATTCTAGTTGGGACTTAAAGGAGGCATGAAGAGGGAGAGTATTCCAGGCATGGGGAAGAGCCAGTGAATATGCTCAGAGTCTAGAGATGGAACATTTTGTGCAAGGAAGAGCCAGGAGGCCTCTGTCGCTGTATCACAGAATATGGGGTTGAGTGTAAGGAGTAAGAAGAATCTAGGAGGGGGCCGGGCCATGAAGACCTTTGAATGCCAAAGAAGAAATTTCGTATTTGATCCTGGAGATGAATAGGGAGCCACTGGAGGTTACCGAGTAGGAGGACTGGCGTGGTCAGACTTGCACTTTAAGAAGATCGCTTTGGGAGCTGAGTGGATGATAGACTGGGGTGGGGAAACACTTGGGGCAGCCACTGGACCATTGTAGGGGACTAGGCGTGAAGTGATGAGGACCTGCACCAGGATGATGGCAGTGCCAGAGGAGAGAATGGGGCATAAATGAGAGACACTATGAAGGTAAATTTGATCGGACTTGGGAATAGATTGGATGTTGGGATGGGCTAAGAGGGTGAAAAGTTGAAGAAGACAAGTTATGAGCCTGGGGGACTGGAAGGGTGGTGGTGCCCTTGACAGTGACAGGAAAATTTGGAGAGGAGCCAAGTTTGGTGGGGAAAGATGACGAGTTGAGTTTGGAGTGGGAGAGTGGAGGAGGAAAGAGTCAGGGATGACTGAGATTAAAAGCTTGGGTGATTAGGATGGTGGTGGTACCCTGGCCACAAAAAAGGAAGTTTGGAGGGAGGGCAAGTTTAATGAGAAAAAGGATGATTTCTGTTTTGGGACATCCAGTAGAGATTGTCTAGGAGGAAGTTGGCGATGTGCAGTTGGAGTTGAGGATAGAAATAGGACTGGATATATAGATTTGGGGACCGTTTGTAGAAATAATAATAGAACCCATGGAAGTTGATGAGATTACCAAGGAAGAAAAGTATGTAGAGAGAAGAGTGCCCAGGATAGAGCATTTTTTTGTACATAGAGATTTAGGACACTAAGGAGGGATGAACCAGCAAAGGAAGGAGCAATCAGGAAAGTGGGAGGAGAACCAGGAGAGAATGGTGTCATGGGAGCCAAGAGAAGAAAGAATGTCTAGGAATAGAAGGTGGCCGGCAGTGTCAGATGCTACAGAGAGGTCAAGAAGGATGAGGACTAAAAAAAAGCCCATTGGATTTAGTAATAAATAGATTATTGGTAAGCTTGGGAGGTACAGCTTTAGTTAAGTGGTAAGACTGGAAGCTAGATTGCAAAGGATTAAGAAGTGAGGGGGAAGTGAGGACACTGAAGAACAAATATAGATGATTCTTTCTAAGTGTTTGGCAATAAAAGGGAAGAGAAAAATAGGAAGGTAACTTGAATGGATGGCCTGGTTGAGCGTGGGTTTTCTGAGGATGGAGGACACTTGAGTATGTTTGTTGCCATAAGAGAAGGAGGCAATACAAACAGAGAAGGAAGGTGAAAGAAAGGGAATGGTTGGAGGGCCAAGCCCTTGGAAGATGCAGGAGGGGATGGGGCAGGTAAAGATCACAAACAGAGGGGTTGGCCTTGACTAGAAAGTCCATCTTGTTGTCAGAGACTGGATAAAAGAGGTGAGGATGCCTGAAGGTGCAGAAGGGTTTTGAGTTATAAAGTAGGGAGGTTGACAGAGCTTGCAACAGATGGCCTTGAGTTTTTCAATAAGCGTGGTGGTGAAGTCATCTGGAATGAGAGAATTAGGGGAAGGAGAGCTGTAAGATTGAGAAAGACGTTTGGAAGGCCCACTATGGGAAATGTGATCTAATGTCACTCGGGGAGAACCAGTATCCGACTGTTCTTACTAGACTTTTATTATCTAGAGCACATTCTTAGTCTTAAATCTGTTTGCTAGTTGTTCATCCTGATTGTCAGTGTCCCTGATCATCACCACTGCCACTGTTATTGATCAAGACCCAGCCCAACTAATGAACTCATTTGCAAATTGGTCTTCTCAGTACACCACCAATTATAGGTGCTACGGTGTCAAACATGGCTTAGCTGCCCACAACATTCCTGAATGTGTGTGTCAGAACCAGATTAAAATGTAGTTAGGAAATATTTAACAAGATGAATAAAAATACAGTAGAACAGGGCTGTCCAACCTTAGGTTTTTATTGAAATAATAGACAATATGTTTTGATTTGCCATTTTTGTGAGAGCTCTGTGGTAGCTCGGCTTCCTTTACTAAAGCATTTATGTAAATCTCTATGCTTGTAGGTGGGCTGCATTTTGGACAGCCCTGCGATAGAACATAAGTAATTTTAATATGTGGTTTTCTAAGTTAATATGTAGCCCGCAGGGATCCTCATGTAAGTGTAGCCATCCTGTTTGACCCCACTGATGTAGGTCTTGGCTGTCCTCTGATTAGCGGGTTATCAGATTGTCCCTGTGTGGATACCCTTCTGGACCTGGTGTTTGTTAACCTATGGCTGCTGTCCTCATTAGGGACTGTTAGCAAATCAATATTATTTGAAGGATTTTTAATTTTGTCAGCATAGGGAGATCTTCATTTGGGAACTCCCTGCATTAATTCAGATGACCACTCTCTGACGCAAGTAAATCCCATGGAGTTGCCTGAGGTCACAAAGCCAGTAAGTTTCAAAGATGGGATGTGAACCCAGGTCTTCCCTGATTCCAAGCCTAGTACTCTAGCTGCCTTGTTTCTTGGTGAATCAAAAGGGGTTTTAGTATACGCCATTGGCTTTGAGTAGAAAAAAGGTAAAAATAAGTACAATTTTTCCTAGAGTGAGCCTTAGTTGTGATATGCCAACAGATCCTAATCCAGACAGTTAAATAAACAGTCTCTAAGTGGAGAACAGTGCAGTGATAAAAGTATTGCCGTGTTGAAATCTGCCCTGTGTCATAGAACAGAATGCGTTCCCCTCCCTGAAAGCCTTCAAGGAAAGGCTCCATGACTACTTGTCAGGGGTATCGTAGTGTGGGGGTTTCCTTTCTAGGTAGGGATTGGACTAGATGGCCTCTGAGAGTAGATGCTTCTGTGACCTGGGTTCAAATCCTGCTGTACTGTTACTACCTGTGTGATGTCAGCCAAGTCACTTGGCCTCAGTTCTCTTGACTGTAAGATGAAAGGGCTTAAACTAGCTCATAGGTTCATAGATTTAGGACGAGGAGAGATTTTAGAGATCATCTGATCTAACTGCCTCGTTATATACGCGGGGAAATATGGAGGCCTAGAGAAATGACTTGTCCAAGGTCACATAGGAGAGAATTGAGATTTGAACCCAGGTCCTCTGACTAACTACAGCATGCTTTTTCAGTGTGTGACACTGCCTTTGACTCTGAGGTCCTTTTAACTGTGACTCTGATCTGATGCTGATGCTATGACCGGTATTGGTGGGTAGTGCCAGCCATTCATGGCCAGACATGGCACACAGGCTGTATTAAGGCAGCAGGTAGTTTTCAATAGAGACCTGGAGGCTTAATTAACTTCTAATCATTTGAAGAAGCCTCCCTGGGGTGAGGGCACATAGCGAGTTTCAGGAGACTTGAATGACGGGAAGAGACTGATGCCCAGTATCCTAATAATCACTAGTATTTACAAAGTTTTTTTTAAGGTTTACAGAGTGCTTTGTATCTAATAGTATCTCATTTTGTCCTCACAACAGCCCTAGGGGTAAGCATTATTATTATCCTCATTTTTCAGATGAGGAAACTGAGACAAAGAGAGGTTAAATGATTTGCCCAAGGTTACACAGGGTAGTAAGCATCTGAAGCTGCATTTGAACTCGGGTCTTGCTGACTCCGGGTCCAGCTTTATGTCCACTGTGCCACCAAGCGACCAAGCTTGGGAAAAGGCAGATGGAAGGATTCTCAATGGAATTAGCTCTTTGGAGTGGGATGAGATCGTGAAAGGCCCTTTCCTCTCCTTCCACATATCTTGAGCTTTCTGTCGTCTTGTAGTAGATGGTCAGGAACGGGCCAAGAAAGAGCTGGAACAGAAGGGGCTTTTCATAGCCGGGTTTCAGCATCGTAGCTCTCTGCCTCTCCTGCCGTCTCTCTTGTTCTTTTTGTGCATCTGTATCTTTATCTCTTTCTCTGTTTCTGTGTTCTGCTGTCTCTCTATAGCTCATTTTTTTTTCATGGCTCTCCACAGTTGAACCTTAGAATTGAGAAGGGGATTGTGTGTGTGTGTGTGTGTGTGTGTGTGTGTGTGCGCGCGTGCACACGCACTCTTGTGTACCTCCTGCTTGGGAGGATTTCAGGGCTTTTTCTCATGGCAAGAAAAGATTGAGGGCTGGGAAGGAGGAAGTTAGAGACAGAGGTGTAGATGGCGGATAGAAGAAGAGGTGGAGGGATGGGGGAGAGATGGATGTTGTAAATGGAGGGTGGGCATAGAGGAATAGGTGAACGGATGGTCAAGATGATAGCTACAAGGAGACAAGAAGAGGTGGAGAGCGAGGCAGGAGCAGATGAGGATTCAGAAGATGTTGGGTGGGGGTGGGAGAATGTTGAGGGTAATGGAAGAGCCCAGGCTATATGGAAGAAGAGGAAGGGAGGTGGGAAGGGACGGAGGTTATTGGAGTAAATGAAAGGGAAGAGGCAGAAGGGACAGAAGGGTAGAAAGAGAGGGGGAGAACAGATAGAAAAGACAGAGAAGAGTTGATGGAACCATGGAAAAGGAAGTAGGTGAATTTAGAGAGGAGACTGGGGAAGGTGAAGGGATACAGGAGGTGATGGGCCTGTGAAAGCAGAAGACTGAAGGGCATAAACAGAGCAATGGAGGCGACAGGAGCAGATGGAAAAAAATGGTGCAGAAAGGGGATTAGAAGAGGGGATGGAGGTACATCAGCAGGAATAGAATGGGGGATAGAGAATAAGGGAGATAGAAGTAGGGGGAGGATACTGAGAGGGACAGGCCCAGGGAGGAAGATCAGGGTAGTGAGTGGTCTGGCTCCTGCATGGAGGGGTGGGACCTATGGGGGAGGGGCTGTGGGTGGTTTTGGGGGGTTGCACGTTCCCCATGCTTTGATGGGCCGCACTCATGGTACCACTGCTGGCAGGTGGAGGACGTGTACTCCCTTGTGTACCAGACCATGGTCCAGCCGCCTGTCAGAGACTACGTGCCCTTCTCCTGGACCACCATGGTGAATGTCAAGGCCAAACACTTCCGAGGCCTGTCCCACTACTATGCTGCCATTGCCCTCTGTGATGGGACCCGTGAGTAAATGCCCAGCCCCAGCTGGCGCTGGCCCTGGCCCCTGGGTTTACCTTCCCTTCCTTTCCCATACCCTTCCCAAGCCCAGGGGGAAATCTAGCTCCAACACCTGCCAATTGTCCCTTCTCCTGTCCACCTCCTTTGTTGACCCTTACCTTTGCTTGGAGTTAGATATGTATGCTGACACTGTCACACTTCCCATGACGGCTTGCATAGGGTTCCCTCTGCCTCCCTCCTTTGACCATCTTTGATTGCTTGTTAGTGGTGTCTGTCCCTCTGGTGCTTAGTTCTTTTACTGACACTGTAATCTCTCCTGCCTGTTTGACTCCTTTTAAAAAAAAACCCTCTGCCTTTATCTGGCTCATTTGTTGTTTAACCGCCCTCTCTGTGAGCCAGATTGCTTTGCTGACACTGTCACCACCTGGGCAGTTTATTTGTTGTGGAGAGATTAGACATAGGAAGGAGGTCTCTTCCAGAGTCCAGGTTCCTAAGCAGAAGTGAGAGTCCCCTGCCCTACTGACTACTGTGTGAGTGTTGGGGCAGGGGAGTATCAGGGAACACTTGGCCCATGTCTAGCAGGAGTGGCCTCTCCTGCATGGGAAAGTCTTTGGGACCATATCACAATGTCATCCTTCCACTTGCCTTCATTGTCACCAGTATCTCTCTGTGATTTATTTCAGAAGAATCGGCCAATCTTTTCTTATCCTGGGTATTATTAGGGAGACCAGGGTTTGGTGTTGAGGTGGGCTAGATTGTAGAGAGATGGTGAAAATTGAAATATGGCCCCTGCCCATGAGCCAGCGCTGAGACGCTCTCCTGGTCACTTGCATATGGCATTCCACACCACCCACACCCTCCCCCCTCCCCCCTGCCCCCTGCCTCTCCTAAAGGAGGAGATTAGACTTTATCTTTTTGATGTTGTAGACCCTTTGGCAGCCTGGCGAAGCTATAGACCCCTTCTCAGAATGATGTTTTCAAATATATAATATAAAATACATGGAATCACAAAGGAAACCAATTATGTTGAAATAAAGATGTGACTTTTTTTCCATTCAAGTTTATGGGCCAGTTGGGGGGTGCACCCCAGGCTAAGAACCCCTAGACTAAATGATCTTTGAGACCCTTCTTGTTTTAATTCTATGGTATAAGCTGAGTTACAAATACTGAGGGCATTGGGAATCCCAGAGTAAACAGAACAAAGCTAGATGGTCAATGAGGGAGAGTTTCCTGGAGGAGGTGACTCATTGCCTCAGTGGAGAAGGCTCACCTTCCTGACTTGGGCAGAGTTGTGGGTCCCCCCATGTCATGGATGGCATTTTTCCCTGTTCCTCTTTTGGCAGCTGTAGCAGACTCTGAGATCCCCAAATACGAGAAAGCTTTTCTCCAATTCCACGTCACGGTGCCAGAGGGACCTTTGCTGCCTGTTCTGCTTCAGGACTCGGAGGAGCGGAGAAAACTCGGTAAAGGATCCACTAGGGTTGGAGGAAAGGGCCCCACGGGTTTCAGCCTGAGGAACACGAGGGTGGTGCCATGGAACCTGTTGCTTTTGCTCCATACTTCTTCCCAGTCCCCCTTCCTCAGTGGTGCAGAGGATTGTTCTAGAGCTCAGTTTGCTAAGAGAAAGAAGCTTTTTAGAACATGAGGAATCTCAGGATGCAGGCTTATTGTAAGGACACCGCATGCCAGCCTAGCCCAGTTATGTGGTGTGGTGGAGACATTACCGGATTGAGGGTGGTGGGGGTGTCAAAGGCTCTGGGTTCAAATGCTGACTTTGACCCTTACTCGATGTGTGACTTTGGGCAAATCAGATGAGAAGTTTGGCCTAGATAATCTCTAAGGTCAATGTGGCTAGGTGGCTCAGTGGATAGAATGCCAGGCTTGGAGTCTGGAGAACTTGAGTTCAATTCTTGCCTCAGACACTTACTGCCTGTGTGACCCTGGGCAAGTCACTTGACCTCTGCCTCAGTCTCCTCACCTATAAAATGAGAATAATGATGATAGAATTTCCCTCCCAGCGTTGTGGCGAGGATCAAATGAAATAACGTTTGTAAACCTAGCACGTCGTTAGCGCTCTGTAGATGCTAGCTGTAATCATCATCATTATTAAGGTCTCTTAAAGCTCTAAACGCTGTCATCCTGATGCTAGTCCTCCCCCTTCCCTAGCTCTTCCAGACCTGGACGTCTGAATCCTCTCTTTGGGTCCTCCTCCCCCGCCCCAGTCCAGCTAGATCCCTCACCTGGCTCAGCGACGCCCCCGAAAGTACCGCCTAAGGCCGTTTCTGAGGGAGTAATCCCTGTGTTCAGTTGGAGCAGCAGCTCCGTAGAGAGTGCCTGCCCCAACCCACCCAATGGGCAGCCCTCTTCTGGACAGCTTCCCCACCAGCCCCACTCCTAGAAGTCTTCCAGCCTGGGCTTAACCAATCTTTACTCACTCCCTAAATGCCTTGGACGCTGCTGGCCTCACCCCAACCTCTCCCCTTTGTTGACAAGGTCACCGCTCCCCCAGCCCAAGTCTTCTTTTGCCTAATTAAGGCCTTTGTTGACTCAGCAGAGATTTGTGCCCAGCTGGGAAGATGCCTCCCACACAGAGAAAGATTTCCCTCCTCCTCCCCTCAGTCCCCTCCCTCCCCCACAATATACACACGTGGCAGGGAATGTAATCAGATCAGAGGTTTGGGGAGGAGAGAGATCCTCATAGGGGTCGGGGTTCAGAGGGGCTTCACTGAGGATGTGAGGCCAGGGCTGGGCTTTGAAGAAATGGGAATTGGGGAAGGGGAGGAGAGAGAAGGAGGTCATCCCAGACCTGGAAATGGCATTGGCTGAAGAGGAAACATGAAGGGAATGATCCAACTGCACAAACATTTATTAAACTCCTACTGTATGTTAGGTGTTGTGCTCAGTGTTGGGGATACAAATATACAAAATGACGCAGTCCTGGCTTTCAAGAAGGGAGACAGCACGGTTTAATGGGAAAAGACTTTGGATTTGGGTAGAATACCTGCTTTTGAATCCCAGCTCTGCCCATGTAGTTACCTGTGTCATCTGGGGCAGGTGACTTAGCTTGTCTAAAACTGAATTCATTATCTTTTTCCTAAACCCTCTCCCCTTCAAAATTTCCCTAGTACTGTTGGGAGTACCACCATCCTCCCAGGCCTACAAGCTCAAAACCTAGCTGTCATCCTTGACTCTTCACTCTCTCCTCTCCCAGAACCAGTCAGTGGTCCAGACCTGTCCGTTTTACCTCTGTAATATCTCGTGTGTTGCCCCCTTCTGTCCTGTGACACCACTACCACCCGGCTGCAGGTGCTGATCCACTTACACCTGGACTGTTGCAAGAACCTGCTGACTGGTGTCTCTGCCCTAACTTTGTCCCCATTCTAACCCATTCTCCATTCAAGTATCTGCCTAAAATGCACATGCGGCCATCTCACCTCCCCCCAATGGCTCCCTAATGACTCCAGGATTCAATCTGAAATCCTCAACGAGGTCTTCAAAGCCCTTTGTAACCTGGGCCCTTTCTCCCTTTCCAGTCTTCTTACACCTTAACCCCTTGCATATACTCTGCAATCCAGTGACACTGGTCTCTTGCCTCTAAAACAACCCATCTTCTGATCCCAGGCATTTCTCTGGCTGTGACCCATGCCTACAACTCTCTCCCCCCTCATCTCTGCCTGTTGGCTTCCCTGGCTTCCTTCAAGTGTCAGCTAAAGTCCCACCTTCTTCAAGAAGCCGTCTTAATACCAGTGCCTTCCCTCTACTGATAATCTCCAATTTATAATATATAATATATGTGTCTGTCATCTATGTATCTGTATATATATCTGTCATCTATCTATCTATCTATCTATCTATCTATCTATCTATCTATCTGTCTGTCTTTCTATTTACCTATCCATCCAGCTGTCTATATATTAATCTATCTGTCCATGCATCCATTCAGCCATCCATCTAGTCATCCATATATTCATCCTCTGTCTGTCTGTCTGTCTATCTATCTATCTATCTATATCTTGTTTGCATATAGTTATTTTCAGGTTATCTCTTCCATTAGACTGTAAGCTACTCGAGGGCAGGACTGTCTTTTGTCTTTCTTAGTGCTTAGAGCAGCACCTGCCTCAGAATGGTTGACTCTCTGGACCTCAGACTATAAGATATGAAGGTTGGTTGAAGGGTTTGTAGATGTTTTTAACCTGAAGAAAGAAAGACTCAAGGGAGACATGATAGCCATGTTCTGGTGTTTAAAGCAAGAATATTAGAAATTTTTGGAGTTATACTAAATTATACTAAAACTCCTTCCTGTGAGTACAGCTAGGATCATTTGTTTTTACCTGTAGTGCCTAGCACAGTGCTTAACATGTAGTAGTAGTAGTAGGTTAAGGAATGCTTGTTGATCGAAGGCTGTTTAGAGGGATTAGATTTATTCTTCATGGCCTTAGAAGATAACACTAGGGACAACTGGGAAAACTTGTGGAGAGACAGCCATTGGCTCCACAGAAGGGATAACTTCTTAATTATTTTGTTGTTCAGTCGTGTCTGACTCTTCATGACCCCAGTTGGGATTTTCTTGGCAAAGATACAGGGGTGTCTTTTTCTCGTACAGCTGGCCAAGATGCCAAAAGGGAAGAAGGCCAAGGGGAAGAAGGTGGCTCTGGCTCCTGCTGTAGTAAAGAAGCAGGAGGCCAAGAAAGTGGCAAATCCTTTGTTTGAGAAGTGGCCCAAGAACTTTGGCATTGGTCAGGACATCCAGCCCAAAAGGGACCTTACTTGATTTGTCAAATGGCCTCAGTACATCAGACTGCAGTATCAAAGCTCTATCTTTTATAAGCGTTTGAAAGTCCCACCAGCAATTAACCAGTTCACCCAGGCTTTGGATTGTCAGACAGCTACTCTATTGCTGAAACTGGCTCATAAGTATAGACCTGAGACAAAGCAAGATAAGAAGCTCGGGCTGAACAAAAGGCTGCAGGCAAAGGCATTGTCCTCACTAAGAGACCACCTGTCCTGAGAGCAGGTGTTAACACTGTTACTACCCTGGTAGAAAACAAGAAAGCACAGTTGGTAGTGATTGCACATGACATGGACCCCATCCAGCTAGTGGTCTTTTTACCTGCCTTGTGCCGAAAAATGGAGGTATTATCAAAGGTAAAGCCAGACTGGGTCGCTTAGTTCACAGAAAGACCTGCACAAGCATTGCCTTCACACAGGTTAATCCTGAAGATAAGGGAGCCCTGGCTAAGCTGGTAGAAGCCATCAAAACCAATTACAATGACAGATACGATGAGATCTGTTGTCACTGGGGTGGCAATATTCTGGGTCCAAAATCAGTGGCTTGTATTACCAAGCTGGAAAAGGCAAAAGCTAAGGAACTTGCAACCAAATTGGGTTAAATTTGGTTGGGTATATTTGATTTTTCCCTACATAAAAATAAAAATTTAAACAAAAAATGATACAGGAGTGGTTTGCCATTTACTTCTCTATCTCATTTTACAGATGAGGAAACTGAAGGAAATGAGGTTAAATGATTTGCCCACGGTCACGCAGCTGTCCTGTGCTGTGGCCACATTTGAACTCAGGGAGATGTGTCTTCCTGACTCCAGGCCTGGGGCTCTCTATCCACTGTGTATCAGAGCTGTCCAAATGCTGAATGGACTGTCTTAGGAGGTAGTGAGTTTCACCATTCCTGGAGATCTTCAAGAGAAAGCTGGATGACCATTTGATGGGAATGTTTTAATAACAGGCTCCTGCTCATGTATGAGGTGGACAAGAGACCCTTTGAAATCACTTCTAACTCTGATATTCTGTGATCTATAAAGTGAGGAGGTTGGATTAGATCTCTTAGGTCTCCCAGCTCCAGAGAATATATGGCATGAATGATGGGAAGAGCCTTAGACTTGGAGTTTAGAGACCTGGGTTTGAATCTTGCCTTGAATACTTACCTGTAAGAACCTCAGTTTCTTCAACTGTAAAATGAGAGCATTCATATCAAACCATTTACCTCAAAGGGAAGCACTTTGTGATCCTTGAAGCACTATAGAAATGGGAGCTATTATTGTCTCTCACAACAGCCTTAAGGAATAAGCAGCAGTAAATTTTTTTGGCATTATGATTATCCTGGCATGTGTCTTATCCCCCCCCTTGAAAGAACAAATGAATAAGCTTTGTTAAGTGCTTATATAATAATAATAATGATAGCAGCTAGGATTTATATAGCATTTTGAGGTTAGCAATGTGCTTTACAAATATCTCATTTTATTCTCACAACAACCTTGGGAAATAGGTGCCCATTTTGTCTCCATTTTACACATGGGGATACTGAGGCAGACAGTGGCGAAGTGACTTGCCCGGAATCAAACAGCTAGGAAGTATCTGAGGCTGGATTAGAATTCAGGTCTTTCTGACTCCAACCAAGCCCAGGGCTCTATCTGCTGAGCCACCTAGCTGCCTACTGTGTGCCAATCATTGTGCAAAGTACTGGGGATACTAACTAGATTCTAGGTTCCACAAAGACAGGGTTAGGTCTTATTTACATTTTCCATATCCCCTAGCACAGTGCTCTGCAAACAGTAGGTGCTTAATAAACACTTTCGAATTGATTTAGATTTAGGAGACTCGGATTCTATTTTGCTAGTTCTGTGGCTTTGTGAGAGCCCCTTCCCTGCTCCAAACCTCAGTAATTCTTCTGTAGCATCTGGGGTCAGGCATCTCTAACTCCTCTGGGCCTCCCCAGCGAAGGCACACCTGCGGAAGGCCATGATGAATCATGAAGAAGCGTTGCGTCTGCACGCGGTCTGCCGCATCCTTCGAAAGATGGACCTGCTGCAGGAAGTCGTGTCCCTGGCTCACAGGCGCTCCCTGGCCAAGTATTCAGAGATCGACCATGAGGATGACTTCTTTGAGACTGCCGAAGCCCCTGAGGTCCACCGTGAGTGGGGAGTCTGGGGGCGGGGCCATGTGGGGTGTCTCTCTGTGTGTGTGTTTTCCGTGGATGGTGGAGGGTGAGGGAAAGGAGAGAATTCTACCTGAATGGAGGGAGGGAGGGGGACAGGAAGTGACCCCTTGCATTTTCCAAGTACCGTGGTTCCTAGGAGACATAACAGGCAGGTGGAAGGAACCTGAAAGGTCCTCTTGACCATTTCCGTCCTGCTACAGATAAAGACATTGACTTGTTAATAATTCATCTCCCTCATCCATTACAAAGGGACAATCATGTGATCTGAAGTTGGGATTGTGGGTGCAGCTCCTTGTTCCATTACCACTTACATCTGTATCTGTGGGCAAATGACTGCCTCTCTCTGGGCCTCTGTGAAATGGGGAGCTTAGACTTAGGTGATGCCTGATGTCCTTTCCAGCTCTAAATCTTGGATTCTTTTCACATCTTTCTTGATGTCTGATCCTCACAGCCCAGAGGATGAGCAAAGGAGGAAAGGTCCAGCAAGGTCCAGCAAGAAGCCACTTACTGGTATCACATGGGGAGTCAGTGGGACCAAAGCCCAGATATCCTCATTCTCAGCCTGGGGCTCCTTCTGCTCCTCTCTCTTGTCTTCTATTCACATAGAGGCAAAATAGAATTTGCAGAGTGTTTCTGCATGTCCCATGTTAGCTCATTTACAACAGAGAATGTGATATTTTGTGATTTTTAGGATGCAGGATATTAGCCCATAGAATGTTAGATCCTATAGGGACCTTAGATCTGAACCCTTTATAGATGGGGAAAGTAAGGCCCAGGAAGAGCAGGATTCTAGTTGGCCTGTGACTCCCCATTTAGATAAGTCAGTACCCAACCAAGACCTAGCTCTTCTCTCTCTTTGTTAAAGTGGGGGATGGGGCCCTTTTCCCCATTGGGTATGTGGCCTTTAACTGGAGAGGAGTCAGTCAGTGTGATATAGGGTCCAAGAGAAGCCAGGTTGTGGAGATACAGTGAAAATAGGTGATAGGCTAAAGAAAAGCTTCTTGTTTTCTCTGGGGCGACATTTTTGGTCTCTGTGTTTCGTGGGGGAGAGACTGGTGGTTAGGTGACAGATGGGGAGAAGAATCTTGAGGATGAACCAAGAAGGGCATGTTTACTCTGGGAAGGCTTCCTGTGGGAGGTAAAAATGTGTGTTTCTCTTTATGTTACTTAATGAGAGAATGACGGATAAGGCCAGTCCTGGCTTTTCTCTTTGGTCCTTGATCTGACTAATTTTTGATTTCTATGTATTTAGCCAAGACCCACCAGAAGCCAGAGATAAAGACGCCCAACTTCTCCCAGGTGAAGGTGACAGATATCTTCCACCGCTTGGTGAGTCCGTAAGGCCGTCTTTGGGACTCTCTGACCAGGGAACCCAACTGCATTCCTTCCTTAGCAATAATAACTAACTTTTATATACTGCTTATGAAGATGCCAAGCACTGTGCTAAGCTCTTTACAAATACGCTCTCATTGGTCCCCCACAACAGTCCTTGGAGGTAGATGCTATTATTACATTTTACAGATGAGGAAACTAGGGCACACAAATGAAATTACTCGTCCTGGGTCACACAGCTAGTAAGTGTCTGAAGTTGGATTTGAACTCAGGTCTTCCTGATTTCAGGCCCAGCTCTCTATCCAGCGTACCACCTCGTTGCCCCTTTTCATGGGCTTCTTGCTGCTACTCCAGAAGACAGGTGGCTGAGGCTTTCTCCCTGTTTCACATCCCGAGGGGATCAGAAGGCTTGCCCAAGTACGGAACAAGCTCATGGCCGAGTCTGGAGCCCAAGGCTCTTCCCCCTACAGTCTACTCCCATCCTTTTCTCTCTGACATGGGATTAAAAACCTCTCATTCAGGAGCCTTCGACATTCCTAAACCCTTTCTCTATCCATGTTCTCCTTTTACCATCAACCCTGTCTCCCACTCAATGTAAATGCCTCTGAAGAGATTAACCTTGTTTTATTCCATAAATTAAAAATAAAATAAATTTTTAAGAAAGAGATTAACCTAAATTAGGAAATAGAAGCCCAGGAAAAGGAAGGAGGTCGCATAGTAAGTCATGGCTTTTGGGTAGACGAGAAACTGAGGTGCAAGAAGGGTCAGGATCATAGGCAGTGAGTAGCTCTCTAAGCCAGAACCTCAAGACTTCAAGTCCGTTGGGGTTCCTGTGTAACATGCTACTGCTCATTGCCAGGAATTCGGCCCCAACAAGGCATTAATAGAGGGATAGGGGAGCAAGTGCTCATGGCTGGGCCTTCTGTTTCCCAACAGGGGCCTCTGTCCGTGTTCTCTGCCAAGAATCAGTGGCGGCTGAAGGGGCCCATACACCTGACTCGAGGTGAAGGCGGCTTCGGATTCACTCTCAGGGGAGATTCTCCTGTTCTCATTGCAGCTGTGATCCCTGGGGGTCGGGCTGAGGTAAGTGAACCCCAAATTCCCAGGGGTATGACCCAGCCCTCCAAGAGCCCCCAGTGCCGAGAGGGAGATGGGATATGGAAGGTGCCTCGGTGCTGCTCGAGGAGCCCTTGAGGCTGGGGCGGTGGGGAGGGGGGGATATCCTGCACTCTTGGAGTCTCTGGGGCTGAGTGGGGAGACTTAGCTCTGCTCCCGGAGAGCCCCGAGGGGTGATGGGGACGACGCCATCTCCTCCCCTCAGGGACTTGGCAGGAACGGTGACGCCAGAGGTAACCTGTCCAGCTCAGCATCCCTTTATACATAGAGATACTGGAATGTGCTGAAGGAGGCTTCCTGGAGGAGACTAATTTGGAGCCAGGTCTGGCAGAAGGGAAGGGGGCAAGGAGTCTCTGACTTGTCGGGTCCTGCCTGTGGGAAGGAGTTTGTATCACCTCTCTGCCTTCTGCCTGTTATATGTACCTCACGGTTTTCCTGTCAGGCTCCCCAGCCTAGAGCCTAAATTCTTACCCATGTCCTGACTCCTCACCTCCCCCAAGTATGCTTGTCAGACCTCAGCCCTGGGATGGACCTGGCCTAGAAGAGGAAGGAGTCTCATAGGACCACAGAGTTAGAGCCAGAAGGGACTTTTTAGAGGACCTTTAGTCCAACCCTCTCATTTTACAGATGAGAAAACTGAGGCGCATAGTAATGAGGGGGCTGACTGGTGGTCACACAGATAGCATGAGGCACAGGCAGGATTAGAACCCAGGGCCAGTGTCCTTTCCAGGATACCAGCCACTGCGAGGCAGAGTCGGCCCGGGTCCAAGGGGTGCTCTGCCTTGCAAGAACTGGGCCAGGTGCAGGAGCTTAGTACTTTGGGGCTGATTCTGGCTGCTTCACGCCTCTTACCCGGGTACTGTCCCGCCTTCTCAGCCCATCGTGTGAGACCTTTGTGGTTTGGCTCATGCTGTACCGGCATCATCACCTCCTTCCCAACATGCACCTTCCGTTCCAGCCACAATGGGGCTTTTCCTGTTCCATGAGAAATTAATTCCTGATTTCTATTCAAGCTATTCCTGTCACTAAGAAACTCCTCTTGGCTTTCCCTGCCCTTCGGTGTATATCTGGAGCCATGCTGCCTCCAGGAAGCCTCCTTGGCTCAGTGATTCCTCCACCTTTCCAACTTCTGTAACCTTATTATTATTATTAATTTTTACTAGAATGGCTATTACGTGGACTGAGAGAAAGGAATGGGTGAAAAAAGCTTTTTATTTTTTTGGGTGGTGGTGGGGACAGTTAAATGACCTGGCCAAGGTCACACAGCTAGCATTTGAGTCTGGATTTGAACTTAGGTCTTCCTCACTCCAGGGCCAGTGCTCTATCCACTGCGCCCCCTAGCCGTCCCTAAAAACAAGTTCACCGACTTTTAGCTTGGATTTAACTGTTCAAGGGAAGGACCTTAGGGCTAATGCAGAAATGTTTTGTGTGACTTGATATGTGTAATGGGTATTGTATTTCTTGCTTTCTCAATGGGTGGGGGAAGTAGAGGCAGGGAGAGAATTTTGAACTGAAAATAAAATTAAGTGAAAAAAAATTTTAAAAAAAGGGAAGGCCCATAGGCATCATCTGGAAAGATCTGATGGAAAGCTTGTTGGGTCTAGTCAGAAGGCTTGGGTTTGTGTCATGGCTCTGACATTTATTAGCAGTGTGACCTTGGGCCAGTCACTTCACTGTGTCCTCTTATAAAACGAGGATCAAAACATTTGTTCCTCCCTGCATCATAGGGTTGCTGTGGGGGAAAGTGCTTTGTAAACCTTAAAGCGTCGTAGATGTAGGAGTTATTTGTGGTAGCCTGTTTTACAGATTAGGGAGGGGATGTGGCTTATTGAAGGCTGACATAGCAAGTCAGTGGGAGAGAGGTGGAACTAGTTCCTGCATCTCTGGACTCCCAGGCCAGGGCTTTTTCTACCACGCCACGGGAAACCTGAAGGTATGAGGATCTGGCCAAAGGCTCCGTCTAGGCAGCAAAGCCAGCGCCACACTCCATGTTTGAATCTGCTGTTCACAAATAGACTGGCATGGCATGGCTCCACATAGGCTGGTGCTTTGTCTGAGTCTGGGAAGCAATACTGCCCGTTTGCAGAGAGCTCGCCACAAGCTGGCTGAGTTAGGCCCAGGGGAAGCCAGCCATCTCAGGTCAGCGGTTACTTACCCAGTGGCTCACCCTCTACCCTCACTTTCTGCAGGCAGCTGGACTGAAGGAGGGTGATTACATTGTCTCTGTGAATGGGGAACCCTGCAAGTGGGGGAAGCACTCAGAGGTGGTGGCCCTGCTGACAGGCGTGGGAGAGGAAGGTGTGGACATCGAGGTGGTCACACCTCAGCGAGAGGAGCCGCTTGGCCTGGTAACCCCGAGCCCCGGGATGGGATGGGGGATTGTGGGGGAGGGTCTAAAGGCCAGGGAGCTCTCCTCTATGAGAGAGAGAGAGGAGGCCTAAGCTTACAGCAGTGAGAGCTGGACAGATCCTAGAGACCGCTCGGGTCCAGAGGAGGACACAGTCCCAGAGAGAGGAAGGGATGCTTTCTTTAATCTCAGAATCACAGGGCCTCAAGTCAACCTGTACCTGAACAGGATTCACTTTACTCCATCCTCCACGTGTGGCATCATCCAGCCTTTATTTGGAGACCTCCGTTGGTGGGGAACTCAATACCCCCCAGAGTAGCCCGTTCTAGTTTGGAATAAGCTCTAATTATTAGGAAGTTGTTGAATTAAATCAGACCAAAAGCTGTCTCTATAATTTTCACCCATTGCTCCCAGCTTTGGCTTCTTCAGCTAAGCAGAATCTTTAAAAAATGAAAGAGCCCATTAACTTTTTTTTTGTGTGTATGAAATATTTTTTTTAAATTTATTTTTAATATGTTTAGTTTTCAGCATTGATTTTCACATGCGTTTGAATTACAGATTTTCTCCCCATTTCCACCCCCCCCAC
>CM053622.1:73950601-73967838 GCA_028646595.1 Phalanger gymnotis | reverse complement strand
CGCTCCCCTCAGCTGGGGGCTGGGAGTTCCGTTTGGGACAGACCTTACCCCGAGACCATCCAGGCTGTCCTGGGCTGGAGCCCTGCTTCCCTCTGCCACTTTGTGGGTTCTGCAGTTCTAGAATTGGTTCAGAGCCATTTTTTTATAGGTTTTTGGAGGGACTTGGTGGGGAGCTCATGCCAGTTACTGCTTTCCAGTCACCATCTTGCCCATTAACTTTTTAATCCATTGTTTGGCATTTCCTATGGTTCTGGGTAATGTTTTTGGCTTAAAGATTATCTGTTGGTTTTAGATGACCCACTTTATATGTGTCTCATCTGCTGTTTGGGACTTTTTAGAAAAATTGACTCCTTTAAAATAGTATCTTTGCCAGGTCCTTGTTTTTGCCTGTAAAGATTTGAGGGGTGGTCTTGGGGATCATGGGTGGGAGAGGAGGGGTGAGGGATAGGAGGAGGAAGGGGTGACTCACTGGAAGGGAGTGTACAGGGCTGACTGCCTCACTCCCATTCTCTGTCTATGACCAGGTGGATAAGAAGGCGACTACCTTGTCCTCAGTCGGGCTCTTGCGCAGTGACAAGGAAAATGGTGGGCACGTCACACTGTCCGGGCCTTTCCTTGGCTGGAACAAGAAGGCTAAGTGGGGCCAGGGCCTGAAGCGGCTCCAGCCTTTCTCCCCATCAGCGGACAACACACCGGCTTCACGCTGAGGCACCTATTCTAAGACATCTTCCTCAGTCCTCCCTAAAGGGCTGGTGAACAAGGCCAGAAGCACTCCCTGCCTGGGCTTGGGAGCCCCTAAGAGGCAGCTGACTGGCTTCTGGCTAGTTATGGGAATGGTCCCTGAGGATTTATCTCCCTTTGGGCTCAGGCAGGACCTGCAGAACCTCAGGGTTGTTGGTGGCTGGCCCAGGCATCTTTCCCAGCTCCGTTTCCCTCCGCCCTCAGGTGTTGGGGATGGGAGGAGGTCCTAAGATCTCTTCCTCTAAACTTTGTAAACTTTGAAGCACTAGAGAAATGAGCCCTGTCCTTACTATTCTCCCGAGACTCGGTGATACAGTAGAGCTAACACTCGCACTTGTAGCTGGCAGATCTGGATTCAGATCCTGGCTATGCCCCTTGCTAGTTGTGTTACCTTGAGTAAGTCACTTCCCCTGCTCAGGCCTCGGTTTCCTTAAGTGCTATAGAAATGGAAAGGGCTGATCCCACAGGTTCAGATTGGTGAGAGCTCGTATTTCTGTAGCCTATTAAAATATACACAGCACTTTCCTGAGAAGGGAATCCTAGGATTATTATCTATTTTACAAAGAAAGAAAATGAGCCAAGAGAGAACAGATAAGTTACTTGTTCAGGGTCCTCCAGCCAGTTACAAAAATGAGTCTTCGGGTACCAAGTCCAGGCTCCGTGCTCCTGCCCTGAGATGCTTGTCAGACAGGCCACAGCTGTGGTGCCTTCTGCCCCAGAGCTGCCATCCTCCTCTGGAAGAAGAGTCTTCTTCCTCCTCCTCCCCCTCTCCCCTCCCCCTTTCCCTTCCTCCTCCTCTTTCCCCTCTTCCCTCCTCCTCCTCCTCCCAGAGGTTCAGCCTCACAGACTCTGAGCAGGATAAGAGTCAGCCTCTGAGACGGCCTTTTGCAGGTCCCATGTGGGGTCCTTGTCCTGCTGGGTTTTAATTGAAGGCCCAAAGGAGGGGGCTTAGTGAACCTGGAGCCCCATCCTGTCACTTTGCAGAAGAAACAGATCCAGGACAGGGAACCAACTGCCCAGGGTGACGTGGTGAGTTAGAGGCTGATGTAGAACTGAGACCCGGGTCTCCTGACCCCAGGCCTGGTGCTCTGCACACTGGTTACATTAATAGGGAATTGTTCCCAGTAAACATTTGCAGTGGGTGGGGGGTGGTGTATTGGAGAGAAAGGGACAGGGGAATGGGCTCTGACCCTGGACAAGTCAACTCTCTCTGCCTCAATCTCCCCCTCTGTCAAATGGGGAAGTTGGATTTCTTCATCTCTGAGGGCCCAAGGAGGCTTGTCTTGAGTTCTTCTCTCCCCCGAATCCATATTGTGCCCTATCTTTCAAGGCTTAGCTCAGGAGTCCTCTCCAGGAAGCCTTCCATGATTACCCCATTTGAAGTGATCTCTCCCTCCTTGGATTTCAGAGTCCTTGGCTTGGTCTCCATTACGCTGTCATTGTATCACACTTATTTCTGTAGAAGCAGTGTCCTTTTAGACTGAACTTCTGGACAGCAGAGATGTGGGTAGTAGGCACTTAATAAATGTTTGCATTAAATGGAATTTGTCTGTGTGGCTGTGGGGGAGGGCAGGATCCTGCTTCTTAAACTCCAACAGGAGGGGCCTGGGTAGGCTGAGAAGAGAGAAAAGACATAAGAGACATCACCAGATTGGAGAATCCAGGGACAAATTGGGGCAGAAGGAGGCGGGGGAGCTGGTGCTTATCCCTGGGCCCACCTCAGAGGGGGAGGTGGGGTCATCCCTCCTCTTCCAGGTTGCCTGCACATCTCAAAGCACCTTTCTAAGTTTATTTAGCAGGGATAATAATGTAGAAGATATTCCATTTCAGGTATGGTTTGGAGTAGATGGCCTCAGAGGTGCCTTCTACTAGTGTTTAAGATTCTGCAATTCTCAGCAGAGAGGGTTGGGTATCAGCTCCTATCTCTGGCAGGGGGAATGCAGCCATTTTCAAATTAGATACTTGGTCCCAGGGCAGCAGGATTGCAGAGTACATTTCTGAGTTAGGGGACAGATGGAGCAGGGAAGATTCTCTCTTCCACCTGCCTCTGACTTCCTTCCCTCCCCAGCCCCCAATCTGAATTTTTCTACCTTTCTCCTACCCCCGGTAGATTCTGCGCAGTCGTTGGCAGGGACGGTCCTCCTATTTTAAATAGGGACAGTCCAGAGATTAGAAAAATGTTCTGAAATCCTAGAACGAGATAGAATAGAACTGAAACTTAAGCTCCTGCTTCTCTCAGGTAATACTCCTTTTAATATAGCATGTTAAAGAGTTCTCCAAGGAGGAACTGAAAACTATTAAGTGTATGAAAGATTAATCCAAATGACTAATCATTAAGAGATACAAATTAAAACAACACTGAGGTTTCAATTTACATATGGTAAATTGGCAAAGATAACAAAAGGTGAGAATGTTCATGTTGGAGCAGTTGTGGAAAGACTGGCACACTTCATAGAGTTGTGAACTTGTCACACCGTTCTGAACAGCAATTTGGAATTATGCCCAGAAAGCAACTCAAATGTCTATATTTTTTGACCCAGAGATCCCATTGCTAGGCATGTTTGCAAGGAAATCAATAAATTTTTTTAAAAAATTCACATATATATGCCAAAATATAGCAGCCCATTTTGTAATAATAAGGAAGGGGAAGCAAAGCAGACAGCTACAAATTGGGGAAGGGCTAAATAAATTGTAACATCCAAATACAGTGGAGTATAACAGCTCTAAGAAATGATGGCTGTGATTGCCTCAGAGGAAGCATCCAAAGACTTGTTTGAACTGATGCAAGGTGAAGCAAACAGAACCAGGAAAACATCATATGAAATGATTAAGAAAATGCTTGTGGAAACAACACCAAAACATCATAATGACCAAGCTTGGCCCCAGTGAAGGTAAAAGGGAATGAACCTCTATCCCTTTGCAGAAGTGAGGGGTTATGGGTATGGAACACTGTGTATGATGGTGGACTTAGTTTATGTGATGATAAGTGAACATTTTTTTTCTCTATTCTTTTTGTAGATGTGCTCTGGGCAGGGAGGGAAGAATATATTGGGAAATATTAGTGAGATAAAAACTATTAATAAAAATTGTTAAAAATACTTATGGTATGTTAAAGTTACAAAGACTCTCAAAAACAATTTTGAGTAGAGCAAGTATTTTCATCCTTATTTAACTGTTAAGTAGATTAAAGCTCAGTGAAGTAAGGATATGCCCTAGGTGTCAAAGCAGTAGATGACTAAGGCAAGCGCTTTCAATTAAATTAAACATTTATTGTACTTCTACTTTGTATATTGTGCTTTGCTGTAGAAATACAAAGATTAAGTAATCTCTTTCCTCAGGAAGTTTACAAATGAAAAGGTGAGTTGTTACAAAGGTTCCCCCTTCCTCATGAGTAGGGAGTGGAAGAGAGGGAAAAAAATCAATTTTTTAAAATAAAAAATACAATTTAATATTTTCAAATCGATTTTTTTTGTTCATTAACAATTTAATATTTTCAAATCAATTTTTATTCATTGAAAAATACAACTTAATTTTTCAAAAATAAATTGGTAGGTGGGAAAAGTAAGTCTAATTCTTTGGTTTCTCAGATGAAGAAACTGAGTCCCAGACAGGGAAAGTCATTTGCTTGAGATCATAGAGTAGACCATTCCACTATGGCATTTTCCTTTCACTGAGGAGCAAGGAGAAAAACTGGGAGAAGCTGCTGAAGCTAGACGAGAAGATGATCAAATCGAGGTCATCATGGCATTCCACTAATGCTCAGGGCTGAAAGCAGTCCGTTGAGGGAATGGGGCTTGCTCAGAAAGGGAAGGCTACTTGGAGAAGGAGAAGGGAGAAAGGGAAGGAAGGGAGCCTGTGTGGTTGGGACTGTCAGAGAAGAACAGCAGGAAGTTGGAGCCAGAGCCCTTGGGCCTGGAGCAGAGGGAGGCCCTGGCCTCCACCCTGGACCTATGTTGGCCTTCTGAGGCCTCCTCCCATCCTCTCTGAACCCTTTGCAAGCACAGTAGGAAGTCTTGAAACTTCTGTCTTTCATACTGAGAGATGAGGAGGCCAGGTGGTGGGCTCTGTCCTGAAAATGTGTATGTCTACTGTTATAATCAAATGACAGTACCTAGCATTCATATGGCCCTTTAAGGTTGTTCTTTTTAAAAATTGTTTTATTTTTAATTTATGGAATAAAACAAGCATTTTCATAAAAAAAGATGATTGGACATGAAACTGCAAATCTACTATGTATAACCTGCTATTCCTTTTAAATATACAGCAATTATCATGTAAATTTCTTATATCTTTTTCCTTCCACTCCCCTCCCCCCCTCCTGCCAGCTTTACAAGTGTGATTTCACCTTATCCTGACAACAATCCTGGGAGCTGGGTACTATTATTTGAGGTTAGGTGACTCTCCCAGGGTCACACAGCTTGGAAGTGTGTGAGGGCACATCTGCTCACCAGCAAGGGACAGCGGTAGTGTGTGGTAGTGATTGACCACAGTGCAGGGACTTCTAGAAGAATCTGGTCTGTCCACAGCCAGGAGAACACCAGAGGTGCCCAAAGGAAAGGCTCCCATTGACCTTGGATGGAAGCAGCAGGCAGTGGGTACCACAGGTTCCTAAGCTTCCAGGGTGTCTACTCTCCCTCAGCCACTATGAATTTCCTTCAACCTCTGTTGACCCAGGCACCTGTTGGCTGGGTTTATGTGAGACAGAGAGAGAAAGACACAGCTGCAGGGGTCTGGACCAGCACTAAATGGCTTCAAGGGGACTACACACAACCCTTAATGTCACATCTGAACGTCTAGGATTCCCCTATTTCTAGCCCCCCCCCGCCCAACAAGTGCTTGGCCTGGTTTGGTCTTTCCTGAGGAATGATAGCTAGCACAGGCTTTAAACATACAGAGAGCTTCACCTAATGTAATCTCATTTATTCTTCACAACATCACTAAGAAACAGATGCTATTGTTATCTCCAATTTATAGTTGGGGAAACTGAGGCAGTGAAAGGTTAAGTGATTTGCCCAGGGTCACATAGCTAGTGTCTGATAGAGTGTCTTCCTGACTCCGTGTCTAGCACTGTCATCCTCTGCTTCACCTAAGCACCTAGTCCTCGCTCCCACAGCCACTCTCATGGTCCTTGTTTCCTTCCCAGAGACTGACTTTCCTTCTGACTCTGAAGTATGCATAGTGCTGGGAAAGAAATGAGCCTTGGGAGAAAGAAGGGAAAGGCTTGTTGGGTTGGAACCCTGTCTGAGAAATAACCTTAACTAATTAGTCAGTCACTGCATCACTTCTGTTTTCAAACACCCAACAACTGGCAGGCAGGTTTGGCTCCTTGCTCACACAGATCCAGAAAAACTATCTAGGACAAGGGAAATACGTTATCCTGTTAAAAGGCTTCCCGGAAATGCTAGAGATGAGCAACTCTTCCCTTCTACCTGCTAAGATTCTTAGGTTTCCTTTCCACTTGGATTGTTAGGGGTACAAGTCCTCCCACACTATTACTGGTGAACTACTTTCTAAATAAAGATAAAAACCACATTGGAGAAACAGACAGAGAGAAGGAAACCTCCCCCTTTGCTCTGAGGAAAGCTATGACTTAGATTTGGTATTAGGGAAAGGTGGTTGGGTGTAGTGTAGTAGACCCAGGGTCTTTGGTTTGAGTTTTGGCTCTGCTGCTAACTTGACATATGACCTTGAGCAAGAAACTTCCTGTCTGTGGACTTTGGTTTTTTATTTTATAAAATGGAGGGATGGACTCATTGACCCCAAAAGGTCTTCTCCAAGTCTTTTTTTATTTTACTTTTTTTTAATGAACAAAAATCCACCTTTTCTCCTTCTCTCCACTCCCCTGTCCCATTGAAAAAGGAAGAAAACAATACCCTTGTAACAAATATGCATGGTCAAATAAAAAAAATTCCTACATTGGCCATGTATATCCAAAAAAGGTCACCATTTGCATCCTGGGTCCATTAGTTCTCTTTATCTGGACATAGGTGGCTTGTTTCATTGTGAGTCCTATGGAATTCTGGTTGGTTATTGTGTTGATCAGACTTCCTAGTCTTTCCATGTCTGTATTCACAATTGCTGTTGTATACCTTTTTGCTGTTGTATACATTGTTGTTGTTGTTGTTGTATACATTGCTTTCCTGGTTCTGCTCATCTTACTCTGCATCAGTTCTTACAAGTCTTCCCAGTTTTCTCTGAAACTATCCCTTTCCTCATTTCTTATAGCACAGTACTATTCCATCACATTCACGTACCATAATTTGTCTTACCCAGTTCTTAAATTCTGTCTGTGTGTCCTGATGTGCATGAAGAGTTTATTTCTCCTCTAAGACTTATCAACTTACCAGTTGCAGAGTCTTCTTAAAGCTACTTTGGTGAAGAGAATTTCCTCACAGAGTTCTCTACACCAATGAAACCACACATTCCATACCCCCCCCAAGTCGGGGGTGGGGGCAATATCTTCAGTACCTTCCCCACAGAGTCATTGTAAGGTTCAAAAGGGGTTTTATTTTTTGCAAACCTTAAATCACTCTAGAGATACAAGCTAATTATTTTCTAACATTCTATGTTTTTAGGTGGAGGCAGTGTGGTCCAGCTAATGGAATGCTGCTGACCAGAGTCAGAAGACCTGGGTTTGAATCCTACCCTTGTTATTGGCCACTTGTGTGCCCTTGGACATATTACTTTACCTCTCTGGGCCTCAGTTTCCCTACCTGTAAAATGGGTTTCTTTCCAGTGACATTACCACCACTCTGGTTCAGGCCCTCATCACCTCTCCCCTGGACAATTGCAGCAGCCTCCTGGTTAGTCTCTCTGCCTGGTCTTACTCCTTTCCCATCCATCCTCCGCTCTGCTGCCTAGGTGATTCTCCCAAAGTGCAGCTTTGATCATGTCACCCCCCTCTACTCAGTAAACTCCAGTGGTTTCTTGTTACCTCCAGGATCAAATACAAATACCTCTATTTGTCCTTTAAAGACATTCACAAACTGGCCTCTTCCTACTGTAATGGGGGTTTGTGGCATGTGCAGATTTCCCAAAATGGAAATGCCCATGAAGGAGACACCAGATCTTTGGATGTTTGTTTTAGCTCTGCTTCTGAAGTCAATATCCCTTTGTAAAAAGCCAACCTGACTGTTGAAAGGTTAAAAGGAATCGGGATGCTTGGACTTCTAAAACTAGGGGGAAAAACAATCCATAGTGGCTTGAGCCAAAGTCTGAGACAAGAAACCGTCCCTCAAACTTCTAAAGGGTGAACCCTGGGAGTAGAGGTATGCTGGAAAATGTTGAAAAACCAGCTATCAGAAAAAAATGGCTTCACAACACACTTTTTACATTTAATCTTCATTATTAATCCACATTTTCTCTACCACTTTCCTAAATCTAGACAATCAGGAGTAGGGTGGAGGGAGGGAGAGAATTTGGAACAGAATAACAACTAAATAATAATAACTAAAATTAAAAAATTTTAAATGTATTCGAGTGACCAAAAAAAAAATCTAGACAATCAGCAAAAAATAAATAAATCCTTAATTTGTAGTATCTGCAGGCTCCTAAAGTGTAAATGTTTGCAATGAAAATTTAACGATCAGTTGACTGACTTAGATAGACTTAGCTCTTCTTAGCAATGCAAGGATCTAAAACAATTTCAAAAGACTTCGTGAGAAGGAAAATGCCATCCACATCCAGAGAAAGAAATATAGTCTGAATGCAGTGAGAAGAGTGCTATTTGCTCTCTTTTTTTTTGTTTTGTTTTTTCTTTCTCATGGTTCCTCCCATTCATTCTAATTCTTCTATACAACCTGAATAATGTGAAAATATGTTTAATTTTAAAAAAAGAAAATTTAACAATCAGCTCTCTAGAGCCTGATTGAGCCAGCTCCATTATCCCACTTGCTTGGGAAGGGCACATGTGCAGCAGTGGGGTCCAGAGAATCACTGTTACATGACTTTGTCAGTGTTCTTATCCTTGACTCCACAATCCAGTGATTCTGGCTTTCTGGCTGTTACTGGATTGTTGACAATCCGTCCTCTGACCCTATACCTTTTTACTGGCCATCTCTCGTGCATGGAATGATTGCTCTCACTTCTCACCTCCTTTTTCCTGGCCTCCTTTGTTTCCTTAAAAATTTAGCTCAACTCCCACCTTCTGCACAAGATCTCTCCTCAGTTCTCACCCAAATGCTTATGGTCTTCCATCTGAGATCACCTTCCATTTTTCACTGTAATATTTTACTGTTATTTGCTGCTATCTCCCCTATTAGACAGTGAGTCCCTTGAAGGCAGGGTCTGTATTTTTGCCTTTATATCCTTGACACTTAGCAGAATGCCTGGAATGTAACAAGCAGCTTCTTGACTGACTGACTGGATAATCTCCAAGGTCCCTCCTGGTTCTAAACCCAAAGTCTTTTTCAGCTCTCACATTCTATTTCCCATGGAAACCTGAGGCTCTAAATTCAATTCATGCTGGGCTTTCCTGAGGTAGGGGGCCCAGTGTGCAATTCCCCTCACCCCCACCCCTCCGTCTGTGGTATAGCTGAGTAAAAGATGGATAGATGGGGCAGGGAGAGGCAGAAGGAGCTTAAGGAGCTGCAGGGCAGGACAGAAGATGGAGAACCAAGGACCTTATCATTGTGAGGGGCCAAGAACACAGGCAGAGGCAGAGGGACACCGGTTAATTGCTGTTGGGAACAGGTGATTTGGAGGCAGTTCCTGCTGTTCTGCCTGTGGCCACCAGAGGACAGCAATTGCACGTCCAAGTAGCAAGAGAGATGATGGGCTGGAGGAGAGAGCAGGACCTAGCTGGACTTTGGCCAGTGGGGACAGGAGGACCTGAGGGTTACAGGAACTTCTGTCAATCTGTCTTTTGGAACCTCCATCTTTGTCCCTATTACTGTGTCCCAGCTTGCGTATCTTTGTTTATTTTCCTGGCTCATTCCATTTTTCCCCATCTCCCCTCATTCTCTGTCCCGATCTCTCCCTGTCTCCCTTTCCTCATTGATCTCTCCTGTTTCTCCCAGGCTCACCCCATTTCTTTTCCTCTGTCTCCTTTAGTCCTTTTTGACCTTTCTAATTCTTTTTCTCTGTCTCTGTCCCTTCCCACCTTTGTTTGTCTCTCCCTATTTCTCTAGATCTCTTCAGATCTCTCAATCTCTGACTGTCATTCTGTCTTCTTCCCTTTTAGTCAGTCTCCCTGTGTCTCCAGGTCTCTCATTCTATTTGTGATTCTCTCCCAGCAGACCTGTCTCTTGGGCTTAGTATGCTATCTTCCCAGGTCTCTGTCTCTCAAAATCTCTCCCCTCCCTTTCCCCCATTTCTTCATTGCTTTTTTCTTATTCTCTTTTTTTTTCTTTGGGTCTCTATGTGCTTCTCACAGATCGTAAGATTTAGAGAAGGAGTCTTAGAGATCCCCTCTATTTTGCTGATCCAATCCCTTCATTTTGTTAGTCGGTTTGAAACTGTAAGTGACTTGTCCACAGTTAATAAGGAGAACCAGTATTATCTAGTGTCTCCATCTTTTTTGTCGTGTCTTCCTTTTGATACAATGGAGGAAAAAAACCACAATTGATGAGGATTCAGGAGACCTGGAATCTAGCCTGGGATCACTCTCTGGGCTTCAATTTCCTGAACTAGGAAGGGGGTAAGGGGATAAGGGGGAAGGGGTTTGGACTAGATTTCTGAAGTCCTTTTTAGCTCTAAATCTTAAGATCTCTTTCTCTGTTCTATATCTCTCCCCGTTTCTCTTTATTTCTTTCTTGCTTTTGCCATTTTCTCCTTTTGTCTCTCACTCTCTCTTGTCTCTGTCGCTCTCTACCTCTCTGGTTCCTGGAGGAAGGAGGTAGGAGTAGGGCTGAGTCCCTCTGGTGATGGTGGTACACAATGGTACTTTTTTTTTCCTTTTTTTAGGAAGGCAGATGGAGCAGTGCATGCTGGTTCTCTAGTCAGGAAGACCTGAGTTTGAATCCTGCCTCAGATACTTACTAGCTTTGTGACCCTCAGCAAGTCTTTTAGCCTCAGTTTCCTCATCTGTAAAATCTGGAATAATAATATCATCGAGGGTCGTTGTGCGGGTCAGATGCGATAACATATGTGAAGTACTTAGCAAACCTTAAAGATCTATGTAAATGTCAGTTATTGTTTATTGACGAAGAATTCTTTCTTCCTGGGCTTCTGGCAGGAAAGTACTGGGGTGATGCTCCTGCCTCTCCCCGGTCTTGGTGCGTCATCCTGGGGCGGGCATTAGTGTACTCTGGGCTTTCAGTTTCCCTCTAGAGTACAGGAATGCTCATCTCTGCCCACCCCCTGCCCGAAGTGATTCAAGAACTCTGAATGAGCTAGATTTCAATGGAATCTCAAAGGGTGGACTAATCCTCCCTAGTGCGATTCTTGTTATTTTACAGGAGAGGAAACTGAGACCCAGAAAAAGGAAGAAATTTGTCCAAGGTCACACAGAAATTCAGGGTCAGTCAGCCTAGAATTTGGGCTCCATCTCCTGCGTCTTTTTAACTGAGCCCAGATCTTACTGGGATTCCTCCCCCTATAGTCCTTCAAAACTCTGCTCTGGGGAAGATGCTTTGTGTTCCTGGGGGGGTGTCCCCCGCCCCGCGAGAGCGGGGGGCGGAGGGGCAGAATCGCGGGAAATGAGATTAAGGCGGGGAAGGGGGAGGGGTGGAGAGGGTGCGAGACAAGGTGATGTCCGCTTCCAGCCACCCCCGAGTGTCCTGGGGATACACACAGACACACGATGACTATCTGACAACAGGCTGGACTCCCCCCTCCCAGGAGAATCCTCAGCTCAGCAAAACTGCCAAGGTCAGCCCTCCCCCTCTCCCACCTCCCCGGGGTGCATTAATTTGATTAATAAACACGCGTGTCAGGGAGGTAATTACCCGCTAATTGGGGATGACAAGGTTGGCAGGGCCTGTCCCCGGGAGGAAACATCAACTCCCCCCGCCCCCACCTCCAGTCCCTCCAGAATCCTTTGGGCTGTAGGGAATCTGGAGCGGAGGAGAGAGAGCCCTGGGCTGGGAGAGAAGGGGCTTGGGTTCTGGTCAACTCGCTGTGTGCCTTTTAGCGAATTCCTTCCCCTCTCTGGGCCTCAGCTGCCTTCTCTGTAAAGTGAGAGGGTTGCACAAGACGTCTTTCAGCTCAGACATTTTATATTTTATATTCTAAGGTAGCTAGATCCCTGGACTCAGAGGTAGGAAGACCTGGATCCGAATCCTTTGTCGGTCACTTTCTAGCTGTGTGATGACCCTGGGCAAGTGACGTGATCTCTTTTTGACTCAGTTTCCTCAACAGTAAAATGAGGACAACCATGGCACCCACCTCATAGGCTTGTTGTAAGATAACGTATATAAAGTGCTTTGTAATCCTTGAAGCACTAAGTCCTAGTACTAGCCAAGGGACTGTCACCTCCCATCTCTGAATCTCTGTTCTCCATCTGTAAAATGGGACGATAATACTTTCACTGCTTCCTTCACAGAGGTATTTTGAGGAAAGCAATTTATAAACATAGAAGTGATATAGAAATGGGATGATGGTGATGGTGGTCATCCCAGCTTTGACCTTCTCTATTCTCAGTTCTGAGGTCCAGATCAGGGGAAAGAACCCAAAAGAGTGGAAGCTCTAACCCATTATCATCTTGAGTGAGTCCCTTAATTTTTCCGAGCCACAGTTTCTTCATTGGTAAAATAGAGGTGATAATACTTACACTTCCTTCCTCATAGAGTTGCTTTGAGGAAAGTGCTTTATAATCAAAGTATTAGTGAGAGTAAATAAGAATGACCAACAAGGACACAGGAGTGTTGTTTAGAGACCCCCTACTCCCAGCTCTGACAGTCTCAGACTACTGTTGTTGCTAGAAGCATTGCCGGAATAAATGAGTTCTAGCGGGCTCCCCTTCTCAATTTCCCTCTTTCTCTCTCTTCCTCAACCCCAGGGTAGCCCAGCTTGGGCTAAGAACTGAAGACTATCATGGATGGCAACAAGTCACATAGGTTTCCCTTTGGCCTCCCCTGGGCTCATTCAGCACAGTTCACCTCCTGGCCCCATTCCTGCAGGGATATGGGAGGAGGGGGCAGATGCGGAGCTTGATCGAGGATGGAGCAGACATGGCAAGACGAGGAGGGTGGGAGGCAGGATGCTAAGCACCTGCCAGAAGGAGGGAAGTACCCCCGTCAGGGGTCACACCATCCATCCCCTGCTTCCACGTGGCTCGCCTTCTTCTGGCCTAGGCCTGGGCTGTGGGGTCTTCCATAGTGTCACAGCTGGGTAGAGAAGAGGTGGTTACCCTGGGGCCTAGCTTCAGTATTTCTGAATCTGCTCTCATCCATGGACTAGTAAGGAAAGTCGAGTCTGGAGCTACCATGATGCTGCCATCACCAATGCTAGATGCCACAGCTCAGTAATTCAGGATGCTAGGGCACTCTCCGCTTGGCTCCTGGTCTGGTTGGTCTGCGGTCGGTCTGCACCGCGCACGCTGGGCTCTCCTCCTTGCGGCTCCGCTCCCCTTGGCTGGGAACTAGGAGCTCCATGCGGGACAGACCTTACCCAGAGACCATCCAGGCTGTCCTGGGCTGGAGCCCTGCTTCCCTCTGCCACTTTGTGGGTTCTGCAGCTCTAGAATTGGTTCAGGGCCATTTTTTATAGGTTTTTGGAGGGACTTGGTGGGGAGCTCATGCCAGTCACTGCTTTCCAGCCGCCATCTTGGCTCCACCCCCCTCTGCCATCACCAATGCTGGCAGTGCAGTAGTGTGTGGAAACTGCTTTTCAAACTTTAAATCGCCTTGTACAAGTATAATAATGATACCTATCATTATTTTTGTCCATCATCATCACTGGTGATATCAGCCCTCTCAGAGAATCTCAGAGTTGGAAGGGGCCCCGATAGTCCTTTAGGCCAAAGAAGGAACCCCAGGAAAACATCCCTGACATGGATGACATTGTCATCCAGATTCTGCTTGGAGACGTCAAGTGTATCACTCAAATTGTTGGTGCTTCTTTCATGACATCCACCCCAAACCTGCAACTTTGCAACTTCTCAGGTCCCTCTGGTGGGGGCCAAGCGGAATAAATCCCTCACGTGACAAACCCTCAAACACATATCAGGGGTCATAGATTTACAACTGGGAGGGACCTTTGAGGTCACTGAGTCCAACCCCTTCATTTTATGGACAGTGTTAAGTAACTTGCCGAGGGTCACACAGCATGAGAGTGTCTGAGGCAAGAGTTAAAGCCCAGGCCTTTGTGACTAGGGCTGGACAGGGAAGACAAGAATGAGGGTCTGGGGAGAGAAATGAGTCAGCTGCTCCCGTTAGGGAATGGCAGTCTGGGAATGGAAGATGCTATCCCCTCTGTAGGAGGAAAACCTGTTTTTATCATCGATGAGGGTACTGTGTGGTTTGTCCTTCATTCTCAAAGAGGATCTTGACATCAGGAAGATGATGCCACGACTTGCAAATGAATTGGGTTTAAGTGAGGCAGGGCTGTGCAAAGTCACCAGCCTTACTTTCTCTTCTGGAGCCATCTGGGTCCAGTGGCCACATATAGATCAGGATGACTGGAGATGGCCCAGGATGAGGGTACTGGACACACTTGGAACTCCTGGAGTATAAACAGAGGCCAGGGCTTGCAGCTAGAGGGAGCTATAGACAACTTGTCTTCACTAGGGAAAGAATGGGAAGGTCCGGACCTGAGCTGTGTCAATCTGAGAAGGCTTCCTGGGGAGGTAGCTTAAGTTAATTTGGGGAGAGAAGACAGTTGTCAGGGAAAATGTGACCCAGGTACATTTTCACCCGATGAACTCCCTCCTCCCTTCTAGAGTACAAATATCCCCCCCATGACCCAGGTGAGAGAGCCCTTAGGCCCTGAATTAGAGGGAAACCTCCCCCCTCTCCAGTGGTAAATAGACGCTAGGGCCTGAGCCCCTGGATGCCCTTGTCTCCTAAGATCAAGAAATGAGTAGACACCATCAATGTCGCTTTGGCAGGAAGTGTGCAGCGTGGTGCCTCAAGGATTTGTGCCTGGCTATGTGCTGCTGGACATTTTTATCAATGACTCAGATTGTATTTGCAGGTGAAACAAAACAGGGAAGAAATAGCTAGCTAACACACTGGATGACAAGAGTCAGAGTTCAAAAACATCTTAGTGGACCAAATCTGACAAGATAAAATATAATAGGGATAAATGCAAAGACTTATGCTTGCGTTAAAATGATCAGCCACACAAATACAAAATGGGAGACATGTGGTTAGACAGTAGTGTGTCTGAAAAAAAAGATCTGAGGGCTTTAGTGGGCCACAAGCCAGCAGCTTGATGGGGAAGAGAAAAGAGCTACAGTGATCCTGGGATACATTAAAAGAAGCATTTGTTCAGTCATTTCCAACTCTTCATGATGTCTTATGGGGGTTTTCTTGGCAGAGATATTGGAGTGGTTTACTGTTTCCTTCTCCAGGTCATTTTACAGATGAGGAAACTGAGGCAAACAGGGTTAGGTGACTTGCCCAGGGTCACACAGCTAGTAAGTGTCAGAGGTCACATTTGAACTCGGGTCTTCTTGTTTCTAAGCCTGGCACTCTACCCACTGTGCCACCTAGCTGCCTTTTAAAAGAGACATAGCTTCTAGAAATAAGGAGTCGAATTTCTCTTGCTTGGCTTGAATGTAGGTCTCTTGTCTCCAAAGCCGGGTCTCTTTCCATCACACCACAATGAGGTAGTAAGAGTCCTCTATGTTGCTAGGGAGAGATCGAATGGCTTTGTGACATCGTGTATTATTAGAGTCATCAGTGAATGTTTAAGAATGCGGGCTCCATGAAGGTGGGGAGCATACCTTCTTCAAATTTTCTACCTTTGCCTGGACCCCAAATATGGCTCTACACGATGACTTAATAAACCCTTGTTGGATTGAAATGAATTCTAAAGTTCCTTCCAGTCCTGCCATTCCGTGTTAATCATAACAGTGCCGCGTTTCTATAATTCTTTAGGATTTACAAAGCACCCTTGTGTGGTGGGCAGTACAAGTTTTACTATTTCCATTGTTACAGATAAAGAAACTGAGGCTCAGAGGGGTAAAATGACTTGTCCAAGGTCACAGAGCTAGAACTTTCACCCAAGTCTTCTGACTTGAGGTTCAGACTCTTTTTGCTCCGGGATGCCACAGTGAGGCCCCTGCAGCTCCGCCTCTCTGTCTCATGAGCCCTTCTTGCTCTGACACTGTGCAATTGTCTGGGTGAATGAGCTCACCAGCTCTGATCTTCCTCACAGAGGTCAGAAGAAGGATCAGAGCTCTGGGCCCTGAGAGGGAGGGCAGCTGGGGGGAGGAGGGAGTCCTGAGCAACAGAGGCTCAAGGAAACACTTGGGAAAAGCTCCGATCTGGGTCACAGGGAGGGAGGGAGCGGATAGAGGAAAGACTCTACTGACTTTACATTTTATCTGAGGGAGCAATTTATTGTCATGTATATTTGGGGAAAATGAGGCCCAGAAGAAGAAAGGATGTTGCTCTAGAATCTTATAGTAGAGCCAAGAGCAAGGAGAATCAGGGCCCAGGCTTCTGCCTCCCAGACTCTTCCTCCGATGACATCAGAACTCTATTTTGTAAGCCCACAAGTGAGGCTGTCTCCTGGGAGGGGCCATAGCCTTCTTGTTCCCTGCATCCAGTGATCCATCCATCCATCAGCTGACCCCTCTGGTGTCTGTCTCTTAGACCTTTTCCTGTCTCAGCATCTGAGATGTTCCATCCCTTCTATCCTCTCTGGCGGATCCTCTGGCCCAGGGCTGGGGATGAGATGATCCGGCTGAATCAGCAGCACTAAGGATACAGGAAAGATCGGGTGTCCTAGGCCCCTGGACAGCTCCAGAAGGATCCAGAGAGGGGAGGACACGCACACCTGGATATCATGCCCCTTGGGTCCCGGCTCCAGAGTAAGACCGGGGAATTATAGATGCGAAGAACCTCAGCTGGGAGGGACCTCAGAGGCTGCCTAGGCCTACCTACGCTCGGGCACGAATCTGTCCATCCAGCATTTTGCTTGAAGACCTCCAGGGGAGAGGGAGAGCCCACCACCTCCAGAGAGGCAGCCCGTCTCGCTTTTGTTTAGCTCTGTTAGGAAATATTTCTTACATCAAGCTTGAGTCTGCCTCTCCCCAAGTTCAGACCGTTGCTCCTAATTCTGCCCTCTGAGGAGAGATGATGGTGATGGTGATGGTGATGATGGTGATGGTGATGATGGTGATGATGGTGATGGTGATGATGGTGATGATGGTGATGGTGATGATGGTGATGGTGATGATGGCGATGGTGATGATGGTGATGATGGCGATGGTGATGATGGTGATGGTGATGATGGCGATGATGGTGATGATGGTGATGGCGATGATGGTGATGGTGATGATGGCGATGGTGATGATGGTGATGATGGTGATGGTGATGATGGTGATGATGGTGATGGTGATGATGGTGATGATGGTGATGGTGATGATGGTGATGATGGTGATGGTG
>CM053622.1:73872648-73950101 GCA_028646595.1 Phalanger gymnotis | reverse complement strand
TGATGATGGTGATGATGGTGATGATGGTGATGGTGATGGTGATGATGGTGATGGTGATGATGGTGATGGTGATGATGGTGATGGTGATGGTGATGATGGCGATGATGGTGATGGTGATGATGGTGATGATGGTGATGGTGATGATGGTGATGGTGATGGTGATGATGGTGATGATGGTGATGGTGATGATGGTGATGATGGTGATGATGGTGATGGCGATGATGGTGATGGTGATGATGGTGATGGTGATGGTGATGATGGTGATGGTGATGATGGTGATGATGGTGATGATGGTGATGATGGTGATGATGGTGATGATGGTGATGATGGTGATGGTGATGATGGTGATGATGGTGATGATGGTGATGGTGATAACAGCAATTGATATCGTGCTATAAGGTTTGCGAACAATAATAGCTAGCATTTATATAGTGCGTCAAGGTTTGCAAAGCGTTTGACCAATACCTCGTTTTTCTTAACAACCCTGGGAGGTATGTGCTATTATCTTCATCCAATCAAGGCAGCTGGAGGTTAAGAGACTTTCCAAGGGTCACACGGCTAGTAAGTATTTGAGGCAGGATTGGAACTCAGGTCCTCCTGACTCCTGGCCCAGCACTCCATCACTTCATGCACATGGCCTGTCTGATCCTCATTACAACCCTGTTAGGTAAATGCTACAGGTTTTATTCACGAAATTTTATGGATGAGGTAGAAGGTTTAATACTTGTCTAAGGTCACACAGTCAGGATGTACTTAAAACAGAATTTGAACCCAAGGCTTCTTGACTCCTGGTCTAGCACTCGATGCCTCTGCCGTATGACAGAAGGAACTATCGTGCCCCCCCTCCCAAGTCTTCTTTTCCCCAGGCTAAATATGCCTTGTTCCTTCAACTAACCCATTTTAGTTTTCACTCCAGCCCCGCCCCCCCCAACATCTTGGATTCCTCCTACTGGGTGTGTTTGTCATATCCTTCAAACATGTGGTGCCCAAGACTGACCAGAGCACCGGCAGTCAGGCCATCTTTTGTCTCAGTTCTTACCCAGGCCTTAGTCATTGGAAGGGAATTGCTTCAGACAAACTGAGGCCTGGGAAAGACCTTAATCTAGAAGGGCCGAGGCCACCCACGGCATCCTAGGCCAACACCAACCATCTTGACTTATATCTTACCTTAGGACTTTGATAATTCTGGAGGAGAGAGTGAGGCCAATGACTTTGTGTAGCTCTGTCTCACTTAAATCTAATTTACTAGCAAGTCAAGATATCACCCTTGTGATATCATCGATCCTCTTTGAGAACAAAGGATGAACAAGTCCAAGACTAAATAATACTCCAGATGTGGTCTGGGCAAGACAGAGTACACAAGGAGCATCATCGCCTTAGTCCCGGACACCAAGCTTCTCTTAATGCAAACTTCAAGACTACAGTCGCTCCTTTGGTGGCCAGTTAACATGTTTAACTTACTTTGAGCTTGCAGGCCACTAAGACCCCCAGATCTTTTTTTACAAGGCTGTATTGTCTAGTTTTGCCTCCCCAATCTTGTATAAGTGAAGTTGGCTTTTTGGGGGAGCAGCTAGATGGTGCAGTGGCTAGAGTGCTGGGCCTGGAGTCAGAAAGATGCATCTCTCTTGTTTGCACACAGTTGTTTGCACATTGTCTCCCCGCTTAGACCTCGAGCTCCTTGAGAGCAGGAACTGTCTTTTGCCTTTCTTTGTATCCTCAGTGCTTAGCACAGTGCCTGGCACATAGTAGGGGCTTAATAAGTTGGCCGACTGACCACAAACTCCATGAGTCAGTAGTGTGGCTTGACCATAAAGAAGGCTATTACTTGGGTTACCTTTAACAGAGAGAATCCAGAATGAGGGAGATGAGAATTTCATTGCCCTCTGCCCTGGTCAGATTCAACCTGATGATTAGGCATTCAGTGGATATAGCACAGGACCCGGAATCAGGAAAACATGATTTTGAATCCTGCTTCAGACATTTACTAGCTGTGTGATCCTGGGCAAGAAACTTAACTTCTCTTAGCCCCAGTTTTCTCATTTGTAAGGTGGAGATAATCATAGAGTCTATCTTCCCAGGGTTGTTGTGAGGATGAAATGAGATTTTATGTACGTATATGTATACATATACATATAGACAGTTTTTGTAAACCTTAGGGTGCTCGAAGAGTGCTAGCTATTTTTATGTAAATGCTAGTTATCTAGAGTATTGTGTTGAATTCTGGATGCTAGATTTTAGGAAGGACATTGGCAAGCTGGAAGGCATCCAGAGGAGGGTAACCCGGGTGGTGGAAGAAATAGAAACCATGCCAAGCAAGGAAGGAGTCCTTCCTTCCTTGAAAGAACCGGGATGTTTAGGCTGAAGAATAGAAGAAGTGAGGTGGTCAGGGACATGAGAGCTATCTCCAAGCATTTGAAGAGCCGCCATCTTGGAAAGAGTTTGGTTTGTCCTGTTTGGTGCCCTGAGGGCACAGCTAGGAACCATAGGGAGAGGAGAAAGGAGAATTAAAGAAAGGAGAATTTCAATTCAATAAAAAGAAAAATTTCTAACCATTTAGAGCTGTACAGAAGTATAATGGGATTGCCTCTGGTGGAGGACAGAACTCTTATCATTGAAAGTCTCCAAAGGGAAGTTAATGACCACATGCCAAGGATCCTATAAGGGAAGGAAGAGAATAAGCATTTACTAAGTGCCTACTATGTACTGGGTACTTTGCTAAGCACTTTACAATGTTTCATTTGATTCTCACAACAATGCTGAGAGGCAGGTGCTATTATTATCTCCATTTCACAGAGGAGAAAATTGAGGCAAACAGGTTACATAATTTTGTCCAGTATCCGAAACCAGATTTGAACTCTTCTTCCTGACTTTAGGCCCAGAGCTCTAACACTCCACCTAAGAGAGATTCTTGGTCAAGTAGAGGGGCTGAATGGCCTCTAAGGTCCCTTCTTAGGGCTCTATGATTCCCAAATCATGGATCTAACAACTATCAACAAAACTGGATGACTCTCAATCTTTATGAGGCTCACCTAATTTCCCCCTGGCTTTTCCTTGGCCTGAAGTCTCATACTGTCCAATATCTTCAAACTAAGATTTCACTTCCAGTGTATATGCTTCTTCTTGGAAAGGTATTTTTCCATTTTTTTTTTTGCACTGTGATAGGTACTCTGCCTTGACTCCTTGGATTTTGCCTATTGATTCATTAAAAAAACAAACAACCAAGGCTTCGACTGGACCTGCATCCCACAGCAACTAAGAACTCCCTCCATTCTTGGTCTGATGGTCGTACTCCTCTAACACACACCTCTGTGACTCCTACTTTGATAGCTATGCTATGCCTCTGTCTACCTTGACCCAAGGAGACATTACAAAATGCTCAGACTTCGGGAAGGGTATAGGTAATAGCCCACTCATTTCCTAGCGCATCTCCGAAATTCACGAAGACAATCTCTTTCTTAATGGCGACGAGGATGAGGAGATCGTAGTCGTAAATGATGGAGGTGATAATGGTAATCGTGGTTTTGGTGATGGCGATGCTGACGGCTGAGGGAGCAGTGATGATTGTGAAGGCTCGACTCAGTCGCTAGCTATTCTAAAAATCCTTCTCTGATCTCTCAGCTGAAAGCGATTTATTCCTCCGTATATTTCTTAAAACCCTCTCTCCAGACACCTCGTCTGACCCATATCACATTCTGCCTGGTGCCATACTTCATATATATCTGCTTTTAGACTGTGAGTTCCTTGAGGGCAAGAGCCGTGTCATCTTTCCTCTATGTATCCCCAGCACTGACCATGGGGCCTCAGTAAGCGCTTAAAAATATCTGTCAAATTGAATGATGATGTCAATGATGGGCCGATAGTGATGGTGGGGATGATCACCATTACCAACATTTTATAAGTGATTAATAACAATAATAACTCGCTTCGGGTTTATAAGGAGTTTTGCCTTATGAGCATTTAGAAAGAAAAGTAGGGATCACTAGGAGCCAGCATGAGTTTATCCATATCAAGCCATTCCATACTAATATTATTTTTTCTGATAGCGCTACAATACCCAGGGCATAATGCCAAGGATGTGGACCCTCAGACCCTCAGAGCTGGAAGAGATCTCAGGAAGTGTGCCTGTTCAGGAATCTTCCACCTACAACATTCTGACAAGTAAAGAGACCATTTCCACTTGATGAGCTCTAACAACAGGGGTCTGTAAGTATGCTCGGATTTCATCAAGGTGACATGGTATCTCACAGTATCCTTGTGGATGAGAGGGACGTGGTGTAGATGTTAAAATACATAGGTAGATTCAGAATTGGTTGAAGGACCAGATGCTGAGTGGCTATTCAATGGACTAGTGTTAATTTGGTTGGGAGATCCCTAATAGTGTACCACAGGGCTCTGTTCTTTGTCCTGTAATGTTTAAGGTTTTTATCAATGATTCAAATTGGAGGCATAGATGTTTTTCATACTTGCCTTGACACAAAGCTAGGCATGACAGTGAGTAAATCAGAAGACAGACTGATGCTTCAGTGGCCTCTGATTTCATTGATAAAGATACCCCTTTCTGATGGGATAGATTACAATACATCCATGAACTTTTGCCCATGGCCTCCCCTAAATCCTCCATAGAGGGGCAACCCACTGGGGCAGGGGGTGGTTTTCTCTAGGTCTGTTAATACTCTATGACCCCCAGCGAGGTATGAAGGCCATACCTCTTGGCCTCGTACTCTTCCAATATGACCAACCCGCTTCCTTTTCTGATTATACATCTCTTTGATGATATCTTTTACACAGCTTCCTGTGTGCAGTTCATCATTGATATATGCTGAGGCCTATTTACACCCACCATACATCTCTCCATTGCCCTTTAAATGACCCGCAATTTTGATTCTTCAGAGATTATGGTGCTTCTTGATTCACAGCCTTGATGTAGCATTGCTAGATGAATCTTGGTGTTAGAAAGAAGGGTTTTTGTTTTCAAGGAGAAGGGAGGGATTGTCAAGAGCACTGTATGATCTCCAAAATGCTATCAGTCTCTCTTTCTCTTTCTTCATTATCCTTCCATACTATCTGTCCTACATTTACATAATCAATCCCTTACTAAACATTTTAAAATCACCCACCATGCACCAGACACTGCATTAAACACTGTGGATAACAGGCAAAAATGAAATAGTTCCTGCTCTCATGAAGCTTCTATTCTAATCGGGGAAACAATAGTTACATAGATAGGTGAATATATGCTATATGTGCATCAAATTCAAGGTGACTTGGAGGGCAGGGTTAGTTAGTTAGCTGCTAGTGACAGACCAGCTCTATGGGTTGTCCATCCAATCGCTTATCATAATTGGGATAACAGACATTCTTCCTTCTCTTGATTTCCCTTTCGTGGAGCGTTAGGTTGAACATTTCTGAGTGACTGTCCATCTCATCAGGACCCTCTGCAAAATCCAATAGGGACCCAAAAAGAGATCTATAGGGTAGAAGGGTAGAACAATTCTAATAAGATGAAATTTAATATGGCAGAGACAAAGTCCTACATGAGGTGTTTTTTTTTTAAAAATTAGTATGCTAGTACAGGATGGAAGAGGCAGGTCTAGTTAACAAATTATGTGAAAAAGATCTGAGGGTCTTAGTGGATTTCAAGTTCCATATAAAACAGAAGAGTGAGGCAGTAGCTCCAAACACAGCTAACAAGATCTTAGTCTGCAGTAAGAGAAGCATGTCCATAAGGAGAAAGGCCAGAGTTACATCGTCATCTGTCCAAAGTCGAGTGCCACATTTTAGGGATGAACATATGTGTCCAGGAGAGGGCAACTTGGATGAGGAGGAGACTGGAAGCTATGCCATATGAGTTCGAAGAATCAAAGGAGCATAGATTTAGGTCTGGAAGGGACCTCAGAAGCCTTCTGAGTCACTGAGGTTCAGATCTATAAAATGAGTTTTCATTTTGCAGCTGAGGAAACTAAGTCTGGGAATACTTAGCTTAGAGAAAAGAAGACTTTGCCTGGATAGGATCCCTGACTCCTCATATCTGCCAGGCTGTCCTGGGGCAGAAGGAGCTGATTTGCAGGAATCATTAGCAGGGAGGGAGGGAGGGAGCAGAACTAAGACCTTTTTTGGTGGTGGAGGTGGGGGGTGGGGAGGGAGAGTCAGAAGACCTCAGCTCAGAGCCTGGTTCTTATACTACCTGTGTGATCTTTGGTAAATCATTTCAGTTTCCTCATTTGGAAAATGAGGGTGGGTTGGATGGAGGGGGAGGGAAGTCCTCTTCCAGTGTTAGATGCTATGATTCTGTGACAAGGCACAGAGACAGGTTTAGGCTCGATATAAGAAAAACACCTAAAAGCCGGAGCTGTCCAAAAGTGGGATGAATTGCCTTGGGAGGCGGGAGGTGGGCATCATTGGCAGTCTTTAAGCAGAGATTGGGTGACTAGTAGTTAGGTGGTGTTGGAAAGGTGGTTTTTATTCAGATATAGGCTAGGTTAGAGACCTCTGAGGTCCCTTCTACTTCGGAGATCCTAGGATTCGGGGTGTGTGTGTGTGTGTGTGTGTGTGTGTGTGTGTGTGTGTGTCTGCGCATGCACACATTCACGGACCCGAACTCAGGGGGCCCTGGGAAACAATATTTCATGTGTCCAAGTGTTCATGTCCCCTGAGCGAGAGGTCAGAGTTGAGATCAGCACAGAATTCTTTTTGCTTTGCCAACAGAAACCTACGGGGCTGGGAGGGAGGAGGCAAAATCCATTTCAGCTTCGGTCAGCAGGAGCCAGAGCCCGAGCCTGCTTAGGAGTTGGAGCCAGCAGTTGGAGAGCCAGCGAGCAGGGAGGGTGAGGGGGAGAGGGAGGGAGATTAATGCAGCTGGAGGGGAGGCCACTCGGGAGCCGGGGGACGAGGGAGGGGGCGAGGGAAACAGAGACTGATTTGGAGAGACAGAGGGAGAACCAAAAAGACAGGGAGATCTGGAGAGATAGATACTTAAACACAGAGGGAGACAGAAAAAGGGGGAAGGACAGAGATAAAAAGACAGAGGATGAGACAAGGGAAGAGACAGACAGAGGCAGAGATGTTGACATAGAGATAGAGGCAAAGGCAGACATCTAGCTAGAAAGAAGCAGAGACATAGAGAAATAGAAAGAGGTCAAAGCAGATAGATATAGATACAGAGGCAGAGACATAAAGAGGCAGAGATAAAGAGAGATAGGAAAAGATAGAGACAGATGGAGATATATAAAATAGAGACAGAGAGGGATGTATAGAGATATACATACAGAGAGAGGCAGAGATATAGACAGAGATAGGAAGATACATATATATATATAGAGAGAGAGAGAGAGGGGAGAGAGAGAGAGAGAGAGAAGGAGGGAGAAAGAGACAGAAACAGAGAGAGGTAGACATATAGCCAGAGGGATACAAAGGCAGAGACACAGACAGAAGTAGGAAGAGGTATATATGTATACACACACACACACACACACACACATATATGGAGAGAGAGAAAGAGAGAGAGAGAAGGAGGGAGAAAGAGACAGAAATAGAGAGAGGTAGATGTATACAGATGGACACAGAGGCAGAGATATAGACAGAGGTAGGAAGAAGTAGAGATATAGACAGAAAAGGTAGAAAAAGAGAGATAGAAACAGAAATATATAGAGAGACAAAGATAAGCTAGCTTTACAAGGACAGGCAGATTTATAGACACAGAAAGGCAAAGATATAGACAGAGAGGGAAGTGGAGATAGAAGAAGAGAGACAGAGAAGAGAGAAGAACAAAGATAAAGACAGAGGCAGAGAGAAGCAGAGATTGGAAGAAACGGAGATAGAGACAGAGATAGAGAGAGGCAGACATGGACAGAGATAGACCAGGGCAGAGATTTAGACAGAAGTGAAGATAAAGATACAGCAAGACAGAGTTATAGACACATAGAAAGGCAAGGATATTGACAGAGAGAAAGGGGTAAAGATACAGCTAGAGGAAATGAGAGGAAGAGAGAGGTAGAGAAATAGAAAAGAAAGAGGAAGACAGAGAGATACAGACATAGGCATAGAGAGAGGGGTGTGTGTGTGTGTGCGTGTACAGAGATATAGACCAAGGCAAAAATAAAGACAGAGCCAGAGAACATCAAAGATAAAGACAAAAAGAAAGATATACCGAATACCGACACACAGAGTTCAAATTAGGAAGAGATAAAAAGAGATGGGAAGATCAAGAGAAATGCAGATAGTGATATGAAGAAAGCAGAGGGGGAGAGAGACAGGGAGATAGGAAAGAGATGGAGGGAGAGATGGATGGAGGGAGAAAGAGAGAAAAAGAAAGGAGGGAGGGAGGGAAGAAGTGAGAGAGAGAGAGAGGGGGAGGAAGAGGAAAGGAGAGGAAGGGAGAGGAAGGGAGAGGGAGAGATTGAAAAGATAAAGATAGAGCTAGAAAGAGAGGTGGAAAAGGTATAAATATGGACAGAGAGCAGAAGGGAAGTGAGACAGGCTGAGTCCTGCTTCAGGGTTCTTCAGACTGTGGTGGGGAAAAGGGAGTTCATTGTTCATACTGAGTCACACATTCTTGAAACTCAGGATAAACCAAGTCTTCCTGAGTTCTCTGATATCTCTGGACTGGGGCCCTGAAGAGTTCCAGCCTTTGATAACCCCACTGTTCCACTAGTCAACTTGGCAGGGGTGGGAGGAGAGAGAGAGAAATAGTCATCTGTTCTCCAAAGACCGCCCCGCCTCCACACACACACACACACACACACACACACACACTCTCCCAAGGAACAAATGTTTCCCTGGTGGTGACCTATTCCCTGACATCCCTCATGCTTTGTCTGAGAGTTGGGGTGACAGAGAAATAAGACCCTGAGGCTTTTGGTTCTTAGGGAAGATGTGTAGAACCCAGATATGAGGTTCTTTGAAGAAATAGGATAACAGTCCCTCAGTTTAATGTCCAAAAGCCATTAGACTGGTTGTTGGTTTTCTCATCGGGGGACTGGCTGAGTTGAGTCTGTGTGGAGGGCAGGCAGAATATGTTCTTTCCAAGCATTTCAGAGTGCTATTCACATATCTCATGTGGTCATTCCAATAATCTGCAGGGAAGGGTGGGTAGAGTCAAAATCTCCATTTTACGTATGAGGAGATTAAGGTCTAGGGCAGTGAAATCACTCATCCAAGGTCACAAAGGCAGTTAGTAGAAGAACCAGGCCTAGAACTCAGGTCTGCCATACTATCTGACTACTTCTGGATTTGGGAGTCTTAAAAGGTCAAGAGTGATGCCATAGGAAGTCTAGTGATCACAATGCGGGGAAGAGGCCTCGGAGGGAGATAGTTTAGGGTCATGTCCTTCAGTTGTCATGGGGCACGGCGGTGCAGGCCTGTTGTCCTTGCTCCTGAGGCAGCTGGGTCCACTGAGTTCTGAGCTTCGGTAAGGCTGAATCTAACTAGACATCTCCATAAACTTCCAGGGCCAATATGATGAATTCCCAGGATCAGAAAGCCACTAGGCTACCCAAAGAAGAGTGAATCAGTTCAGGTTGGAAAGACAAGACAGGTCAAATCTATGACAACCGATATTGGAATCAGCAGCTTCACTACCAGCCTGGCAAGATAGCCTAGTCCTAAAAACAACACCAACAACAAAACACCTTAGTTTTGTTACTGATTTATCTGTGTGACCTTGAATAAATTCCTCGAATCTATGGGTTTGCCATTTTGTGAAGTGAGAAGTTGGACTAGATGTCCCTTCCAATTGTGACATTCCATAGTCCTATCGTAAGCCCATCTTGAGTCCCACCTCCTCCAGGAAGCCTTCCTTGATTATAGGGAGGGGCAGTATGGTACATATATGGTATAGATAGTGTGCTGGATTAGGGAGACAGGAAACCCGTGTTTGGATCTCACATCAGACTTTTACAAACTGTGGAACTATGTCACTCATAGATCTAGTAGGGTGAGGATAATATTATTTGTATTATCTACCTCCCAGGCCTCTCATTTTTCTGTCTGATTTTTTTTTCACCTCCATCACAACATTCCCAGCACTGTACTAGGCACATGTGAGGGGCTCAGTGAATCTGGGATCGATTGGTCTTGCCTTACCATACCTTCCCTATTGGGGATGTTCAGAGAAAGGAGAGGAGAAAGTGGGTTTGGGCGGTGATTTTTCCATGAGAACTCAATCATTGGTTCATTCATCAGGCACTTATCAAGTCTAAACAGCTTGCAGAGGCCTTCATTAGGCGCTGGGGGATCTACAATGGTAAATAAAACATACCCTTTGCCCCCACTAGCCCTCATGGAACTCACCGTCTAGTTGGGGGATAAATAAGGTCACGGTTACGAAATTAAGTGTTATGTGGAATCTCAAGAGGGGGATTGTTACTGACAGGAAGGTTTCCTGGAGGAGGCGGGGGTGCAGAAGCAGTGGTCTCCCAAACGGGATATTTGAGACGATCCATTAGGGTTCCAAAAGAAACTGCTAGAAAACCAAGGAGAAGAGCCCAGCTGTTCGGGGCTTTTGCAGCTGCTGTCCGGCTCTGCGGCTCTCCTCCCTCCACCCCCCCTCTTCTGCCCCCTCCCTGTGCCCGATACTGCCTTTCGGGATGACCAGCCACAAACACTCCTCCCTAGGCAGGCCTGGGCAGGCAGTCATTTTCCACCTGGCCCCCACCATCCCCAGCCCTCCCCTCTCTGCAGTCCCGGCAGTAGCAGCAGCGTCTCAGATGTCACCTGGCCAGGGCTCCTCACTCACCCCTACGCACCTGGGATGGCAGACCCTGATCCTCTGGGAGCAGGGACCCGGGTGTGTGTGTGTGTGTGTGTGTGTGTGTGTGTGTGTGCGTGTGCGTGTGTGTGTGAATACACAGCTGAAACCTAGAATTGAGAAGGGGAGTGTGTGTGTGTGTGTGTGTGTGTGTGTGTGTGTGTGTGTGCCTGCTTGCACATGAGCGGGGTGGGGGAGGATGGAAGATTTAAAGGAAGACACAGTACGGGAATGGGATGAGTTCTCCAAAATTCGACAAAGCCTGGAGGCCGACCTTGAGTAAGCTCTGGCTTGGGAGGGGGATTATGTTTCCTTAGGACTTGAGCCCCTTGCTGATGACCCAGACTCTTCTTATGCCTACCCTTCAGTACCAGGGAGGCTTCCTGCTGACCCTGGAGGAGCCCCAGGGAGGAGAGTCCAGGAGTAGCAGACATCTTCACAGCATCTGGAGAGGGAGAAAGCAGCAGCTGCTAGCAAGGAAGCAAGAGTCAGTGACCCCTGCTGCTGCCAGGGGACTTGGGGCTCCAATAGCCAAGCACAGAACCACCCAGGTCTATAGCCCTGTTTCCTAGGCTCCCCCCATTCCCACCCCAAACAAAAACAAAAACAAAGCCCTGGGCAGTTTGGAAGCAAATGAAGGTCATTTACCACCAGGAAACCAGGGCCTAGCTGGGCATCTTGTTGTCTGCCCTGCCAATGTTCCTTCTGTCCACCTGGAATAACCACCCTCTACCCTCAGGGTCTTCTCTCCAGAGGCCATGTCCGCCTCCCTGCATTAGAGAATATCTAAATTTACCAGCCGGATTTCAAATACTTTTGCAAAGTTGGTGGACTGACTATTTATTAGCTGACTGACGTTCAGATCTTTTCCAGCCAGGATAGCCATTAACATGAAGTTTCGAAACAAAATCTGCTTAGAAGGAGACTCTGGTATCACTGTATTACAAAGTGTTAAACCAAGATTTAAAAAAATAACGAAGCGTATTAAATCACAATGCTGTCCCTAAAAATAGAACTTTCAAATGACAGCAAAAGGGGTTTTTGTAGTGTTAATGAATAAAGAGAGGCAAAAGGAACATAGAAAAGCTACCAAGCTGCTGAGTGAAGCAGCCCCACCGCTGAAACGAACCTCCCCCTCATCTATGATGATTGAGAAATCCTTCTCCTCCATCGAGGCCCAGCTCAGGGGTCACCTCCTTCATGAAGCCTCACCTGACCCAGCCAGCTGAAAGTGGTCTTGTTGCTCTTGTTCAGTCGTGTCTGACTCTTCCCGACCCCATTTGGGGTTTTCTTGGAAAAGATACTGGAGTAGTTTGCCATTTCCTCCTCCAGCTCATTTTGCAGATGAGGAAACTGAGGCAGAGTTAAGTGACTTGCCCAGGGTCACACAGCTAGTAAGTGTCTGACGCCACATTTGAACTCTCAGGTCTTCTGGATTGCAGGCCTGGTGCTCTGTCTTCTGTGCTACCTAGCTGCTCTAGAAAGTAGGGCAGTCCCTACTCAAATATCCCAGAACACTTTACCTGTTATCCCCTTCCTACCTTGTGCCATACTTCTCTGTCAATGTCACATCCTTCCCCTTCCCCGTGAGACCGAAGGCAGACCCTACGTCATTACTCACCTTGTATCTCCAGCACCAAGGACAAAGGCCCTCACCACACCGGGACCCTTTCCTAAGATCCCTTCCAGGTCATCATTTCCCTGATGTCATGGTCCTCTTTGAGAACGAAGGACAAACACGACAACAAACTCTATGATCTGGATTACAGCTTGTGGTCCCTATCACTAGGCTTCATTTTTCACGTTGTTCTGAGCTTCAGTTTCTTCATCTATAAAATGGGGATCATAACAGCCCCTGCCTCCTTCTGAGGCTCAAATGAGATAGTGGACACCTAGAGCTCTGCAAGACTGAAAGCACGAGGTAAAAGGTCAGCTACCATTGCTATTACTCACATAGGATGATGACAGGGACTGAACCTATGGCTTAATTGGTATAGATTACTTCCAGATGAGGAAGCTTGCAGGTGAGGAAACTCCTTTCTGATAGCAGGTCGACACCTTCTCTGCAGCTAGGTCTTAAGAGAATTCCCTCAGCATGTAGAAGTTAAGTGACTTGCCTAAGGTCACACAGCCAGTATTTGTCAGACAGGTGGGACTGGAAGTTTACCCTATTATGGCGCGATGGCTCTCTCATATAATGTTATTATATAAGATATAGGTGTATCATAGAGACAATATATTATTTTATATTATGTAATATTATATAATTATTAATATGTTCTAATACAACGGCTTTCTAATTGAATGGGGTGGAGTAGAATGGAAGGAAGCAGGAGTCTTTAATGGTGGGAGCCACCCAGAGGTCCAGGGCTTCTAAATGAGGAGAAGAGAGTTCCAGAGTATCCCATAGCAGAGATCTGGACTTCTGGTGGCTCACCTGGGTGGACTTTGAATTCTGGAGGCTCCCTGAGGCAGAGACCAAGGGTTCTGAATAAGGATTCTCATCATAGCCCCCATTTCTACAGAGCTTTATAGTTTCCACAACACTTTCTCCCAAACTTTCTCCCTGGGGGGTAGGGAGTGCAAGGATTATTATCTTCATTTTATAGATGAGAAACTGAGGCATAGAGCTGCTCCCATGACCCACCCAGGGTTATACTGTTACTGTATGTGTCTTGTACATACCCCTAAATGTCCATGTTGTCTCCTTTATGGCAATGTAAACTCCTAGAGGTCAAGGACTAGTTAACTTTGTTACACAGTGCCTGGCTCATAGTACGTACTTAATAAATGCTTGTTGGTTGGTTGATTGATTGATTGATTGGTTGGTTGTTTGACTGAGCCAGGCTACAACTCAGTCGGGTCTTTTGACTGGGAAGTCGGGGCTTCCGCTGCCGCCTACCTGCCCCCACCAGTTCTAGATAATGGGAGTTCTGAATGATACTTCTTTTAGTACTTTAAAGATTCAAAACAAATCCCATTTGCTAAGTAATGCAGGTATTATAATCCTCATTTTACAGAGAAGAAAACAGGCCCAGGGAAGTGAATGATTTGCCTCGGATCACATAGTCCAGAGTGGCAAAGATTGAAGTCAGACCTGCAATTCCAGAGGTCCCAGTTGTAACCTGGGCCTAGGACCTCAGCTCTGGATGAGACTCTCCAGGTCACTTAGTCCAAATGCCTTGTTTTACAGAGGAAGGTTAAGGTTAAGTGACTTACTCAGGTCACTCAGTTGGGTTAATATGTTCCTCAGTCCTTCCTTCTCCACGATAGAGATAGCCAAACCTCCTTCATAACTAGGAAAGGCATAGGAATAGGTGGAGGCAAATCGACCAAAGGAGCCGTGCCCCTGCAGCAAGCTCACGGGCAAGAACTGGGGAGGTCTCTCCACCAGTCATCAATGACCACACCAGGCTGGGGAGAGGCTCTAGGCACTAGCCCTGTTCCAAATGCACCCAGGCATCCATGGGACCAAGGCCCAGGCAGGGTCTCAAGGGGAAATTAGGGGAGGGAATTACAGGGTGGGAATCTCAGAGGTCTGTGGCTCTGTCTATGGGGCTCCTGGACATTTGGGTGAAGAGGCAGGAAAGCAAAAGGTGACCTGGATGTTTTACCTGCAAGGGACACCAAAAGAGTCAGGTGGCCTCCTTCTGTCTCCCTTCCATTCAGACAGCCCGCTTGGGGTACAATACCCCAAGAAATCCAGATGTTTCCTGATGTTTGGAGAGGGGCTTCCTTTGGAACGCCAATAATAATAATAACGCTAGTTTCTATTTTTGTAACTATTTAAGTTTTATAAAATGTTTCCTTCACAATAGCCTTGTGTAGTAGATAATGCCTACATTATTATACCTATTTTATAGATGAGGAAACTGAGACCTAGTGAGGGGAAGTGGTCCAGATCACATAACTAGCCACATGTCACTAGTCACTTGTCACACAATTAGAGCCAGGATTTGAATCCAGGTCTCCTAAGTCCAAGCTGATGGCTCCTCCTGTTTACCCATACCCATACCATACTACCCATGACCTCTCTCCTTTAATCCCTACTCTTCATGTCACAAAATGTAATTGTGTCACACTTCTCTGCCATCACAATCAGTAGTTTGGATCCCTAGTGGTGGAGATGTGCAGGAAGAGTGGGTGTCAACCTAGAATTCACAGGATGAGAGGCACATGTATAACCAATCAGTCTGCTTCAATTAAGCTCCTAGTATATGGCAGGCACTATGCTAAGGACTGGAGATGCCAAAGGAGGCAAAAAACCCCTGCCCTCCAGGAGTTTATAATCTAATGGAGGAGATAACATGCAAACAAATACAAAGCAAGATATATACAGGATGGATAGGAAATAATTGCCAGAGGGAAGGCATTGGGATTAAGAGGGGCATGGGAAAGCTTCCTGTAGAAGGTGAGTTTAGTAGATGAAGCTGGGAAGGGAGAATTTTCCAGGTATGGGGGACAGTCTTCGAGAATGGCAGGTCCCAAGAGTTGGAAGGTCTTGAGTTTGGGAACGCATATGACCAATGCAGCTTGTGCCCAATAATGCAAGGCCCCAGAGTCTTTCGCCTTCTTGGGGTGTCCTGCTTTCTCCTGGGCCCAGTTTCTCATCTGAGCCTGCTCTTCTCTTTAGCTCAACTTCTAACTGTAGGCTTACTCTCTTCTTCCATCATTCTTTTCTATGCTTAAAAGGGTCAGACTCCTTGAAAATGCTTCTTGCCACTAGTTCTAGCTGCTCTCCCTCTCTCTCTCCATCCTTCCCTCTTCTCTTTCTAGAACAGAAGAGGAGAGAGAGAGAGAGAGAGAGAGAGAGAGAGAGAGAGAGAGAGAGAGAGAGAAGAGAAGAAGAGAGGAGAAAAGAGGAGAGGAGAGGAGAGGAGAGGAGGGGGGAAGAAGAGAGAAAGACAGACAGACAGACAGATAGACAGAGAGACAGCGAGAGACAGAGACAAAGGGGGCTAGATGAAGACCACCTAGACAATGTAACTAGGATGGGGTAGGACCTCAGGATCCTGCCCACATAAGGATTGCTTGAAGGAGCCAGAGGTGTTTAGCCTAGAGAAGAGAAGACCTGGAAGGCATGTGTTCATCTATCTGAAGGACTATGGTGTGCGCTTAGCCTTGTTTTGCTTGAGTCCACAGGGCAGAACTAGGAAACATGATTGTAAGTTGCCAAGAGGAAGGTTTAGTCTTGATGTCAGTATAACCTGTGGCCCAGTGCCCTGTATAGGGAATCAAGATGGGCTCTTAGCACTTATTCAACCAAGTGCCCTTGAAGAGTTTGGTCTTTGTTTCCTTGATTAAATTAGGAGTCCTCATGACCTCCTTGCCTCAAGGGAAAGCCTAGTTTACATGGGTTTGAGTGACGTGTTTGTGACATCAGAGGCTTTTAGACCACGTGGATTTAAGTTGCATTTTTGTGATGCTTTTAGGTCACATGGGTGAGTCGCATGTGTGACTCACCTTTGACCCTGAACAAGATATAAACCTAGAGGTTGGTTTTCTCTTTTGGAGCTCTGAGCCACAGCAGGAGTGGTGTGTGACTCTGAGCCAGCCTTGTCGAGCTCCAGGCTGAACTCCGATGTTGATGGTTCCTTGGTAACTATGAATTGTATTTGATCTGTTCATAAATGTATGTTTGTAATTTGTTTATATTTGCTCTGAAGTTCAGGATGCTGGCTTTTTCCCCTGAACTAAGTGAATGATATCTGTATGCTGGATTAAAGTAAGATTGTTAACCCCTTAATGTTGCTTTCCTTAGTAAAGCAGATCAAAAGAACCTGGGCTTGCAGCATTCCGTGTGCTGGTTGTTGTTGGTTGTACACAGCCACAGTAGCTGCTAGCCAAATTGTTGAAACATGCCCCCATACTGGGTTCACATACACTGAGTTCAAACTTGGAAACTACTCCAAAAGATCACTCATTCTTTGCCTTATGTTACCTGCCCCACTCTCACCCCCCACTCAGTTTCCTTTGAGAAATCACAGATGTGAATAATTGGATTCCCAGTTATCGTATAGGCACTCAAAAGTAACAGATGCACTTATCAGGTATGGGTTCATTGTTATTTCACTCCAAAAAATAATGGAAAAATGCAAAGGACTTACTGGAGCCCATAAACAAAATAAGGCAATAAATAAATGAATTCACAAAAGCCCAGAAATATTAATACGATTTTCTCTTTTTTTGGTGAGTCCCATTTTTCCACAGGGTCCTCACTTCCACTTTCAGACTTCCTCTGCCTCCTCACTTACAGACTTCTCACTCTGGTAAAAATTTCTCCCTGAGGTTTCCTTCTGACCAATGATTCTCTCTTAGAGATCAATATTTCAAGAACGGCCCCAGATAAGCTTCACCTCTTTCCTATCTTGGCACATTCTCTAGAGAAGTAAAAAGACTTCTCCCTTTTCTCACCAACCACCTGGTTCCTGTGTGGGTACCCTTCCTCCCCACACCTGCTGTCCAATTCTCTTTTATGCTTGTTTTCCTCCATTAGAAAGTAAGCTTCTTAAGTGTAGGAACTGTCTTATTTGCTTGAATTTGTATCCCCAGCACTTAGCATAGTGTTTTGTACATAATAAGCAATTAATTAATGCTCTCTCTCCATCATATGCCAAACTCAACAACACTTGCCATTTGCCCCCACCAAGGGATGCACATTTGGGGCTGCCAAACCGGCATCAAGTCACCCATTTTCTAACGAGTCTTTTATTCCACAGAGACCCTTTGAGGTCTTGGAACCCCTAGAAGGGAAACATTTGGTGGTGCTAGTGAGGCTAAGCCTTCCAATTGGATCTGTACTATTTGAATAATAGTTTAATAGCAGAGTGAGAAATTCAGGTCTCCTGTTCCTCCATACAATGGATTTTGGTCTTTTGCCATCCAGCCCTAGGAACCATATGAGAAGGTGAAATCCTTTTCTTTCTCCAAGAGGTAAAACATCCAGGAAATCCCTCTTTCTCATGAAAAGGCCCACATTGCCTAGGAAATCCTTCCTCCGCTGTCTCGGAAGCTAAGGGTCAGAAGCTATACACTAGGAATTCTTTTTGGGTTCTCAATGGTAAGGGCTAACTCCTATACTCATACATAGAATCTATTGTGATCCCAATAGTCATTAGTGACTTCCAGAAATTATTGTGCATTTACTTTGTATATATTTTAATTTACTTACCTCAGTCAACCAACAAATATTTATTAGGTATTTACTATATGCTGCGGTATGCTGAAAAATGTTTAACAATCACTGGAGAGGAGGAATGTATGCATGATATGCTTTTAAATTTAATCTTCATTGTTATAATTTTCTCCATCGCACTCTTAAGTCTAGAAATCAACAAAATACTAAATCAAACCCTGATGTATATCATTTCCCAATTTCTGAGGTGTAATTTAACTATTAGCTCTTCTGTTCAAGCTAGCTCTGAGGTCCCCCTTACCATACATGGCAGACATCGTTCTAAGTATAGTTCAAATCTGGCCTCAGAAACTTACTAGCTGTGTGGCCCTGAGTAAGTCACTTAACCCTGCTTACCTCAGTTTTCTCATCTGTAAAATGAGCTGTAGAAGTTAATGGCAAGCCACTCCAGTTTCTTTGCCAAGAAAACCCTAAATAGGGTCATGAAGAGTCATGGGGAGGAGATACGACTGAAACAAGTACAACAGGTATAGGCAGAAGACATGTTCTGAAGAGCTGGGAAACAAGAAAGTGGAGGCAAAGACTGTAGGCAGTCTTCAGCCCCACCCCACCCCATCTTTGGTTGTGAAGGAGTGAACATTTAAAAGGTAGGATTCTACTTTTAAGGAATGATAGGGTCAAACAAAGGGTTGGATTTTTTTGTTGTTGTTCATTTTTTGAGGAACGAGGGAGTGTTTGAAGGCAGCAGGGAAGGAAGTCAGTAGATTATCAGAGATTATAAACTAGGGAGAGAGAGGGGCTCGTCAAAGGAGCAAACACATGAAGGGAATGGTACAAATGAGGGGTGTGTTGGTAAGGAGAAGGGACACCTCTTCATCCATCACAGACTGTGAACAAAAAGAAGATGGGGGATGAGGCTGAGGTGATCTGAAGTGTTGAACTGAGGAACAGGGAGCTCGAGGCAGACAGCCTCAGTTTTTCCAGTGAAGAATCAACCAAGGTTTTCTTCTGAGAGAGAGGGAGGACAGAATGAAGTAGATGATTTGAGAAGAGGTTTGGATCAGCCTTGGCAGGGTGTAGAGATGGTCTACCCAAGAAAGTTTGCAGCCTTCTTGCAGATTCCACCCAGCTGCAGGATGTCTGAGTTCTTCCATCAGCACATGGACAGGAATGGAGGTGGATAGTGGAGTCCAACTCTGTAGGAAAGAAACATTTATCTAGCAGCTAACATGTGCCAGGCACTGTGCTGATCTTTACAAATATTGAATCCTCACAATAATCCTGAGACGCAGGAGCTATTATTATCCCCTTTTTACATTTGAGGAAACTGAGGCAGGCAAGGGTTAAGTAAGTGACTTGCTCTGAGTCACAAGCTAGTAAATATCTGAAGCTGAATTTGAACTCAGGGCTTCCTGACTCCAGACCCGGTGCTCTTTCTCTTGCACCACCAGCTGATTCTGCAGGAAATTGTGGTCAGGCAGAATAATTTCAAAGCTATGGACTCTAAAGATGGGGCACTTACATTTACTGGTGATGATGAGAGTAAAGGTGTGACTGTCCATGAGTGTGGCTGGAGTCCAATGAAGGTGCTGATCATGGAAGGTTGATAACCTGGTAAGTCAGGGCATTTGAAGGGATATTACCATCTAAGTTCAAGGTATCAAGTAGAAGGGTAAGGTTGAGGCAGGGAGGAAAACTCTTTGAGAAAGAAGGAAGAATGATCTAAGTGTCATTATTGCCTAGGCTGCTAGGTGGTCTGGTAGATAGAACACTGGACCTGAAGTCAGGAGAGTATGAGTTTAAATCCAGCTGTATGACCCTGGGCAAGTAATTTAATGGCTGCCTGCCTCAGTTTCTTCATTTGTAAAATGGAGATTACAATAGTACTCACCTCCCAGGGTTGTTGTGAGGATAAAATGAGTTATTTGTAAAGTGCTTTGCAAACTTTAAAATGCTATCTAAATCTTAGTCATGGGGTGGCTAGGTGGTGCAGTGAGTACAGTACTGGCCCTGGAGTCTGGAGGACCTGAGTTCAAATCCAGCCTCAAACTATTGACACATTTACTAGCTGTGTGACCTTAGGCAAGTCACTTAACCCCAATTGCCCTGCCTTCCCTCTTCCTTCCCCCCCCCAAAATCTTAGTCATCATTATAATCCAGTAGTTGAGTAGAGATGGTAGGGGGAGGACATGGAAGTAGCTGTGAGGAGCCCAGTGTGTTGGAGAGGGAGGTACAAACTCATACCAGAGAGAGATGGTACATCCAGTGCTGGAGAGGGTGGCCAAGGATGAAGTGTCTTCAGGGGACTGTCAGGAGATGGAAGGACTGTGGGAGGATGAAATCTAACAGGAAGGCAGATTCTTAAAAACAGAACGAGCATTCTGCCGGTCATGATGGAAGGGGAGGTTACTATTGAAGGAACAGAGTGAACCCCCTCATTTGTTAATTGCTTTCTAGGCAGGGACTCTGTGCTGGTGGCCAGAGGAGAGACAACATATAGATAAGTCACTATCTATCCCTACCTTTATGGGACTCAAAGACCTGTCTGGGAATAAGATGTCTATTCACTCAGACAAGACTAACACAAAATATCATACAAGAGGTGGAGAGCAAACACCCTTCTCTGAGACTCTGGCAGGGGCGAGATCATTAACTGGTGGGGGGATGATCCTAGAAAGCTTCCTGGAGTAACCCTTCTGCCTTTATGGAGTTCCTGTAGCCCAGGTATCTATCATCCCTGATGGGCCTCTTACTTTCCCTCCCTGGTCTCTGTTGGTGTGAGATAAGAGCTGGCAGCCTGACTCCAGCAGGAGAAAGGGAAACCCACCCCTACTTACCTCCCCATCTGCCACACCCCCAAAATAGCAAAGGATGCTGCAGGTACAAATAGGGGTGTTTGGGGGCCTGGATGCTCTGTGGGATGGTCTCTCTGCCTCTGATTGAGTGCATCTGAGTCCCAGGTCAGGATGAGGGGAGAGGGAGGGGTCCCAGTCTGGCTACGAGTGTTAGACCCAAGCACTCAGGCCAGGCTTGGAGGATCCTGTGGGCTCACCACTATCATTTTGTCATGGACAAGGGTAGGCATTACACAAGGTAGGGAGATAATGGGAGCAAAGGAGAGACTCGGGCAAAGTGCTCTAGGAATAGTGAGGAGGGATGGAAGGGCTCTGGGGGCAGGTGAGGGTAGTGGCAACCAGGGCAACCAGGCAACCAAGAAGAGCTTGACCCTGAAAGGAAGAAGGATTTCTGAGGGTAGAGGTATGGAAGGGCAACCTGTGTAAATGCAGAGGTTTGTGAAGGCTGGATGAAACTGTACATGGATGCACACACAAGGTATTTCTGTCCTGTTTGTGAGGAGGAGAGGCTGCCTGCAGACTGGGCCAGTGAAGGAAACTCAAGTCCTAATGAAGTTTTGATAAAGTCTCTGCTGCCCAGCCTGGGCCATCCATCCAAGAGGGTTTTCTGGAGGCAAAGAGGCAGAGCATTAAAGAGGTGTATCATTAAGTGACACTATCTGTGCCCAAAGTTGCATATGCCTTAGGGTCCTGCACTTGTGTGTGTGTGAGAGAGAGAGAGAGAGAGAGAGACTTGTTTGTGTTGTGATTTGTCATTGTGTATGTGTGTGACTGAAAGTGGGTGAGAAAGGATGTGTGTATGTGTCTCTGTCTCTCCTGGGGAGAAGAGAGGTCTATGTGTATGTCTCGGCTGGAGTAGGGAGGAGGGGACCTGCCAGATCCCACAAAGCTCCAACTTCATGGGTAGAAGCCCTTGAGCCATTTGTTCCTAGGCAAAAGGAACATTGGGGAAGAGCCTTTCTGGGAGGAGGGGAGCCCCAGAGTATAGCCAACCTCATCCCAGGCCCAGGAAAAGAACTTAGGGGATGAATACACCTGGGATGGGAAGACATTGCCCCTTCCCTCGTGAAGCCCTAAATCTGAAGGAGGAGCCCCTAAGGTCTGAAGTAATCCAGGAAAATCAGTGGTCAGAGTTCAGGTGAGGGTCAATCAGGAAAGACTTTCTGAGGGAGGATCTGTAGGAACTGGGGAACAGTATGAACAGAAGCACAGAGAAGAGTGGGGAGCTTCATAAGTGTAGCCACCTGAAAGACAAGGTTAGGAGAAAGGGTCGGTAAGACTGATAGAATCCCAGGATCTGTCATGGTGGAAGAGAGCACAGGAAGCTACTGCTGGTTCCCATCCCTGGGAAAATTTTAGAATTAGATTCTTAGGCGGGTGGAGTTTGTCCTTCTGCTTCCAGGACCGGAGAGCCCCGAGGTATCTCTCTCCACTTCCCATCTCTTTTCTCTTTGTGACAGTGTCTCTGGCTCTGTCTCTGTCCTCCTCTCTGTGTCTACCTTTGAAGTTCTCTCTCTTTTTTTTCTCTTTGTGTCTCTGACTTTGTCTGCCCTTGTCTTGTTTCTAAGTCTCTTTCTCTCTCCCTCTCAATTTTTGTGACTCGGTGCCTTAGTGTCTTTTTGTTTCTGTCTGTTCTCGCTGTTCTTTTGAACAATGCCTCCAACCCTCTTCACCTCTTGCCAACTCTCATAACCTAGGAAGGACTTTCCCACATCTAACCTGCATCCTTCTTGCTGCAGGTCAAGCTTTAAGGGAGACAAATGAGGTCAGTGGCTCCATCTGCCCTCCAACTAATTGTCAGGCAGAGACTTGGGGACCCCTGAAGCCTAAAAGTATGTCATCCAGGATGGAGAAATCAGAGGTTCTGCTTGGGCTAGTAGACCTTTCCTGGGAGGTAGGAAAGGAACCAGCTAAGGGTCCCAGGATAAGGTAGGGCACTTATCTCTCTGGACCTGAGCCTTCCCCCCAGTCTTCCATGAATAATTCAATGTTTACCTTCTCACAGGCCCATGCCCAGCCTGGCCAGAGCTGGGCTGGGGAGAGGGGGGAGGATATGATTGACAGGTCAAGCCCATCTCCCCCAGGCCCAGGCTGGGGCCCCTCCCCAGCAGCCCCCAGACGACAGATGAGCCAGACGTGCATTAAGGGAGGAGTGAGTTATCGAGCTGTCAGGGGGAGCGTTTTAAGACAGAATTATAGGGGAGAAGAAAAAGATTTTTACCAAATTAATGAAAAATCAATGGGGCCTCAGGACTCCATTAACGCTCGTAATGCACTGGTCACAGGCGGGGCCGGCACAATCCGATATCGGCTGTTAAATACCATGGCCAGCTCAGGTCCAGCCCGGCCCGGCTGGGGCCATTCATCACTCTGCTGTGCTTACCTTTGAGAGTGACAGCGGGAATGTAGCTGGGCCAGCTACTGTAGGTCCAGCTCCTGTTTCTTGCCCGGCCTGGCCCTGAGCTTTCCCCAGCCAGGCCTAGAGCTCAGAGAGGCTTCCCCAGGAAGATGGAGACATTTCCTTACAATCAAACTGTGTCCTTAAGACTGAGTTATCCCCCAACCCACCTTTGAGTAATAAAGAGACAGTCTGAAAACCCCTTAGAAAGAGGAAGCTGACCCCGGGGTGGATTCATGAATTGGGTGACAAATGCTGGTGATGATGGTGAAGCATTCTATATCCAATGCCTTGTCACCTCCACCTCTTGGAATTCCTGACTTCCTTCAAGGCTCAGCTCAAGGGCCACCTCCTCTCCATCCCCTGAATTACTAGCACTCTCTTCCTCCTCAAACAATCAGGTATTTACTTATCTATTTACATGTTTCATCCTCTCACAGGAGAGTGTAAGGTCCTTGAGGGCAGGGGCTGTTCTTCATTTTTGTCTCTGAATCCCAGCATTTTGCACATAGTAAGAATTTAATAAATGCTTGTTGGCTGGTATTGGATCAGATGGTGATGATGGTGATCGTGTTGGTGATCACTGAGATATCTGGTAAGGATGATAACAGTGCCAATGGTGATTATTCCCTCACTTCCTCTTTTGGAAAAAGGGGATGATAGCCCTCACCCTGCCTTCCTCATAGGCTATTGTGAGGAAAGTGCTTCGCAAAACTTAAAGAGTAGTAGAAATATGTACTCTTGTGATGACATTGGAGTCAGATACAGGTTCAAAAATCTAGGGCTGGAAGCCACTTCTCAGGCCACTGAATCTAACCTTTCTCATTTTACAGCTGGGGAAGCTGAGGCCCAGGGCAGGGGGCCAGTGTGGAATTTGAACCCAGGTCTTCTGATTCCAAATTCAGCACTACTTCCCACTGGACAGCGGCAGGCAGGAGCTGGAGTGGGTGGATGGGGGAGTTGGAGACACCTCAGGTTGAATTATTCTGGGTTTTGAGTTGATGGGACGTAATACCGCCTGTATCCATGATTCTGTCTTCTCTAAGCACCTTTCCCCCACCCCGGGTGCTGAGGAATGTTGGAGAAGGCAAGGCCTTTTAATCCAACTCTTCATTTCATACATAGGGAAACAGGTCCAAATTGTCTAACAAGACTTGTCCAAGGTCATCTACATGTGATAAGTGGCAGAGCCTGATCTGACTTCGACTACTGTGGCTCCAAGGTTAACCTTCTTTCTGTTGTTCCATTGCGGAGGTCAAAGATTGAATTAATTAGCCAGTCAATCAACAGATTCCCCGAGCCTGGAAACCAAAGACCCCAGGAAGATGGGAGGATTTACTGCCCACCTTTCCGGGCGTTATCTCTGTCTCTGTTTCTCTGAGATCTTTCAACACCAGTGTTCCCCTGGGGGTCTGTCCTGGGCCCTCTGCTCTCCTATTTCTACCTTTGTCCCCTTGGCCATCTCTATGCAGAGCACTCTTCAATCAGCTTCCCTGCTGACCTGACCTCCAGGCTTCCAGCTGTCTCTTACTGCTGCTGTCTTTGCTCGCCCCTGGCAGGGGCTGCTTTGAGGCTTGATCGTAATGGGAAATCAAGGACATCATTTACTCATCCCCCGGTAGAATGTAATTGGCACTGTGCTGTAGTGAAATGAGCTCTGGACCTGGGTTCAAATCCAGATTCTGAAGCTTGGTACCAGGGTAACCTCAGGTAAGCTACTTCCTCTTTCTGGGTTTCCTCAGTTTCCTTATCTGTAAAATGAGGGTTAGGGACAGATGATTTCTCAGGTTCTTTTTAGCTCGAAATCTATGATCTTGAGGGTAGAGCTTGTATTTCATTTTTGTCTTTTCATCCCTAGGACTGGGCATGGGGCCTTACAGAGCAGTTTATATTTTTCCTGTGGGCAATAGGGAGTAGGGTAGTCATGTATTTAGGTCAATACTTAAGGAAAATCAGGCAGCAATGTGTAAGATAGATTGGGGTGGTGAGAAGCTTGAGGCAGGGGAGCAGTCAAGGATGCCATCTTGATAATCCAGGTGAGAGATGAAGAAAGCCTAAACTAAGGTGGTATTTGTATGAATGAAGAGCATTGGGTTCGATGTGAGAGATATTGTGGAGATTGGCCACTGACTGGATATTTGGAATGATGGAAAGTGAGGAATTTGGGACAATGCAGAGGCAATGAATCTGGGACACCAGAAAGTTCATGGATCCTTTGGCAGAAATAAAGATATTTGGAAGAAGGGAGGGTTGGTGGAGGAAAGATAATGAGTTTGGTTTTGGGTATGTTGAGTTTAAGATTTCTATGGGACATCAAGTAGCTCGGGACCCTGCCAGGCTCTGCTATGTGACTGCTGGTCACTGCTGGGGAGTCCTTACCCCCATTTCTTGTTCCTTTCTCCATTCACCATGGACCTCCTCTAGCCCTTTCCACTCACTCAGGGTAAGTAGAGGCAGGAGGCTACAGTGGAAAGCACATCACATTTGGAATTAGAATACGTCTTTGTTACTGTGTGGTTTTAGACAAGACCACTCCTAAGGAGGTAGGTGGTGTAGCTCGAACACTGGGATTGGAGTCAGGAACACCTGAGTTCAAATCCAGCCTTAGATGTAGGACCCAGGACAAGACACTTAACCTTTATCTGCCTCAGTTTTCTCAACTGTAAAATGGGGGTCATAATGACACCTACCTCTCAGAGTTATTGTACGAGATATTTTGTAAAGCACTTAGCCCCCAGTTCCCAGCATATAGTAGGTGCTTAATAAATGCTTGTTTCCTTCCTTCCTTTCCTCTTTCTAAGCTACAGTTTTCTTCTCTGTAAAATAAGGGTGTTGGACAACATGGACCTTATGGAAAGTTTCTTCTGTCTCTGAATTGTACGATGCTTCTGTCCTCCCTAGTAACAAGAACCGGCTCCCAGCCCACAAGAAGGGTTTCTTCGCAAGGGCCCCTTCCATTTCTTCTAGGAGGTTAGGGTACCCCCTCCCCTTCCTCTAAGGCTTCCCCATCCTCATGCCTAGGCACCCCTGCCAAGCCCAGGCCTCTTTCCATTTACCAGATTGGATTTTCATGCTATCTCTCCATCCAGGGCCCATTGCACATTAACGTCTCTGGGAGTCTAGATTGATTTTTCATTAATTTGGCAAAAAAATCTTTTTCCTTCCCCTCCCCCTATAATTCTGTCTTCAAAAGCTGCTTGCTCCCCCAGCCCCAGTTTCTTGAGATTGAAACTATAGGGAAAGCCATCACTCAGTCACCTTGTTAAGAGAGGCTGGCCTGACTATGCTCACTCAGGAAACCCTGACTTCTCTCAGTACCCCCTCTCAGAGCTGATTTGGTGAGTCTTAAGCTCCTAAGAGTATATGTCTCAAGCATTAAAAAATTTGAAGATTCTTTAATTCTGAGGTTTTAAGGTTCTATGATTATAAGTTTCCCCCTTGCAAAAAATCCAACCTCATTCCAAATAATTTTTATTTTAGTGCTTGGCAATCAGTGAGCCCAGGAGTCAAATCTGTCTCCATGTATCTCATCTTTCCATAACTTTCTGTCAGCTTTTCTCTAGAAATCCCCAGAATCATATCTAAAGGCAAGTCTGTTGTCTCTCAGAGGCTCCTATAATGTCATACATATGTTCCTGGAGGAGAGGTTGGTGTTTCTTCTTGCCCTCCCCTATTGGCATGATTTAGTTTTGGGTAAGTTGCTGTGGGATAGGAAGCCAAGATTGCAAAGGTTGAAAGAACGACCTGGGAGTTTCCATGGGGGTGTATGGAGTTGGAGGAATGGGGAAAGGAGGGAAAGAAACCCTGAGGGCACTGGGTGAGAGGATGCAGTTTAGGAGAAGGCAATAGCTTGGACAGGGTGGTGGTGAAGATGGCTTTTTATTCATGTTCTTTACTGTATAGATGTACAATGGAAGAACGCCCTGACAGGGCAGGTGTAGGGTGGTATTTTTTTCTTTTCTAAATTAAATTTTATTTTTAGACATGAATTCTCTCCATCTCACCTTCTGACCCCCCAAACTGAGAAAGCAAGAAAAACAAAACCCCTTTTATAAACATATCATCAAGCAATGAAATCCCTACATTTGCCATTCCATCTCCTCTCTCCCAACCCCACCCCTGCAAATGTATCTCAATCTGTATTCTGAGTTCCCCTCTCTATCAGGAGGTGGGAAGTATGTTTCATCTTGAGTCCTCTGGAATTGTGGTTGGTCATCGTACTGATCAGGGTTCCTAAGTATTTCAAAGTTGTTTGACCTCACAATATTGTCTGTATATATAAATTGTTGTCCTAGTTTCCTTGACCTCACTCTGCATCAGTTCATACAAGTGAACTGATGCCTCTCTGAAACCATCCCCTTCATCATTTCTTACAGCACAATAGTATTTTTCCATCACGTACATATACTATAACTTGTTCTCCATTCTCCAAACTCAGTTTCCAGTTCTTACAAGGTTGTTATAAACAGGTTTCTTTCTAAGGTTCTGTGAAGAAAGCTGAAACTAGCCCTATATAAACATGTGAGGGTGCTCACATCTGGGGGCCACGCTCCTTTCTTCGGGGAAGTTGTACCCTAGGTAACCAGTGTCCTCATGCCTTTACTCATATCTTTCACCGGCTCTTGCCACCATGTGCTGCAGCCACTAGCATCCATCCATCCATCCCCTCCTCTTCACTTATCAGGTTACCCTGGTGACCCTCTTAAAAGGCTTTCTTCAGCCTTAACCTTAGCCGAGGATGGTATCCAGGGTTTTAATCCCCCACCCCTCTAATGAGGCAAAACTAGAAGCTAAACTGACTTTGCCTCTGCTGTCTTCCACCTACTTCTCCTGGTTTTACCTTCTGGGGACAAATTTAATCCCAAATCCCACACGACCATCCTTTAAGCACTTGAAGGTAGCCATTATTCTGTCTCTATACCTTAGAAGGAATGTGACTCTGGCCAAGTCACCTCTCTGTGCCTTAGTTTATGGATCTGTGAAACAAGGTAATGCACTTATAGTAGCATAGAATCTCTCTGGGCTGTTCCCCAAACTTGATTTCACAGCTCCATCTTCAGGGACCAGCTGCTCTGCAACTCTTTAGGTCTGTACTCCTAATTCTATAAGCCCATGAGTCCCCACTGGTGTGTTTCTCATTAACAATCAGCCAGTAGACAACTTGCTCTTAGTAATATCTAAGACAGCATAGTAAAAAACAATAGCTACAAAACATTCTCCACTCTCCCACAAATACATAGTATCACTTTAGAGAGTGGGCATACATAGAAGGGACTGGTAGTGAAGCACATAATAAGGAAGACATGAAGCCCAGGCAACTCAGAAGATTTGAGTTTAAATCCCATTCGATTTAATAATAATTCAATAAACATTTATTAAATATGCACCCTATGCCAGGCACTGTGCTAACTACCTTGGACAAGTTACCAACTGTTTCCACCATAGCTGAAAATGTCCCTAGTTATAGCTCTTCTAAGATTTTAGTATTCTGAGATTCTATGATGTTAAGATTCCGAGATTCTGTGATTCTAAGATTTGATGGCTCTCATATCCCAATTCCTGACTGGCAATCGTAGGTCTACTCTCTGGAATGAGTCCCAGTCTCTATGAAGCCCAGGCCTATCCACTAGTTCCATTTTGTCTTGAGTGATCAGAGTTTGTATTTACAGATAATCTCCCTCTCCCCAAGATATTGAAGATATCCCCAGGATATTGAAGGGAAACTGAGGCTCAGATGGAAAGAGTAAATTATTTTGCCCAAATTCACACATTAAAATGATATATATATGTATATATATATATGTATATATATACATATATATATACATATATATATATATATATAGTTAGAACCCAGGGCTCCCAGTTCCTGAGCCTGAGTTTTCTTTTCTCCTGTTTCCTTCCCAGCAGGCTCTGGGGTACAGCAAGTCTAATGCCTGCTTGCCCCTCCATATTTGTGGTTAGATGGATCAAATCCCAATTCATTAGTCAGGAGAAGGGAAAGGAGAGGCCTCCGGCTCTGTGGTTTCCTGGCCAGCCTCGGCATACCCCGGAGGCTACCAGGCTGGTCTGAAGGAATCGGTTTCCAATAATTAATCAATTTGGATGGGCTGGCCAGACTGTGAATCACTCCTGGGGTATGGCCAGGCAGGATGAGTGGGGGGTGAAGGGGAGGGGAAGGAAGGGAAGAGAGCTAGGCAGGATGAGTACTTCCATGAGTAGGAAAGGGGAGCAGGGTCAGCCAGATTGACCTACCTAGGAACCCCACAATCCAGGGTTGCCCAGGATAAACTGGAGTCATTAATTTAGCACCAAAAGACAAAGACTGGAGACTTCAGCAATCCCCCCACCCTCTTATATTCCCAGTTCCTCTGCCTCTCCATTTTTCTTTAAATGTTTCTCTTTATCTTTCCTTATATCTCTCACTTCTATTTATTTATGCCTCTGTCTAACTTTCATTCACCAGTAATAAATGCCTCCCAGAGTTCTGACCTGAAAGGGAACAAAGGCCCTCCTAACTCTTACCCTCTAATGTCTCTGTCCTTTCCCTCCATCCTGAGACTCCATGAAGGTGTGTACACCCCATGAATCTCACCAATCTGAGCAGAGCCTCTCTCCTCCCCTTCCCATTTAAGGGCCTGGGTTCACACCCAACAGGAGGGATACAGAAGGAAGGGAACGAGAATCTTTCCCTCTGGGAGTCATGGGAGGGGGATAATACTTGCTTTGAGGATGCAGAAAAGGCTACTGTACTGGGGAGGCTCAATGGTTAGGATGGTTGTGCTGTTGGGAGGGCTATGGAAGTTTAGAGGAGGGAGGCTGAAGTAATAAGCAAAGGAAAAGGGAGATGAACTAAGCCTTTAAAGACAGATAGGAAAATTCCCCATTGGCTCTCCTTTGCTCTTTTCCCTGACTAAATAAAGTCTTTGTTTTCTTCTTCTCCTTAGGTTTTTTTTTTCCCTCACTCCTGCTCCTTGAAAAAGTGCCTACTACATCTGGATATCTGTCCTCTTTCTGTATCTGGGCCCTCCTCTCATTTCAACAGTTCCTGAAATCTCTGGTTTAAGAAAAGAGATTCTCTGTCTCTGTCTCTGTCTCTGTCTGTCTCTGTCTCTCTCTGTCTCTGTCTCTCTCTCTGTTTCTCTCTCTCAGTTTCTCTCTCTGTTTCTCTGTCTCTTTCTCTCTTTCTTTTTCTCTTTGTCTCTGTCTATTTGTCTCTCTCCTGGTTGGCTCTCCAACTGACAAACATCTTCCTTTAGGCTGGGAAGAGATTTAAGTCCTAGGACTTCAAGGGCTTGATGTAGTAGCTAAATAAAGAATGTCAGGGAGAGAACTTTAACATTCCTTTCTTCAAGCTTCTGTTATTGTTGTTTGTCCTTTGTTTTCTAAGAGGACTAATGACATCATGGGGTAATGTTGACTTGCAAGTGAATTGGATTTAAGTGAGGCAGAGTTGCACACAAGTTGTCAGCCTCACTCTTGCTTCCAGAGTCAGCGAGGTCTAGCAGCAAGAAAAAAGTCAAGATGACTTTGGCCAGGGATGCAGTGGATGACCTTGGTGTCTTCAATGTCTGACCAAACTCTTCTTCAGCTGCCTTTGTGGCTGTTGGAACAAATCGTTTTCATCTGCCCATTCCTCTAGAGGGAAGCCTTTTCATGCTTGGGGTGGACATCCCTCTAACTCACTGATGGGTTTGAGGTCTATTGGTTACCCTCAACCTGGTTTAGCCTGTCTGCTGAGACAGTTTTACCGGGGTATGCCTGCTGCCCATGCTACAGCTTCATGGAGCCCCAGGTGAGAGTTGGGTGAACACCAAAGATCGATGAGCAGCCCTGCAAAGGGTATGGCAGACCCTCACCCCAGAAGTGCTAGTCCTTGAAAACCCCATACACTCCTTAGTGCTCACGTTGGCAGCGCGTATACTAAAATTGGAATGATACAGAGAAGATTTGCATGGCCCCTGTGCAAGGATGACACCCAATATCATGAAGTGCTCCATGTTTTTCAAGCTCCTACTGGACCATGGAGTCCCAGGGGAGTTAGGGTCACAAAAGAACAGGTAATCCGGTCAACAAAGGAATGGTAAGGCCGTTAATGATACTTCACATGTGATGGACACTTTTATACTTTTCTCAGCGCTTGTAAATCTATTATCTCTCTGAATTTTATTAAACTAATAAATAAATAGCATTTATACATCACTTTAAAGATAAAAATGCTTTATTCAGATTGCTTTACTCATAGTCCTCGGATAAATATTATCCTATTTTATTTTCACAATATTCCTGGGATGTTATTATCTCCCACTTTATAGATTAGAAAATCGAGGCAAGCGGAGATTAAGTGACCTGGCCAGGGTCACATAGCTAGGAACTTTCTGAGGCACGATATGAACTCAGGTCTTCCTGATTCCAGGTCCAGAACTCTAGCCTAGGGCAGAAATTATGACCACCATTTTAGAGATGAAAAAAAAATGAGACCCAGGGAGGAAATTGATTTGTCAATCGTCACATAGTGACCAGTCAGCGATAGGGTCAAGAATAGAGCCCAATTGTTTAGACTCTCATGCCAGAGATCATTTCATTAAATTGCTCCACAGGGAAGATGTAATAGCATCAATTAATAAAATGGGATAGGCAGCTGTGTCAGCAAAATAATTAAAGAGAGGGGAGATGGCGTATCAATATACGAGAATTGGTAGGACCGGATGCTAGTCCTGACTTTGTTACTGACTTTTTGTGTGACGTTGGGCAAGTCACTGACCCTCACTGTTCTCCTGGAAATATTCTTTTCTATAGAATGAATGAGAATCTCGGATGAGATAATCTCTGAGGTCTCTTCCAGGCCCAAATCCGGGACTCTATGACACTACGATTCTTTTCTGACTGATAAGTAAGGGAAATGCCATTGACATTGTTGTGGCTTTTAGTAGGGCCTTTGACAAGGTCTCATGGCACCCTTGTGAACAAGACAGAAGAAGTGTGATAGACAAAGGTACAATTAGGAAGATTCGGAACTGATTAAATAATCAAACCCAGAGAATAGTGATTAATGAATGGATATGAACCCAGAGGTGGGTCTTTAGTGAAGTACCCCAAGGATGTGTCTTTGAACCTGTGTCATTCAACATTTTTTTCAGTTGTCTGAATGATGGTATCAATGGTCTATCAAGTTGGCAGATGATGAGGAATTAGGAAGAGGAATTGTTATTTATCACATTGTATGGCAGGTCCCCAAAAGATCCAAACAGACTAGGAAAATTATTTTAATCTGAGGAGATTAAATTTGGTAGGGATAAATTGGATTAAAAAATCAGCAGCATAAATACAAGAGAGAGGGGTTATGGCTATGCAAAAGTTTGTATGCAAAAAAGTTGTGGGAACTTCAGTGGACTGCAAGCCAATAGCTTAATGTGGCAGTACCTAAACCTGATATTTAGTCTGTATTAGGAGAAGGTTAGTGTTCAGGACTACGGGGTCAGTGAGAGAGTACTGTGCTTAAAGTCAGGAAAACTTAGTCTCAAATCCTGCTTCTGACAATTATTAGCCCTGTGACTCTAGGTGAGTCACTTAACCTCCAACAACTTAGCCTTAACCTCAGGCAGCTCCCTATGACTCAGTCTGCTAAATCACAGATAGTAGTTATCTGTTTGGAGCAGCTAGGTGGTGCAGTAGAATGCAGTCTTTCTGAGTTAAAAGTTGGCCTCACTTACTAGCTGTGTGACCCTGGGCAAGTCACTTGACCCTGTTTGCCTCAGTTTCCTCATATGTAAAATGAGCTGGAGAAGGAAATGGCAAGCCACTCTAGTATCTTTGCCAAGAAAGCTCCCAAATGGGGTCCTGAAGAGTGGGACATGACTGAAATGACTAAACACCAAGCTAGTTGAGAGCTACATACACCACAGTGGGAGAGAAATCTTTCTGGTCCTCCACGAGCTGGAATCTGCCTTGGAGGCTCCTTTCTCTAGGCCTGAAGGGAGATGGGGCTGTGGCTGGCTGGCACCCAGATTTTTGAGTCCCTTTGCCTGTCCTGGCCCCTTCTCTCCTTCCCCTAACAGTCATCACTACAATCAATGGTCTTAGCTCATATCCTGGACGGATGAGTGCCGGATCTGCTGAGCCATGTCCCTTCCCAGGTCCCCAGCTCTCAGATCTGAGCCCTGCCCCTCTATCAATACCTCATCATCTGCCTCCTCTCATCTCCTGAGAGTCCTCCAGGATTCTGCCTTTGCTGGCCCCAGCACAAGAGAGCCTGAAATAAGGACAGCCTGGGTCACTGATAACCCCTCTCCTCTCCTGATCAGGGCTGGGGAGACAGGGAAGAGCTGGCCTGCCATCAGGTCAGGACAAAATTGGTTTCTGAGAATCTCTTAGTTTATCAGGTATTGTAAGAGCTAAGACTAAGAGGAATGAGTCAGGACTTAAAATATTAGAGCAGTAAGATCTTCGAACATAAAATGTCAGAGATGGGAGAGGCCCCAGAACAAAGAGCATAGGATGTCAGGACTGGAATCAAAAAACCACTTTCATTTCATCATTTTAATGTTTCTAATCCTGTACAGTAGATGTTTTAAGCATTAAGATCTACATTTTACATGTGAGGAAACCGAGGCTTAGAGAAGTTGATTGACTTGCCTCTGTTTATACATTTAGTAAATGCTGGAGCCAGGATTTCAATCTCAATTTCTCCTCACTACAAGTCCACTGTTCTTACAACCAAGAGCCTAGAAGGTCAGAGCTGGAAGTACCTTTAATTAAAATCATCTCATCTTACCAATAAGGAAAGCCAGACCAAGACAAGGAAAAGGGCTTGTACAATGTCTCGCAGGTAATAAGGAGCAGAGCTGTGATTCTAACCCAGATCTTTGGAGTCCAAAGTGCCATTGGTTCTGCCCTATGCTGCCCTCCTGTGACTCTAAGTCCTGTGCTCTTTTACTATATCATAGCTGGACTTGAACCTAGGGCTCCTGACTCCTAGTTCAATGGGACTCTATTGAGTTAGGGGCACTAAGCAGGCCATCCAGGTGGAGATAATCTTGTATGCATATATTTCCTTATGTATATGTGTGTGTCTGTCTGCATGCACATGTGCACACATACACACACACACATGCATATAGAAATTCTCACAAAGCAACTTAAAAATCAGTGCTAAATACCAGTGAATTCTAAATTACCCAGGCTAATTAGGCAGGAAGGTCAATGTGGAGAATATGAAAATTGTGGATAAAAAAATAATTGTTGGCTTTGGGAGCCCAATATTTATTTTAGTTCAACAAACATTTACTAAGTAACTGCTATATGCAGGGCTTGGTTCTAGGGCTACAAAGACAAACCTCTCTTAAATCCAATTCACTTGCAAATCATGGCATCACCTTCCTGATGTCATGATCCTCTTCGAGAATGAAGGACAAAAAATAACAAAACAACAACAAAGACAAAAATGAAAAACCGTTCCAGCTCTCAAGGAGCTTATGTTCTACTAGCAAAAATGATTCTTTTTTAGCAGTGAGAAGGTCTAGCCTTCTCATTAGATTCAGCTGAGGATGGTCTCAGTAAGTGAGGCTCATTGCCTAAGGGGAACCTGCGGCCTCGAGGCCGCATGTGGCCCTCTAGGTCCTCAGCCCTTTGACTGAATCCACACTTCACAGAATAAATCCCCTCTAGGTCCTCAAGTACAGCCCTTTGACTGAATCCAAACTTCACAGAACAAATCCCCTTAATAAAAGCATTTGTGCTGTAAAACTTGGACTTAGTCAAAGGTCGCACCCAAGGACCTAGAAGGCCACATGTGGCCTTGAGGCCCCAGGTTCCCCACCCCTGCAGCCCATTGACCTGTGTGATGGTGGGAAGAAGCCTCCTCCTGAGTGTGTATGACTACCATTATCACCACTTTCACAAGCACCGAAGTGATTCTTGACTATCACCACCATAGCCATCACTATCATCATTACCAATATTATCACCACCATCATCTTCATCAGGGACTTCCCTCAGGATGAGATGGGGAAATGAATTTTCTATTTGTAGATTCTCAGACCCATCCCAATGACATTGGGATGTATAGAGGAAGGGCCCTAGAGGAGGGTGGGCAAGTCTGCAGAATGGAAAATTGAAGAGAAATCTAGAAGGCCGTCTGCCTATCAGTGTCCAGCTGTTCTCTGTTCCTCTTCCCCTTTCTGTCTCTTTCTCCTCCCTTAGGTTCTGGGTCCCTAAGGATGACTTTTCTGAGAAGAGATACATTTCTCTGTTTTCAGCCCCTCTTGAATATAAAAAGCATCCTTTTTTGTTCTTGTTGAGTTGTTTCAGTCATGTCCAATTCCCTGCGACCCCATTTGGGGTTTTCTTGGCAGATACTGGAGTAGTTTGCCATTTCTTCCTCCAGTTCATTTTACAGATAAAGAACTAAGGCAAACAGTGTTAAATGACTTGCCTAGAGTTACACAGCTAGTAAACATCTGAGGCTGGATTTGAACTTGGGCCCTCTTGACTCCAAGGCTGGCACTCTATTCATTGCACCACCTAGCTGCCCATAAGGGACCCTAGACTCTGAGAGTCTCAGACTTTTATGGCTAGAACCTCTAAGCCCCTCTGGTTAAGCTCCTTAGCTGACAAGAATTGTCTCATAGGTGATGATTTAGCATATGCTTAAAGACCTGCAGTGACAGGAAGCTCATCTCCTCCCAGGGACAGCTTTAATCTCAAGAAAGCTTTTCAATTACGTGGAGCCAAAAACTGGCTTTCTGCAACTCTTCTTCTACCCCATTTCTACTAGTTCTGCCCTCTAGAACCAAGAATACATTTATTTTCTCTTTCATGTTTCAGCCCTTCAGATACTTGAGGACGGCTACTCTGTTCACCCTAAGTCTTGTCTAACCAAAGATCCCTCAGTGGATCCTTGTGGGCATAGTAGAATCTGGTCTCTTTCATATTGTGATCCAGTGGCTCAGTGTCTTTCCTCCCTGAAATGTGATGCCCAGAATGGAATAGAATGCCTTGATATATGAAAGGGGGGCCAATGTTCACCGACCTCATTCTAGACACAATATTTCATTGATACAGCTAATGCACCTCTCTCCTCCTTTTCTGAGGTGTGGGGCCATGGGTGTGTAATATAGCATATACCGACAGACTTGGCTGAAGTATTCCTTAGTTTTGCTGAACTGTTTTGTTCTTTCTCTCTGTCTATTTTATTCTTTGTTATGAGGGATGGCTCTCTGGAGAAGGAATGGGGGAGGGATATATTTAGAAATGAAGGTGATGCAAAAAATATCAATAAACATTTTTTAAAAATTATTGCATAGTCAAGCAAAATACATTCTGGCATCGGACATGTTCAAAAGGTATATGTCTCATTCTGCACCCTGAGTTCATCACCTCTTTGTCAGGATGTAGGTTGAATGCTCTGGAATTAAGGCTAAGGAGAGAAACTAGCTTTTTGTTCATCGAAGCATCCCAAGTAGCACAGTTCATAGAATGCTGGGCCTGGAGTCAATAAGACCTGGGTTCAAATCCAGCTTCAAACACTTACTAGCTGTATGATTCAGAGCAAGTCACTTAACCTCCCTCTGCGTCAATGCGTCACCATCATAGCACCTACCTCTCTACCTGATAGCATAATAGCATCGACCCCCCAGGACTGTTCCAAGGATCAAATGAGATAATATTTGTAAAGTGCCTAGCACACAGTAGGTGCTTAACAAATGCTTATTCCCTGCTCCTCCCTACCTTAGAAAAAACAATTTTATTTTTAAAGAGAGAAAACCAAATTGCTGACAACCAAAAAGAAAAGGGAAAACTCACAATAAAAAAGAAGAAATAAAGAAAATTATTAGAAAAATGTTTTGATGATGAAGCTTAAAGTCAAATGAGCTACTTGGGGCTTTTATGTCATGGTATTGACTTGTACTATGCTTGTATGCCACTGAAAACTCTTTTTTTAAAAAATAGCAGCTCCTGTCTAGGCTGCCTCTTCCATCTGTATTCATATAGTTGATTTCTATAGGACTCACCATTTATTCCTATTCAGTTTCATGCAATTAGATTCATCTTTGTCTTTTTATCCCCAGTACCTACCATAGTGCCTGGCACATAGTAGGCTTTTAATGAATGACTGATTGATTCCCTCATTCTAGCCTGTAGAGAATTTTTAGAATATTGAACCTTTCTTCCAAATGTCAGTGGAGAGATTGGCTAGCTCCTCGTGGTGGCAGAGAATGAGCAATGGATTTTGAGTCAGAGGACATGGTTCATGTCCCAGTTCTGACACTCCTTGTGTGACTTTGGGCAAATTACTTAACCTCTCTGGGCTTTGGTTTCCTCCTTGTCAAAATAAGATTAGAATGCATGACCTCTTCCCGTCTAGCTTGAAATCCTGTGACCTTAGCCCTCTAAGCTTCGTGTTATTTGTAAATTTGATTAATAATGCCACATATGCCTTCATCTAAGTCATTGATAAAAATGTTGAACAGCTCAGGGCCAAGGGCAGATTCCTGGGGTACTCCACTAAAGACCTCTCCACAAGTTCATGTAATTTCATAATGACTTACTGGGTTTAGTCATTCAACCAGGTCTGAATTCACCTAATTATACTGTAATCCAGGCCACATCTCTCCAAGTTATAGAATCACAGGATTTAGAACGAGAAAGGACTTACACATTCTCATTTTGCAAAGAAGAAAATTGCAGCCCAGAAAGGTTAACCCACTCACAGTCACCCTGTTATCCACTGGTGGCAGGCAGCATTTATATATAGGACTTTAAGATGCCCCCAGCATTTTACTAATATTATCTCATTTGAGCCTTACAATAACCATGTGAGATAGGTGCTATTATTAAACTCATTTTATGAATGAGTAAATAGAGGTTAAGTGGCTTGTCCAGGGTCACACAGTTAGCATAAACTGAGGCAGACAGAGGTTATGTATGCCCAGGGTCACACAGCTAGTAAGTGCCTGAGGCTGAACTGAGGAATCCAGTTCTTGAAGATTCCACATCCAGTGATCTAACCTGCCGAGCTGTCCAGCTGCCTCTAACTACAAAGCCAATGTCGCTTCTACTCCGACCACACTGCTACACTTGGACAACCACATGCATATCAGGATGGGTTTTGTCAAATGCTTTGCTGAAATACAAGTGTATTATGGCTATGGTGTTCTACTGATCTACCCATAGAATAACCCTATCCGAAAAGAAAATGAGATTAGTAAGCCATGACATTCTTTGTGAAGCCATGCTGCCTCTTAGCAGTCACCACTTCCCTTCTGAAATACTCACAAACGCAGCCTAAAGCCCAGATGTGATGGGAAGGGGGGGGAGAGTGAAAATGGAGGAGTTAGCCCTGGAACCAACAGGGAAGGCATGGCTGGAAATTGATTTTTTTGTGAAAACAAAACCAAAACCAAAACCTGGGGGTTCTAGTGGACTACAAAGTCAATATGGATCAACATGGACATGTTGAGAAAGAGGCTTAGGATTCAGAATGATGAAAAGAGCAGTTCTACTTGATTCTGCCCCGATCAGGCCACACCTGGAAGACTGCGTCTAGTTTGGGACACTGTATTTTTGGAGGGACATCGACAAGCTGGGACATCAGGACAGTGAGATGACTTAAGGCCATCCCATATGAAGATTGTTGAAAGAGATAGGAACACTTAACCTAAAAAAGGTGTGTGTGTGTGTGTGTGTGTGTGTGTGAAGTGGAGTAAAAAGGGCTGTCACGTGAGGAAGGCAGAAGATCCATTTGCTTGGACCCATTGCTCCCAAGCAGGGAGCAACAGAGGAAGCTGTAGATGTTGGCTCTGGGAAAGGTATAAAACATGGGAGCTGTCCAAAAATTATCCAAAAGAATGAGAGAGAGAGACAGAGAGAGAGAGAGAGAGAGAGAGGGAGAGAGAGAGAGAGGAGACAGACAGAGGAAGAGAGAGAGAGAGAGACAGACAGACAGACAGAGAGACAGAGATAGAGATAGAGAGAGTGAGGGAGGGAGTTCTCTGTCACTCTCAGTGTTCGAATGGACACTGAATAACCATTTGCTGGGGGAATCTTGTACAAGGAATTCCTGCTTGGGTACAGGATTGGTCCAGAGGATCTTTCAGCTCCAAGATACTATAATTCTTTACCAAATGCTTTGGTGAAATCCAAAAATAGTGTACCTCTAGCATTCCCCTGATATACCAGTCTAAGAGCCCTATAAGAAAAAAAAATCATTCTTTTGAACCCATGGGATCTCGTTGAACCCATGCTGGCTCATAGGACTAAGAACTCCCATTTCCAGGTACTTACAGACTGAACTCAGAGGCTACTGAGGGGTAAATGGGAAGACTTGAGCCAAATTCTCTCCCTCTTTTTCCTTATCTTCCTTTTCCTCTCGGTTTCTTTATTGCACTCATCTTCATCTGTCCCTGATTATCTTTGTCTTTCTGTGGAATACAATCTCACCCTCCCTTTCTTTGTCTGTCTAATTCATCCTTGTAGAGATCATATCTCCTTATTTCAGTCTCTCTAATCTCTCAGTCTCTGTGTTTCTGTGTCTTTTGTTTCTCACTCTCTCTGTGTTTCTTTCTCTATACTTCTTTGGGTCTCTCTCTTGGCTTGTCTTCTGCTCTCCTCTAGGTCAGGCCCAAGGGGATGGCAGACTTGGCTCTGGGGCCTGGAGACTTATCCCTTCTTGCAACCAGCCAGTAGGAGTCTCCCTAAAAGAAGAAACTTAATCAATTATCCTGGGAGGCCTGGTCTCTAAATGACAGAACCAGCAATTTTATGGGTCTTGGAAAATCCTGCCTGAAGATCGATGAGGACAGAGAGCTATCCTCTCAATCCTTGGCCCAGCCAGGAGCCCAGACCAGTAAAGCTCCATCACTGTCTCCTCATCTACCTAGCTCTGGACCCTGGGGAAGCTGCAAAGACATGTCATGTCCCTTTTCTCCTCCTCCTCCCCTTCCTCCTCCTCCTCTCCTTCCTCCTCCTCCTCCTCTTCTTCCTCCTCTTCCAGGAAGCCTTTCTTAAATAAATCCACTCAGAACCAATTCTTTGATCAGCAACCTATCCACTCTTGGTCTACCCCAGCCAACCATCTCCCTGCTAGGAGTCACAAACTCAGAATCATAGGGACCTCAGAGGTCACTAGTCCAGCCTCCACACAGGACATGAATCCTCCACCGCTGCCCTGATCGGAGACTGTCTGGATTCTAATCAAATAGCTACAGTGATAAGGAGCTCATTACCTATCAAGGCAGTTCATTTCTTTGTGGGACATCTGTGATTATTAGGAGGTCCTTTATAAAGCCCCAAAGCCTTGTGGAATGAAGTAGGACCAGTCTGATCCTTCTTCAGGTAGAAGAAAGTATCGATCATCCCCTCGCTAAGTCTTCTTGTTTCTTCAGCACTTTAACAATGTCTGTAGGGTTGTTTCTTGGGATGGGATATGTGCTTGTGTCTGTCTAAGTGTGTGTGTGTGTGTGTGTGAGAGAGAGAGAGAGAGAGAGACAGAGAAAAGGGGGGAGTGAGATTGAGAGAGAGAGCGAGCAAGACTGACAGACAGACAGACGAGGGAGAGAGAGAGAGAGAGAATATCTTTGTAAGTAGGTATCTGTGGATGGTTCTGGGTTTGTGTGCTTGTGTATCTATCTGTTGACATGTGGGTCTATATATCTATGTGTGTAAGTTTGCATGTGTGTCCACACTGAGGCCTGTAAGTCTAGGGGAGCCCGGATGCTCCCGAGACCAAGCAAAGGGGTACTGTGATCTACTCCCCAGATTGGGTGATCAGGTTCTTTAGAGAGGATGGGAGGAAACCCTAGCTGAGGCCGGGGTTTATCTAATAGCCACTGAATGTTCTCCTTCCTCTTCCCCCGCCCACCTTTGAGGAGCTTTGTTTTACATGGGGAGGGGGAATGTGGCAATAAAGAGAAAGAGAGGAAGACAGACATACAGAGATCAGAGATTTCCAAAGCTGGTTCCAGGACTTGGGTTATTAATTTAGCCTGATCCACAACACACACACACACACACACACACACATACACACGGAGACAGAGACAGAGATAGAGACACAGAGACAGAGAGAGACAGAGACAGAGACACAGAGACAGAGAGAGACAGAGATAGAGACACAGAGACAGAGACAGAGATAGAGACACAGAGACAGAGAGATGCAGAGACAGAGAGAGAGACAGAGATAGAGACAGAGACAGAAAGATCGTAAAGCGGTAGAAGTAGACAGATTGAAAGACAAAGAGAGAGAGAAAAAGGAAAAGAGAGAGAGGAAAGGCAGAGAGAGAGAGGTGGGGGGAGGCCTAGGAGCCAGAGGCAGGAGGATTGATTTCTGAGTTGGGGTGTGGGGCAGTTTGTGTTTCTAATGGTCCCTAAAGCCCCGTTGTCCACAGTGCTGAGCTCAGCACCTAGGTGGGGGAAGGAAGAAAGAGGGCAGGGCTGGATGGCAAACTGGCTTCTCCACAGGGGCAGGCAGTGTGGTCTATCAGGAAGAGCCCAGGATTTGGAGTCAAAGCACCTGCTTGGCTCCTTTCTGACTATCAAGCTTTGGGTGGGGCACTTCTCTTCTCTGGGCCTCAGTTTCCTCACATGTAAAATGGGTGGGAGTCAGATATCAAGGGTTCTTAACTTGAGGTTCATGTCCCCGTCCTGTGTCCTGCCCCCCCCCCCCCCGCCAAGAGGAAGATGCATAGATTTCAGGAGGGAATGTGGATGGGAAAAACTTAGATCTTGATTTTCACTAACCTTTGGTAATCCTGCGCATTTTATTTTATGCATTTAAAAACATTAATTTGAGAAGGGGTCCATAGGCATCCAAAGGTTACTATGACACACAAAAGGTTAAGAACCCTGAGTTAGATGACTTCTGTGGCCAAACCTCTGCTCCTCTGATCAGGGTTCCCTGAGGGCCAAGGCCACATCTTGTCCGGACCTCGCATAGTCCAGACGAGTCTCTTCCTGGCAGAAGGCAGGAGCTGGAATTCTGGGCTAGATAGCTCTGGGCAGCCCATCCTTGGGGATGCTTCTTTAGCCATCTCCATCGGACAACAATAAGGGACAAAGCCAGAGCCAGGCAGGTGGCAGGAAGGGGCAGAAGGTGGCTTGGATTCAAAATCAGGTGGCCCTGGTTTTCCAGTCCTACCTTTCTACCCTTAACTTGCTGTGTGACCTTGAACAAAGTGTTTCCCTTTTCTGGATCTTAATTTTCTCTCTGTCAGATGAAGGGATTGGACTTTTGAAGGTCCTTCTCTTTCTAAGGATCTGTGATTTCTTCCTTCTCACCCCTACTTTCCTTCTTCCTTCTTTTCACCAACTGTGAAGCTATCACTGCCAGGCTTCATCATAACTCACCCTGACTTCCCCAACTCCCAGTTTATCATTTCTCCCCATCCCCAACGCTATCCTCATGACCCAGCTACCACCAGACTCTCTTAGGGAACTTTAAAAGGCTGGGGAGGCTAGCTGGGCTGAGTTTGAATTCACCTCCTAGGCTGGGTAGAGGAGAAGCTGGGCCCGGGTTAATCACTGGAACTGACATCATGTGAGACATTTCTTCGGCCATCTCTACCCCAGGAACAGGCAAGATGGCTTGGGGGTGAGGGTGACGAATATGAGAATTCTAGAATCTTCAGAGTCTTAATTCATACATTTGTATTCCCTTAGAATTCTAAAATCTTTAGCTGAAGCAATTGTGGAATCAGAGAATTATTCGTTCTTATCCTCGATTAGAAGGTGGTGCAGTGAGTGGATAGAGAGAGCTCTGGGCATGGAGTGAGGAAGACTCTTCTTCCTGAGTTCAAATCTGGCCTCAGACACATACTAGCTGTGTGACCCTGGACGAGTCACTTAACCCCGTTTGCCTCAGTTTCTGTAAAATGAATTGGAGAAGGAAATGGCAAACCACTGTGCCAAGAAAACCCCAAATGGAGTCACGAAGAGTCAGAAACAACTGAACAATAACAAAAACAGTAACCTCTCCCCATTAGACTGTAAGCTCCTTCAGGGCAGGGATTTTTTTTCATCTTTCCTCCTTGTATCTCTAGCCTCTAGCATAGCGCCTTGCACATAGTCTTAAAATCTTAGATTCTCAGTAATAACAATAGCTGTCACTTAAGGGTTTTACAGATTGATTTACATACATTATCTCCTTGATGCTCCACTTGTGGTCATTACCTCAAAAGCGCAGTGATTTCACTGGTGTGGGAACTATTGCTACCAGCTTGCTGATTTGCACCACATCTATAATTTATGGAGCGCCTTAGAGAGCTTCCTGAGAGTCTCTGGGGTTAAATGATTTGCCCCTTAGTCTCACGGCTTGTAAGGACTAGAGCAGGGATTTGAACCTCACTGTCTTTCGGTCTCCAGGTCCAGCCCTCGATCTGCTGCTAGCCTGCATTGTCTGCCCCAGGAAAGAGGCGGTGTGTTATTAACCTCTTGAGGTGGCCGGAGATCAGAGACATTAAGTGACTCGCCTGGTCACACAGTGAGTCAGTGTTAGATTCATGACTTGAATCCAGATTTTCTGATTCCAAGTGAGTCGCCTCTCCCGTTTACCCTTTTACCTAACTAAGCGTCCCAGAATCATGAAATTTCAGGAGTTGGAAGGGACGAGAGCCACCGTTTCCTCCAGCAAAGTTCCTCCAGCACCGGAGGAAGAGAGGATGGGAGGGACCTTGAGGTGAGACTGGGGTTGGTCTGACAGCGGCTGCTGTCCTTCCTCCCCCACCCCCACCCCCTTCCTGTGGGGATGAGAGGAAGGGGAGGAAGAGGAAGAGGGGAGAGAAGACACAGCAGACGGGAAGGGGAGGAGGGAGAGCATAGGAGAACTCTCCTATTTCCCCTCCACCAGCTCCTCTCTGACTTCCTTCCAAGTGATTTCAGAGACAGCTCATTAATCAAGAGGAAGGTCCTGAGGTCTTAGAGATGTGAACCATCATCTCCCTCTCCCCAGGGTGAAGTGGGCGAGGGTGGGGAGACTTGAGGAGAGGGGCGGGAGCGGGGAGAGCTTGAAACTGGCTGGGCATTTGGAATTCTAGACTCAGAGCCGGAAAGAACCTGGTTCAGTCACTCTATTTGACAGATAAGGAAACTGTGGCCCAGAAAGAAGGGGAAAGACTCGTTCAAGGTCATACATGGAGTAAGGGATAGGTCCAAGGCTCAAAGCAAGGTCTGCCGACATTTTTTTTTTCTCTTGAGAGTGGATTTCCCTCTGTCCTGTAGTGCAGCTAACACTCAGGTCCTGATCCCGCTGCTCATCGGCACATTGACCTTCTCCGCCTCCCACCTGGGATGCTTCACTCCTCCCTTCCTAGGCAACCCAGCGGTCCCCTATTCCCGGGGGGATATCGTACCATAACCGTGCTGCACTCAGTGTAGAATTCAGCGGCCTTAGCCCATTGCAGCTCAAACAAATCACCAGCGTCAACTTCACCAGCAGCTGGAGACCCACACCCTGTAAGCCCACCTTGGGCTCTCTCTCCTGTACTCCCCTCACCTGGGAAAACTAATTACCAGGAGAAGGTCGCTGTCAGTCAAGTCTCTGGGCTGGTGTAGACTGATATTCCAGGCCTCGCTTAAGGGCAACCTTGAAGGCAAGGGCCGGTCCCCTTCATTCATTGTATCTCTCCCCAGGACTCAGACACTGGATCAGAGCTTTGGAGCAACTCTTTCATTTTACAGATGAGGAAACTGAGGCACAGAGGTTAAACGACTTAGAATCATGCAGATGGTAGGTGTGTGAGGTGGGATTTGAACTCAGGTCTTCCTGAAACCAGGACCAATACGTTCTTCACTACACCTTGCTATCTGTCAGTCCAGAGCCAGGTACAGAGCTCTGCAGGGACAAAGGCTCGAGTCAGATTCTGTGAATGGGGTGAGTTCCTTCGGGGCTGGATAGTCCCCTTTTGAATCTGATTCCAGGTCTTCCTACCCCAGCACGTAGTAAATGATTAATGAATGCTTGTTGGTTGACACCGTCCTACTCTCACCTGGCTGTCCTTGCCCCTCTTAGTCCCTACTCCTACCAACCAACCCTGCAAGGACCATGAGGAGTCCTGACTCACCTCTGGCTCCAGTTTGAACCCCAAATCATCTCTGGAGGGCAGCACAGAGAACTCCACAAGGAAAAGAGGGGAATAGAGACTCAGGAACTGGCACAGAGACAGAAAGAGATTGCAATATAGATGTAGAGAAACAGATACCCAGAGACACAATGGAAAACATAGACAGGCATGCAGAGACAGACAGATACAAAAGGAGAGATAAAGAGATAGAGTCAGATTGATAAAGACCAAAAAGAAAAAAAAAAGGCTGAGAAAGTGGCAGAGATAGGGGGAGACAAAGAGATGGAGACCAAAAAATCAACGAGACAGGAGATGGAGAGCAGGTCCACTCAAGCTCTAGTAACCATGAGCCTTTTTCTGAGGAGGGGGCAATGGGAGGCTTGGGGAGCGCTCCTGCACCTCTCCAGCCCAGCTTCTTTGCTCAGGTCTCTCAGGATACCCGCAAGCCTGCCAGCAGCCGCTAGAAGGCAATCAGACACCAGCCAAGGATCTGACACCGGCCAAGTGCCTGGCTAGCCAGCAAGAGGTATGGGAGGAGGGAGGAGGGAGGGAGGAGAGGCAGGGCTGGGCTTGGGGAGGAAGAAGGGGAGGGATTCTGTGGGCCTCCTCATCAGTCCCAGAGCTGTCGATGGGCCTGATTAAGATGCCACACTTGAGTTAGAGCCTCCCAGAGACTGATGAGCCATTGATCAGCCTGTCAGAGGGCGGGGGTACTGGTGCAGGCAGGAGCTGGGGCTGGAGGAGAAGGGAGTGGGGGTGGGGACCACGCAGGGCCTGTCCAGACCTTTCTTCTGACTCCTAGCTGGGAGACCCAAGCTCCTGGAAACTCCCCCCACCCCATCCCACCAAGTCTGCCCACGAGCTTTGTATGGCTCCTCAAAAAGGAGATAGGGCTTCTGCCATCTAGGACCTAGACATAGCCCCCATCTCTCAGAAACATCTTGGGGGCACCAAATGGGCCCGGGCAGCCATCCCTTCCTCTGTCCCTTCTCCCACAGGTAGCTCTTCTTCCTTTCCCTCCCTTCCCCTTGTCTAGAAAGCATAGAGACTGTCAGAGCTCCTCTTGACCTTAGAGATAGCCCAGTCCAACCTCCTTAGTTTACATTTGAGGAAATTAAGACCCAGAAAGAGGAAGAGATTTTCTCATGGCTAGCACAATTCCCTTGACCACTCTTGCACCACCCTAGAGTTTTGACCCCACCACATATTTTGATCTGAATGAAGGAGAAAGTGTAGAAGAGGGAGCTCATATCTTGGGTTTGGAAGATGGCAGAGTTTGGTCTGCCACCTGAGCAGCCTTGGAAATGAGACTCCCAAACGACTCTGCAGGCATGGTTTAGGCACAGGAGGTGGAGTCCAGATTTGAATAGTCCCTCAAGGAGAGATGGGGAAACCCAGGGATCTAGGCTTCCAGATCTGAGCCCAGGAGGTGTCAGGGACCCAGGGGTCCAGGTCTGAGTCCTGAAGGACAAGGACCCAGGCATCCGGCAAGGACAGATGGGCTCTGAATATTCCCTCCCAAGGCAGCTGGGGATGTAAGGGGACTCCAGTCATGCCTGCCCACAGGTAACACTTAGCCGGCCCTGGCCTGGGCGGGATCTGGTTTCTCTCTTGGGCTGAGCAGAGACTCCATGGCTCTTCTCTGGCATCAGACCAGTGATGGCAGGAGCAGAGATTCTTGGGGGAAGGTCATCTCTTCAATCTTCCTGGCCCCCAAAGGGGGTGCCCTTGGGCTAGTTTCAACTACCTTCTGCGCCTCAATTTCTCAAGCTAGAAAAGTGCATAGATTAAGAGATAGGAGAGAACTTAGAATTTATCCTGTCCAAACACTTCATTTTACAGCTGAAGAAACTGAGGCAGAGATAGGGGAAGAGAGAGAGAAATAAGTGGCTCATCCAAGATCCCAGAGATAGTGAGTAATAGAGTTGAGATTGTAACCCAGATGCTTTGACTACAAAATCCAGCACTCTTTCTGCAGTGCCCCCAATGTCTAAGGTCATTTCCACCTCTAAACCTATAGTTCTATGATCCGATGTTCCTCATAACCCTTCTCCCAGACCCTCGGTGGAACCTCAGGCCATGGCTGGGAGGCTCCAGTGTCCCACTTTGGCCCTCACATCTACTGCCATCAGTTCCAAGATGGTTGGGGGTCCTTGCAAGATGAGGTCTCTGGCTCCAAAGTCCACCCTGAGGTTGGGGTGGGGGGGGTGACTTGGGATAATGACAGTGCTGATGTGAGATCCTGGGAGCCAAGTTCAGAATCTGTTCAACCCTTCAATACCCTGCTCTGGAACCCTTCCCAATAAACACAACAGACAGATCCCACAGATTTGCAGCCTCAGGTTTTATTCCAGCCCCTTCTCCCTTTCAATAGTCAGAAAATGGGGTTCAAAGACAATAGGGAAGGAATGAGGAGAATCCATCCTTCTGTGCTGTGTTCAAACTCAGATTTCATATGACTTTGCTTTGGGGTTCCCAAAATAGGCCACTAGTGGTTAGGGACAGGAAGGCTCCTAAGTTGTGACTAGGAGAGACCTGGGGAAGCTGGTGCCCCAAGTTGTGAGCAGTAGATCCTAGGGAGGTGGGCAGGCTACCAGGTATACCCAGGAGTGATTCTGGGGGGTGGGGTTGTGACCAGGATATCCGTAGAAGGGGCTCTTGTCCTAGGATCTTGACCAACTTGACCTATCATCTGATAGGGGTATGTACGTGAGAGGGACCTCAAATATGACCCCAAAGTTCCCTGAGTTGTGGCCAACCAGATATAGATAGGAGTGGTGATGAGGAAAGTCCCACCCTGGTTTGTAGGTCCTGAATCCCATTGGGATTGTCCTTAAGGGAGTCCTGAATAGTCTGTACCTAGTACAGTACCAGTTACAAATGGAGTGCTTAATAAGTGCTTATTGGATCAATAAATCAAACAACAAATATTTATTAAGCACCTATTGTACACCAGAAACTGTGTTAGGTTTTGATGACACAAAAACAAAAATGAAACAGCTGGATCCTGACCCTGAGCCCTTTGGCCAATAATGGCAAATTTAAGGCTTCGAATCTGAAAACTTAGTCTCCCCTTGACTCCTAAGCTGCTTCCATTTTCAGAGCCTTCTTCTATCCACTAAGGAAACAAGCTGATCCCCTAGGAAGATTCCTGGACTGGGAGATCTGGGTTTGAGTCCTGGCTCCACCATTCATATGAGCCTGGGAAAATCCTTTAGCTTTTCTATGTCTCAGTTTTCACCTCTGCCAAGTGGTAATAACGATCTCTGCCTTGCCTTCTTCATGTTTATGGTGACACCTTTCAAAGGAAGGTCAAATGAGATAATCGATGGGAAAGTGCTCTGGAAAATGACAACTTTTCTGAACTGTCTTTGTGACTCTAGGCAAGATACAACCTCTGGGTGCCCCAGGAAACTCTAGAGCTAAACTACACAGGAGTTGTCCATATGTTTTGGTGGAGGGAATTTCCACACTGGGAGTTCCCCACACAAATGAAATCATAGCTCTGGACCCCCACCCCCCAAAATTAATTAAAATGAACTGCAAAGTACCCTGTGATCTGGAAAGTCCTTTGTAAACTGTTAAGCCCATTGTGAGCTTAAAGCCCCTCTAATCACATTTCTATTGTCAAATAACTGATTCCCTCTGATTATTCTCACCATCATCAACAGATAGGCACCGTGTCTATCTACCAGTCTTCCCTGGGAGCTTGACTGGAGGAGAAGGAGGAAGAAAAGGAGGAGGAGGAGGAGACGACCGAGATCTGGGGGCAGGGTTCCCATCTTAACAGGGAGATCAGACTCATCTATATAAAAAAACAGTGTCCCATGAAAGGCATCATCCCTAACAAAAGGTCATCCAGTCTCCACTTGAAGTCATCTAGTGATGGAGGAGCCCACTGTTTGGATAGTTGTCACTGGAAGCTCTTCCTAACATCCAGCCTAATCATGGTCTCGTGTAATCTCCCCATCCCTACCTCTCAGTGCCCCCCCCCCCATCCCAGCCATGTTTCTCCTAATTTTGCCCTCTGGTGTCAAATGGAACTAGTCCTTCTTCCACATGACTGCCTTTTGAAGACTCGAAGGCAGCTATCACGTTACCTGTAAGTCATCACCAGGCATGCTGTGTGCTGGACTTGGGGCCAGGAAGATTTGGACTCCTTATCATGTGACCATGGGCAAGCCACTCAACTCTTCTGGGTCTCAGTTTCCTGACTGGTCAGTTAGGGAAAATGATACTTGGTGTACCTGTCTTTGCAAACTTAAAGTAATATTAAAAGGTTAGTCATTAGTGTTCTCAAGTGGCTGGTGTGTGTGTATGTGTGTTTATGATATGAACTGTGACGAAAAAGAAGATTGAATTTTTAGGATTGAATCTTGGTCCTGCTCCATTAGATTGTAAGGTCCTTGAGGTCAGGGACTGTCTCTTGCCTCTTTTTGTATCCCAGATTTAGCATAGTGCTTGGCACGTAGTAGGTGCTTAATAAATGTTGATTGATAGTTGTGAGACCTTGTGAAAGTCATTTCTATAGGTTCAGAAAATCTTAGAATTGGAAGAATTCTTGGAAATCATGTCTAAACTAAAATCCCTCCTAGGCAACACACTCTACAAATGGTCATCCAGCCTTAGTGAAAGGTCAAGCGGGAGAGATCCTATTACTTCCTACCTTCTGAGCTATCCCTTTCCACATTTGAATAGTTATAGCGTTGGGAGGTTTCTCTTTCAATCTACCCTAAATCTGCCTGTCTGTTGCTTTCACAGCTTCTTTCTAGTTCTGCTATTCAGATATGAAGCAGACCAAATTTACCTTCCTTCCATTTGAGGCCCATCCAATTCCTCTCACCTGAGATCCGAGAGGCCATGGCTTGCACAGCGGCCACCACATCTCCGTAAACTGTCTCAGCAGACGGGCTGAACAGATTGAGGGGAACTACTGGCCACAAATCTGTCAGCGACTTGGGGACGTCTGCCCCAAGCATGTGAAGACTTCCCTGCGGAATGGGAGGATGAGAACAATTTGTTTCAACGGCCACAGAGGTGGCTGAAGAAGCGCTTAGAGCTTGGTCAGACATCAAAGACCCCACAGTGAAGACATCACCCTGTGCTGTCATTAATCCTCTTTGAGAATGAAGGACAAACATAACAATTCAATTCCTTGAAGACAGCCTGGTAGCCCAGCTATTTATTCAGCTAGACATAGAGTAGACAGTAGACATAGAGCATTGGCCCTGAGATCTGGAAGACCTGAGTTCAAATCACACCTTGAACGCTCACTCTGTGATCCTGGGCAAGTCACTTAACCCCAATCTGCCTCAGTTTCCTTACCTTTAAGGTGGAGATAATGCTAGTACCTAGCTCCCAGGGTTGTTGCGAGGACCAAATGAAATACTATTTGCAAACCTTAAGAGTTTACAATATTGCTACGTTAGCTCTCCTGTTGTACCCTAAGACTTCTCCTGCTCCTTCAGCTGCTGCTCATATGCCATGACCTTAGGACCCTTCACTATCTTGGTTGTCTTCCTCTGGACACTCTCCAGTTTACCTTCGTCCTTCCTAAAACCTGCCATCCCAAATGAAATGCATTATTCCAGAGGTGGTCTGATCGGGGTGGAATACAGCAAGACTAGAACTCATCCTGGATACTATTTCTCTCTTAAAAATGAATTGACTTTTTTTTCTTGTCTGTCATATTACATAGTTAACTCAAATGGAATTTGTGGTCCACTGAAAACCTTACATCTTTTTCAGATGAACGTCTATCTAAATATATGTGTATTTGCACATCTATATGTATATAGTATTTATATAGTGCTTTAAGGCTTGTAAGGCTCTTTAATATGTTAACTCATTTTATTTGATCCTCACAACAACCCTGGGTGGTAGGTGCTATTATTATCCTTATTTTACAGATGAGGAAACTAAGGCACAGAGAGTCTAAGTGACTTGCTCAAGGTTATACAGCTGACAAGTGTCAGGGGCCTGGTTCAAACTCAGTTCTTCCTGTCTCCAAATCCCACGCTCTGTTCCCTGTGTGAATAGTCTTAGCTGCCTATGTCTAGTCATGCTTCCCTGGCTTGTGTCTGTAAAGTCATTTTTTAAAAACCCAAATGTAAAATTTTATGTAGAGTGACCCAAAATTTCACTAAGACTTTTGAGGCACATCGTATTCATCGATATTAAATCCTATCTTGCCTAACCATTCTGGAAAGCAATGTGGAACGATCCCAAAAGTCACTAAATTTGGGTACGTCCTTGGATGCAGCAATATGACCACTACGTATGTCCTCCGAGGAGGTTAAAGGAGAGAAAAGGACCCATCTAGATAACGGTATTTATAGCAGCATTTTTGTTGTTGTAGCAAAGACCAGGAAACAAAGTGGGGGGGCATCCACTGGGGGATGGCTGAACAAAGTATGATGTAGGAATATAATAAGTATATTATTCTGCCATAGGAAATGATGTAAAGGACGGATTTGGAGAAACCTGGGAAGACTCGTACGAAGTGATACACCAAATGATTTGGACGGTCACTACAACATTGAAAAGAAAAGGAGTGGAAAGACCGAAGGACTCTGATTGACATGATGACGAATGACAATTCCAACAGGTGGATGGTGAAGCATGGGGGCCCCTCCCCTTGACAGAGAGGTGATGGACCATAGATGATGAAAGGAACATGAAGGAGGAGAGGTTGGAAGAGAAAGTACAAGAGACTTGGACGGGCAGGACAGAATTGGCATACCAGACTGAATTTAGTAGATATTTTCAAAAACAAGCTGTATGTAATAGAGATTTGTGATTTCATAGACATAGAAGCTTTAATAGTTTAAAACGGCACTAAGATTTTAGGCACTTTTTTTTTGTTTGTTTTCCTGTTTTTCATCTACTCGATTCGGCCCAACAATCTCTTTGGATCCTGACTCAGTCGTCCAGTGTGTCAGCTATCTCTCTGAGTTTGGTGTCATTTACAAGTTGGCAAAATATGTCTCCTATGCCTTCATCAAAGTCATTGATTTTTTTTAATGTTAAATGACATAGGACTGAGCATGGATCCCTGGGGCACTCTGCTGGAGATGTCCTGCCAATGGCTACTCTTTGAGTCTGATCATTCAACCATTCTTGGATCTACCTAATTATACGACCATCCAGCTTGATATCTAGTCCAAAATAACATGGAAATTTTTATCAAAGGCTTGTTAAAAGTAATCATCTCTGAGCCTGTATTTCCTCTTCTGTAAAAGAAGGGCTTGGATTTGTTGTTGTCCAATCGTGTCCAATTCTACACAACCCCATGGACAAAGTCTTGGCAAAGATATTGGAGTGGTTTGGCATTTTCTTCTCCAGCTCATTTGCAGATGAGGAACGGAGGCAAACAGGGCTAAGTGACTTGCCCAGGGTCACACAGCTAGTAAGTGTCTGAGGCCAGATTTGAACTCAGGTCTGTCCTGACTTCAGGCCTGGGGCACTATCCACTGCACCACCTAGCTGTCCCAGGAGCTGGATTCAATGATCCCTGGAGTTCTTCCCAGTTCTTATGATTCTTGTGACCCTGGGGACATCACAACCACTGTCTCAGCAGAGTTATGGGGAACCTGCTCTTGAGATACCCTCTCCTCCCAGCTGAGGGACAGCAAGGCCAAGAAACCAGAGGCTCAGGCCCCTCCTCTTTGGAACAGAATAGAATCCTCCTGCTTCCCTACCACATGTTCAGCTGCCCTGGGGAGGTGGGGTAGCTTGCTGGTGTGTGCCTGGAATGTGAGGAAGGGGCATCTGGGGAAGCAGGGGCAGGAGTTTAACCCCTTTGTTTTATGGATGAAGATACCAAGACCCAGACAGAAGAAGTAACCTCCTAAGCTAGTAGTGAGTCAGAGCAGAGAGGGCCTGAAGCCCAAATCTCTTGCTCCCAGTCAGGGCACTTCCCTGCATTAAGTAGACGTGTAGGGGTAGGCATAGGACCTGGGCCGGGGAAGCAGGGAGCAGAGCCAAGTCAGGGCAGGAGGTCGGGTAGGAGGAGTGGGGTGGGGCTGAGCTAAGGGTGGGGGGAAGGGGAGCAGGGCGGCCTGGCTGGGGTGAGGTCACTTTCCAATCACGGCTCAGGCTACATTATTCATGGCTACAAGAGAACAGCAGGTAATCCAACCTCAAAGCTCTAGTTCCCCAGGCAGCTCTGACTAGGGGGCTGTGGTTTTGGGGGGACTGTAGGGGGAGAGGGGCGACATCACTTTCTTGGAGGGGCAGGGGGTAAGGTGGAGCCATTGCAGGGGGTGGGGTAGGGGAGCGAGGGCAGAGGGGATCTACTGAGGCCTTGATTATCAGAGCTGGCAGGGATATTATTGAGTCTAACTCCTTTATTAGATAGAAAAGGGGAAGCGTCTGTTCAAGATCGCACAATGAGGCTGGAACTCAGCAGCTGGCCCTCCTGACTCCTGGCCTAGGGGTCTTTTGGATATTTTTCTGGAGACTCTGTTCCCACTCTGACATCATCCACCTTCACAGAATCTCTGAGCCGGAAGGGTCCTTGGGGGTCATCTGGTCCTGCTGATGAGCGAACAGCAACACCCCAGCAAATGGTTCTCTACCCTCCCTTTGGAGACCGTCGGAGCTGAGGGGCTCATTCTATCTCCCTGAGCAGCTCATCCCAGATTTAGACAGCTTAAGCTGTTAGTAAGTCATTCTTTAAATTCAGAGTCTGCCTCTCTGCGCTTCCCTCCCAGGCTCCCTGTGCAAACCTGCTTGTTTCTACAAACAAGAACAAGTCTCACCCCTTGCTCCTGGACAGCCTAGCATGGCCCTCCGCTGTACCTACGGGAGGCAGCCTGGGGCAGTGGAAAGGGAAGGTCGAGTCAGGAGAGCTCTGGGTAGGGCTCTCACCTCTGTCCCTTCTTCACCAGCTGTGTGGCCTCAGGATAGTTATTCAACACCTCTGAGCTTCAGCTTCTTCACTTGTAAAATGAGGTTGAAAGTGAGGGTGAGAAGGCAGCACAGAGTAGTAGAGGGTCAGGTTTGGAGTCAGGAAGACCTGAGTTCAAATATGACCTCAGACATTTACTAGCTGTGTGACCATGGGCAAGTTGCTTGACCTCGTTCGCCTCAGTTTCCTCGTCTGTAAAATCAGCTGGAAAAGGAAATGCAAACCACTCTAGTATCTTTGCCCAGAAGATCCCAAATGGGGTCACGAAGAATCAGAAGCCACTGAACAACACCAAATCCCCCCCCCACATAAATATATGAATAAATAATAATACCTGTTTTAAGGATCAAATGAGAGAACGTATTGTAAAATTGAAATCCGCATGTAGATGTCATTTATAATTGTCCGAATCACACCATTCTTTGTGTTTCACCTCCTCTGGGAAGCCCTCTTTGACCACCCCGGCCCTCCTCCAAGCTCCTGTGGTCTTCACTTAGCCTCAAACCAACCCTGCATTTTCTGTTTTCTGGCTGGTTTGTTCCCCAGAGCCAGCCAGGGAGCCCCTCAAAGGCAAGCCCTGGTCCCTAACTCTGTCTACTTGCTCAACTCCTGCCTCCAGACAAAGCCCTTGAGATGACACGGCTCTGACTCTCAGTGGATTTTAATGGCAAATATTTATTAAAAGCCTATCGTGTGTAAAGGCTTGTAATTAGCTCTGAGGGAATTTCAAGGTGAAAAAATGGTACAATCCCTAGGTGCCCTCAAGGAGCTTACAGTCTATTAGACACAGCTTCTTCCAGGAAGCCTTCCCAGCTACCCCCAGCAAAAAGTGATCTCTCCTTCCTCCTGCTTCTCATAACACATTCCCTGACCCTCTCCTTTGCCCTTAACTCACTCTTCCTAGGTAGAGCAGTGGAAGTCCTAAGTTCAAATCTGACCTCAGACATTTACTAATTATGTGATCCTGGTCAAGTCACTTATCCTCTTTGGAGTCTTAGTTTTTTCATCTGTAAAATGGGGATAATAACATCGAGTCATTGTGAGGCTCAAATGAGATAACTTCACAAACCTTAAAGTGCCATACAAATTCCATTTATTGTTATTATTGTTATTATTATTAATTATTACACTTGCCCTTCCCTCCCTCCATTAAGTTGTAGGCTATTAAGAGCAAGTCCTATGACATAGGCTGCTCTCTGTGAGGGCACTCTCTGTGTCTCTTGGGCCTCAACTGTCATAGAAATGGATTCTGGTTCCAAAGACATACATGTGTATATACATACACACAAACATACAGAGCTGTCGAGAGCCACCAGGAAGGGCAGTGCCTGCTACCAATTCAGATTGGCATCTGCTCGACAAGAGTGGTCCGGAGCACTAGGAGGTTAAGCCTTTGCCCAGAGACACAGAGATTGTATTTGTCAGAGGCAGTACTCAAACTCAGGCCTTTCTGAATCTGAGGCTCTCTCTCTATCTCCTGGGCCATGCTACCTCCCTGGGTCTAATAGAGGAAGCAGTCATCAGAGCTGCCCATAATGGAATGGGCTCAGTGAAGTCTTCATTACAGGAAGTCTCCAAGCAGAGGCCAGATGGCCACTGATCAGCGATGTGCCAGAGAGGGTGCCTGTTTGTAGATGGGTTGGACCGGATGTCCCCCCTGACGCTGAGATCCTGTGATTCTTGGCCCATAGCTTTCCTTGTGATCCTGGGTGAGACACTTTCCATCTATGGGTACCGGTTGGACTCAGTGGTCCCTTGGGGCTCCCTGATCTGATCTTCTTGGATTCTGATTCCTAGGAAGCCTCGGAGACACAGGCTATGAAGGAGGAGGCTGGGAGATGAGGAGGGAATGGGCATGGCCAAAGGAGAAGGTATGCCTCCATATAAGATTACGGGAGGCTCCTGGATGGCATGGATGTATAAGACCTAGGGCCTGGCCCACTCACCAGAGAGGTGGAAAAGTTTCATGCCTTCACCCCTAAAAACTTCGTCACCTGGTGAGACATTGACCCAGCTCCTCCCCTTCCTTCCTCCTCAGTGCCTGAGGTTGAGGGTCCTGCAGTGTAACTTCCTCTATCTCAACCCACTCATTAATAGTTTGGGCCCCGTGGTTTCATAAATGGTTGGATGGATGAAACAGCATTACTTAGGGGCTAGGAGGAGTTGAGATCTGCATCTGTGGAGGGACTATTCATATGGGTGAAACCATAGTTCTTTTGGAGAACCGAAGAAGGATCACATAACCTCAAAGCTAAAAGAGACATCAGAAATAACATCTAGTTCAACTGGTCCATGAGTGGTAATTCCACGCTGCAACATCCCTGAATGGTGGTCATTCAGTCAATCAACAAACATTTATTAAGTACTTACTATGTATAAGACCTTTTTTGGAGATTTTTCAGTGATAGGAAACTCACCGCTCACTTCCACTATGGGGCAGTTCTGATTCTTACTTCCTTATGTTGAAATGGAATCTGCCTCTTCATTATTCTGTGGGTGGGTGGGAGTGAGTGTGGGGGGGGGGGCAGGGGTGAGGTTTAAGGCCAGGCTTTTGTTTGAAAATAACGAAGATGTCCAGTGATACAGTCACTTATTGTTTCCTGAGGCAGACAATATACCTAGGAGGCAGGAGAGAAAAGCAGGGCTTCACACACAGAGACACAGAGACAGAGAGACAGACAGAGACAGAGAGACAGAGACAGAGACAGAGAGGAGGACAGAGAAGTAGAGACTGAGAAAGAGACACACAGACCGGGTGCATGCAGAGACAGAACACAAACATGATACAGAAGAAAAAAAAACCCAAGACTAAGAGAGAAAGAGAGGGAATGAGATGCAGACAGAGATAGAACTGGAGACAGAGATGGGGAGGGGAAGCACGGAGAGGGGGAGACAACTGGTAGGAGAGATTGAAAAAGATGGAGAGGGTTAGAGGAACAGACCAGACATTGGGGAATAGGTAGAGATTCCATAGAGAAGAAGGGGAGAGACTCCTCTCACAAGGAAATAGAAGAGTCCCCTGGGCCTGGCTGGGAGCTAGGAGACCGAGGAAAGAAGGAGTGCCTGACAGTTTGGGGAGACGGGAGAAGGAGCCAGGACTGAGGGGACTTGGGTGAGGGGGAAGGGAACAGGAGACGGTTCGGGGAGGAGGGAGCAGAAGCAGGTCTGGGGGGATTTGGACAGGAGAGTGGACCAGGGACTGGGGCAGTTTGGGGAAGAGACAAGGGAAACGGGGCTAGAAGAATTCGGAGAGGAAAAGGCAAGACTCCGATTTCAGGTCAGAGCTGGAAAAAGGGTTCCTCCTAACGGCTTCTAATACAGCTGTTGGGAGGGGGCCCTCTGCCGATTCAGGGGCTCTGGGGATGGAACGAGCTGCCACTCACCGGAACTTCCTCTTGCAGATGCTCCGGGTCCCGTCCCTATGGACCGGACTCAATTATTTAGGATCTTCCGGAGCTGATGAGGTCTGTCTCCCCCTTCCCGGAAACCCTCTTGTACCCCAGAGGCCAATTGTGGAGAGGGAGGAAGTTCCGAATGAGAGGGCTTAGATACCTCTGACCTCCTTCCCAGCGATCCCGCAGTCACGGCCCGAGGCATCCTTACAGGCGTCTGGCTTACCTCAGAGGCCATCGGTTCGGACCTATACCTCACAGGAAGCTGACTCTGGTCAACCCGCTTCTACCTGAAGACCCCAAGCAAGGGGGAGCCTCCCCAGCCTTCCCATTCCACTTTTGCGCAGCCTGCAGGATTAGAACACTTCTCCTTACGTGTAGCCAAAACCCGCCACACATTTCCACGGCTCGCTAATGTCCTTCCTAAAATGCAGTACCCAGAACCAGACACAATACGCCCAATGGAGATCGATCAGAGCGGATTCTCACAGGGCTATCCAGCCCCTTGTTCTGGACATGATGCTTCTCTCACTGAAGCCTAACATCAGCTTAGCCGGTACCTGCCAAAGACGCCCAGGTCTCGCCACACTACGTCTCCCGATTGCCTCCAGAGAAAAGTTTGAACCACGCAACTTGGAATTCAAGGACCTTCAGGATAACAATAGCAAGATCTTGTCCCTTGCTAGTGTGACCTCGGACAAGTCAGTTAACCTGTCTGCCTCAGTTTCCCCAACTGTAAAATGGAGATAATAATAGCACTAGTGGTTGTGAGGATCAAATGAGATAATACTAGTAAAGCACTTAGCATGGAACCTGGCACATAGTAGGACCTTAATAAATGCACACTTCCTTCTTTGCCTCATGGATCAGAAAGCAAATTTCAGGTCAATATAAGGAAAAACTTACCAACAACTAGAGCAGTGGTGGGGAACCTGCAGCCTCGAGAACCCTCTAGGTCCTCAAGTGCAGCCCTCTGAATCCAAATTGGCTGCACTTGAGGACCTAGATGGCCACACATGGCCTTAAGGCCGCAGGTTCCCCACCCCTGAACTAGTCATTAAAAAAGGAAAGTCAGTGTGAGGTGCAGGGAAGAGAGCTATAATTCAAGCCTGAAATTCTGGTCATTTATAAGTTGTATGAACCAGGGCATGTCATATGGTCTTTCCATGCTTCAGTTTTTATTTTTCTAAAATGTAGATTATACTCCCTAACACACTGGACTGTTGTGTTTTTTAAACCTTAATGCATTACATAAGGGTGAGTTGTTATTGATAATAGAATGGATTATCTTCAGAGGTAGTAAGTTCCTCACTATTGGAGGTCCCCAGTACAGGCTGAATGATCTCTTGCTGAGGATGAGCTGGGGATGTGATTCCTGCTTGTGTTCTATGTGGACTATGTGTACCCAGGTCCCTTCCAGCTCTCTGATTCTGTACAGAAAGGGAAACAGCATTCAGAGTCTGAGGATTCTTCTTTTCCTTAAAGGGCCAGTACCTAGCCCTATCCAGTTAGGGGGAAAAAAGTTGAAAAGTGGCTTTTTTAGCTCTGCCAACCACCCCCCAGGTGCTGCCTTGCCTCTAGAACACTCTGATTCTACCTAGTTCTGCTGGACTTTCTGTGGATACCCTTCTGATAAAGGCTATTTTTTTAATAAAGGATTTTCATAAGACCTGAGGGAAAGAAGGTGAGATACTAATCAGAGGCTGAATGGCCTAGAAAGCGCTAAAGCTTACAAAGCTTGTATTAGCCCTTTGAGGTAGGCTAGCATCATTATTTATTCTTTTAAATGAATTTGTTTATTTTATATATGTTTATAATCTGCCTTCCCAATTGGATAACAACAAAATAAATAAAAACATGTATACATACATAAAATCCTTATCATAAACATATGGCTGGCAAAACAAATTCCCACATTGCCTATGTCTGAGAATGTATGTCTTTCTATGTTTATCACTTCTTTGTCAGGAGGTGCGTTGCATGTTTTATCTTCAGTCTCCCAGATTCCTGGTTTATCATTGTATGGGTTGAAGTTGTTTTTCCTCATTCTGCTCACTTTGCTCTGCATCAGTTTATAGAAGTCTTTCAAGTTTTCTCTGAAACTGTTTTTTGGCACAATAATACTTTGATTACATTTATATGCCACAGTTTATTTAGCCATTCCCTGATAGGATATTCTCTTAGTTTCCAATCTGAGACCACTACAAAAAAAATCTGCTACAAATATTTTTTTTAACAAATAGGTCCTTTTTCTCTTTTTTTATTTCTTTGGCATATAGGCCTACTAGTGGTATATCTAGGTCAAAGAGTATGCAGAATTTGGTAATTTGGGGGTCATAATTCCAAATTGTTTTCCAGAACATCTGAACTAATTCATAGCTACACTAACTAAATGCACTGGGGTTAGTATCCCTGAATACCAGGAGAAGTAACTGAGACTCTTGCTTAGGGTAACACTGCTAATACGTCTCAGAGCCAGGACTCAAGTCCTCATCCAGCCCTCTTTCAAGTTTCGAAAAGTATACTGGATTGTTGTTGTTGTTCATCCTTCATTCTCAAAGACCACCAATGACATCATAAGGGTGATATCTTGAATTGGATTTAAGTGGGACAGGGCTGTGCAAAGTCATCAGCCTCACTCTCTCCTCCAGAGTCATCAGAGTCCAATGGCAAGACAAAAGTCAAGATGACCGGTGATGACCCAGACTGCATTGGAAAGCCTTTTGGGAAAGGCTTAAGAGATTCCACCCTAAAACAAAACATCCTTTGTGATGCAGGCTAAGTGCCTGTTCCTCTCTGGTTCTTAGTTTAGGTGTGAGCTTACATCATCTCTCATTTCGAGATGAAGGGGAACTTAGAGGGCATCTTAACAGAGTCACAGAATCCAAGAGCTAAAAGGCCACCCAGTCTAACTCCTAACTCCTGGCATGGCTGACCGGTGGGCATCCAGTCTCTGACTGAAAACCTCCAGTGGAGGGAAAACCCTCCACCTCCTGCAGCAGCCAGTTCTCCTCGAACAACTCTAATTGTTAGGATGTTTTTTGTTTTTCAAATTTGGCTCCTTGCAACTTCAGCCCATTGCTTCTAATTCTGCTTTCTAGAATCAAACAGTGAGTCATCCTTTCCATGTGACAGCCTTCAGATACCCTAAGACAGCTCTCTTGTCCCTCCCCAAGGCTTCCCTTCTTCACGTCATCTCCCTCATTTAAAATATGATGAGGCTGAGAACCAGAGAGGGGAAGGAGTTTGCCCAATGCCACACAGTTAGAAAGGAGAGGAGCTGGGACTATGCCGGAGCCATAACTAAGGCAGGGTAACTGGAGTTTTTCCCTAGGTAGCTGAAATTTACATGGTACTGATTGAACCATTGCAGGTTATCCTTCTTCCCCACCCCTTCAAGACCCAGTCAAATTGCACCTTATGCAGCAAGTCTTTCCTAGTCTCTCCCTTCCTCTCCCTACTGATGCCTTCCCCTCCCTACTGATGCTTTCCCCTCTCGGGTTATCTTCCATCTAATCTATATGTGGGGTAGCTAGTGCAGTGGATAGAGTACCAGTCCTGGAGTCAGGAAAACTCACCTTCTTAAGTTCAAATCTGGCCTCAGACCCCTGCTAGCTGTGTGTTCCTGGGCAAGTCACTTAACCCTGTTTGTCTCAGTTTCCTCATCTATAAAACGAGCTGGAAAAGGAAATGGCAAACCATTCCAGTAACTTTGCCAAGAAAATCCCAAGGGGGCTCACAATGAGTCAGATATGACTGAAATGAGAAAATAATGCAACAAATCCATATGTCTTGGACGTACGTAGTTATTTAGATACTATCTCCCCCATTAGACTGAGGAGCTCCTTCAGGGAAGGAGCTTTTTTTTTGGCTGTATTTTCATTGATCAGCACAATGCTTATTAGCTAAATTGATTGGAGGCCACGCCTCAGATGAGCTCCCCTTCGATCCCTTGACCTGCTCAGATAGCCCTCCCTCATCCCAGCCACAAAAATTCCTTCTGCTAATTCAAAACTAGCTCATTTGACTCAGAAATGCACAATCACAGAATTTCAGAATTGGAAGAGCCCTTAGTGGCCTTCTATTCCAATCCATAGCTGAAGAAGATTTCCCAACCCAGGGCTCCTGACAAGTGGTTATCTAGCCTTTGCCTGAAGCTCTCTAGTGTGATAGGGGACCCTCTACCTCCTGAGAAAGCACTTCTGCTTTGGGCAGCTCTTAATGCTTAGGATTTATTTTTCTTCCATTAATCTGTTAGAGCACCACTCAAAAGCCTTTGTTCTTTCCACTGTAAGACGTAGGGGAAGAAATAGATGATATCTAAGTCCTTGTGATTGTCTAATGAAATAAGAACGGATCCTATTTCTATAGTGGATAGGTTGATACTATAGGTGTAGTTGATGGAGTGCTAGGCCTGGGGTCAGGTTACTTGTTGTTGTTCGGCCATGTCTGACTCTCTGAGACCCTGTGGACCATATCACGTCAATATTATTCATGGAATTTTCTTGGCAAGGATACTGGAGTGGTTTGATATTTCCTTCTCCAGAGGCAAACAGAAGTTAAGTGACTTGCCCAGGGTCACACAGCTAGTAAATGTCTGAGGCTGGATTTGAATTCAGGTCTTCCTGACTCCAGGCGCAGTGCTCTCTATCCAGTGAGCCATCCAATCTGAGACACTTATTGGCTGTGATTCTAAGTCGAGTAACTGCTGTGTGCCTCAGTTTTCTCATCTGAAAAATGGGGATAATAATAACATTTACTTCCCAGAGTTATTGAAAGGACAAAATGAGACAATATTTGTAAAGTGCTTTACAAACCTTAAAGCTAGTATTTTATTATTATTATATCTATTTTATATTATGTTATGATATTATATTATTATAGTTGCTAGCTATTGTTATTATCATTATAGTAGGTATATAAAGAGCTTTTCTCATAGCCCTGTGATATAGGTGGCACAAGGATTATGACCATCATCTGGTCCACGTATGCAGCCCCATCCAGTAAAATGACTTTCCCAAGGTTATAAAAGTTGACAACCGGTAAAGCTGAGAATTGAATCCAAGTTTTCTGTCTCTACAACTAGCATTCATTTTGTTACTCTGACTTTCCTTCCAGTTAAGCTAAATCCTATCCCTTGTTCTTCTAGAAGGAGAGAAAAGCAGATTTCAAACTTCCTAATACACAGAGCTCTCTCAAAGTAGAAAAGGCTACCTTGGGAGGCAGTATGCTTCCCTCCTCTCTGGAAGTCTCCAAACAAAGGCCATTCATTCATCTATCCATTCATTTATCCATCCATCCACCCATTCATCCATCCATCCATCCATCCATCCATCCATCCATCCATCCATCCATCCATGCATCCATCCATCCATCCATCCATCTATCCATCCATTCATCCATCCATCCATCCATCCATCCATCCATCCATCCATCCATTCATCCATCCATCCATCCATCCATTCCGTATTTATAAAGCTAAATGTGCCAGGCACTGCATCAAGGCCTTGGACCATTTATTGAACATGTTAGAGGCAGCTGGGTGAGCAGTGGAAAGAGTGTTGTCCTTAGAGCTGGGAAGACCTGAATTCAAATCCCACTTCAAGCACTTAACTAGCTCGGTGATCCTGGACAAGTCATTTAGCCCATGTCAGGCTCCTCATTTGTAAAATGAGGAATACTTACAGCACTTATTTCTCAGGGTTGTTGTGAGGACCAATGAGATAATATTTGTTAAGCATTTAGCACAGTGCCTGGTACACATCAGGCACATAATAAATGTTGGTTTGTTTCTTTCCTCCCTTCCTTGTGAAGATCAAAGCACCATATAAATGATAACTATTTTGTTGTAAAGAATATGCCCAGATTATGGGCTTATGGCTTGGACTGGATATCCTTTCCCCTCAGGTCCCTTCCGGCTGTGAGGCTCTAGCTCTGACCTGGCAAGGCCTTGGAGGGTCGATTCTGGCCCCCGCAGGCGCTGCTTGGATATCTTGGCTACGTGATCCTGTATCCCTGATCCCAGGATGTCCGCTGCTCAGCTCACCCCCTTCCCAAGCTCAGAACCATCTGTCCATCTTATCTAGGTTCAAACTTCAGTGGTCCTGACCCATATCCTGAGATGTGTCCAGACAGGGCCGGCACCACTTGGGGGAAAGGTTTGCCATTCGCCCATCCCGCTCCAAGCTGCGCTGCCTTTTAAAATTCATATCCTGCCCTGGTTACTCCTAATTTTACCCTTAGGGACTCTGAATATTAAATATCTGCTCTAAAACGATGTTTCATGGGTATTCTTCAATCTGTTTCCCTGAGTCTCAACTCAGCTTAACTTACCAGTCCCAGGGAATCTTCTCCTTTATCCCAGGTTTGAGACTTCCAACTGACATCCCCTTCCCTTCTCCCCTGCTCAGGACCAGGGGGCACTCACCAGACTAACCTGGCATTTCTCCCTTCTCTGTACATGTGGGTGTGGGTGTGACCTGGCTCATGCTTATACAAAGCTGCTCATGGCTTCTGAGAGTCTGTGACCGTGTGCAGTGAGGTCATGTTTGTCTGTGGCTGTCCCTAGGTGCAACTGTCCACATATGCGTTTGTGTGCATCTGGGCATGACTGTGTCTCTGCTTTGCAGCTGTGTGTGATTCTGTGACTCATCCTTCTGACTTTGTGTGTGATTTTATGTGCAATGCCTTGAGTACATGTAAGGTCACACATGTAGATTGTATGTGCTGGCTCCCGAAAGAAAAAAGTAAAATGGAAAGAAGAAAGAAGGGAGGGAAGGAAGATTTCTCAAAAGAAAAGAAATGCTCTGACCTTACAGCAGACATACTCACACAGCTGTGCCCTGGCTCTTCTCACCTCGTCTTCCACCTCCCTCCCCCTGCCCAGGAAAGCCCCCGGCAGGTGGGGGTGGGGAGCCTACCACAGTGACTAGGAGCTGAGTAGGGTGTCACCTCCCTTGCCACCCACCCAGTGCCAGCCCCCCACACACACACACGTGTTCCCCCAGGCCTCTGGCTTCAACTCAGACAAGCAGATGTGGTGGGGTGGGGGGGAGGCGGAGAGTGGTAAGGGGGATGGGGGTGGGGCGAGATCTCCCCATGGGGGGTCGAGAGAGGGAAAGGTGTGGAGCCTGGAGTGCAGGGCTTCATCCTCAGGCTCCGGTGCCATCTGACAGGATTGGGAGATGCCAAGCTGGTGATGATTGTTCCCTGACTCCCCCACCCCCACTTGCCAGAGCCTGCCTGACATCTGCTCAGTCTAGTCTTGGCCTGTCCCAATTCACCCTTATCCTATCACCAACCCTCTCCTCCTGAGTCCCTTTTACCTCTCCCCCTCCCCCACTTCCTTGTGTTCTAAAGACACAGCTGACCTTTATAGACTCACAGACTGAGAAAACTGGAGATCTCAGATGTCAGAGTCCAACCCCCTCATTTTACAGATGGGGAACTTGAGGCTCAGAGAGGATACATGACAAACCCAAGATCACACAGTAACTTAGTGGCAAAAACAGGACCCCCAAATTTAGACCTACAAGGAAACAGAGATTAACACTCTCATTTTATAGAGCAGGCAGCCGAAACTTAGGGATGAGATGGAATTTACCCAAAGTCACAGCCTGCCCAGGATCTGAGTGTAGAACTTAGGGCCCTGGTACCCACATCTGGGCTCTTTCTGCTAGACCACTGAATAGGCCAAGCTCATAGGGAAAATCTCCAGCTGCTGGGTGGGTTGGTGAAGCCATCAGGCAATCCAGATGGAAGCAGGAGCCAGGGCGACTGGAGTGGCTTGAGCCAGCACTCCTGGACAGGGACCTCCGCCGCCCTGCTTACAGCCCAGACTAGGAGGAGAAGGAGGGTAGTGCTGAGATGACAGGGGCTATCTGTCCAGACCAGAAGAACGCTCTGCTCCTTGCTCATGTCCAAGTCCTGACACCTCCAGACAGACCTCTTACCCGGATCCCCAAATGGACTCTAACTCTAATGGTAATAAAAATAAATGTGTTATATGTGTATAACACATACGTTGATGTTTGCCAGGTGTTTTATGTAGATTATCTCATTTGATGTGACCCTTATAACAATCCCATGAGGCAGGTGCTATTATTACCCCCATGTTTGTTCACATGAGGAAACAGGCTGAAAGAGCTTAACTGGTCGGTATCTGAGATAGAATTTGAATCTGGATCTCCTGGATTCCAAGTCTGTTATTCTATCCAATATGCTATCCTAGTACAGCTAGGTGTGTGATGGCTAGAGAGCTGGGCCTGGAGTCAGGAAGACCCAAATTCAAATTTGACCTCAGACACACTAGCTGTGTGACCTTGGGCAAGGAATTTAATTTTTGCTTGCCTCAGTTCCCCTCTAAAATTGGGATAATAATAGCACCTACCTTAAAGGGTTGTTGTGAGGATCAAAAGAGATCATATTTGTAAAAAAACAAGTGCTTAGCATAACTCTTGACACATAGTAGGTGCTTAATAAATGCTTGTTTCCTTCCTGACTGAGTCCCTGGACCCACCTTTTTGACTCTCTCTGATTGGCAATATTATTCACTTCTGTGCAGAGGACTCCCAAATCTCCGTCTCCAGCCCTGACTTCTCTCTGAGTTCCAGATCTATACCAGACTGCCTATAGGACATCTCCACTTGTATCACAAGGCTATCATGTCCCAAACTATCTTTCCCCCTAAACTCGGTCCTCATTCTGACTTTGCTGTTTTTGTGTTTCTCCCACGTCTGAAACCTGGGAGCTCCAAATCAGTTCCCCATTCCCCAGTCCCTACCTCACCATTCCTTATTCTCATCCCCCTCAACCCTCCCCCCACAAAGTCCCAACTGAATGCTACCCACCCCTTTCACTGTGCCTTCTGAAATGCCTAACCCATAGGCAATAAGCTTCCCTTCATCCTAAATCTTTTCCTCTCCTATTCCGTCCATCTTCTAGCAATCACCAGAACCTGACTTCCCCTGATAACAGTCTACCTGGACACCCTTTCCAGTACTGCCTGCCCCTTGGCTCACTGATCAAGGTGGGGAAGTCGGAATATGCTATGTTCCCTATTGCTAATTTCAGGTTCTCCTCCTACCTCCATCACTCAGGAATCTCTTCTCCTTTGAGGTCCATGCTATTCATACGTACCACTCAATCAAAATTCTGGTAGCTGTTGGCTACAGACTTCCAGGTCACTCCTCTTCCTTCCTCAATGAGTTCAGTACCTGGCTCACGCTTTTTCTCTCCTCTCTAATTCCTTCCCTCAGACTTCAACATACATAGTGACTCTCCCTCAAATAGCCTAACTACTCTGTTACTCAGTGTACTCATTTTCCATGACTTGCCCCTTCACCCTACTTCAGTCTATTGGCTTTCTACCTTTTCCTTTGCCTTCCCTTGCCAAATCCTTCTCTTCATCCTCACCACAACCTCCAATCTCTGAAATCCTCAGTTACCTCCCAGGTCATTACCCCTGCACTAGTCACTCCCACCTCTTTCCCCTGTCTTGATCCTTTGGTGAATCAGTTCGTCTCTATACTGTCTCCTTTTCTTGAGTCCTTGGCCCCTTTTTATATCACCAGTTGTGCCCAGCCAAGCCTCAGTCTTATTTCACTCCCACCATCAGCTACCTTCACTCCTACATGTGTGCTGCTGCATGTAAGTGGAGAAAAATCATGCAATCCTTCTGACAAGGTCTACTACAAATGTATATCGCACAACCTCAACTGGGCCTTTATTGCTCCTAGGTAATCCTTCTATGCTTCCTTATCAATTCACTCTCCCAACTCTCCACAATGGCTCTTCCTAACCTTTTCATCCCTCCTCATGTCTTTCCCATCCCTAACTCTCTTAGTTGAGAAGCTTGCTTTATATTTTACAGAAAAAAAATGGAGGCCATTCACCATGACTCCCTCTTCTCTCCTCTTCCTCATCTCATATCACTCAGATACTATCTCTCCTCCTTCACCCCTGTCTCATGTGATAGCCTTACTTTTTACTAAGGTTAACGCCTCTACCTGCTCAAGTGGTCCCATTCTATCCCTTCTCCTCTTATTGAACCCCCAGCCCCCGTAATCCCACTCGCTCGCTTACCTTCCATGTCTCTGCATCTACTGGCTCCTTCCTTACTACCTATAAATATGTCCATGTCCTCCTCATCTTCAAAAAACCCTCATTTGATCCTCCCTGTTAACTATCCTATATCTCTTCTACCGTTAGTCACCAAACTCCGTGAAAAGGTCATAGATGCCTTCACTTTCTCTCCTCACACTCTCTTCTTAACCTCTTTCAATCCAGCTTCCGACCTTGTCATTCCACCAAAACTGCTCTCTCCAGTTACCAGTGATATCTTAATTGCAAATCCAATCGTCTTTTTCTCAATCCTTTTTTTTTGACCTCTCTGTAGCCTTTAACACTGTTGGTCATCCTCTTCTTGATACTTTCCTCACTCTAGGTTTTCAGGCCACCAATCTCTCCTGGGTCTTCTACCTATCTGACCTCTCCTTTTAAGTTTCTTTTGCTGGACCCTCATCTAGGTCATACTCTGCAACCACAGAGTTCTGTCCTGGGCCCTCTTCTCTTCTCCCTCGATACTACTTCACCTGGTGATCTCATCAGCTTCCATGGATTTAATTACCATCTCCCTACTGATGAATCTGAAATCTACCTATCTTGTCCTAACTCCTCTGGATGACCTCCACTCTTACATCTATAACCACTTTTCAGACATCTCAGACTGGTTGTCCAGTAAACATCTTAAACTCAACATGTCATTCCCTGCTAAACCCTCCCCCTCTCCTAATTTTGCTATTACTGTCTAGGGTAATATCATGCTCCCAAACCCTCAGGCTCAAAACCTAGGTGTCTCTACTCTTCTCCATCTCTCCTCCCACCCCCATATCCAATCTATAACCAAGGCCTGTCAACTTCCCCTTTGAAACATCTCTCAAATATGCCCTGTTATCTCCTCTGTCACCACCCATTAGATTGTAAATTCCTTGAGGACAAGGACTATCTTTTACCTCTTTTTGTATCCCCAGAATTTAGCACTGTGCCTGGCACATAGTAGATGCTTAATGAATGTTTATTAACTGACTGATTAGCTTTGACTCTTTCCTGTTCCTCAACTCATATATCTAAAATAGTTACTAGTGGAATATAAGCTCCTTGAGGGCAAAGACTGTTTCACTTTTCCATTAGTATCTCTATCACCTAGGAAAATGCTAGGCAAATAGTAGACAATAAACGAATTGTGTTGATTAATTACTGACTGATTGATTACCGAGTTCTGATGATTTTGCTGGTGATCCTTTGCATCCTTTCCCTCTGGTTATTTCCATGGCCACCACTCACCTGGACTAATGCAACAGTCTCCTAATAGGTCTTCCAGTCTTAACCTTATGCCCCCTGAAATCCATACCGATATCAGAATAATCTTTCTTATTTATAGGTGGAGAGAAACAGACAGACAGACAAACTCCTTTAAATTGCATGTAATAATTCTTTTGATTGGCTGCAGATTTCTTTCAGCAGGCTCTTCACCATTCCAGGGTTTGATGCAATCAACCCAATGGCACCCACACATCTGGAGAACCTAATCATCCACAGAGAATCTCCCTTCAAGTTGGACTCTATTCGGGATCTCCTCCTTCATCAATGGTATATGCCTTTGAACATTTATTCTATGCCTTGCCTGCTATTTATGACCAAACAGTCATTAAACAATGTTATCTCTAGTGTCATACCATTAAAGAAATCTTGAATAACTTTAACATGTGGATGCAAGTTTCCTTGTTGGAAGAAAGGCATTATTTTGATCTATTGAAACAAATGCTTTTTAAAATCAGCAAAACATAATATAGTGGGATCTTATATTCTCTACATCTCTTAGTCAAATGGATGATACTAATGTTGTGACCAGTTGATGACTGTCTCTTGCAAAAGTCTAACTGTTCTCTATCAATACACTTATAGAGAATGTCCTTGATACACATATAGGGATTTTCATACAAGTTGTATATGGATTTGAAAACAGGCATACAGGTTTTCAGTAAGATGACTAAATAGCCTACAAACTGCCATTTTGACATTAAGATCTGAGATCTTTTTTCATGCTTTGGTAACTTCTCCTTCAGACAACTGGGGAATCAATCCCTCAATATCCCCTTGTGTCACTTCTATCACAGATCACCTCTAGGTACATTTTGGTCTAATCCAGATGCTTTCCTCATCTTTGTTTTCTTGAGTGCCTGTTCTATCATCTCAATAACACATATAGAACTGTGATGTAGAATCTAAATGTGAAAGTTCTAACAACCTTGATGTTGAACCAAAGTTTGTTACGAAGAACTTTGCAGATACTTTCCATTTTTTGTTTTTGTTGTCCTCCATCCATTTTCATCCTTAAACGTCCTCTACATGATTTTGCTTAATTGGGTTTCTTGCCATACTTAAAAAAATGGGTCTTAAGCATCTAGAAAGAAACAATTCAAATATCATGGAGCCATACTTAGGATCACACAAGATTTAGCAGCTTCTATATTAAAGGATTGGAGGGCTTGGAATGTGATATTCTGAAGGGCAAAGGAGCTAGGATTACAACCAAGAATCACCTACCCTGAAAAACTGAGTATAATCCTTCAGGGGAAAATTTACCTTTAATGAAACAGAGGATTTTCAAACATTCCTGATGAAAAGACAAGAGCTGAATAGAAAATTTGACTTTCAAATACAAGACTCAAGAGAAGCATTAAAAGGTAAACAGGAAAGAGAAATCGTAAGGGATTCAATAAGGTTAAACTGTTTACATTCCTCCATGGAAAGATAACACTTCTAACTCCTAAGAACTTTATTAGGGAAGTTAGAAGGAGTATACATAGGCAGAGGGCACAAGTGGGAATTGACTGTGATGTAGTGGTATCTCAAAAAATAAAACTAAGAGATGAGAAGGAGGGGTGATCATGATGGAATGATATCTTTAAAATGAAATTAAGGGGTGAAATTAAGGTAAGAGAGATGCCCTGGAAGAAGTGGGGAAAGAGAGGAAATGAGGGTGAATTATCATATGAAAATGCACAAAAGAGCTTTTACAGTGGAGGGGAAGATGGGGAGGGGAGTGGACAATGCTTGAAGCTTACTCTCATCAGAACTGGCTCAAAGAAGGAATAAAATATACTCGGATCTGTATAGAAACCTGTCTTACCCTCCAGGGAAGTAAAAGAAGAGGAGAATAAGAGAAGGTGATGGATGGAAGGGAAGGTAGATTAGGGGAGGTGGTGGTCAAAGGAGGGACAAGATGAAAGGAGAAAGAGAGAAAGATAAATAGGGGAAAAATAAAATCAAGGGAAATACACAATAATCACAACTGTGAATAAAATTTTTTACAGCGTTTCTCTGATAAAGGCTTCATTTCTCAACTATATAGAAAACTGAGTCAAATTTATAAGAACGTAAGTCATTCCCCAATTGATAATGGCCAAAGGATGTGAACAGGCAGTTTTCAGTCAAAGAAATCAAAACTATCTATCATCATATGAAAAAATACTCTAAATCATTATCGATTGTTGCTGTCGTTCAACCATTTTTAGTTGTGTCTAACCCTCTGTGATCCAATTTAGGATTCTCTTGGCAAAGATACTGGAGTGGTTTGCCATTTCCTTCTTCAGCTCATTTTGTAGATGAGGAAACTAAGGCAAAAGGATTAAGTGACTTGCCCAGGGTCACACAGCTAGTAAGTGTCAGAGACCAAACTTGAATTCAAGATGATGAATCTTCCTGACTCCAGACCAGGCACTCTATCCACTTTGCCACCTAGCTGCCCTCACTTCACACACATTAATTAAAGAAATGCAAATTAAAACAATTCTGAAGTACCACCTTATACCTATCAGATTAGCCAACATGACAGAAAAGGAAAAGATTAAATATTTGAGGGGATGTGAGAAAATTGGGACAATAAAGCACTGTTGGTGTAGTTGTGAATTGATCTAACTATTCTGGAGAGCAATTTGGAACTATGCCCAAAGGGCTAAAAAACTGTGCATACCGTTTGACCCAGAAATACCTGGGCCATCTCCAGTTGTCCTGATGTATATCTGGTCACTGGACCCAGCTGACTCTGGAGGAGAAAATGAGGCTGGTGACTGTGTACAATCTTCCCTCACTCAAATACAACTCAATTGCAAGTCATGTCATCATCTCCCTGATATCTTCCAGAATAAAGGACAAACCATACAATCACTAGTAGGTCTGTATACTAAAGAGACTTTTTAAAAAAGGAAAAGGACCTACACATACAAAAATATTTATGGCAACTCTTTTTGTGGCAGCAAAGAACAGGAAATTGAGGGAATGCATATCAATTGAGGAATGGCTGAACAAGTTGTAGCATATGAAAGTAATGGATTACTATTGTGTTATAAGAAACAATGAGCAGGATACTTTCTGAAAAACTTGGAAAGACTTATATGAATTGATTCAGAGTGAAATGAGCAGAATCAAGAGAACATTGCACACAGTAACAAATATATTATAAGTTGATCAGCTATTAATGACTTACCTATTCTTAACAACACAAAGATTCAAGACAACTCCAAAGGACTCATGACGAAAAATGCTAACCACCTCCAAAGAAAGAACTAATGAAATCTGAATGCTGATAAAAGCATACAATTCTTAAACTTTATTTTTCTTGTGGTTTTTTGGTCTGTGTTTTCTTTTACAACATGACTAATATGGAAATATGTTTTGTGTGACTGCACTTGTATAACCTTTATCAAATTGCTTGTTTTCTCAAGGAGGGGAGAGAGGAGCAAAGGAGGAAGGAAGGGAATTTGGAACTCAAAATTTTAAAAAATTAATGTTAAAAATTGTTTTAACAAGGAAAAAAATTATAATAATAAAAATAAAAATAGGCCTTACCCCAAAATGGGCCTTCCCCCCTAACTATTTTCCTCTCTCTATTTCCCCATAAAAATGAGATGATACTGTACAAACCTTCCACCAGCCATCTCCCCATGATTTTATAAGCACAGTTATATTCTAAACTGATGCTGCCTTTGGTGGTCATATCTCCCTTCTTGGCAAATAAGTCAAACGTTTTCTTACCAAAAAGATTTTTAGGGCTCTTTTGATCTCCTACTTATGGTAATTGATTTACATCAATTAAACTTCTGTATGAAATTATTATGGTATGTATCTATATCCTTTCTTCTATCAATTACTAATATTTCATTATTAATAACATATTTGAAAAAGTCAAGATTTAGTTGTCCTAACAAAGATATATCTAGTTCTCATTTGGTCCTTTCTTCTAGTTTGCTACTCATTTCTATTTACCACAACAAATCAGTGCTCTCTATACACAGACAGCTGGTTCAAGAATAACTCCCACCTCAGTAATGAGCCATTTTCAGTCTATTAAAGTGTAATCAATTTTTATTTTTTGTGATGTGAATTGGAGCTTTTCATATCAATGCCTACTGATAATTTCTCTAAGAAGATATTTATGATATAGAGGTGTGAGGCTTTCATGTAGTCTAGTCGTCTTTGGCCTCTCTCATTCCCCATTCCTGACAAATGGTTTCCAATATATTTCTTGACATCCTCATGTACTCCACGTTTTCATTGAGTCACTGAGTATCATGATGTATGCTGATTTAATTTGGAGAGGCCTATCAAGTTCTTTATAAAATTTCTCTACCATTTCATCCTCTGTAGTAGGTGGTGGTAGATAAGTTGCAATTGTGTTCATGGTGGTCTTTTGGCAAATATTTGCCATGAAAATTGTGATGTAAGATGACTAAATATCCCATAAAATGATATTACTTATAATTTTGGGGAGGAAAGTAAAACCAACTCTGCCAATTCCTTTATTGGCACCATCAAAAAGAACCTGTAAGACTACCTTCCAGTTAGCCGTAATTTCTTTCTTTCTTCTGGCTTCATTTGTAGTGAGGATCTTACATGGATACTGACACAATTCAGGTTTTCTAGCAGCACATTTTTTTCATTGGCCATTGGACAAGGGTCTCACTCTTAGAGCACCAATAGCCAAAATAAAGTGTTTAGGTAGTCTAAAAACTGATTATCAGCACTCCTTAGAGCCTATTCCATTGTTCTGCCAACGTTGCCGCAAAGGGGTGCTACAGAAGACTGAGAGACATTTTGGATTCTTTTTCACGGGTTGCTGTAACCAAAGAATTCGACCCCAGTAAGCTAGCCTACTGGTGGGGAACCTCTCCAGAGCTGAGTAGCTCAAGCCTCAGAAAGCAATTTCTCAGCTTGTTGCTATACTATAAGCCCTTCCAGTACGACAGAACCTGCCAGAGGTTGTACTTTGCTGCCTTTGCCTTTGGAAGCCAAGGGTTAATTCCATGGGACAATGAAGTCAGAGCAGGCTGTGGAAAGAAGACAGAACAAAACTAAGACTAGCTCCACCTTCTTTCTTTCTTTTTTTTTTCTGCCTTCATTCTTTTTCCCATCCCACCCTGAGCAATAGCCCTATCTCTTCTTTGAGCTTCCTCTTCCTTCCGCCCCAACTGAAGTCCTTGATATAGGTGTCTGGAGGAGACAGTGAGGCTGATGACTTTGCACAGCTCTTCCTCACTTAAATCCAATTCATTAGCCAGTCAAGACATCACCCTCCTGATGTAATTGGTCTTCTTTGGGAATGAAGGACGAGCAACAGCAATGTCTCCGATGTAGCTAAAAACAAAACAAAACAAAGCCATGAAAAAAAAAACCCAAGCATTTGTGTAACCCTTCAATCTATTACCAGCCTCAGCCCTTTCTGAATTTTGGGACATGAGATGCTATTGTCATAGGTCTGTACTTTGCTTTTGAGGGACAGCTAGTTGACATAGTAGAGATTGTGCAGGGCCTGGAGTCATGAAGACCACTCTTCATGAGTTCAAATCCAGCCTCAGACACTTTCTAGGGCAGTTGGTGGCACAGTGGATAGAGCCAAGCCTAGAATCAGGATGACCTGAGTTCAAATCTGGCCTCAGACATGTCCTAGCTGGATGATCCTGGACAAGTCACTTAACCCTGATTGCCTCACTTTCCTCACCTGTAAAATGAGCCGGAGAAGGAAATAGCAAACCACTCCAGTATCTTTGCCAAGAAAAACCCAAACAGGGTCACAAAGAATCAGACAGGACTGAACAAAGAACTCATGCTTTTGTTGTCATTCTCTGTCACCCGCTTTTACTTGTCTTCTGCATGTGCTTTTTAAAAATGTAAGAGAATTAAGACTCTTTAGTCAAATACTCCTTTCTTCCTCATCAAATTTATTTCTCTTTGTGCCTTCAGAGTTTCATTCTTCAGAGCCTGTTATACACCCATGTCTTTGTACACGCTGTCCCAGAGTGTTCCTCCTTTTCTGCCTCATGGCTTTCCCAGCTTTCTTCATGTCTCAGCTTGAAGCCTTCCCAAGAGGCTTTTCCACGTCTCCCCCGATGCTAATGCCTTTCTTTCTAAGAACACCTTCCATCTGTTCTCTATACATCTTGTATGTACCTAGTTATTTCTATCTTCGCCTTCCCCCGTTAGACTGTGAGCTCCTTGAGGGCATGGACTATTTTTGCCTTTCTTTGTATCCCCAGAACTTGGCACGGGGCCTGGCACAGGGCAAGCATTTAATAAGTGCTTGTGGACTGACTGACACTGAATGACTGGGCCATTTCAGGCCGTGGGATCTGACCCACCCTTTGTTTAGACCCTTGGGAGTCCGCTCTTCCAAAATCTAGCATGTAAGCGGGACTACTCCCAACCTTCCTCTCCTTTTCTATCACAAATTCTGAGATGAAGGAGTAACTCTACCTCACCCCCAAGGTTCCCATCATTTCCATCCTCGTTAGTGAGAATCAGATTCAGAACAGAAGTTCATTACCGTCGTCAGCTTCACTGACATAAAGCTCGAAAGTGTGCTAAGTGCTTGGCATATATTATCCCCTTCACAGTGATACTCTGAGGTAGATATTACAGTTATTATTATCTCCCTTTCACAGATGAAAAAACAGAGGCTAGAGGAGGTAAGTGACATGCCCAAGGTCACACAGGTATCAGAGGCAGGATCAGAGTATTAGCTCTTCCTGACCCCACATCCAGAATTTGACCTTGTATTTTGCTTCTCTGCAAGGTGTTGTCAGGAAGCCACTTTGCAAACTCCCAAATGCCATAAACTACAGCTAGCATTTACATAGCTCTTGAAGCTTTGCAAAGCATCTTATATATGTTAATTCATTTGATGCTCACTCCCAGCAACCCTGTGAGGGAGATGCTAGTATCACCTTGATTTTACAGATGAGAAAATTGACACCTAGAAAGACTGTGACTTGTCCAGAGTCACACAGCTAGTTAGTATCTGAGGCAAGATTTTAACTCAAGTTTTCCTGAGTTCCTGACGTAGAAATGGAAGTTATTATTAGAGGTTTTCTTTTCCATCACTGTCTTTCCCTGAGCATTACTGAACATGTAGCAGGCCTAGAAATAGTGTTTTTTCATTGAATTGGTAAAGACGCAGAAGGAGAAAGAGACAGAGAGTGAGAGGTACAGAGATGCAAACAGACAGCGCGTAGGAGATAGGAAGACAGAGGGACAGCTTGTCCAGAGTCTCGTCCCAAGTTCTGCAACCACATCCTAGAGCGTACAAGACAAGGATGCTAACCTCCAGCAGCTGGTGGGATATGGTGGGGAGGCAATGTGATGCAGTAGAAGGATCTGGGGGCAGATGACCTAAGTTTGAGTCCTACCTCTTTGACATTCTAGCTATGTGATGGAAGTAAATCATTTCTACGGGCCTCAGTTTCTTCTTTTGTAAAATGAGGGCATTGGGTTCTGTGATCACTGGTGTTGGCCCTTCTAGATACCTCTACCACACCCTTGAGTGTGTGCATGCTTTTCAGGTCCTGGGGCAAGAGGAAAAAGATTTTCTGGGGATAGGGATGGGTGAGGAAAAGTAGCTGTAGAAAGGCTGAGTCAGAACTGGAGTGGGTCAGGGGGATTCATCCGTCCTCCTCTGATCAGTCCTGCAAAATTTCCTTTGAGAGTATATTCCAAGACTGAGTGATCCCCAGGGCTGGAGGGAGGAGTGGATGTTCTAGTTCCACAAAGGCAGGGAAGGGGGAGGCAAGGGGCAGGTCAGGGTATTCTGGGACATCCTTTCCAGTAAAGACCTCATTGGCTTATAGACAGGGCCAGAAGGGACCATAAAGATCACATAAATATCTATGTACCCAGCTGAAGTGCTGGTCCTTCATTGACAACTGCCTATTGGACATCTCAAAGAGGACATCCAATTGGCAGCTCAAAGTAAATACATCTAAAACAGAACTCATCATTTTTTCCCTCTTCCAAACTTTGCTATTTCTGGCAAGGATATCACCATTCTTCCTGACAGCCGAGTTAAAAACTTTGGTCATGCTCAAATCCTCACTCTTCCTTACTCCCCATATACAATCAGTTGCCAAATTTTGTCATCTCTGACTCCATAATATCTCTTGCATCTGTCCCCTTTTTTCCGCTCACAAGGCACTCCTCACCTCTGGCCTAGATTAGTGCTACATCTTCCTAATGTGTCTCTCTATCTCAAGTCTCTCTCCATTCCAACCCATTCTCCCACAGCTGCTAAAGTGATTCGGGCCATGGCGCTCCTCTGAGGATAAACTCTACTGGTTCCCAAGGTTCGAATACAAACTCTTCTGTTTAGTATGTAAAGTCCTTCAAAACCTGTTAATAAGCCTTTTACTCAGCTAAGCATTTGATCAACAAGCAGTTACTGAGCATTTGCTACATGCCAGACTCTGGGTTAGGTGCCGGGGATCCAAAGACAAAAAGGAAACAGTCTCTGTCCTCAAGAGGAAGACAACAGGCATACATATAAATATATACAGAATATATAATATATAAAATATATATAATACTATATATATATATACATATATATATATAGAAAGGTAGGGTAATATATATA
>CM053622.1:73724564-73866254 GCA_028646595.1 Phalanger gymnotis | reverse complement strand
TATATATATATATATATATATATATATATATATATATATATATATATATATATATATATATATATATATATATATACATGATTATATTTGAGATCATAAATTTGGCCTTCCTACTACAGTTGCTCTCCAGAATGGTTAGATCAGTGTACAAAGGAGAAACAATTCTTTTTTTCTCAGAAAGATAAGTTTATTAACAATAATGTGCAGAGCTGTTAATAAAGTGGGTCAAACTGGCCCCCTCAGCCACCATGATCAGATGGGGAAAAAAACAACTTTACTGAGATAGGAAAGGTGGTTTGGGGATTGCCATAATTGGATACAATTGGGAAAGGTGGGTTGGCCTTCAGACATGGATGATCATGCCCCTCTGCCGTGTAAGAAATGCTAATTGCTATTTGGGCTTCAACTTCTTCTAGTATTATTTTTTTGTTTTTTTATTAAGATTTTTTTATTTTTTAGTTTACAACACTCAGTTCTGCATGATTTTGAGTTCCAGATTTTCTTCCCCCCTCTTTCCCCTACCTCCCCAAGATGTCATGGAATCCAATATATCTTCTACATATAACTTCGCAATAAACTTATTTACACAACAGTCAAGTTGCAAGAATTATGACCAATGGAATGAATCATGAGAAAGAAGAAACAAAACCAAAAAAAACCCCAACAAAAACAAAAGAGAAAAAAAAAGGAGAGCAAACAGTGTGCCTCAATCTGCATTCAGACTCCATAGTTCTTTCTCTGGATGTAGATAGCTCTCTCCATCATGAGTCCTTTGGAGTTGTCTTTGAATCTTGTATTGCCGAGAAGAGCAAAGTCTATCAAGGTTAGTCACCACAGAATCAATATATCTGTGGTTGTGTATAATGTTCTCCTAGTTCTGCTTCGCTCACTCAGCATTATATCGTGTAGGATTTTCCAGGTTATCATGAAGTCCGTATCTTCTCCATTTCTTATAGCACAATAGTATTCCATTACATTCATATACCACAACTTGTTCAGCCATTCCCCAATTGATGGGCATCCCCTTAATTTCCAATTCTTTGCTACCACAAAAAGAGCCACTATAAATATTTTTGTACATGTGGGTCCTTTTCTCACTTGTGTGATCTCTTTGGGATACAGCCCTAGAAGTAGTATTGATGGGTCAAAGGGTATGAACATTTTTATAGCCCTTTGGGCATAGTTCCAAATTGCTCTCCAGAATAGCTGGATCAGTTCACAACTCCACTAGCAATGTAACAGTGTTCCAATTTTCCTCTCCAGCATTTATCATTTTCCTGTTTTGTTATTTTAGCCAATCTGACCGGAGAGATGTGGTACTAAAGAGTTGTTTTGATTTGCATTTCTCCAATCAGTAGTGATTTAGAGCATTTTTTCATATGCCTATAGATATCTTTAATTTCTTCAAGAGAAACAATTCTAATGAGAAAGGAGGGGGCCCGTCTAAAAGAACTGATGTCACTATATAGCCAACTCTCAAAACAACCTACTTTTTTGTTTTTGTTTTAGACATATAGAGAATATGGAAACAAAGACAGGTAATGGAGGATGAATACAAAAGCATGACATGGTCTAATGACAATAGCGCCAAGCATAGCTAAAGCTTAGGATAAGCTGAGGCTTGCAAGGAAAGATAACTATAAAAAGGGGTATATTAAAGCTATATTGGTGTGGGGAGGGGGAAAGAAGCATTCAGGAAAGACTAGGACTGCTGCTTGGGTGGATCACATAGATCTGTGTATCCATCTGCACAGAGATGATAAACCCAAGGGAGTTAATAAAGTCATCAGGTAAAAAGGTAGAAAGAGAAGAAGAGAGGCCAGTACAGAACCTACAGTTAGGAATCATAATAATTCATCTTCTCAAAATCACAGAAACACTGCTGTCCCCTAAAAACAGTGTAGTCCTGCCCCACCTCCCCATTGTTTGATGTATCTTCTCTTCTTGGTCCTCAGTGTCTCTTTCAGGCTCTCTCCTACCATCTCCATTTGGCAACATCTCCTACCTTACCCAATTATAGGGGCTGTTATTTACCACTACCACCCTTGCCCCCTGAGGTGACTCCTTTCTTAAGGAGTTCAGCGTCTGACTTTGTATTTGGAGACTTCACCTAACATATTGATGCCCCCTCAAATACCTTTGTGTCCCAGCTCATCCACCTCCCTCACCTCCTATGGATTGCACCTTTACTTCACCTCAGCCACACACAGGGGTGGTCATACCTTTGATTTCATCATCACCCACACCCACAAGTGTATCACTTCTACAATCCAGAACTCCAAAATTCCTCTCTCTGATCATAACTTCCCATCCTTCCAGATTTCCCTGTGCCTCCTTCCTTCTAAACAGGAATTTATTGAAGCCAGCTCACCCCAGCTGAGAGAGCCAATTGTGAAATTTTCAAAATGACAGTAATAGCAATATTGTAATGATGGTCAACTGTGAAAGACTTAGCTACTCCAATCAAGACAATGATCCAAGACAACTCCAAAGGACTCAAGATGAAAAATGCTATCCACCTCCAGATGGAGAACTGAGGAACACTGATTACAGATTGAAACACACTTTTTCACTTTATTTTTCTTGCTTTTTTGCAACATGGGTAATATGCAAGTATGTTTTGCATGACGTCACATGTATATTTGATATATTACTTGCCTTCTAAATGGTAAGGGGAGAGAAAGGGAGAAAGGGAGAGAATTTGGAACTCAAAAAGATTTTTTAATGAATGCTAAAATTAATTAATTAATTTTAAAAAACCCAAAAGATAAATTGAATTGAAGATATGACTGGAAGCCAAAAAAATTTTTCAGTGCAAGCATTTACATCTCAGAAATTGGCAATCACTACAAATCAAGGCTTGATTTATTGTTGTGTTGATTGTCTAGACTTAAGAAAGTGACAGGGAAAATGCTAATAATGCAGAATACATTTAAATGTGTTGGGGGGAGGGGCATCTTTTCTTAGAAAGCCAGGGGCTAAACATTTACTAAAACTATCAGCATTCCGACTTCAGCCACCCCAAAGGCAGGAGGCGGCAAAATAGAGAAAGTGGATTTGGAATTAGGAAGAATGGAGTACAAATTCTGCCTCTAGCAGTTAGTAGCAGTGTGACTCTGAGCAAATCCCTTAACTACCCTCAACCCCAGCTTCCTCACCAATTTTTTTAATGGTGATAAGAATAGCACCTCTGTTGTGAAGAACAAATGAGATAACATATGTAAAGTACTTTACAGACCTGAAAGCGCCATATAAATAGTAGCTATTGTGTTCATTGTCACTCTCCGGCCACCCTACTCATCCCGACTTTCCCTTTTTGAGGCAATTGGGATTAAGTGACTTGCCCAGGGTCACACAGCTAGTAAATCTCTGAGGTCAGATTTGAACTCAGACTCTAGGACTGCTGCTCTATCCACTGCACCACCTAGCTGCTTCTCTGCTTTTCCTTTCTATCAACTTGCTCTGGTCTCAGCTTCTCCATACCAAATCTTTAGGATTTAACAACCTGAAACCGTACTTGACCTCCTTGGCCCCATTGTCCTATGGATGTCGCTCCCTTTTCAAACCTCAGCCCTGAATTAATCCCACGCTCTGCCTTTTCTTCTTTAGCTCCAGGGCTGCTGAACAATGCTAGAGGAAGTTGGTGGCTGTGTGGGCTGAGTCCACCTCCAAAGTTTGTTACCCAGTCTCCACTGGACACTCATTGCTGCAGAATAACTCTTTTCTTCTTTCCTGATTGAAGCCTATATCTCTCTGCCCACGACAGCTGATTAAAGCTTCTCTTCTCTTCTCAAAGCCTTCCACATTATTATCCTCTCCCTTCTCTCTCAAGCAAAGACCTTGCCGCATGCTTCACTTAATAGATAGATAGATAGATAGATAGATAGATAGATATAGATAGATAGATAGATAGATAAGCAAGCAGATAGATAAATAAACAAATAAATAAGCAAATGAATGAATGAACGAACAAATGAACAAATAAATAGATGAATGAATGAATGAAGACTGTTGGTGGAGAGCTCCCTCTCCTCCTCAGTTCCACACTGGAAGCACCTCAGAATCATGCCCCATCCTCTCTTCTTTTGCTTCTATCTCAGAGAATGAGACAGAAGACATCAAGCTGGTACCAGAGGCTTTGGTCTCATCCAATATCATTCATCTACTTTGGCAGCCTACCCCTCCAACCATGCTCTTTTGCTCCCTAATTTTCAATCTCTCTTCCACCGGCTCCTATCCTGCTGCCTTCAAATGTGCCCAGTTTTTCCTCATCCTTAAAAAACCAAAAAAAAAAAAAACCCAAAACCCTTTGATTTGACCATACATACAATGTGCTCAAGTTATAGAGGGTGGAAATCCGAACCCGGAGCCAGGAAGACTTGAGTCTGAGTACTTTCTCCCGAACACTTACCAGGTGAGCGACTTTAACCTTTGTCAACCTCAGTTTCCTCATCTGTAAAATGGAGATAATAATAGAGCATACTTTATAGGATTGGTGTGTGGATAAAGTGAGGGAATATACGTAGTGTTTGACAAACCTTAAAGTGCTACATAAATATTAGCTATTAATGTTATTATTATTATTAGTGCTACATCTCTCCTCCCTTTTATAGCCAAATTCCTAGAAACAGCTGCCATCATTCATTGCTTCTAAATTCTTCACCTCCATTAGCTTCTCACCACCTTTCGGTCTGGCTTCTGTCTCCACCGCTCAGCTGATACCACTCTCTTCAAGGTCACCAATGATCTAATTGCTAAATCCAAAGGCCTTTCCTCAGTCCTCTTCCATCTTGACCTCTCTGTTGCACTTGACACAGTTGACCCCTCTGTTCTTCTGGATACTCTTTCCTACTTGGGTTTCGGTGACAGTCTGTCCTTTTGCTCTTTCTACATGTCCACTCAATCCTTCCCATTCTCTTCGATAGGGTCATCATCATCCTGGGCATGTCCCCTAGGCCTAGGTGTACACCATAGCTAGCTCCATGGTGGGCTCTCTCTCTCCTTCCTCTCTCTCTCTCTCTCTCTCTCTCTCTCTCTCTCTCTCTCTCTCTCTCTCTCACACACACACACACACACACACACACATCTCTTTAGGTCTCACAGCTTCAATTTTATGGAGTTGTGGAATTTAAGAGTTGGAAAGAACTGCAGTAGTCATTTAATCCAGCTCATAGTTAAAAGGAATACCCACTAAAGTATACCTGACAAGCAGTCATGCAGCTGCTCTCTGAAGACCTCCAAGGAGGGGGCACCCCTCCCCCTAAAGTCCAACCCATTTTTGTACAGTTTGAATTGTTGAGAAACTTTCCATGACATCAAGCCTAAATTGGCTTCTTTGCAGCATTCACCTGTTGTTCCTCTAGGGTCAAACAGAACCAGCTTAATCCCTCTTCCATATGACAAACCCCCCCCCTTCCCCCATTCCCCTACTCCCCTGCCACGTGCTGGTAAATATTCAACAATCAGCCTTCACACCAAAAAAAAAAGTTTAATTTATATTACTTACGTTTTCTTCATTGCAATCCACAATAAATGGAGCTCTGGTTTATAGCATGTGAGATTCCCAAGATATAACCATTCACACTGAAAATTTAACAATCAGCTTTCAGGGCAGGTAGGAGCAGGCTTTAGCACTCCCTCTCCCCAAAGTCTATGCACCATCCAAACTAAGCCAAGCCACCCTATGTTCTTGTACTGCCCTCTCCCAATTAATTCCCAACCTTTTTCTTTTCATTCTTTGGCTTCGAGACACTGCCTGAAGCTTTCTCCTGGTCTTGATAACACCCTCCTCAAATTTCTTATAGCACTTTACTTGGATTCTTCTTTGTACTTGTCTGGTGTGTGTGAACATGGAGTGTTTGAGACATTCCCTCATTAGACTGTAAAGATCCTGAGGGCAGAGTCTGTGGGGAGAGGTAGTTCTGGACGTGGAATCAGGAAAACCCAGCTTCAGATACCGCTTCAGACACTTACCAGCTGTGCGCCCCTGGGCTAGTCACTTAACCTCTCCAAGGCCTCAGTTTTCTCAAGTATAAAATGAAGGGGTTGGACTTGATGGCTTCTAAGTTTCCTTCCAGCTCTAAATTTATATGCTATGATCTATCTGTGTAGCCTCCACATGAGCGCATAGTAGGTTCTTTATAAATATTCCTCAAATGAATGAATGTTTGTTGACTATTCCCCACTCCCTCCCTCCCTCACAGATTATTGTAATGAAGGTTACTCTGAAAACCTTTAGGAGCCATATAAAAGTGAACAGCTGTTACTGGAACCAGGAAGACTCAAGTCACAGTGGGCATACAAGTCCACTCCAGGGACATCTCCAGGGCTAAAGTCAAGGCCACAGAAGAATTCACAAGGGGTACAAGAGGGAAGAGGGGGTGAACCATCAGTGAGATCACCTTCCGTAAGGAAATATAATGTTTTCATATTAAATATTTTTTGGAGGCAATTGGGGTTAAGTGACTTGTCCAGGGTCATAAAGCCAATAAGTGTCTGAGGCTGAATTTGAACTCAAGTCCTCCTGACTTCAGGCCTGGTGCTCTATCCAGTGTGCCACCTAGCTGCCCCTGAAATATAATGTTTTGTATAGGGGCAGGAACCAATTCTAAGTCATGGCTATATAAGGCCTTCAGGATGAAAGAGGGCAGGAGGAGCATTTGGGTGGATCAGGGAATGGTGGGTAGGTGGGGAGAAGCACAGCCCCTAATACTTCATCTCATAACTCTGAGACTGATACTCAGCCCCAGCAGCTGAGTCTATAGGGTGCTAAAGTTGAGTATGGAAGACCTGAGTTCAAATCTTGCCTCAGACACTTACTATGTGATTCTGGGCAAGTCACTTGACCCATCGCCTTCAGCCTCAGGTCCTTAATTTGTAAAATATGGATAATAACAGCACCTAATTCCCAGGGTTGTTGTGAGAATCAAACCCTGTGTGATATATGTAAAGCCCTTTGCAAATCTTAGAGCACTCTAGGAATGTTAGCTGTTATTCTGTAAGGAGCGGAGGACACAAAGACCCATCTCGTGGGGAGAGACAGACCCCATGAGCCCAGCAAAAGAGTAAATGGATAGTCCGCGTGCAGTGGGGTTAACCAGGGAAGACTTCGTGCAGAGGGTGAGCTTTGGAAGAAAGGAGAGGATATGGAACAAAGAAAGAGAGAAAGGTAGGAATGGTCTGTGAAAAAGAAATAGGAAGGAGCGGGTCACTTATAAAAAGGAGCTTAAGTTGTCACAAGAATGTTGGACGTTTCGAATGCTAGGACCAAAAACTTAGCTTCGACCACAATAGGGAGTCACAGTAGATACATCAGTATAGTGTTGAAGGGGAGGGGCAAGGGGCGGGGGCGAGACCAGACCTCCATAAGGAGTATGTCACATCTAGCCCACAATGGAAGACCAGGCCTTGAGAGAGAGGGGGGTCCCTGACATTGTGGTGTTTAAGCAGAGGCTAGAGAGAGAATCAGTGCACAAGGCAGGAGGTGTTAGACTCTAGGCCCTCTTAAATCTCCGAATCTAAGATCTTATCGATCTCAAATGTTGTAATTCCAATACCCCGTGTTTCTAAGATGCCAACTCTAATATTCTATTACTCTAACATTCCAAGGTTACATTCCTGAGATTCTGATCCCAGTGGTCTCCCCAGTAGAATGGAAGCTCCTTGAGGGTAATTCATTTTCTTTGTATATTCATCATCGAAACCGTAGCCTGGCACTTAGTAGGCACTTAATAAATGATGAATTCATTGACGTCAATGATTCTAAGTGTTGATTACTCTGTGATTCTCAAGCTCTATCCACAGGCCATGATAAAAAGCAGGCTGGGTGTCTCAAAGGCAGAGGAAGGGGTACAGAGCAGGGGGTGGGGTTAGGGGATGGGATGGTCCTATGGGGGGTTGCCTAGGGCAAAATGGGGATTTTGCCTGGGGCCACCAAAGGAATCTGGTTTTGTTGAGGTTAGAGGTTTGTGGTCAAGGCAGTGCTGAAAGTCAGATACAATTACTCAATCTCTGCATCATAATTACAGCAAATGGGCCATTAAAGGGAAATTATCATCAATATGATATTAGCCGACAGTGGGAAATGAAGAAGGAAAAGTGCTTATTCTCCTATTGTCTCCTTAATGGAGACATCTTTGAGACAGAGGGGCCTCTGGAGTCATCAGGCCTACCCCCTGCCCTAGCCCTTCCCCCACCAGCTGAGCCTGAGACGGTCCCGAGATACCAGCGCTGGGCCTCAGCAGGGATGGCCAGCCCAGACTCCTTGGAAGCTGCCTGGGTACACCATCTGTCATGGATCCTCCTTCAAGAATGCCCGACCCTGCCTCCCTATCTTGGGTCTCACTTCCTAATCCCAGGGACTGCCAGTAGCTCATTGTGGTGTGACTTTGGGTGAAATTCTTTCCCCTCTTTGGTCTCCATGTTCTTTGTCTCTAAACTGGGGATGGATGGGGATTATATCTGATGGTCTCTAAGAGTTCTGCCCAATGATTCTAAGCAGCACTCATCAGAGTACACTAGTCACCTTCCTCCCTCCCCAAACCCTGCTCCTTCAGCTTGTGGGCTCACAGTCTTTCTCCCTGCTCCACAAGCCGAGGAACCACGGAAGCTTAGGGGGTCAGCTAGTCTAAATCACCCCCAAACAAATGTCTGTACAACCTCTGCATGAAGACTTCCAGCGATGGGGAGCTTGCTACTCGGTGAGCCAGCCCATTTCACTTTTGGACAGCTCTTATTACTGGGGAGTTTTTCCTTAAGTTGTGCCAAAATCTGTTTACAGGGAGTATGGAGTAAGTTGAACTCCCTCCATGCATTGCTCCTAGTTCTGCTCTTTGGTCCAAGAAGAATAAGACCAATCCCTCTTCCAAGTTATAGTCTTTCAAATATTGCAAGATAGCTATCATCTTTCCCCCTTCCCGACCCTCCACTTCCTTCCCCAGTCTTTTCTCTGGGCTAAACATCTGAGTTCCTTCAACTAATCCTTAATGGCTATGACTTCCAATCCCCTCCTTGTTCCAGTTGCTCTCCTCAGGATGTACTCCAGCTTGCCTATATTTTTCTTAAAATGAAGGACCCCAAACTGAACAGAATGCTTGAGACGAGCTTGCTTGTTTGTATAGACTTCTACTTGTGCCCCCCCATTATGTGAGGTAAGTTTCCCCCATTCCTCCCCTTTCCTTCCTTAGTGTATCCTTTCCCCTCTCCCTTTCCTTTATTTTTCCTTTTGTTCATCAAAACATAATAAAAATCACTCCCAGTCACTTTATCTTAATTGGCCCTTCTGCCATTTCTGCTGACATTATGATTTTCAGGGGCTGCTTGTATCACTCCCCTCCCCATTAGAATCTAAACATTTTATCTGTATAAAGTTTTTTTCCCCAATTGCTCACTTGCAATTTCCTTTTTGCATTTCTCTTCACTCTATACTGTACCTCAAAATTTCTACTCAGCTCTTGCCCTTTCATCAGTAGTGTTTAGACATTATTTCATTAATGGTCCATTTCCCCCCTATCAGGTTATATTCAATTTTCCTACCTTGGGCAAGTCACTTACTTAACCTCTGTCTACCTCAGTTTCCCCAAATGCAAATTAGGAATAATGATAATAGCACCTACCTTGCAGGATTGTTTTGAGATTCAAAGGGCATATTCGTAAAGCACTTTGCACAGTGCCAGGCACACAGAAGGCACTTAAAAATGCTTGCTTCCTTCCTTTCTCCCCTTGCTAAGTCCTGCTCCTCTGTTCTAGTACTCTATCCCACGCATTTTCCCTTCTAGACAAACTGGGGCCCTGGGTCACTTCCTTCCCCCACGTGTCGGGGTTCAGTGCTGAAGGACAGAGCTCTCTGCTTTGGGATGGAGTTGCAGTCCCTTGAGGGCAGCAAGGTAAGGGGGTAGAGGAGAGATATGTCAAAGAGGACTGGATTCCAAACCAGAAAGAACTTCCGACTCAATAAACACGGGGGCAGCGAAAGCTTGACTCACCTTTTCTAAGAGGTCAGGGTCCCCCCAGGAGTACACCTATCTGTGAATGCCAGTCCAGAGCTAGGAGCCCCTTTGTGGGAGAGGCCCCCTTCTCCAAGCCCATTAGCACGGGGTCCATTGTAACCCTCGTATTCCCAGTAACTAGGTACCAAATGGGAAAGCTGGAGATGGGACCCAGGGCTGGGCTTTGAAGGAAAAGAAGAATTTCTGAAGGGAAGTATGCAGAGGACACCTGCCCTACTCTTAGAGCTAGCTGGGTGTAGGGTTGAGAGATTTCATTAAGGCAGAAGAAGGCAAAAGTAGTCCAGCAGTCCAATTCAAGAGAGCATGAAGAGGATGCAGTGGGAAGAGCAATGGGTTTGTAGCCAGACGAGAGGCTCATTTCAAATCCAACTTTTGTTCTGGTGTGACCTTGAGTCACACCAGAGGCTTCGTTTTTCTCTTCTGTAAAATGGGGATTGGGTGGAATAGATCATCTCCAAGATCCCTTTAGCCCTAAACCTTCCTATTAAGTATTAGACTACCATAAGATAAGCCTCCGGAATTCTAGGATTTAGGGTTTGTATTCAATAATCTCTCTAGGCAATGACAACAAAGAGGGCTAAGGAGATCACTGAGAAAGCCCCTCCCTCCTCTCTCTTCCCTTCTTTCCCCGCTTTGGAATAGAGAGTTTCCAGTGGGAAGAAGGCCTGGCTCTAAGCAGTAGGGAAATCCTAGAAACTGTGATCCTGGAGCTCTTGGAGAAGAGAAACCAGAGGAAGAGAAGGGTTAGATTCAGACTCTTGGAGCCACTGAGCTGGGAAGGCCCACGGAGACCATGAGGTCCAATTCTCTTATTGTACAGAGAAGCATGAGAGACAGAGGAGAAGGAAAGGTCTTAATCGAGGTCCTCACAGAGTCATAGGCAGAGCACAGTGGGAAGGAGACAGGGGAAACCCAGTACTGTGGATCAGATGACTTGGTTATGCTATTCATGGAAGCTGGCTCCATCCTTGGACTGCTTCAGCAGTCCCCGTTGTGGTTTCTCCCTCCTATTGGCAGGTTCCTCCCAGAATCTGCATTTGAGGAGGATGTCTCTGGACTTTCCATCATGCTCCCATGTGTGGTATAGTCATCTCTCTCTCATCCCCCACCCCCTTCACCTCCGTTTTATATATTGTCTTACACTAAAATGTAAGTTCCTGGAGGGCAAGAACTATCTTTCTTCCTGTTGTATAGATATTCTCAGCACTTGGTACAGTGACTGGCACATAGAAAGCACTAAACAAATGCTTTCAACTGCTGATTTGCTGTGTGACTCTGGGCAAGTCCTTTAATCTCCCTGTATCTCATCAGATATAGAATTAATAATAATATAGTATATGTTATAGTATAGTACTATATAATATTATATAGTACATTTATATAGTACTTTAATATTTGCAAAGAACTTTGCAAATATCTCATTTGAGCCTCACAAGAGCCCTGGGAGGCAGGTGCTATGATTATCATCATTTTACAAATGAGGGAACTAAGACATAGATTAAGTGACTTGCCCAGGATTACCCACTTAGGGAGTGTCCAAGGCTGGATTTGAACTCAGGTATTCTTAATTCCAGGCCCAAGGTTTTTATCCATTGCACCAGCTAGCTGCCTATTAAAAAAAATATTCAAACAGAAATATACGGAATGGGTGAGACATGGCCATAGAACAGTTTGTTTGAAAAAGTTGTAGGGATTATAGTACCACCTTTAAGATCATCTACCAGGGGTTCTTAACCTAGCATCCATAAACTTATCTTTTTTAATTGAATGATAATTTCAATATAATTCATTCCTTTGTAATCCTAGGTATTTATTTGATGCATAGGGGAACTGGTTTCACTAGAATGCCAATGGGTTCTACAATACAAAAAGGCTCTAGATACATGATAAAAAAAAAAATTCCCCTTCTAGTCCAACTCCCTTATATGAAAGGAGAGGAAATTGAAACTCAGAGAGGAAATTCCTTTCCAAGGTCATAGAGGTAGTAAGTGCATCAGAGGACTCAGCCTACCCTTGCTAGCGGGCTGTACAGCAAACCAACTGGGATTTCACTTCCCAGAGACTAGCACCTGGGAAAAAGGAATATTCCAACATGGGGAAGAGGTGCAAATCCTGGGGGAAAGAGAGGAAGTAGAGACAACCTAAGGGATTGGGGGGAAGGTGTTGTGGAGGAGTAAGGTGGAGGGGGAGAAGGAGAATGAAAGAATGAGGAAACTCGGAGCCCAGAGAATCTCGAGCTTTTGAGGGTTAAGAAATGCAGTAAGGATGGAAGTCTGAAGTGACTTTTAAGCAGGCTTGCCATGAGAAGGGGAGACTATGGAATCTCAAAGACTGCCCCAATGGAAACCGGGTAGTATGGTGGCCAGGAGCTCTGGGGGCAAGGATCACAGCTGCCCAGAATTTGCATTACTTTCCTCAGTTTTCAGGAAGAAGCGTGGGTAAAGGGCAGCTTAATTTTTGGACAAGGCTGGGAACGAGGAGAGTGGGAAAGCATCAGTTTGGGGAAGGATGTCTAATATTTTTAATGCTTATTTTATTTCTTTGTCCTTTCTAATTAAATGTGCTTGCTGATTCTATGCTCTAGATTGCCCAGGTTTTAAAAAATTATGGTAATAATCAAACGTGAATTGACTTTAGGGTCTTAAGTTCACACTAGGATAGGGATTCTGGCCATGAATGAGGTATATTTATTTCCAAAATACATTGCCTTAAACCCAGTAATATGTGGGAATGCCAATGTGGAAAATGGGCTGTTCTAGTAACAGCTGGAATTTGAATCTAGGGACGCTACTCCAAGGTCACTGTCATTTTCACTATACTGTGCAGTGGATGGATAAACGTGGTTCACAGGGTTATAACTAGAAGGTTTTTTAGTGGCCATCAAATCCAGTTACCTCATTTTGCAGATGAGGAAACTGAGTCTGAGGGAAGTTAAGTGACATGCCTAAGCTAGTAAATGTTTGAGGCAGGATTGGAACTCAGCACTCTATTCACAGTACGACCTAAATGCCCTCCCCAGAGCCAGGATCCCGGGAGGTCAGGCCCTGCTGGCTTCTTCCTCCCTGGGGAAATATCTATGGGCTCAACAGCCCACCTGGAGGGCTTAGTGGCTATTTTTCTTAACAGGCCTTCTGCATTTCTCAGCTCAATCTCTGCTACTCTACTCTGGCTCCCTACTCCCCCTTTTCACTCTGGCCTTAGACAACATGGAAATCCATCCTCAAAGAGTGATGGATTCAAGATACGGAATGAGATATACATTTTTGGACATGACCAATATGGAAATGCTTTGCTTGACAATCAGTCAATAAAATAGTAAATTTAATAATAATATAACAATACATTCATAATAGTAAGTCAATATTTATTAATAATAATAGCTAGCACTTATAAAGTCTGCTAAGATTTAGAAAGGGTTTCTCACAACAATCCTCAAAAGTAGGTGCTTTTATTATCCTCTGTTTACAGAGGGGGAAATTGAGGCCCAGAGACATTAAGTAACTTGCCCTGGGACACACACCTAAGGAGTATATGAGGCAGAATTCAAACTCAGGTCTTCCTTTGCCTTTCTATTGCACTACCTAGCTTATATGTAAATCTTTGATACAAGGATGGAGATGAGGTATAGGGAAATGCCTGGGAATTAGGTCTGGGGGATGGCAGGAGCTCTGTCTTGACCTCAGACCAAGGGGATCCTGAGCACAGGGGCTATGTCTCCCCCTTGAACAAGGGGCCTGAGGAAGCTATTTGTCCTGGGACTTCCCAATCCAAGACAGACATCGAGCTAGAGGCAGACAAGAAGGGGCTGAAATTAAAAAGAATACGCTCTGGGGCAGAAGATAGGAAAAAAAAGCACACTTCTGGATAACCCACCAGATGAGATGAGATGCCCTGAGGCATCAGGGGGTCCTCTCTTCTCTGCTTAATCACAGAATCTTAGAACATCAGCAGTGGGACGGCCCTTAGAACAGAGAAGAACATTAGAGTTAGAAGGAACCTTTGCATACAACATAGAATGTGAGAGCTGGGGGGACCTGGGGACCATCTACTCTGAGGTTTCTGGTGCAATAGAATCCCCTCCCGTTATGCTGTCCCTGGGCCAAAACTCAGAGCCAGGGATTGTGGGACCGCTGCATAGAGGGCCTGATTGGAGGGGGACAGGGTGAGAACAGTAATGGTTACAGTGCTCCTTCCTTTCCCCCCACCTCCAAAGTGGGAGCTGGAAGCAGCCCTGGAGGCCTGGCACCGCTAGAGAGTATGGCTGCTCCAGCCAAGCCAGTCACTGGGGATTGGAAACGCCCAGGCTGTCCAGCAGCACACTCACTTTTCAGGGCTCAGCTCGTGCCCAGCTTCCAGCACTGGATATGGGAAGGTGTATGCCTCACCTGGTCTCATATGTCTGAATCACAGAATCTTAGGGTTGGATAGGATGCTGGAGGGGCACCAGGTCCCAATCTGTCCCTCAAGGTCAAATCCCCTCTAAGCCACTCTGGTCAAACAACTTTTTTCTTGAAGACCCCAAGTGTAGGGAAACCACAACTTCTCCAAGTGGTCTCTTCTACTTTTGAGTGGCTCTAAGAAATCGGGCAGCTAGGTGACACAGAGTGCTGGACCTGGAGTCAGAAAGACTCTTCTTCATGAGTACAAATTTAGCCTCAGACACATACTAGCTGCGTGACCCTGGGGAAGTCCCTTAACCATGTTTGCCTCAGTTTCCTCATTTGCAAAATGAGCTGGAGAAGGAAATGGCAAACCACTCCAGTGTCTTTACCGAGAAAACCCCAGAGTTAGACGTGACTGAAAAACAAAGCGACTCAAGTCTTGATGTGGAAGTATCTTTCTTGTGAGGATGTCTGTGTCATGCATGCATACATGTATATATCTTGCCATGCACTCTTGTGCACGTCACCATGTGCACGTATCTGTATGTTTGTGTCAGTGTATAAATGTGTGCATTTGTTTCTGTGTGTATAGTGGATAGAGCCCTGGGCCCCGAGTCAGGAAGGTGTGAGTTCAAATCTGGCCTCAGATGCTTCCTGGCTATGTAACTCTGGGCAAGTAAATAACCTCAGTTTGCTTCAGTTTCCTCATCTGTGAAATGGGGACAATAATAGCACCCACCACCCAGGCTTGTTGTGAAGATTAAAATGAGGTAATATTTGTAAAGCACTTAGCACAGTGTCTGGCACATAGTAAGCGCTATATAAATGTTAGTTAGTATTACTATCCCAAGCCTTGGTGCAGTCTTAATAGACAAAGCCACCAAGGGGTGGGGATGCTCCTAGGCCTCCCCTTCTCCCAGCTCATTGATTTTTTTGATGCCCAGGAAGACTTCTCCCTGATGAAGTTCCAGCTTTTTGTCCATTTTAGAGAACACAGTAGTGAGGCTGAACTATCTCCCCATCTGAACGCTGGACCTGGAGTCAGGAAGACTCCTCTCTCTGAAATCCATCCTTAGACACTTGCTAGCAGTGTAAGCCACCTCACCTTTGTTTGCCTTAGTTTCTTCATCTGTAAGAGGGAGATATAACAATATTTACCCCCAAGGTTGTTGCAAGAATTAAATAAGATAATATTTGCAAAGCACGTGACATACAGTAGGTGCCGCATAAATATTAGCCATTATCATGGTTATTATTGTTATTTTTAACCCCATCTTCATTCTTTGCCCTTCCCCTGACCCACAATATTCATCCCCAGTGGAGGGAGGGATGAAAAGGAGTCAGCCAGGGCTTTGGGACCAGCTGACCTCTGAAGTGATCCATCTTGAGGAGTTAGGGGCTCTGAGAGCTGTTAAATGGCCCCCTTCCCTTAGAATCATAGGCTCTCAGGACTAGAGGGAACTAAGAGATTACGCAGTCTAACCTCCTGCCAGTATTGGAATCCTTTCCATAGTCTCCCAGGCAGGGAGCCATCTAGCTTTAGCCCTGCTGTTAGCTATGGGGCACTGGAAAAAAAATGTAACCTCTCTGGGGCTCAGTTTCCTCATCTGTAAAATGTGGAAGCCAAGTTATAACTGAAATGTCAGAGCTGGAAAGAAGCTTAGAAACTGCTGAATCCAAACCTCCCATTTTACAGGTGGGGAGACCTAGAGGCCTAGAGAGCGGATGTGACATGTCTAAGAGGCTGACTCCTAGTCCTGTGTTCTTGGAGCTCCATCACACTAAAGTTCTCTCCAGTTCTGACATCTTTCCAGAGCTCCCCACCATTCCCTCCTCCCTTTGGTAGCCCCTTCCCTGTAGGACTGCTTTGATGGCTAGGGTGTTTTTCCTTTTAGTGAAATTCGCCTCCTCAGATCTCCTCCCATTGCTCCTTCTCCAGCCCCGAGATGTCGAGCAGAATAAGCCTAACTCCCTGCCCCTGCAGCCTCCATGAGACAGCGATCGTGTGCCCCCAGAGCCTGCTCCAAGGTTCTGTAGTGGGCTGGGACAGAGTGGTGTGGCATGAGGGCTGCGGGCCAGGTGTCACTCCTGGGGTCCTGATGGATGTTTCGGAGTTTAGGCCTTGATGGATCATGAGGAAGGGCCATAGGAATGACTAGAAAAGGGGACTAGGTCTGACCCGGGCCTTGCCCTCCCCCACCCCCACCCCTCTTCCAGGAACTGATCTGGCTGGATGCCCAGGGCCAGATAGCAGGAGCTGCTGACAGAGCCCAGAGAGTACAGAAGGGTAGGCTACTGCCCAGGCCCTGTGTCCCAGAACATGGGGGTTGGTGACTGATTGATGGAGACCTTTGGGAAGTTAGAGGTCCCCTCTGAGAGCGAGGAGGGTTCAGTTCCCTCATCTCCATCATTGGGGAAGGAGAGAGAGGATGGGAGGGGCGGGGGGGAGGAGCTCCCGGAGAATCAGGAATAAAGGCAATCAGAGGGCAGAGAAGCCTAAGAGAGCGCAAGAGCCAGGGAGCACCAGAACGAGTTCCATAACATCTTCTATAACGTGTCACTAAGGGGATAGACTGTGAGCATTTAGTAAAGCAAGTGGTGATCACCAAGGACCCAGCATGGACAGCTTCATGAACAGGCCTCCTATGCAGGGTGGGTAGAGAGGGGAGTGAGAAGCCAGGAGAATATTGTAGACATCCCCGGTGCTGGATCGAGTGCACGTTCCTGCCTCCGAATCCTGAGCATTTAGCGCTGAGCCATGCACATAGTAGGTCCTTAATTCGGTTGACGTAGCTAATCTGGATTTCAGCAGAGCCGCTGACAAAGTCTCTTGTGCTGTCCTTGGGGACAAAGCAGGGAGGTGTGAGATAGACCTCAGGACAGTTAGGTGGATTTGGAACTGGCTACTAACACTCTTATAGGGGTTTAAGGTTTACAAATTGCCTGTAGGGTAGGGTAGTACAAGGCCCAGAATCAAAGAAAAGTCATTAATGGATTGGGAAGTCTGTCAGTCAGTAAACATTTATTAAATACCTACTATGTGCCAGGCACTGTGCTAAGTGCGGAGGAGCAAAAGAAGCAAAAGGCAGTCCCCTTCTCTTGAGAAACTCACCATCTAACAAAGGGGAAGTCTCTAGTGGAGGACTCCAGGGATCTGTCCTTGGTTCTGCGCAATTCAGCATTTTATCCATGACCGGGATGAAGGTAGAGATAACATGTTTATCTAACTTGCAGATGGCAATGAAGGTGGTAAGAAGCGCGAACATGTCGATTGACAAGAATCGGGATCCCCAAAAGATCACTCCAACCCTGGAAGTCACACAGTGAAATCTTCCTGCATCTCCTCAGCCTCTCCTTCTGATTGGATGGTTTGTAGCTTCATTCCTTTGCAGGCTGCACTCCAGACTTTCTCTCCCATGCTGCCAAGCAGGGTGCCTTCCTCACTCCCTTCCTGTTATGTTTAACCTTCTCCCATGAGATTGTAGGCTCCTTGAGGGCAGGGACTGTCTTGGTGCTTGTGTTTGCATTCCCAGCATTTAGCACAGGGTCTGGCACACGGTTAGCCTTTAATAAGTGCTTGTTGACTGAATGAAAGTAGAATAAAGCTTGAGTTTGCCCTATGGAATTTTATAGGGTCCCTAGGGCAGGAGCAGCTAAAATGTATTCCTCTATTCTCCTATACATACTTACACAGTCATCTCTTGTCTTGGGGCTTGAGACTTGATGGGCACCCTTGGCCACATTGGACTCCCTCCCAGAATTGCCCTGAAGGGAAATGAGGACCAAGGCTTTTGGGAGAGAGCTGCTTCTCAGGTCCTTGCATCTCTTTGTGATCTCTGAACTCAGGTGGGGATGGTGGAAGAGAGAGGCCTTTGTGCTCACAAGGAGACAACCAGAAGAGGTTTTAGGCTTGGGCCCAAAGCAAGCAAAGAGGAGGGAAATGAGCCCAGGGAGAGGTAGGTGGGTAAGTGGGACAAGGTATTATAAGGTATAAGAAACTAGGGAAATAGTACCCAGGAGTGCAGAGTGAGGCTAAGTGATTAAGGGGCCAGCTGAAACCTAATGGGATGAGAAGGGCATTGGGGATGGGAGAATAGGGTGCTTCCTTTAAAGCTACAGGGGAGATAGGAGATGGATCTCAGGTCAGCCTCATGTTCTAAAGTTCCCTTATGAATGCCTGGGTGCCTAGTGTCCCTAGGAATGGGCTCCATCTCTTGGGCAAGACTTGAGGGTTTAGTCAGAAGACACTCCACCTGTGCCCCGACAACGACTGAATCCTTAGATTGGAAAGTGGGCAGTAGCTTAGAGTTTGAGGAACCAATTCCTTTTTGTCCATATAGTCGTGTAATATGTGAGCCGTGAACTGACCTCTGGTCATGGGGAGAAAGTGACAAAGTGTGTGCGTGTGTGCGTGCGTGTGTGTGTGTGTGTGTGAACACACTCAAGTGTCTGTGCATGTTGTTTTCTTCCTATTTCACCGACTCAATCTGTTCCAGTATGGGAACAACACTTTCATCCTCACACCCCCAATACCTGCCCTACTCCATCCAACTTCCATTCTATCCCCAAACACACTGGGAGACATTGAAAGAGAAAAAAGACTCTGGGGTTCGTACCCCTCTTCTAGAGCCACAAAATTGCATAGTTCATCCCTACACTCAATAGAGAGAAACCCATCCCAAATAATCCTCACATAGATACTGCCCTAATCTTGTGTCCTACAGACACATCCCATAGAGAGATATCCTGCCAAAACACACCACACAAACCCCATAGAATCCCAGCATTATATCTCCTCAGACACAGACACGCTCCCACATTGCTCCAATGTAGCTTCCCTCAGCCACCCAAATAGCTCCCAAAGGAAAAGCATGCACACATACACATACATACACCCTACTGAACTCCCCAAATGTGAAAGGAAATTCAAATAAAACACATACAACATATACATGTGTGGTGATGGAACTGTGAAGTCATCCAATTGCTCTGGAAAATAATTTGGAATTATGGTAGTACTAATGCTGGGTACGCACCTGAAAGGGTTAAAGACAGAGGAAATATTCATGGCAGCCCTTTTTTGTGGTTGAAAAAAAAAGGAAACCAAGTAATCGGATGTCCAATGATTGGGGAATGGCTAAATAAATTGTGTATGAATGTAATGGGGTAGCTAGGCTGTGCATTGGATAGAGCTCTGGGCCTGCAGAAAGATGTGAGTTGAAATCTGGCTTCAGATATTTACTAGCTGCGTGACCCTAAGCAAGTCACTTGTCCTACATTTGCCTCAATTTCCTTGTCCATAAAATGGGGATAATAGCACCTACTACCCAGGTTTGTTATATCAAATGAATTAACAATTGCAAAGTACTTTGCATTGTACCTGGTGTGTAGTAAGCATTATATAAATATTAGCTATTATTTTAATGGAATTTTAATGCACTATCAGAAGTGGAAAATATGAGATATTTAGAGAAACTAGGGAAGATTTGTTTGAACTGATGCAAGATTCAGATCAATAACCAACCTGGGCTCTGGAGGACTAAGCTGGGAATATGCCTCCCTCTTCTTCTTGGTAGAAAGGTACTGAATGAGGCCTGCCTGGTCAGATACAGTTGACAGGACGGTTTCTTTTGTTTCATTGTACTTTGTAGTTACAAGGGAAGGTTCTATTTAGTGTGGAGTTGACTATTGGGAAGTAATATTGATTTAAAAAAATTAGTAAGACAAAGAAAAAAAGACCCACAAAGAACCCCTGAGACAGAAAACACACACACACACACATCTGGTGATATATCCTGAACACATGAAGGCAGGGCCTCCACCTTCACAGCTCCTGGGGGGTTATAGCGGAAAGAGTCCAAGAACCAAGCTTCAAATCCTAGCTCTGTTACTTCTTAGCTATATGACCTTGGACAAGTCCCTTCCCTTCCCTTCTACTCAGTTTTCTCATCTATAAAATGAAGGGGTAGACTATATTATCTCTAAAGTCCCTTACAGCTCCAAATCCTGTGCTCTAAGGTTGTACAGGAGTTTTCTGGAAGTCTTTTCTGCCCTTTCAGCACTCCCTCACTCCAGCTTGGATAGACTTGTCTCTTGGTCTCTAGGCCAGGGATTCTCTGCACGTGGCCTCTACTGGACTCACATTCTTCCTCCTGTAGGATGGATAACCAGCTTCTCAATATGCCAATGATTCCCAAAGTGTACCCCCTACCCCCACCAGGGGGCTTCCTTCGGGATGGTACTTTGGGAACCTAGGGTTCCAGCTGACCATGCACACACAGAAAAACCCAGCCTGGCTCTGATTAGTCCCATCACACACAGACACACACACACACACACACACACCACTAAGGGTCTCAGAGGTAGGACCCCTAAGGAAAAGTAGACACAGTAGGAAGGCAGATAGTAAGCTAAGGGACCACCCCAGGAGACAGGAAAGATTGAATCTGGAAGCCAGAGCTCATGGCCAGAACGAGCTCCTCAGTGCTCTTAAGAAGCTGAGGACCAAGGGCTATAGGCCATGTGTACATGATCAGAAATCAACAAGGTGCCCTCTTAAAGCTTTTTCCTTCTAAGCTGACTTGCCTTCAGCCAGGAGTAGGGCTCAGTTTACTCATCTGTAAAATAAGGAGTTTGGACTACATTTTTAATGTTCATTCCAGCTCTAAGTTCTGAGAACCTGGGCTGTCAACTCTGCGGTGGAGAGCAATGAAGTAGAAGCAGCTTTGAATTTATACTCCAAGGGAAGCAGGTTTGGATTTCTATGCCTCAGTTGCCTTATCTATACTACGGGGAAAATAATATCTACTTAGCTCAGAGGGCTGCTAGGAGAACCAAATGTAATGTAATCTGTAAACCATTGTATAAATGCCAGCTATTAGTACTACCATCTTTCAAGAAGCAGTGGGGTGCATGTAGGTGAGTACAGACAGTGCCTGCTGGGAGGTGCCATTAGATTGAGAGCCAGAAGGAGACTGAGAGTTCATCTGGTCCAATACCCTCATTTATTATTATCCATTTATTAGTAATTATGAATAAATACCACCAGTATTAAATTGTATAGAAGTATCAAGGCCAGAGAACTAAACAAAGACCTGAGCTTAGAGCCTGCCTCTTACACTCCCAAGATATCTGACCATCAAGCAAATCATTTAATCTCTCTGAGCTGAAGGAAGCTCTCTACAAACATAAAGTTACCAAGGGTCCTTGGCACCCTAAAGTCATGATAACTGGCCTTTATACAATATTTTGAGGTTTCCCAAGTGTTTTGTGTCCATTCCCTTGTTTGGTGGATGCTCGTTTTGCAGATGAAGGTGCTGAAGCCAGAGGTGAGATATTTTGACCAAGGTCATCCAAGTAGAAGGGAAGGAAGCCAGGGCTCTTGGCTCCAAACTTGTGCTCTTTCCACCACATGACGTGGGTCACCAGATGGTGACTTCTTCCTTGCCCCAGGTTGAAAGCTCTTGCTGGCCTTGGACTCAGGAGACCTGAATTCAAATCCTGGCTTTGACATGTGTCAATGACCCTGACTATGGACCCCTTAGGGCCTGCATCCCCTTGAGCACTCCTTGCCCCACCGTTTGCACTTTCCTCGTAGGGGTGGCACCTGGAAAGCACTTGAGGAACATTTACAAAAGCATAGAAAGGGGGAAATTTCCTCTCCCCAGAGCTGTCACTCAAGACAGAGAGGGAAGGGTCAGCTTTCCCTCCTATTCTGATTTACCATTTTCCTTTGCCCTGATCATCAGGTTTATTCCAAAGCCAATGACCTGGGATAGGATTTCAGGTTATCCAAGTTTCTCACTGGGTTAAGGGACTGAGGGAGAAAACAGGTCAGAGACAACTAGATCTAGATTCCCTGCTTCAAATGGCATCCTTCAGATGGCAGAAAGTCATTCCTCCATCACCTCTACCCGAACAGGTCTCAACTGGCTGCAGAGCACAATAATGAAACCCTCCTTCCCCCTTCCATGGACCAAAGTGCTAGGAAAGGCACCCATTCCACTTGCCATATGACAGGAAGAGTCTGGAGACTTCAGGAAGGAAGAGAAGATTCCAAAACCTCAGGATTAAGATCTATACACACCCCTCAAGAAAAGGCCATGCCCCCAGGCAAGAAAGGACTCACCTCCAGATCCAATTCCATCTGAGGTCTTCCTTTGTTCCCAGACAAATTTCTGTGTGATAACAGGCAAACTGCTTAACCACTCAAAGGTCCGGTTTCCTCATCTGTAAAATGCAGACGCTAATAAATAATAACAGCTGAAAAATGACTTGAAGGTTTGCTACGGATATTATCGACATTTGACAGACGAGGAAACTGAGGTTCAATAAACCTTAAAAATCCTACATAAATGTGACAATTCCTTTCTTCCTTCCTGAAGGGGAAACACTGGAGCCAGATGATAAAATGATCTGGAGAAATAAGATTTGAACTACATCCCACTGCGGCTCAGATCAGTAAACATATAGGAAAAGAGACTGTGTGTCAGCCATGGACCCTCCACTAAAAAGAAAATAAATACTTCCAGAGTCAGGGTAACAGCCTCAACACAGGTCTCTTTCTTTCCTGCAAGGAAACAAGATAAGGGGAGTAGCTCACCTAGCCACAGCCTCCCACCCCCTACACCTTCTCCAGCTATTCCGACGCAAGGACCCCATTTTCCAGCTAAGCCAAGGCTGATCCCTCCAATTTTCCCGCAAAGAAACGCTGCCTTCAACTCCAGCTCCAGAGCAGCTGTGCCAGCAGAAATCACGGTGTCTGATGTTTCCTGCTCCTAGTTCTGGTCTCCCGGCTGCTGGAGCGGTTGGGGGCGAAGCAAGCTTCTCGCCCGCAATGGCTGAGACTGAGAAATTACACAAATAGAGGCCTCCTGGACTGCCTCACTACTGGCTCTTGCTTCAGAACTGGTGTCTGCGAAGGGCTCATTCGACAATAGAAAAGGTTTTAATTCCGGGGAAGATACACCCTTCCCTACCCGCACTCCCAGCCTTCCTTATTTCTCGGTTTTGTTTCTTTCTCAATATTGCACCAGATCCCAAAGTCTACTTTCCATCCCCCACCCCACCCCACCCCTCAGCTCTGGCAAATTCCCCTTTGGTCCCCTCAGTCTCTTACTGCTGCATAGAGGGAGTAACACTCCCTGATTAAGTCTCAGAGCCCTCTCTCTGGGCTGCAGCTGATGATAACCACCAAGGCATTTATGTTCAGGATTTTTTTTTTTTTAATTTCCCCATCACCCACATCTACGAACGAAGAAAACCAAGAAGGCTGTAGCAACTTTAAATCAGTTCAGCAAAACCTACTGAGTACCTACTACATGTAAGGGGGCTGGGATGAGTACGGAGTAGACCGGTGAATTAGGGAGTAGGCAGACGAGACCCGGGAGCAGAAGGGACAAGCTTTTTTTTTTTCCCCTCTGATTAAAAAAAATATAGAAACAAAACAACATGAAAAAAAACCACACATCCCAAAGTGACAACTCAGGGTACAAAGGAAGCTATCTACACAGACTCCCAAAGTGCAGAAATTTTGGTTTTCCTCTACGAAAGATTGAATAGGATCGGGGAACCAACTCGAGGGAGCCGTGCTCACACAAACCCAGCGGTCCCCGGAAGTGGCCATCCATCGGACCGTCGGGGCCGAGAGCTCCCTAGGGTTCCAAATGCTTCAGCCACACATGCCTAATACAGAAACTGTACACATCACACACACACACACACACACACACACACACACACACACACACACACACACACACACACACACACGTTTGGTTAAGAAAGATAAAACATGCTCCACCTTAGATTTTAACTAGCCTGGGAATGAGACCTCCGACCCTGTCCTCTCACAGCCTCCTCTCCTGGGGCTTAACATTCCCTCCTTCAGTCACCGCACCTTGCTCCAGGTCAGGGACCCTCAGTGTCCCCGCCTGGGCCTCGGGGAAACTCGAATCGCACTTGGGACTCTTTCCTCGGGGAAGGCTATAGTTCCATCGGAAGAAGCGGGAGATAGACTGATTCCAATTACCAACCCTAACCTCGATCCCTTCGGGTCTAATTCTAGTTTGATTTCGAGGCTTCGTTTTAAGACTAGGAAAAACAAAAACAAACAAAAACACACCCTTCTTCCCACCAGGAAACTCCCGACGACCATCAATCCAAAGCGACCAAAGCGCAGCTGACCCGGCCGGGTGTGGGCAGGGCAGCCCAAATGGCTCTTTTCTCTCCAAGGCCTCGTCAGTTTCAGCCCCAGCCCTTGCCCTGCCCCGCCCCGAGTGCCTCTTGCCCAGGCCACGACCGCGACCCTTTCTCGCTGGGCCTTGGGCCTTTCTGGGCCTCCGAGACTCCCCATTTCCCTTCCCTCTGACCATCCTCCACACCCTCTCCCCAAGCTAGCCCCAGAGAGAAACAAGACTCGGACTCAGCCCCCCTCAAACAGAGCAGCGGAGGCTACAGCGGCGCTTCCATCTCAACAGGTTTATTCGTTTTTCACTTTCCTCAGTTTTCGTAGCAAATGGAAAAATAAAATAAAGGAAAGGAAAGGAAAAAGTCAGCCCCACACTTGGGGAGGAGGGGCCACTCCCCGGTCCCTAGAAGCTGGACCATGAACTCCAACTAAGGACAAAAGGGCCAGAGGCCGGGCTAGACCTGGAGGTCCCCGGGATCGCCGGGATATCGTGGGCTGGGCTCTCCAGGCTGGGCGCATCTCCTCCAGCACTCGGCTCCGAGGCCCTCCCCACCCCCCAAAGGCCATCAGGCTTTCAAAACAACAAAAAATAAAAATAAACAAACGAAACACAAAGCCGTCTAAATTAAAAGGTACAAAAAAAAATCTTCGCGGCCTGGGCTTCATTTCCTTCTTGGCTTGTCAATTCTGGGTTTGCTAGAAAACCCTGTGCGTCCTGTCCTTTCACTCCTCTTCCAGGGCAAAAAAGGATTCGTTTCCCAGGGAATAATAAATACAATCTGGTGCATAGAGAAATAACAGCCCGCGGCCCAAGTCCGCCTGCTCCGGCCACCGCCGCAGGCCGCCAGCTGGAGTTTGTCTCCATTCCACCTGCACGGGCTTCCTTTGCCCCCCACCCTCGACCCACCCCCACCCCCAGAGTAGCAGTAATAGTAGTAGTATGATTAAACAGCATAGATACTTTCTCTTGGTTTAAATCTCTAAAAAACAAAACAAAACAAAACAAAACAAAAACCGCCAATAGCAGTGGGCGGGCAGCCGGCAGCTCTGGAACCCGCGTTGGGCACCGGCTGGCAGGGTCGCCGCCCTACGACGGGCGGCGTAGAGGGAGGGCCAGCAGGCGTCCCGCGGTTCGGGGGCAGACGGCAGGCAGCTGCTCACTCAATGGTCTCGCACATGCTGGGACAGAAACTTTGGGGTTAAGACTCAGAGCTTGGAGGAGGGGATAATGTTTCCCCTCCAGTTTTTGTTTTTAAAATCAAGCAAAATAGAAAAAGAGAGAGAGAGAGAGGGAGAGTGAAACTGAATTAAGAGGGAAAGAGACGAAGGAACAGAGGAAGAACAAATAGAAGAAAGAAAAGAGACAGGCGGAGAGGGAGACAGTGAAGAGCAGAGACTGAGACGAGAGAGAGAGACAGAGAGAGAGAGAGACAGAGAGAGACAGAGAGAGAGAGAGACAGAGACAGAGACAGAGACAGAGAGACAGAGAGAGCGCGCAAAGGACGAGAGCTGAGCCCTCCAAACCTAAATTCTACATATGTACAAGTGGCCTCCTTTAAATAAGTTAAATCTGGCTCAAGTTTCCTGTTTAAAATAACCATTCTCCATCCTCATAGCAATAAGATTAATAATAATAATAATAATTAATAATAATGATAGTAGTAGCAATAATAACGAACATTATTCCCGTGGTCAGCACCATCTTAGCCGAAGGGACCGGAGGGAACAGAGTCCGAGCAAGCAAAGTTCCCCTTTGCACCCACACTTGCAGCTCCGAGCCTGGAGGGAATCCTGGACCGGGCCAGGGGAAAGGGGCCGGGGGCACTCTATTAGGGCCGCTAGGCGGGGTGCCCGCGGGCCCTGGAGTTGGAGACTGCAGTTACCGCCCGGGGCCGCTCAGGCCTCCAGAACCTGTGCCCTGGCCCGGCCCTTTAAGACTTTTCTGTGTGCAGAGTTGGGTTCGGGAGATTGGGGTAGAATTAAAAGGATGCAAAACCCTAAAGGCTCCAAAGTGCTGGAGAGGGAATGAGCCTCAGGCCCGAGTGAGGAGCCCCCCGAGTCCATACATGGCCCGCATGCAGGGAGGCCCGGCGGGGTGGGAGGTGACGAGGGAACATCAGTTCCGAGCCGCCTGGAGAGCCGCTGGGGCTAGTGCTTTACAAAGTCTTAAGAAAAGTTGAGTGGAGAGGCGACCTTCGCGGGACCGCTTATTCCCTGCTTAGCTCCTCCGCCCCAGATCCCTCCCAGCCCAGTCCCAAGTTAAGACTCTGGAGTGTGAAGTTGCCGCCAGAGTTCGGGGGCTGTAGCCACCCTCCCTGCCGAGGAAATCCCCTTCCTCTGGGGCTTCTGGCAGTTTACAAAGTTCACAGCGCCTTTGGGCCGGGTTCTCGGGCAGAGCCGCCAACGCCTTGGCAGAGGCCAGGGGAGGGCACCGGGAGCGCTGGTAAGAGAGGAGGGGCAGAATGCGCGCTTCGGCCGCTCCTCGGCTCGCTCCCCGAGGCCTGCCCAGAGCCCCGGCCGCGGCCCCGGCAAGGGGCAAAGCTCACAGGAAGTAATCGGCCGCCCCTTTGGCTGCCCCGGGGGCAGCCTGGGGCGGGGAGGGCTCTCTGGGGAAGCCTGCATTGCCGCTGCCGGCTCCCGCGGCCGCTGCCCCGGGCCCCCCGGCTCCGGCCCCAGCACCAGGGCCTCCTCGGCCCGCCAGCTTCTCGTATTTCTCCCGGTACAGGTCCCGCTCTTTGGCCAGCCGGCCCACCTCCAGCTTCAGCTGCTCCACCTGGCTCTGCAGCTGGCACTTCTCGCTCTCCAGGATGTGCCGCTGCTGCACCCGCTTATAGCGGCAGGACTGCGCGTAGCCGCGGTTCTTCAGGGTCCGCCGCTTCTGTTTCAGGCGGATCACCTCCTCCTTGCTGAAGCCGCGCAGCTGTCGGTTCAGCTCGCGCACCGACATGGACACCAGCTGGTCGTCGGAGAAGCGCTCCTCCAGGCGCACGTGGTGGCCGTGGCCGTGGCCCGCGCCGTGGTGGTGGTGGTGGCCCGGGTGATGGTGATGGTGGTGGGCCGCGTGGTGGCCACCGTGGTGGTGACCGGGCCCCAGCTCCTCCCCAGCGCCTCCGCCGCCGCCCGGAAAACCCTGAGCCCGGAAGGTCTCGTAGGCCGAGGCCGAGTGGTGGCCGCCGTGGTGGCCGCTGCCGATGAGCGCCTCCACCGCGTCCTCCGGGGTCAGGTTGAGCGCCTCGGGGTTGAGGTGGTGCTGGTAACCGCTCATCCAGTACAGGTCCTCCAGCTGGGGCTTGCCAGCCACAGCCCCGACAGTTGTGGGGCCCCCGCTCGGCGGCCCGGGGGGCCCCCCCGTGGGCGCTCCTCCGCCGCCGCCGCCTCCTCCGCCGCCGCCGGTGCCTGGGCTCGGGGCGCAGAAGCTGGGCGAAGAAGGGACCGAGGAGCAGGGGGTGCTGAGTGGCGTGGAGGAGAGTGAGCCTGGGGGAAGGCGGTGGCAGAAGCGCTCCGCTTCGGGGGGCTCCTTCTTTACTTCGAACTTCATCAGGTCGAAGTCGTTCACGTATTCGATGGCCAGGGGACTGCTGGGCAGCTCGCCGCCCATCGCCAGCTCCGAGGCCATCTCAGGAAGGCCCTGCCCCGGCCCGCCCCCCGCGCCCTAACAGCTCAAGGGCAGCGGGGAGGAGGATGTCACCCCCGACGGGGCGGGCAGGCTGGGGTCAAGGGCGAGAACTGGGGGCGGGGGGAATGGGGGGGGAGCCGCCGGGCCTCCCCCCCCCCCACTCACTACACTAGTTAAATCGGGGGTCTGGGCACGCCCCCACCTCCTGCAGGCTTCCCCCGAGGGGGCGCGGAGTGTATAAGTCCTGGTCCCGCCTGCGGTGGGTAGCTGAGGTTGGGGCGGCGGCGGCGGCGAGAGGGGGGAGCAGAGCAGAACACTTTCCCGCGAGGGAGGAGGGGGCTGCGCCCGCTTTGGAGGGGGAAGGCAGAAAAGTTTGGCGGAGAGAACTCACTGAAGTGCTGGGAGGCCCCCACTGCCTCGCCTCCGCCAGGAAACTCTTTGGCGGTTCCGATCGGCTCCTGCTTCCCGTGTGCCTTCGCTGAGAAAGTCACCCGGGCCCGGCACGCACGGGGCTCCCGGAGGGAGTGCCCTCCCGCGGCCCCACCGCCTGGCTGTCCTCGCTCGGTTGCGATCGTTGTTCTTTGACTCTCGCAGCAATTGCTGCTGCCGCCGCTTCTCCCACCTCCTCCTCTTCCCAAGGTTTCCTAAGCGGCGCGGCGCCGCCCGACCCGGCCCACCCCAGCGCCCCCCCCACCCCCTCCTCAACAAGATTGAAACGCTGAAGACAGCACTCAGCCCTTTTATAGAACGCAGTGCCCGAGCCCGCCTCCCCGGGCGGGGGTAACAGCCCCCAGGCCAATCGGAACCCCAGCCCGTCCGCCCTCATTTGCCTATCCCCATGGCAACCTGGGAGCCCAGCTGTCAATCTCCTGCGGGAAACAGCTGTGGGTAAGCGGAAGGGAAGAAAAGCTAGGAGCAGAAGACAGGGGCACGGCCCCCTAGTGGCAGATGCCCGGGATTGCACACGGAGAGAGGGATGTATGAGCGTGGGGTGCGGAGCTGGGCCGCTGGAGCCCAAGAGCCCAGGGCCAGTCCCGGCTGGAGGCGCCTGGGGTGTCCAGAGGTCGTCCAGTTCTTCCATTGGCTTTGAACCAGGAAGGAGCGCTAAGTCAGATGGACCAACAAAGGTGGTGTGGTCTCCAGGGGATTTGGAGCGAGATGACCTGGGTCTGAATCCCGATTCAGCTGGTTACTGTCTGTTTAGGAAGTCATAGCTTCTCTGGGCCTCAGTTTTTCTGTCTGTAAAAGGAAAGCGTTGGACAATATGATATCTGATCCCTTTCAGCTCTTAATCCAGTGACCCTAGATGCCTCTGTTGCTCCAACCCTGCCTCTAAAACCCCTCACAACAGAAAATTCTTTCAAATCTATCCTCATACTGGGACAAACAACGTAAACATACTCTCTTGGTGTTGAGCAGGCAGCATGAAGACACTACCTGCCTGCCCAACTGTCCAGCTTCTAGCATCTCTAGGAGGGAAGATCTTAACATTTAGATCCAGAAGGAACCTTGCAGACTGATTATCTAATCCAGGCTCCTCATTTCACAGATGAGGGTCAGAAAGATCCACTCAAATTCATACAGCTTGTAAGTGGCAGAGCCAGGTCTATGATTCAAGTCTTCTGATTCCAAATGTAACTGGTTCCCACCGTTCTTTTCTGCCTCTCTGTCATCAATTGCAGTATTATCATCTCCTAAACATTATACCAAGGCTCAAGAAGGGGTTTCACTAAACTAGGAGCCATGGGAACAGAAAGGATGGGAAACATCAGACAGCCTCAGTGGAGGCTGAAACAACAAGATATAAAGACTGACTAGACTTGGGGGACTGACAGGAGAGGAAGGAGTCAGAGGTGAAAATGAGGTTTGCATCACGGGAAGGCTCAAAGGTATTGCCCACTAATAGGAGATGCAGATCTGGGAGTGGAAGAGGGGGGAAAAGACATTCTCTACCCAGTGTAGTGTGTGTTGGTGGGGAATCCACATGGAGCTGTCCAACAGGAAGTTGGAAGTGTGGGTGTGAAGATTTTTTTTCAAGGTGCTGGCAGAAGCTGTGAGGGAGTCGGGGTTGGGGAACGTGGATAAGCTAGGGGAACATCAAATTTAGGAGCCAGGAAGAGGAGCTGGGCCCTCAATGCTGTTCAGTATCTCTCTTATGCATTACCCACTCCCCACAGCATTCTCCACAGCCAACTGTTGCAAACCCTTTTTATTCTCTCTAGTCCCAGAATATACCTCCAATGGCTGATGGCTTCAAATGTGAATTCCTTCAGCTCCCCTCTCTTTATTCTTTTCTCTTTTTTATTTGTTTATTTTAAGCAATTAATGTAAATTGTTTATTTTAAGCAATAAACGGTCATCAAAATACTAAGAGGTTTCTTTTTAAAAAATTTTTTTAAGACTGGGGCTCCCTACGTCACCCAGGCTAGAAGTACAGTGGCCACTCATAGGCCTGATCTCAATACTGATCAGTACAGAAACTTGGGTCTTTTCTGTTCGTCTAACTTGGACTGCTTTCCCCCTCCTTAGGCAGCCTGGTAGCTCTCTGCTCCTGGGCTTTACCATATTGGTCCTGTTCTTAGGGGGGACACTCAGTTGGCTTTAGGCCCACTGCAGCTCAGAACCCCCAAGCTCAGGTAATCTAGTAGCCTCAGCCTCCCTGCCAACAGGCACTACACTAAGTCAGGGCAAGTGTCTTTTAAAAATGAGTTTTATTAATTATTCAGAACGTATCCATCCACCCATCCATCCGTCTGTCTGTCTATCTATCTGCCTGTCCATCCATCTGTCCGACCGTCCGTCCATCCTTCTGTCTATCCATCTAACCATCCATCCATCTACCTATCCATCCGACCATCCATCTATCTATCTCTCAATCATCTATCATCTGTCTATCTATCTCTCCATCTATCTATCTATCTACCTATCTACCTATCTATCTATCTATCTATCTATCTATCTATCTATCTATCTATCTATGTATCTATCTGTCTGTCTCACAGTCATTTCTGAAACTATCTCCCTCCCAATCCCAATTGAACAATTAAGTAAAAACGCTGTAGTAGATACAGATACAGGAAGTACACCTGACAAGGTATGCAATATTCTGTCAGCATAGTCCTCCACTTCTCTGTCAAGAGGAAGCATGCTTAATTATCTTTTTTTTTTACCAGAGCCCTTGTTTTTTTCCAATCAATTGATAAACATTTATTAATTATATACAATATGCCAGGCACTGTGCTGGAGATACAAAGATAAAGTAAAAGTAGTCCCAACACTCAAAGAGCTTATATTCTTTTTTTTCATAGAGCTTATATTCTGGTTGGGGAGACTTACACATATGGAGTAGGTGGAAGGTAACCTGAGAGGGGAAGCCATGAAGAGCTGGAGAGACTGAAAAAGACATCCTGTAGAAGGTTGCACTTGAGATGAATCTTAAAGACAGTCAGGGCTTCTGAGAGGTGGAGGTGAATAGAGACCATTCCAGGAGCCAAGAGTAATCAGCACCAAGGCATGCAGACAAGAAATGTGGTGTTATGTGGTGTTATGTATAAGTGAGGAGGTTAGTACTTAGGCTGGTTTATAGAGTGGGTCAAGGGAGGGACTGTGTAAGAAGGCTGAAAAGACAGGAAGGGGCCAAGCCATGAAGAGGTCCTAAATGAAAAACAAAAGACTACATTCGATCCTAGAGGTCATAGGCAACTACTGGAGTTTACTGAGTAGGGGGAATTAACATGGGAAGATCTACGCTTTAGGAAAACTATCCTGATGGCTGGATGCAGGATAGATTGAAGAGGACAGAGACTTGGGGCAGAGAAATCACTTAGAAAGCTACTGATGAGGGCCTGACCTAGGATGATTCGCTGTGCCAGTGGAGAGGAGGAGACAAATATGATGAGTGTAGAGAAAGAAATAATGAGATGTGGCAACTGAGGGGACATAGGAGAAGCTGAAGTGGTTAACCTGAGCAACTGAGAGGGTGGTGATGCTCTGGACCATTAGAGGAGAGGTCAGAAGAGGGGTGGCCTTAGGAGGAAAGATGAGCTCTGTTTTGGCCATGTTGAATTTGTAATGCCTTCCTTTTAGTGACATTTTCATCTACACAGTTGTAATCACTGTGGATTATGGGTTTTTTTTGTTTTGTTTAGTTTACTCTGCATCCATTTATACAAATATCTCCATGTTTCTCTGAACTCTTTGTTTCTCACCATGAAATAATATTTGACTACATCTGTAATACCACATTTTTCATCAATTCTGCACCTTGTGGCTACCTGTTTTTTCTTTTTTTTGCTACAACAAAAAATGATGCTACTAATATTTTGCTACATGTTTGGTATTTGTTTCTGTCTTTGAATTCCTGAGATTAAAGAGTATCAACTGTTGAGTCACTTGATTTTATATAATTCCAAATTTGCATCCCGAATGGTTGGACCCATCCACAGATTCACCAACAGTGTATTAGTGTGCTATCTTTCCACAGCTCCTCCAACATTGCCTATTCCCATTGGAGGTCATCTTTGCCAATGTCGCTGTATAAGGTCATATATCAGACTTTAATTTGCATTTCTGTAGCTCTTTAACGTCAGGGACTATTTCAATTCATCTTTGCAACACAGCAGCTACCTACCATAGTCCCTTGAATATAAATACATAAATGTATGTTGACTTACTGGTCAACATGACACATGTACTCAAATGCCCATTTGTGGTTTGCATTTCTGTTCTGTAGGCACCTCCAACTTAACACGTTCAAAGGGTAACATATCCAGAGCAGACTCATCTTTCCTCACACCCTTTTCCCTAACTTCCCTATTTCTGTTGAGAAGACCACCATCCTTCTAGTCACCCAGGCTCAAAGCCTCAAGAGTCATCCTTAGCTCTTCATTCTTCCTTACTCTACAGGATAGTATTCTAGGCATGGAGGATTGTCAATGGAAAGACAACGAAAGTTGGGAGATGGAGTGTTAAGTGTGAGGAAAAACAAATGCACCAGTGTTGCTGGAACATATATGGGGGGCGGGGTAAAGGGTAAGGAGACTGGAAAGGTAGGAAGGGGCCAGGTTGTAAAAAACTGTAAATGCCAAAGAGAGGATTTTGTATTGATCTTCAAGGAAATGGGAACCCACTAGAGTTTATTGGGGGGGGGTGTGATATGGTTAGACCTGTACTTAAGGAACTGGGGGTCAGGAGAGAGGTTAGGGCTCACAATCTAATGGTGGTAGGGTGGGAGGAGGGGAGGAGGGAGGTGAGGTGAGTTGTACAAAAATACAGGCTGAGTTAATGGAAGATGTTTGTCTGAATACCATTCTAGTGCTTTCCTATTTCACCAAATTCCTTTTTGAGGAGACCTACAATGGAATTGGTTTGTTAAGGTAACAAAGTGAGCCTTGAGGAGAACAGAAAAGACCTGGGACAGCTACTGAGAAGAAGAAACAGGTCATCAATTAGAGAGGACTGAGAAAGAGCCCAGATCACACAGTGTAAATATGTAGTGGAACGGATTGGCATGGTAACAAGACTTTCTCCAGCAAAGCTGGGAGGCCAGGAATGGGAGAGAACAGTTCATGAGATTTTACCTGGAGGTAGGGAATCGGGAGGAAGATATACGGGAAGGTCAAGAAGGCTGAAAGGTTCTAGGCTGTTACTGAGACCATGCTTGACCACGGCTGACCCGGCAGTCTAAGCTGGGCAAGAAACAGGCTAGTGCATGTCTTTGTCCAGTTTAATTTACCAATTCCATAGATGATCAGTTTTCAAACATTTTAGTCTCAGGACTTCTTTATATTTTTAAAAACTGAGACCTTCCCCAAAGAGCTTTTGTTTATGTGGGTCATATTTATTCATATTTTAAATGAAAACATAAATATTATTATAAAAATAGTTTTACCTCAAGGACCCTCCCCTCCCCCCCAAAAAAAGATCTAGAGGGCTCCCAGGGGTCCCAGGACCACACTTTGAGGACTGCAGCCATAGATCTTCCTCAGCTGGTCATGGATCAGGTGTGCCCCCAGGAAGTGATCGCTCAGAGTCACTTAGTTGCAGCATTGGAGGGAATCTTGGGGACATTCAGTCCAATCTCCAACGGAAGCATGAATCTTCATTTCATCTCAGCACTTGGCACAGATGCATAGTAGGTGCTTAATATTCATTGATTGATTGCCTATAGACTTCCAGTAACCAGGAACTCACTACCTCTGGAGGCAAGCCATTCCATTTTTAGACAGTTCTAACTCTTAGACTGCTTTTCCTCATAATTTAGTGAAATCGGTGCCCGTTTAGCACCCGTTAGTCTTAATGCTGCCTTTTGGGACCTAGAAAAAGAAGGCTAATTCTTCTTTGAATACTGGAAGACAGCTCTCACATCTCCTCTAAGTCTCTTCTTTTCCACAATAAGCATCCTCAGTTTCTTCAGCTAATTCCAACTCTGCCATTTATCACCCTCCCTGTGTGAAGTTGAACCAATGCCTTGACCTTTCTGAGCCTCCATTTCCGCAGGTGTAAAATGAGAGGTTTGGATTAGATGGTCTCCAGAGTTCTGTCTAGCTCTAAAACTTCGTTCTTATGACCTTGTCTCTTGTTCTCTGCCCATCCTGGTGATGTCCTCTGAGCACATTCTAGCCTGTCAATGCCCTTCCTGCTCACAAATAAACATGGCATTTGAGACCCCTGTCTGATCAGGGCAGAGGATGGGAGACCACCAGCACCCCTGTTCTGGTCGCTACTATAATATAGCCCCAGAATGCTTTTTTTGGGGGGGGGGATGTCACGGCACACTACTGACCCACATTGACCTTGGAAGTCCCTATATCCTTTTCCACGAAAATGTTCTATGGTCAGTTCTCCTGGATTCTGGACCTGTCCCACTGAATTATTTTTTCAAGCTAGATGGTGCAGTGGATAAAGCCCTGGACCTGGAGTCAGGAGGACCTGAGTTTTCAAATCCAGCCTCGGACACTTTTGAGCTGTGGGACCCTGAGCAAGTCACTTATTCTTTGTCTGCCTCAGTTTCTTCATATGTAAAATGGAGCTAATAATAGCATCTATCTCCCAAGGTTGCTGAGGATTAAATGAGTTAATACTCATGAAGCACTGTGTAAACCTTATAAAGCACTATATAAGTGCTAGCTAATATTTCAAGTGTATTATTTTATATTTATCCTCGTCACATTTTATCTTGTCAGTATTGTATAGTAGAATATGTTGGATTTGGAATCAGAAAATCTGGGTTTGCATTCTAACTCTGCCAATTAATTACCTACTGTGTGACAATAGGAAAGTCTTAGTTACAAATAACATTATTTGTCCTATCTCACAGGGCTGTTGTGAGGCTTAAAGGAAATAATGTATGCAAAGTACTTTATAGATCATAAATCAATAGATAAATGGCTGCTCATTGTTCTAGCTCATTGTTCCCAACTATAAATACCTTGGAAGGCACCAAAATATTTTAATATTTTGAATAAGGTTGCAAAGGAAATACTGGAACTTGGAATACTTGATGAGATTTTTATGGGGGAAAAAGAAAGAAATATGATTTTTTTTTTCTTTACAAGGTATTGAAGGATATCACATTAGCAGTACAATGGAATACTGAATTTGGAGTCAGAAGACCTGCCTTCCAATTTGGCGGCCTCTCTGGGTATCAGTTTTCTCATCTGTAACATAAGGGATTTAGACTAGATAAATGTTAAGGCTCCTTTAATCTTTAAATCCAGGATCCTGGGGGGATCTTTCTGGGTCTTGATTCTGTCATCCAGTGTATTAACAGTCTGTCCCTCTCAGCTTCACGTTGATCTCAAATTTGATAACGGGCCAACTGATCCTTCAAGCTGTTGATAAAGATATAAAAAAAATAGTTGTGCTTTCTACCAGACCACCCTCTATACTGACATCGAACAATTAATTGATACTCTTTGAGTTATCACTTCCGAATCCACCTTAGCTACACCCATTGTAAGTTCAGATTTCCCATCTTGGCCGCAAAGATCTCAACTCAATAAGCATTTTTGAAGCATTTATTATGCTCCAGACTGTACTAAGCACTAGGAATAAAAATACAAGCAAAACAGAAAGACAGTTCCTGCCTTCAAGGAGCTCACATTCTAATAACGAAGATGAAGAAATAGCTACAATGGAGACATGGTGGCAAAGTTCCAAGAATGAAGGATGACTGGTCTCATGAAAGACTTAGTCAAATGCCCTGCTTAAATCCAGGCAAAATATATCTGCAGTGGTTCTTTGGAAAAAAAAACCTGTCAAAAAAAGGAAATTGGCTTAATCTGGCATGACTTATTCTGAATGAGTTCATGAAGGCACACAGTGAGCGCATCTCCCTTAGTCACTCAAAATTGTTTATTTAATGATCCTTTGCTATGAATTGTGGGATGAAAGTTTGAAGGATTTGATATTTTAAGAATGGAGAAATTTGCTCTCCTCTAAGTTAAATGACTGCATTCTTCTTCTGCTGAGGCAGTTAGGTGGCACAGTGGCTTGAGCACCGGGCCTAGAGTCAGGAAGACTTGAGTTTGAATCCAGTCTCAGGCACGAACTAGGTGTGTGGCCCTGGGCAAGTCACTAAACCTGTTTGCCTCGGTTTCCTCAATTGTAAAATATCTACCTCCCAGGGTTGTTGTGAGGATCAAATGAGATATTTGCAAAACACTTAGCATGATGTGTGGCCCAGGATGGAAGTTTAATAAATGCTTGTTTCCTTCCCCTTCCCTTGTTCACTACTACTACCTTGTTCAAGGTCACTGATCAGTACTTATATCCACCAGTTCTTTCAGGATCATAAGATGTTGTTTATCTTGGTCTCAGGATCTGAACTCATTGAGCACAAACAGATGCTCTCTCATTGCTTCTTCATTCACTCAGTGTTGACCTCCCTCCTAACTATTTTTAATCTATTTTGCCCACTTTCCAAACCCGGATAGGGAAAGTGAATGAATCAATGAATGAATGGGGGGATATCTTCAAGACCCAAAGGAAATAAATCATGATGGAGAATTGAGGGGCTGATCCCTTGGGTCAGGGAGCCAGCTACACAAACCATTTGTAAAGTAGATCCTAAGCACCGTGAGAGGTACAAATGTGTGTGTAAGCTGGAGTCCAGACACGGAATCCGTTTTAACGCTCTATTGATTCACTCTCTTGCTAAGATTCCTATGGACTCTTGGAAGATGTGGAGAATGTAGAGTCCCTAACTAGGTTCCCACCAGGAGGCTACCTTATCCCACTCAAAGTTTTCAGGCAACATTGGAGAGAATGATCTGCGTTTGGAGAAAATCCCCCTTGCTTGTGAGAGAATGACTAAATTAAAACTTGGTTTAGCGCCTCTGAAAGGCCAACCTCGTATGCAGAAGGCTGGACCAGATCCGAGCTAACCTGGGAACGTAGCTTAGAAACTTTTACTCGTCGTACGTCTCTAATGAAAGCTTCTTTTGCTAAGATTTACTTTCTTTTCCTTAAAATGCAAATTAATGAAAAAATTCATTTTAATTTAGTGGATACTAATCCATGAGAGGCACAGTTTATCTAGAGGTAGGCATTGGCACAGAAGATGGTCTAGGATTTTGTCGGGACTATCATGGAAGTGGTTGACCATGGGATCTAAGCTGAACAGGAAAGAGTTCAATTGAATTTACTAGTTCCATAGATTTCCCCAGTTGGCAATGGATTAGGTGTCCCTCAGAGACCGGCCATTAGTCCAGGTCATTAGTAGATGACGTGAGACCTTGGGCAAGTGGTCAGGTACCTTTGCGGATCCTCATTTTCCTCTTCCACACAAAAAAGAGTGTTGGAGTAGACAAATTTGAAGGTTCCTTCAAGCTCCAACTGACTGACTTTTTGGAAGCCAAAAAAGCTAATGGTATCCTTAGGCTGTATTAAGAGAAACTGTCCAATTTATACCGGCTCTTTTTGTGGTGGCAAAGAATTGGAAATCAAGGAGATACCCATCAATTGGGGAATGACTAAACAAATTGTGGTATACAAATGTAATTGAATATTATTGTGCTATAAGAAATGAGGAGCAGAAGGACTTCATTATAACCTGGAAAGACTTACATGAACTGATTCTGAGTGAGGGGAGCAGAACCAGGAGATCATTATACACAATTACAGACACACGGTATCTGTAAGGACTAACTTTGATAGACTTGACTCCTCTCATCAATGCAAGGTTCAAAGACAGCTCCAAAAGACTCATGATGGAAAAAGCTATGCACATCCAGAGAAAGAATTATGGAGTCTGAATGCAAATTGAGGCAAACTATTTGCTCTCTTTTTTCCCCTTCCTTTTTGGTTTTGTTTCTCCTTTCTCATGATTCATTCCATTGGTTATCATTCTTCTTTACAACTGGACTATTATGTAAATAAGTTCAGTGTCAAAGTATATGTGGAACCCACATTAGATTACATGCTGTCTCGTGAGGGAGGAGGGAAGAGAGAGAGGGAGAGAAAATTTGGAACCTCAAAACTTGTGGAACTGAGTGTTGTAAACTAAAAATAAAAAATAAATTTATAAAAAAGAGAAATTGTCCAGTGTGAGGAAAGAGAATGGAAGATAGCCTGAAGAACAGAAGTGGAGGAAGGAGCACATGATATCTGTCCTAAAGTATTTGCAAGACTGTCATGTAGAGGATTGTCATGTTTTGTCCTAGGGCAGAATTGGCCTCCTGGTTTAATGAGAAAATTACGTCCATCACATTTCTTTTCCCCTATTCCACATGTCAAAACACCAAAGAATCACAAATTTGGAGAGTTGGGAAGGACATCAATGGCAATTCTAGTCTAACTTACACTGGAGATGGAACCCATGCTGTAACATACCTGAGAGGTGGTCAGCTAACTTCTGCTTGGAGAAAGGAACAGCACCCTCCTCCCACCAAGGAAGCCCATCCCACTTTGGGACAGCTCTAATTGTTAGCTGCCCCTTCCCAAAGATCTTCTAACCTGGGTACTTTCTGTCTCTCTCAGTATCTCTGTCTCTGTCTGTCTCTCCCCCTTCCATACATACATTTCTTCTCTTCTTATGTATGCATATGATTCCCATATCTATTTACTTGGCTCTAACTTTTCTCCTTAGCTCCAGTCCCAAGTCAGTAGCTGCCTGCTGGAATAATCTCCTCGGATATCTCATTAGTGCTTCAAGCTCAACCTATCCAAAATAGAAATCGCTAACCCTCTCTCTGAGTCTATCTCTCCTCTATACTTCCCTAGTCCTCGTCAGGATATGGGCATCCTTCTAACTGCCCAGGTTCCCATTATTCTTCTCACTTCTTCACTTTGCTCTCACATCTTTGCTTCCAATAGTTCCAATCAGTTACCCAGTCTAGTTCATTCTGCCTCCATGATATCTCACGTCTATCCCCTTTTCTCCACTCAGCACAGACCCTACCTAGTTTAGGTTCCTGTTACTTGAACCATTATAATTGCCCTCTTTATTGGCCTCTTTGCTTCTAGACCTTTTTCTAATTTATCTTCTGAATAGATGCCATGCTAGAGACATAAATGCAAGTATCAAAACAGCCCTTGCTCTCAAGGAGCTTACATTCTTTTTTATTTCAAAAAATTTATTTTTAGTGAAAAAAATTAATTTTCTCTTTCCACACCCCTCCCCTTAAGAAAAGAAAACCCTTTTAAAGAAATATGCACAGTTGAAGAAAACTAATTCCCATATTAACCACATCCAAAAATTTGGTTTGTTCTTCAAATTTAGTCTATCCTCTTCGTCAGGAGGTGGGTGTCCTTTATCATGAGTCCTCTGGAATCATGGTTGGTTATAGCATTAGAGTTCTGATGCCTTTCAAAGTTATTTGGTTTTTTACGGTATCGTTGGCATCCTAGAAATTGTTCTCCTGGTTCTCTTCACTTCCCTCTGCATCAGTTCATACAAGTCTTCCCAGGTTTCACTGAAACTGTTCCTTTTGTCACTTCTTACAGCTCAATAGTGTTCTGTCACAGTCACATACTATAATTTGTTCAGTCATTTCACATTTGATAGAAGGAGCTTATGTTCCTAATAGAGGAAGACAACGGTTATAGAGAGACTAGAGGTGGAAGGCACTGGTCAACTGAGAGTAGAGTGTTTGCTGAGGTATAGTTTAGAGCAAGCTGGAAAGTGGCAGGATGACCTGGTTCTGGGGGGAAATCCACATCTATATCAATATCCATCCTTCCATCTATTTATTCATCCATATATGTATATATATAGTGTATGTATGTGTGTATAGTATGTATATAATAAATGTATAATAATATAATTGTATTATGTATGTACATATGTGTGTATTTGTGTATATATCTGTATCTATAATACATACAAGCTCTTTTTGTAGTGGCAAAGAACTGCAAACTAAGGGGATGCCCATCCACCTGCTGGGGAATACCTGAACAAATTACTGTATATGAATGTAATGGAATACCATTGTGCTGTAAGAAATGACAAAAGGGACAATTTTAGAGAAACCAGGGAAGATTTGAATGGACTGATTCAAAGGGAAGTAAGGAGAACCAGAAGAGCAACTTATATAACAACATTGTAAAGGACAACTTTGAAAGCCTTAAGAACTCTGATAAGTTCAATGCCCTGTTGATTCCAAAGGACCAATGAGGAAGCATTCTACGTACCTTCTGACAGGTGGTTGACTTAAGCTGCAGTATGAGACATACCTTTTTGGACAAGGCCAATGTGGGAATCTGTTTTGTGTGACTACGTTACAAGGATTTTGTCTTCCTTCCTTCCTTCCTTCCTTCCTTCCTTCCTTCCTTCCTTCCTTCCTTCCTTCCTTCCTTCTTTCTTTCTTTCCTTCCTTCCTTCTTCCCTTCCTTCCTTCCTCTTTCTTTCTCTTTTAATTGGTGAAGGAGACAGAAGGGAGAGAAACTGTATGTTAATTGAAAAAAAATTATGTGTATATATATATATATATATATATACATATATATATTTAGAGAGAGAGAGAGAGAGAGAGAAAGTTTACTCATCAGAGCCGATTTCTTCAGTGATTCCCTATTGCCCCTAGCCCCAAATCCCCAAGCCCCTCTCTTGGCATTTGAAACGCACCCCAATACAGCTCCAACTTCTCTTCCTAGACTTATTTCATATGACTCTTCAACATGAACTCTCAGTTCCAGCCAAATGAAAGTCCTCATTTTCCCCCAGACCTGGTGTGCTATTTCCTGTCTGTGCCTTCACACAGACTGTGTCCCTTGTGCCGGAATGTTCTCCTTCCCTATCGCTGCTTCTCAGAAACCTTATCTTTATTCACATTTAACCCCGGGTGCTCTGTTCTCCATGAAGCCCGGCTTTCACATTCCTAGTTTTCTCTCCCTCATCAGTTTACTCATCTGTGTTCATCTGTGCACATATACCTACATACGTCTAAATATACATCTACATCTACCTTGCTTCCCCCACCTCCAGTTTGGTCTCCACAATGCTATATAAGCTCCTGGAGGGCAGGGGCCGGTTCATTGGGGGTTAAAATCCCTACCACCTGAAAAGTGCTTTGCCCTTACCTGGGACTTACTGCTTGTTGCTTTGAAGTAGGAACAGTGGCTGGGAGGGAATGGTTGACACGTGGAAAAACTTTCTACCAATTAGAGCTATCAGAAAATAGAATTGGATTCCTACAGGTGCGTTTATTGTATTTCTCCACCCCCCTCCCCTGAATATTTTTCTATCAAAGGCTAGATGGCTTAATTGTCCCTGAAGTCGGAGAAGAGACTCTGTCAGGAATCAGTTGGACTAGACCAGGGGTGGGGAACCTGCAGCCTTAAGGCCACATATGGCCTTCTAAATCCTTAAGTGTGACCTTTTGACTGAATCTATAAAATGTGGCCACACTTAAGGATTTAGAAGGCCACATGTGACTTTAAGGCTGCAGATCCCCCCCCATCCCCTACCCCAACTAGATCTCTGAAATAGCATTTAGCATTCATGGTGCTTTAAGGTTTGCCGAGCGCTGTGTGTATGCTATTTCATTTGCTCCTCACGACAACCTGGGAGGAGGCAGGTGCTATTATGCACCCTATTTTACAAATGGGAAATGGAAAGAGAAGTACAGGGATTTGTTTAAGGTCACAGCAAGATTTGAACCTGTGTCTTTCTGACTCCAGGGCCAACATTCTGTCCACCAGATATTCTAGCTGCTGGATCCTGGAACATCACAGCGAGGAGACATGTTTCTACTGAGAATTTACTTCCTAATTATTGGAGCTTGATGCTCCCCTAGGGATGATGTAAAGTGGGTAGACTCTATATTCTTTTACAACTTCTAAGATTGCATAGCTCTGTGACTTTGGAACCTCTTCCTGAAGCGACTGACATCAGGCCTTGAGATACATCTACCTGAGCCAAGGGACCCTGAAGTCTATAGTGTTCCCTGAATAGCTTTCCCAGCCCAGCTCTGATGTGGGGGAAGAGTCAAGTCAACAAACATTATTGAGCACCTACTGTGTGCCATTCCAGGTAGTATACTTGCCCTGGGGATACAAATGCAAGCCAAAAAAATAAAATCCTTGCCCTCAAGAAGCTTACATTCTCCCATTGAGGGAGACACATAAAAAGGAGCTGAAAAGTGGGGAGGGAGGAGAATTTGCCCGTGGGAGTATAGTGGGGAAAATCTGGGATCTCCAAAATGCAAGTTCAGGAAGACCACCAACAGGAGAAGGGAGCAGAGGGGAAAGGCACCTGAGGCGTGGGGTCGGAGTCCAGAAAATGACAAAGTAGAGGCGGGGACTTGGGATGAATCATCAGAGCAGATGGTCTCCAGATGGACAGTTTCAAGTACTCCTCGAGATGCAAGTCACGCCCCCCACCCCCATAATCCCATTAACCCTTACCGTGCAGATGTTCTGTCTTCCAAACTCTAATATCCAGGTCTCCCCCTAATCAATCCTAAATAGACCTAGCAGTCTGAAAAATCTGCAGGAAAAATAGACTTTGGGCTTGTTCAAATGTTTAATCATTACAACCAGAGTTCATCCAGTGTTGCAATGCCTAACCTAAATCATTTCTTCAGCTTTTAAACTCTTCTCCCGTTGTGTGTCCTTATGGAAACAGAGGCTAGCTAGCTGCCCATGGACCCCTGCTTCTGTCTCCTTACCCCCACCCCTACTCCCACCTGAAGTCTTCTGTACTAAAAGCCACATTCCTTTCTCCCTCTACCTTCTACTTTTACTCTTATTGTCTCCGGAGATGCTCAGTGAGAGTTTTATTGAATAGAATATCTTAAATTTCCAGTCATTTTCATGGTTCTTCTCTGGACCTTCTTCATATTCCTTCAATCTCACTTCACGTGTGGGTCCCAAACGAAATACAATCCTGCAAAACTTCAGTCAGCCAAAAGCCATTTATTCCATGGAGCACATTCACAGCAATCACTGTTTCCCGGACCACCAGACACCCCGTTGTTCTTTAATTAAATATCGGATAATTCAAATGTGCTCAATTCAGAGCTTGCTTTTCTCATCCCTTGTGTTTCAAATTAATGAAGTTGAACTGAAATCTCCTTAAGACCTAAGCAGTGCTGCCTCTAGACCGCCATGATCCTTAGATCTTTCTATCTAATGCCCGGAAGATTGTGTGACTCTGGTTCCCCACCCTCCCCCAAACCAGTCATTAAGATCACCTTGAAGGCATTGCTACCAAAGAGTCTCTTGGGATGTTTAAGTTTCTAATCACCTCCTGGGAATATTCTTTTCTGGGAGATAGATCTCCAAGTTTGAGAAACATTGAGGGAAGAACAGCTCCTGGTTTCCACATGCCTAGGACCTTATTGTTTTCTAAGCAAGGAGTATTTGTTAAGATGTCATTATTCTGACATCTCCACATGGCAGGTGCAAGGGACTTATACACTGTCAGCAACACACCATGTTCATTCTCATGTTATGGTTCTTGTCTCTCTGGGCTGGAATGGCCTTCCTCTATTCCACCCACCTCTCCAAATCCTACTCAGCCTTCAAGGCCTACTTCTTCCCCAAAGCCCTTTTCTAACAATTCCATTCCCTCTCTTCCTCCCATACTTGTAATCTTGATTACACAATTTAGTACTTAATTATACACACCATTTGTACTCCTCCCTAATTGCTTCATGCAGTTGAGTCTTATCTTTCCAACTAGATCATTAGTTCCTAAATTAGGGTTGTTGAGGGTCTTATCAGGTAATAACTGGAAGACTTCCTGGTGTGAAACAGTAGGAATTGAGGTAGGGATGACCAGTCACCACTTCCTGCCTGGTCTCGTGAGAAGTAGGACAAGAGTGGAACCTGAGGGGAAAGAGGAAGAGGAGGAAGGAGAAGACATGGAACCTGCTGTAGGTTAGAGGGCCATTTGTGACCTGCTAGGCCTAAGTTTCAATGGCTTACAAAAAACAAACTACCTAGTGTAATTCTCTTAAGTCTCAGGGTCACAGAGCCTCACACTGTTAGAGATGGACAGCCTGATACAATGGGAAGCATACTGGACTTGCAATCTGAAGTAATCCTTGTCCTTTGGGAGGCTGCGGGATGTTGAGCAAATCATGCCTCTCTCTGAGTTTCAGTTTATTTCTCTTTAAAATGAAGGCACTGGAATATAGATGATTTCTGAAGTTCCTTCCAATGCTAGGATTTGGTGATTCTATTACCTACTATAAGGCCACAGTGAGAAAATGTTGGGAATGAATTTTACCGCCTGTAAGCAGAGATTTTATCTCATATTTCTTTAAACTTCCTTGGTCCCCAGCAGTGGGCCAAACACAAGGGAGGTATGCTGTGGATGTTGGCTGCTTGATGAGATCCTCTGATGCATGGAAACTGCTCTTTCCGAGCTTATCAACCACCTCTTTTTCTCCATCCTTGTTCCTTGCTTCTTCTCTTCAGCTTTCTACACTCTTGATTCTCCTTGATACTGTCTCTTCCCTGATTGCATTAGAGATGAGGAGTTAGAATATTTCTGATAGGGTGGGGTACAGTTCATACAAAAGCATGGAGATGGGAGATAAAATGCCACATACAGGGACCAACCTATTAGGATAATTTGACTGTAGTGAGAATGCATACACTGGAGACTTTACCCCTTTCATCTCCAGAATCCAACACTTTCATCTCCAGAACTACCACCCAGCCTCACATCCCCTCCCAACAATGATGTGTACAAAAGTTGTGTATAAATGTCTCTTACTGTCTGAAGGGAGCCTTCTCAACCTCTGCTGGATTATCATCCTGCTTCTACACATTCCATGAAGGGTATCTCTCAAGGCTCTGTCTTACTCTCTCTTTGATTCTCTCTCTAAATACTATCCTGGTTTCCATTTTTTCTCTATTCATATGTCTTCCAAGTCTATATATCTGAGCCCCACCTCTCTCCAAAAATCCAGTCCATTATTACCAACTACCACATCTACAAAGGAACTCATTTCCCCTAAAATCTATTCTTCTAAACATCTTTATTTCGATTGAGGACACTACCATCCTTTTAGTCACCTAGACTTGTAGCCTTGCAGTTATACTTGATTCTTCTCTCTCTCTCTCTCTCTCTCTCTCTCTCTCTCTCTCTCTCTCTCTCTACCCACCTCTCTCTCTTTCTCTCTTTCTGTATCTCTCCCTCTCTCCTTGTCTCTCTCTTCCTCTCCCTTTCTATCTCTGTCTCTGTCTCTTTCCCTCTCTCTTTCTGTCTCTGTCTGTCTCTCTCCCTCTGTCTCTTTCTGTCTCTTTCTCTCTCTGTCTCTCTCCCTCTTTCTGTCTCTCTCTCTCCCTCTCCTTCTCTTCTAATCCAATCACTCGCTAAGTCTTGTTAATTCTTGCTTAGCTTCCCTAGCATCTACCCTCTTCTCTCTACTCAAACAGCCATTACCCAGGTTCAGGCCCCTTACCTCCTTGTCCTTGGACAATTGAAATAGTTTTCTAATTTGTTTCCCTGCTTCCTGTCCCTCTCCTCACCAATTCATCTTCCACTGAGTCACCAAATTAATATTCCTGAGACATGAATCTGACCATGTCACTCTAAGCTCAAAAGTCTTTGGTTGTATCCTACTGTTTTAGTATAAAATATAAAGTCATCAGCCTGCCATATAAAGCCCTCTACAACTTGGCTCTTACCTTTCTTCTTCTTTTAAACAGTATTTTATTTTTTCAAATTACATGTAGAGAAAGTTTTCGATATTCACTTTTATAAGACTTTGAGTTCCAAAATTTTTTCTCCTTCCCTCCTTCCCCTTCCCCCTCCCCAAGATGGCATGCAATCTGATATAGGTTATACATGCCCAATCATATTAAACACATTTCCACATGTCATGTTATGAAAGAAACAGAACAAAAGGGGAAAACCACAAGAAAGAAAAAAAACAAACAAAAACAAACAAAAAAAGGTGAAAATAGTCTGCTTTGATCTGCATTCAGACTCCATAGGTCTTTCTCTGGATGTCTCACCTATCTTTCAGTCTTATTTCCTATTACTCCCCTTCATGAATGAATGAATGCATGAAAAAGCATTTATTAAGAGCTTATTACGGGGATACCATACAAAAGCAAAGACATTTTCTGCCTTCAAGGAGTTTACATTCTAAATGGGAGGGGACGGGGTGCAAGATATGCACAGGCAAGCGGTAGCTGAGAAGAGTCCTGAAAGTAAATGAGGCCACCCCTTCCATGAACAAGAGCAGAGTTGACTTGGCCATGGTTCCAGAACCGGGAAGAAAGGGAAGGTTGAAATGGCGGCAGGGTGGTGGCTGAGGGCGTAGAGCAGCCTCCATACGTGGATTCAGTCAAAGAGCTGCACTTGAGGACATAGAGGGCCTCGTGTGGTCTTGAGGTGGCAGGTTCCCCACCCCTGGTGTAGAGAATGAAGCGAATCCTAGCTGAGGTCTTCCTGAAATAGTGACTGAGGATAGGGGTAAGGGGAAGAAGCCAGAGCGGCAGTACTGGACGTGTAAAGGTAAAACCTCCAAGACACAGGCTCTCTACTCCAGTCAAAGTGGACTCTGCACCAGGTGTCCCCAGCACACCCTAGGCCTTTGTACCCCGTGTCAGGAACACCTCTCCTCCTCACCTCTGCCTCTGCCTCTGAGAATGTCTATCTTCCTTCAGAGTGTAACTCAGGTGCCCCGCCCCTTTCAGGAGGTTATTATTGTTACCTATGTTTCCTTTTCTAATTACTTTATATGTCATTTAAGCACTCCAGTATCTTTGCCAAGAGTTGGCGTCTAGAGAACCGGGTCCCGGTTTTGCTCCAAAGCAGACGATCCCGCCGTTCAGTGAGACGTAGAGCAGATCTCTCACCTTCCCTGGGTGTCCAGTTTCTCCCCTTCAAGGGAGGGGGAGGCTACTTCCAGATCCAGAACCTTCAGTACCTTCATTCTCTTTGTAGACCCAGAGAAATAACAACAGCCCCCTGGGTCACATGATTGGTGAGAGGGTGGGTATGTGAATGGCAAAAAAATAGGAACAGAGAAGGGAGAGAGAAATAGGAGAAAGAAGGGTATCCATGGGCGGGGGGGGGGGGAATGGAAGAAAAAGGGAGAGAAATAAAGGAAGGGAGGGGAAGTCCCTGTTGGTTTAGGGGCTGCTGCCTTGGGATCATAACCCTACAGATGGAAAAGGCCTTAGATATCATCAAGTTCAGTTAACGGAGGAAACCGAGGCCCAGAGAGGTTAAGAGACTTGCCCAGGGTCACACAGTTTAGTTAGTGTCTGAGGCAGGATTTGAACCTAGGTCCTCTAGGCTCCAAGTCCAATGGCCAATACATCCACCATGCTGCCTAAGGATAGGCTAGGCATGGCCCTTCAGAATATCTGTCCTGGTACCACACTTAGAGATCTCTTTGTCCCATCTTAAGCCATAGATGAAGCTCTCATTCACTGGTTAGGTCCTAAGGGCAGCTGTTTGAAATGGGGTGGCAGAGGTGGTTTTCACCACCTCCACAAAATACAAAATAGGAAAACTTGTTAACAGTTCTCTCTCGCCTTCTCAGCCCCAGGGTCCTCAGAAGTCTCCAAAGTCCTCTACTGTGACCCAAGACAAAGTGCTCTCTCTGCCCTCCACCTCCATTTGTGGAATGTAGAGAGACAACTAGTGCAAACCAACTTCATTGAAATGATTCATACTAAGGTACGAAAGACTGCTAGGTCTACTGCTCTCAGCCATATTGGCCTTCCAGAGTAGGAGCTTCTTACCTTAAATGAAGTTCTAAATGGGGCAGCTAGGTGGCACAGTAAGTAGAGCACCAGCCCTGGAGTCAAGAGGACCTGAGTTCAAATATGACCTCAGACACTTGACACATGTACTAGCTGTGTGACCTTGGGCAAGTCACGTAATCCCAATTGCCCTGCCCCACCCCAAACCAAAAAATGAAGTTCTAATTATTGTGGGGGAGGGAGAGGAAAATGGTATATTTTAAGGGGGTAGGTTTTAGGGGAAATTTGTACCTCATACAAGTCAGAAGTCAACAATTTAAGCCACTTTTGAAAGGTTGTTCTATACTATTTGATGCATAGTTTCTTAAGAAATTTACCTTTCTCCTAGAGTATAGCCCTAGAATATATATATATATACTATATATGTTACATATATAGTATATATGTAATATATATGTATATATGAATATATATATTTGTGTGTGTATATATATATATGTCTAGACAGCCCTAAGCAGAGTGATACAGCTTGTTAAGATTCTTATTAACAATATTTTCAAACCATGAAGATGTTTTCTTTAGAGATGGCACGTCGGGTCAGGCAGCCAGCACCTCATGACATTGCTGGGCTAGGCTGGGTTCTTCTCACAATTTCAGCACTGATTCCCATCCGCCACACCCCTCGCCCCCTTTCCCGATCCGGCACCGAACAGCACCCTTCAGGCAGTCCACGGGCTGCCTGCGACACTCTCGTCCACCAAATAGGTCATACGCGCTCAGATCGCATTCAGTGTTGTGGGAAACACGTCAAGCCGGAGCGTGAAGACCGGGTTTTGAATGCCGTCTCTGACTCTCCTGTAGCTGAGAGAGCTACTCGGATGTGTTATCATTTGGATGACTTTAGAGCCCACAATTGTCACAAGGGCAAAAAGGGAGAGGGCGCGTGATAGATAACCATCATACATGGCTTGCGAGCGATAAGCAAAGCGGTGCCTATTTGTTATGTGGGGAGCGGCTAAACAAACAGTGGCGTGGGAATGTAATGGAATATTATTGTGCCATAAAAATAACAAAGATGAAGACTTCGGAGAAACTTGGGAAGACTTCTGTGAACTGAAGAGGAGCAAAGAATATTTTACACAATTACCGCGATGAAGTAAGGGAAAATAACAGGGAAAAATTTCTGAACTTTAACCGTTGTAGCAACTAACGATGACTTCAGATTACTCATAGTGAAATACACGCCTCAGCAGAAGAATCAGATGATAGGCACAGAGTGAGGCATATGCTTTCAGGCATGGCCAATACATTGATTTGTTTTGTTGGGCTGTACTTATTTCTTACTAGGGAGGCTTCTGTTGAGGGGGTTGGAGTCATAGGAGAGGGACAGTGATGTAAAAAAAGAAAAAAAACCCCAAATACATTAAAAACAAAATCCTTTTTGCAGTGTGATCTGCGTGTGTATATGTGCATAGAAGGTGAGGGTGACCTGTGATCTACTTACAACTATTACAGTTAGGGACCCTCCAAACTTGCCAGTCCAGGATTCTGTTACAGGAAACAAAAGTGCCAGATGGGTGAGGCCAAGGCCCATTTTGCAGGTTAGGAACAGTTCCCAAACATCCCTTAAAAATACATTAGGTATACAAGATAAGGTCAAAATGGGTACATGATTTATAGATAAAAGATGATACCATAAGCAAATCAGGAGAAATAGTTTACATGTCATCTATGGTAAGGGAAGAATTTAGGACCAAATAAGATATAGGGAGCCTTATGAAATGTAAAATAGGTAATTTTGATTATATAAAATTAAAACATTTTTGTGCAAACAAAACCAATTCAATCGAAATTCTAGGAAAGCAGAAAACTGGGGAAAAAATTTTACAACAAGTATTTCTGATAAAGGCTTCATTTCTCAAATATACAGAGAACTGAGTCAAATCTATAAGAATATAAGTCATTCCCCAATTGATAAATGGTCAAAGGATATGAATAGGTAGTTTTCAGACAAAGAAGTCAAGGCTATCTATAGTCATGTGAAAATCCTCTAAATCACTATTGATTAGAGAAATGTGAATTAAAACAACTCTGAGGTACCACCTCTCACCTATCAGACTGGCTAATATGACGAAAAAGAAAAATGATAAATGTTGGAGGGGATATGGGAAACTGGGACACTAATGCAGTGTTGGTAGAGTTGTGAACTAATCACTCATTCTGGAGAGTAATTTGGAACTATGCCCAAAGGGCTATAAAACTGTGCATATACCCTTTGATCCAGCAAAGCCACTGCTAGGTCCATATGCCAGAGAGATTTAAAAAAAAGGCATAGGGGATGACCTACTTGTACAAAAATATTTATAGCAGCTCTTTTTGTGGTGGCTAAGAATCAAAAATTGAGGGGATGCCCATCAATTGGGGAATGGCTGAACAAGATGTGGCATATGATTGTGATAGAATATTATTGTGCTATAAGAAAGGACAAGCAAGATGATTTCAGAAAAACCTAGAAAGAATTACACGAAATGATGCAAAATGTAGTGAGCAGAACCAGGGGAACATTATACATAGTTAACAGTGATATTATATTACGAACAATTGTGAATAACTTAACTACTCTCAGCATTATAATTATCCAAGACAATCTCAAAAGATTCATAATGAAACATGCTATCCTTCTCCAGAGAAAGAACTGATATTGTCTGAACACAGACTGAGGCATACTTTTCTTCCTCCCTTCCTCCCTTCCTTCCTTCCTTCCTTCCTTCCTTCCTTCCCTCCTTTCTTTCTCTTTTTCTTTCTTTCTTTCTTTCTTTCTTTCTTTCTTTCTTTCTTTCTTTCTCTCTTTCTTCTTTCTTTCTTTCTTTCTTTCTTTCTTTCTTTCTTTCTTTCTTTCTTTCTTTCTTTCTTTCTTTCTTCCTTCCCTCTTCCTTCCTTCCTTTCTTTCTCTTTCTTTCTTTCTTTCTTCCTTCCTTCCTTTTTCTTTTTTTCTTTCTCTATCTCTTTCTTTCTGGAATCTTCTTGTGCAAAATGACTAATATGGAAATGTTTTACATGATTGCACATGTATAACCTACATCAAATTGCTTACCATCGAAGGGAGAGGGGGAGAGAGGGAGGGCTAGGATTTAAAACTAAATTTTTTTTAAATGTTAAAATTGTTTCAACATGTAATTGTGGAAAAACAAAATATTAAAATGCATTACATACAAACATTTTTTAAAAAGACAAAAAAATTAGGTGTCATCAATGATCATGATTTGTATACCATCTACTTCCAAAAAGGATTTGAGGCAGAGGGTGATTCTGGGATCAAAGAACTTTAGATTTACAAGGCAATGCAGTGGCCAACGAGTCTGACTTATACCTGAAAGGAATTCTGTGTTTTGCAGCTAAGGCTAGTTTTCCCTTCAAAAGTATCAAGACCGTCTTTGAGACTTACTTGATTTAAACGTTGACATAGCTTCCTGCAGGTATAGGCCATGAGTAGTCTGGCTCCTCCGCCAGCCTTCTGACCAGTAAGCCAGAATGACTAACACAGATCCGAGGCAGCCGCATTCAAATGACTCAGTGTTCTCTCTGGAATAGGTTTTCCCTGCTATGGCTAAGGAGACTACCTGATACCTCTTAGATGAGACTCTAAGTATCTCATTTTGTTCTAATTTGGAACTTGAGCTATTAGACTGGTCTAAATCAGATACCTATAGTGTATCCTAACCATAATACAGCCAATAAAGGGTCACACAACCTCTTCTTGAGGACATCCAGCGAAGGGGAACCCAACAATTTGGGAGATAATCCACTCTACTTTGGGGCAGTTCTAATTGTTAAAAAGCTTTTTCCTAATATCAAGCCTAAATTTGCCTCTTTGTAATTTTCTCCTATTATTCCTGGTTCTGTTCTCTGGGGCCAAATAAAGCGAGTCTAATCCTAGTTTCACCTGATAGGCCTTCAGATACTTGAAGACGGTTGTTAAAACCTCCCAGAGTCATTCGTTCTCCAAACATCCCCAGTTCCTTCAATGTTTTCTCAGCGGACTTATACTAAACAGCCTTCATCCTCCTAGTTGCCTTAAAGCGTTAGAACTAAAAGATGCTTGGAGATCAGTGAGGCACAGAACCTCTGAGTTGGAAAGAAACCCCAAGGATCACTCGGTTCAGCCTATAGCTGAACGAAAAATTCCCTTTACTGCCTCCCCACGTGGCCAGCTAACTTCTTGTATGAAGGTTTTCTGCTGGGGAACTCACTACTGAAGTAGGCAGCTCACTCCTTCGGACAGCTCAAATGGTCATGTCATAATTCATCTCTTCATATCACTCGGAGGTGTATTAGAGGCAGGTCAAAGCAGAACCAATTGTTAAATTTTCAGGGTGATCCTTTATACCTCAAAAATGAGCAAACAAATCGGGACTTGATATTTTGTTGATTGTCTAGATATGAAAAAGTGATGGAAAAATGTTAATCAGGCAGATTAAATTTTAAAATGTGTCAGATAACTATTCTCCACCCCCTTTGTTAACCATTTACCAGCACACCTGTCTTCCACTCATTCATTGGCTCCAAAAGGCAGGACTAGGAACAAGCTGAAAAAAAAAAACAAACCTTAATTTCTCTTTCAAATGCAAGCCCTTCGAATACTTGAATGACTCAACAACTCCTAGCACCCTGACCCCTTCACATACCCCCTCGCCCCTGCCATTTCTCTTTCTCCAAGATAAGTATCCTTAGTCCCTATTATCATTGGATGGTTATCAATTTCAGCCTTCTCTTCACCCTGCTGGGCTTCTAACTGCCCTCCAGTTTTGTTGACATTCTTCCTAGAATGTGGTGCCCCAAACAAAACACAAAACCATAAATGGACTAGAAGCAGGGCAGAATGTAGCAAGACCATCATCTCCCTCATTCTAGACAAAATTTCTATTAAAACAGCCTAGGGTCACATTGAGAAGTAGTTTGGCCTAGTGGACAGAGAATGGCCAAAGGCCGTGTCCAAACCAGTGACTTCACCCCTCATTGTCCCAGGCAACTCTCAGACTATAAACATCAAAAAGGAGATGTCAATATGCATTGGTAGAGGGATTTTCCTTACAGGAGGTTTCTAATATCAACAAATTCATAGGTCTGGTTTAAAACTAAAAAGATCCCAGATTAGCTTGCTGGCTGCTAAAAGAATTGACTTATGTGGAGCCTACAATCCACAAAAACTGCCTGGTTGTTTTTTTTTTTAATACGAATGTCTAAATATGCCTCTTCCAACCTCTACCTAGGCACTTGATTTTCTTTCCTTTAAGAATTTGTTATTATTTTTTACATTCATTATATATTTTTTGAGTTTCTGAATTCTCCCTCTCCCGCTCATCCCTCCCCCACCCACTGAGAAGGCAAGAAATTTGATATCAATTATGCCTGGCCCTTGATTTTCTGAAGATCACTTTAAGACTTTACATTCCTATTCTATATTATGCTGCATTATAACTACTGAGATTCATTTTAATCTCAACAATGTTGTTGTTTAGTTGTTTCAGCCATGTCCAACTCTTCACGACCCCATTTAGGGTTTTCTTGACAAAGATACTGGACTGATTTGCCATTTCCTTTTCCAGGTCATTTTACAGATGAGGAAACTGAGGCAAACAGGGTTAAGTGACTTGCTCAGGGTCACAATGTCTGAGGCCAGATTTGAACTTGGGAAGATGATTCTTTCTGATTCCAGGCCTGGTGCTCTTTCCACCTAGATGCCCTAATAATACTGACCAGGGGTAACTGAAAATTTGGTAAACTTTCATCCTGCCAAAAGAATAAAAAATGCAATCAAGGACAGATTATTAGAGCCCTTTCCCTTAGAGATATGAAAGCCGACATATCACTGTTCTTTAGATCTGGTCATTCAGTTCCAAATCCATCTAACTATATTATCCTCTATATTATACATCTCCACCTTGTCCAAAACTTTGTCAAATGCTCTGCTGAAATCCAGATATGCTGTGATTATGAGAACGCTTCCTTGTTTTATAGAAGAGGAAACCAAAAGGGAAAGAGATTCGTCCAAGGTAACACAGCCAATTAGTGGTAATCAGAACTAGAATCTAGATCTCCTTGCACTATTGCTGATGTCCAGGGGTGGATGGACGTGACACAGATTTAGAGTTGGAAGAGATCACTTAATCTCACCTTCTCATTTTACCTGGGGGGAACCAGAGTCACAGAGAAGTTAAGTAACTTGCCCCAAAGTAAGGGGCAGAGTAGGGTTCTGAACCCAGGTTCTCTGAATCAGAATCTGTTTTTTATGATAAAGATGATGAGGTTGGGTGAAATGATGTGACTTGACTAAGGTCACACAGCTAATGTGTCAGTAATTAACCTGTCTTCTGACTAAGCCCAGTTGCTATTGGTCATCAGCACCACAAGCTGACTAATTCAACTTTACCTCCTGGGGATGAGATCCTGTCTGCCACACCACTGTGCCCATCTGCCTCACCATCACCAGGCTCACTGCTTAGGGAGACAGATCTGAGCTATACTTTGTAGCACCCTAGCGAGTCAGGTCCAGCAGGGGCCTTGCTGCCCAGAAGATGCCCAGGCTGGGCTCTCTAGCCCAAAATGCCTCAAGGTCTCAATCCATAGAGTTCAGAATTTATTAAAGGGGACGGATCTCCCTCGGAGGGCCCGAAGGCTCTAAGTGGAAGAAGTGGGTGTAGGGAAGGCAGAGGGGTGGCAGAAAGAAGAGGAAATGGAAGGAAGAAGGTAGACTGGGAAGGGAAGGTGCAGTTAGGGAGAGGAGGAATGGGGGAAAAGGGGAGAAGGAAAGTATGTGTGTGCGTGTGTGTGTGTTGGGGTAGGGTGGGGGATCAGGAAGGGAAGGAGTTGGGTGGGGGGAAGAAGGAAAGTTGTGTGTCCGTGTCTGTGTATTTTGGGGGTAGGGTATGGGTTTAGCTTCTTGGTGGGATCTTTACCTCTGAGACGGAGGGGCCTCCCCCTTCAGCTAAAATTTAGAGCTCATGGTGGAGGGAGATGGACAGGGTGAGTATGGGACCAGAAGGGATAAAGCATTAACTTCTGCCTAGACAGACGAGCTCCTCCTTGAACTTTTGGAGAGAATTCTACCTGCTTTGGTAGATTCCTTTTCCCCTTCCCCCTCTGCCCCAACTCTTAGGGCCTGAGCAATGCCAGGAAACCTTCCTGGATTGCTGTGGGGGAGATATGTGGCAGGACCACACACACTAAGACAGCAAGGTCACCTAACAATAAAAGGGAGTTACAGCACCGGTGGGTACCCCTAACTCATTGAGTAGATCTCCTGCCAGCCTGCCCACTCCTATTTCAAGGTACTCCAACCCTACAGCTATAGTTGGCCAGGATGACTCATGTCTCAGATGCTGCCTTCTAGCAATGCCCTTTACATTGGTCTTGTAATGTCTGCTGGATGGGTCTGGTCTTAGTCTCTACTGGCCCGCACTTTGCTAGATAAAACTACTCTATAAGGTGCCGCTGAACCGCACTCCACTTCATCATCATTCAGGGGATGGTTCTATGCTTTTTCGGCCAGTTCTTTTAGAAAAGGCAGAAGAACTCACGCCCTAGACCTAGGATAAAGCCTTCCCTTTTTTGTTCCCTCAGACGTCCCTGAGTTTCCTCATCCCCTGAAAGGAGATTCTGAGCTCTTGACAGCAATCTCATTAAAACAAGAACTAGGAGGTAACTAATGTCCTTGGGATTGTGATGGTCTAGTTAGTCATTTTTCAGTCTTGACTGACTCTTCATGACCCCATTTGGAGTTTTCTTGGCAAAGATACTGGAGTGGTTTTGCCATTTCCTTCTCCAGCTCATCTTACAAATGAAGAAACTGAGGCCAACAGGGTTAAGTAATTTGCCCAGTGTCTGAGGCCAGATTTGAACTCAGGGACAGTCTTCCCAACTCCAGGTCTCATGCTATACCCACTGTGCCACCTAGTGGCCTCTAGTCTTTTAATTCGTCCTCCTGGAATGGAGCTTGGTACCTTGGTCAGACATGTCACCCTAGTTTAGGGTAATTTCCACATATTCCCCAAGTTTGAATCTTTGAAGTTGATTCTATAAACTAAGGAATGGTAATTTGCCTAATAATCACCAAACAATTTTGGAGGTTTGGGGTTTCCTAGCATTTAAACCTTAAGTCTCTGAGAGGCAAGCTATGTCTGGAGGGTAAGGTCATTGTCTCTGTGACAAGCTTGGTTACGTTGCTAACCCCTCTTAAGCAGACATATCAGATCCGAATCTGAAAGGGGCTTTGCTCTAAATCTTTACAGAACTTACTTTCCTTTGGGTGAACACATCATGTAAATAAGTTATAAACATGATAATCTGGGAAGGCAGAGCTCACCAACTACGGAGTGGTAGTAGGGTCACTAAAAGCAATCAGGAATCTTAAAGGAAGTTCTTGAACCTAAAAGATGAAGGTGAGGAGAGTATATTCCAGGCACTGGGGACAAACTGGGATGAAGATGGCGGAGGAAATTCAAGGTTGTCAGAATAGCGAGTGGCTGAACTCCAGCTGGGGAGCAGTGCTGTCAAATGCAAACAGAAATGGGCCCACTAAACTGGATCCCTGAAGGTGCAATTAACTTAGAAAATAATGTTAACATTACTTGTTTTACTGTTTTTATTTGGCTTGTAATTCCCCAATTACATTTTAATTTGATTTGGTGAGTGTTGCTGGCCACCATTCGACACCTCTGGAGTACTTTAAATGCCAATGCAGTTTAGTCTAGAGGCAAGAGGGAGTCATTGATACTTCCTGAGTAGAGGAGTAACATGGCCAGATCTGTGCTTTCAGATTACAGCAGATCTCTGTGGAAAATGTGTCGTGCAAAGGACAGTATGGAAGCCAGGAGTTTAATGAAGAGCTGTCATAATTGTCTAGGTGAGAGTTTGGATGGTGGGCATGTGAGTGATGACGAGACAGATTTGAGAGAATTGTGGGGGTTGAATCTTACACGTCTTGGCAACTGATTGGATAAGGAGTACGAAGGAAAAGAAAGTGTGGGAAGAATGGGTTCCAATTCAAGACATTTTGAATTTGAGGGTCTGGTTGAGGGGGACATCCAAAGGGAAGCCAAGCTTAGAGGATGTGGGCTTGGGAGGCAGGGTGAGGAAATGAGCTCCATTTTGGACATGTTTAGATGCCTAAAAAGATTCAGAACGGGCAGATCTGGGACTTGAAGGGGAGGTCCCCAAGATGCTGGTGCCCCCCAGTTATCCTCTCCTTTGTGAACTCAACTTCTTCCATTTGTAGGGCACATTGACATCCTTTAGATTCGACGCCTCATGCCAAGTTCCAGAGGGTCAAGCCTTTGCTCACTAGTCATCATACAATTTTGAGTTGGAAAGATGATCTTCGTGATTCATTTTACAGGTGGAGAAACTGAGACCTCAAGAAGTTAAGTGGCTTGTCTAAGGCCAAACTAGTAACGAGCGGAAGAACCAGGGTCTGACTCTGGGTTCTCCGACTCCAAAAGCAATTCCTTTTCCTGTGTGTCATGATTCTGTGTTTGGTCTCACCCCCACAGTCAGGATCTGCCCCACCCTGGCTGGCTGCTCCTAGGAGGAGGGACTGGGAACACCAGGCATGTAGGGTGAGTAGAGGGACAGAGAGGGCTGTTCCTGGGAAGGGCCAGTGGTATCCTGGCACTGGTGAGAGGGCTCCTCACACAGCCCAGGCCCAGGTTCTGGGCTTACTGCCCATTCTCCTGAGATGACTCCGTGGAGAGGGCTGGGGTAGGATTCCCCAGGAGATCTCTGGCTCCTGGAATCAGGCACTGGCAGGCAGCTGACGTCCAATGTGCCCCCAGAGGCAGCTGGGCCAGTGACCCTGCCAGCCTCTCCCCACCACACACATTTTCATGGCCAAGGGTTTTAGGAGGGAGCTGGTGTTCTAGGCGGGATACTTCATTTCTTTCCACCTCCTCCAAGGAGTCTTTCCAGGCTCAGGGTGGAAGGTGAGGATCTCTGTAAAACCATGACCCTCCTCCCATCCCTAACGGGCTCCCCAGTAGCATTTAGCTGTGTGGATGAGCCTATGAGCTCTCCTCTTCAAAGTCTGGCCACAATCAGCCCAAGAGCAGGGAGAGGGGTTAGACAGCCCCAGAAGTTGATGACACCTGGGCCTGGCCAGTCTGGGCAATATTCAAAGAGAAGTGGGGTTGTACTATCTACTGTACTATCTACTCCCTGAGACATAATTATGTAGGGTCTGAGGAAGTGGTGCTAGAGTGAGGGAACCCCATCAGTGAGCCTACCTGGCACATCATTCCACCTAGTTGCTTAGCCCAAATGCCTGAAGCCTGTAGCAGGCACGGAGTAGCTCTTGTCACAGAAAGGGACTATGTGTGGCCTTTCACAACTCTTCCTAAAACACAGAGTCAGTGTATGTCTGAGGCCATGGTTGTCACATCCCTCACGGTGGTGGTCCCTAAATCTCTGTGTGACTATGCATGGATTTCTCCATGTGATCTTTTCTTTAAATGTTTGTCCATGTGTGCTAGAATCAGGGGTGACAGTGTACTCCTTGCCCTCCCTGCAGGGGACAGTGTGGTATTTGCAGTGAGATCCAAGACCAGCGGATAAGACACAGGAACTTTTATTGCTGAACATAAAACGCCAAAAAGAGGCCAGGGCGGCTAGGCCAGCAGTAGGACCATGGTGGTGGTGATGGGCAGGGGGAAGGGGACACATTGGTGGCTTCCCCCTCTCTTGGGGGCTATACTCCATGAAGCCACTTGTAGGGGATCAAGGTATCTTGGTTATGTCTTTCAGAGCCACAGAGCAGATCACATTCACACGCATACAAGCAGGTGAAGAAAAGAGGCCATAGGAGGAGAAGGGGGGAAGGATGAGGAAAGGGGAAGAAGAGAGATCAGAAGGAGAGATCAGAGGAAGAAAGGAGAGAGATGGAGGCTGGGGCGGGGGCAAGAGACACAAAGGAGAGTAGAGAGAAGGGGAGAAGTGTCAGGCACGCAACCCCAGAGGAGGGGAGAAAGGAGTCCTGTGCTGCTGCTGGGTCAGTAACCCAGGGCTGAGAGCCCTGCTGCTCACATGGCTACCTACTGCACTGGTGGCGGGGAGTTTGGGGGTGGTGGGGAAGGAGAGAAAAGCTTCCTCCGCCCATGGGGAGCCCTGGGGACTTCTCTGTTGCTATGCAATCTAATATACTAGGAAAGAGCACCTCCATCCCCAGAAAGCTCCATGTCCACCTTCTCCTTACCCTGTGCCCAATGTGAGGAAGGCCCATCTGGAACACGCCACCTAAAAGGAACTGGGTCCCCAAACTCTATTCACAGCTGATAGGCTGGACAGAACTGGGGCTCTGAGGGATGGGGTGAGGTGTCTTGGAACAGGGAAAGGGAGGTATGCTGTCAGGTGGCCTTGATACCTGCTTCGGAAGCATGGTTGTGCTGACCTGTGCCCTGAGACTAGACTTGGGGTGAGGAAGGGAATGAGGATAACGTATGTGAAGAAAAAGTGAGGAAGGGGAAGTGGGAGAAGAGAAGGCCCTGGTCACTCTTTAAATAAGAAAAGGCTAAAAGTCAAGTGAGGAAAATGCCCGCCAGCTCCTTGAGGGAGTAGGGGAGACGGTGGCCCGGTGAGCACTGGCAGGGCGGAGACCCTGGCCCCGACCCCGCTTTTGGCAGTGGCAGTGGCAGCAGCAGCGGCATCGACAGCAGTTTCTGGCCCTTGGGGCCTTGAGGTAGGCGCCAGTCTGGGGCCGGGCTGCTGGGCTTCCTGAGGGGTGCTGCCGCCTCACGGGCCGGGCCCTGGGCAACTCAGAGTCGAGGCTTGATCTGCAGTGGCTTCCCTGAGGGAAGAAGGCAAGAGAAGAGAAGGTCTGGAGTCAGAACAGGTTTAGATCCTCGAAGGTTCTCTGGATGCCCCTACTCAGTCCCACCACCCTTGCCTTCCATCTCCCAATCCAGCCATTCCCTGAGCTCTCCCTCAAACTGCCAAACCCAACTCAGCTCCCCATACCCTTCTCCACCAGGAAGTCCTCTCCATTCGCATCATGGCTTGGTGTGGATGTGACCTCCCATGTTTTGTTCATTCACAATCAGTGTTTTGTGGAAAGCATTATAGGACTATTTCTTGTCTACCTGCTACTCCCACTTGACAATATAGGCTCCTAGGGGAGAAGGGGAGGGATGGGGACAGGGGCCATGTCTCCTCCCTCAGATCAGAGGCATCGCAAATACCACATATCCACCACCAGGACTGTCACAGCAGAACGGAAGGCCCTGAAGGATTTACCTAACCGCAAGAAAAGAGCTGGAAGGAACTTTAAGAAGTCCTACATCTCCATGCCACTCTGAGCAAGGAAATGCTCTGTCTTGTCCTGAAAGTTCTTAGATGGTCAACATTCCTAGCAATCATCATGATCCTCATGTCTAACCTAAATTCTTGGCCTCATCATTTGCACTGGTCGTTGGGAACATCTCCACGTTGCCAAGTACTAAAAAGACAGATAGATGTGATTGCTGAGACACCGGCAGGGATATATGAAAGATCATGGAGAATGGGGAAACATGGTCCAGATTTAAAAAAAGACGGGTAGAAGATGACAATGGAAAGCTTGGCTCTAATTCCTGGAAAAACTCTTAACGTATTATTAAAGAGATGGCTAGTGAACATTTAGAAAAGGAAGCGATAATCACAAAGAGGGATCATGGCTTTAGGAAAGACAGGTCATATTAAATTTACATCCTTTCCTTTCTGACAGGGTCACTGTACAGGCAGAGCAGGGAAAGTGTGTGGATATAGTTTAATTAGATTTCTGCAAAGCATCTGATAAAATATCTCATGCTAGTGTTGTGTACAAGATGAATAAACGTGGGCTACATGGAGTACAACTGGATGGATGAATGGCTAGACTCAAAGGTTCATCATTTGGAGCTCAATGCCAACTTGGAAAGAGATTTCCCATGAAGATATCCTGCTCTGGGTGTCTGCGTTTGGCCTTGTGTTTTTTAATTAACATTGGATCACAGAATCATAGCTTTGGAGCTACAAGGTAACTTGCAGCCAACTAGTCCAACCCTCCTCATTTTACAGATGAACAAACTAAAAACCTGAAAGGTTGTGACTTGCCCAAGGTCATACACGGAGTGAAGGAGGAAAATATTTGAACCCAGGTCCTCAGAGTAGATTGGATTTTTAATAAATGACTTAGGCAAAGACATGATCCTTATCAAATCTGCAAATTATACAAAGTGGGGAAAGTCAGCTAGCACAATGGATGACAATCAGGATTCAAAAAGATTATGAAAGTTTAGAACAACAAAAAAGTCACCAGGTAGAATCAAAGCAGATGAAATTTAATGGGGAATAAAAGTAAAGTCTTAGCTTGGGTTAAAAAAATCATCTTCATAAATATAGGATTGGATAGGTGGCTGTTTTAAAAAGGATTTTGGGGGAGTTAGTTTAACACACAAGTTAAAAAATTAGTCCAGTGTCATACAGCAGCTAAAAAACCTAACATGATCATAGGCTGCAGTACAAAAAGCGGTATGGCTTAAGGAAGGACAGGTACATGAATACATTTCTGGTGGAATTATGGATTGATCCAGTCACTTGGAAATGCTAAGAAAGTGGTTAAAAATATCCATAGCTTTTATCCCAGAGATCCCACTGCTAGGCCCCCAGGGGGTCAAAGACAGAAAAAAAGGTTCCAGATTACATCAGATTCATAACAGAAGTGGTGGCAAAAATATGGAAATAAACTAAATGCCCGTCAACTGGAGAACTGTTAAAAAATGTGACAAATGAATGTAACTGTATATTACTTTCTTCTAAGAACTGATGAATATTTAGAATTAAGTATCAGAAGACACAGGTCACGTGAAGTAAGTGAGACCAGGAAAACAATACACACAATTGCTGCAGTGGTGTAACGGGAAGAACTGAGTGTTTTGGAATGATAGTCACCAAGATCAGCCCTGGAGAAGAATGCATCTCCTTTCTTTTTTTGCAGAGGTGGGGTGACTATGAGTGTGTGGATTATTGAATATGCTGTCATATTCAGTCAGTTTGTTGGCTGGTTTTACTGATTTTTTTTTCTTTACTTTTTGTTACAAAGTAGACTGTTAGGTGGGGGTGGGGTTGGGAGGGAGGATATACTTGGAAATGAAGGTGATATGAAACACAAAGAATATTAAATTTTCTAAGTGTTAAAAAAAGAGCATAGTTTCCAAGATTAAGAAGAAGAGTTCCACCACTATACACTGTGGTCAGTTCTGGTCCCTGTACATTAGGAAGGTGGCTTAAAAGGATACCAGAATAGGGAAGGTCCTCAAGTCCATGGCATACAAGGATCTCCTAAAAGAGCAAGGGATGTTTAAGGGTAACAGGATAGATCAGACTTGTTCTATTTGGCTCCAGGATTCAGAACTAGCAACAATGTAGAAATGGCAGAGAAACAAAGTTAGGCTTGATGCTGGGATCGGCAGAGCCGCCCCAGAGAAGGGCTGCCGCAGGAGGAAGCGAGTGTCGGCCTCTCACTGGAAGTCTTTAAGCAAAGGCCACATACCATTTGTCAGGTCACAGTAGGAATTTTTTTTGGTGGAGAGGGGTGTTATTAGAGTTAAACTAAACTGCCGAGAGACCTTCTAGCTCTGGAATCCTGTGACTTTGTACACAAAAGGTCTCTGGGGAATGGAAGATCCGGAGGAGGTGGACTGGGATGGGAAGAAGACTGGAAACTCTTCTAGATGAGGCCTGGCTGAAGGAATTGGTATATTTAACTTGGAGGAGCAGAGACTCAGGGAGTAGGAGGAAGGACAGCACGTGATGGATTCTCTTTAATCATTTAAAGGGACTGTCATGTGGAAGAGGGATTAGACTCACTCTACTAGGCCCTGGAAGGCAAAATCAGGAACAAGCGGGGCAAGTAGATTTCAGCTTGCTAGGTGGAAAAACATTCAAATGATCAGAGTGGATCCCAAGCCAACTTCCTTGTCGCTGAATGCCCTCTAAGCAGCAGCTGGACCACCATTCATGTCGAAGCAGGATTCCTGCTAAGGTATGGTCCTGACAGGTAAGATCCTAGCATTCTACAAGGGAAGCAGGTTTCCAGGTTTCTACTTCCCCGGGACAGTGGGCCCCTTCCCCATCACTCTCTGTAATGCCTGCTCCCTTGCTTGGCATCCTTGGAATCCTGTGGATGACGCTCTCCTCCCTGCCCCTTTGCCTACAGCGATCATGTTACCCTGTTCCCAAGCTGGCCTGGCCTGGGACTTCCAGCTGTACATTCTTGTCCTCCACCCCCTACCCCCAGCTGAAGATGGGGAGATCAGGGGTGTGGTTGTAAACAAGCCTCCCTCCCCCCACCTTCACAGTCCTTGTCCAAGTCCGGCTCCAGAAACAGGGAGAAATCAAACTCAGGAGAGACGAGGTAGGGATGGGAGCACGGGGAGAGGGCTGGAGACATACAGGGTGGTCCCTACACTGGTGGTCTGAACCCTCAGTGAGCAAAATTGGGCATTGTGGGTTACCGCTAGATGGGGATAAGATATGATCTCTCCCTTCAGGGAGCCTCAGGTCTATGGTGCAGACAAGCCTCATGACACATAAAACAGTGCTGATAATCTCACGTCTGCCCAGATTATTTTCCTCTTGTGGACTCAGGAGCCACTCTCAGTCATTCAACTAATTGCTCAATGAAACAGACTAGAGTGTTCGATGAAGTTATGCCTCAGAGGACACAGAGAGGGTAGAGTCCCTGCGAAGCTCCTAGCTGTTTTCTGGATTCAATATACCCCCTCCAAGCCCTGGGCAGGCTTTCTCCCCAGGCTCAGAATGCACTTCCTCCTCACTTTAAGAGTCTGTGGTTTTCTCCAAATCCCCCTTGCAGGCTTTACTTTGTCACTCTGGAATTTACTTCGTCTTTACTTTTCAGTGCACGTGTTGTATCCACCTAGTAGAATATAAGCTCTCTCAGAACAAAAACGACTTCATTTTAGTCTGTCTCCAGCATGTGGCATGGGCATTTAATCAATGCTTGTTGGATTGGACTGGCATCCAAAAATTTCAATAAATTACTCTAGTGAGGTCAGCTGCCAGGTCAAGTCCTAATGTATTCCACCAGACAATGGTTCATAGGTACTGGCAAAAAAAAAAAAAAAAAAAAAGGTGGGCTTTTGAGGAAGCAGGAACTCAGAAAGGCAGGAGATGAGGCAGAGTCCATTCTATACAGAGGTCCCATCTTTTTAAAAACCCTGCCTTCCTTGACCATTATTCTCTGGCCCCTCTAAGCTCTTGGCATATGGCTCTTTCTTTAACTCTCCCCCTGACACTGGCTTGTGCCAGGTTTCTAGGAGACTATATCTCCCTGCCAAGTTTTCTTGTTCCTCCTCCTTCCCCTTTCTCCTTTTGGAGAGAGATTACATTTTTCAAATGGGTTTTTCTAGTGATTAAGGGAAAGAGTGAGAACTCTAATAATGTACATACAGAGACCAGTCCAGTTACACAGCTTGGAATCTTCTCCAAGGAACTCTCTAGAGGAGAGCTGAATTTCCCAGGCTGACCACAGGATTACAGGATTCAGAGGCAGGAGGGAGCACCTGGAGCCAGATTCCTGCTTCAAACCACTCCCACATTGCTCCTTCTTACAGCCCCAACTATCGATGCTATTGGCTATTTCTGCCCCCTTCAGGTGGTTCCATCATACCTCTGAACTCCACCTATGTGGCAGTAACAACAACTGCTTACATTCCTATAGTGCTTTAAGGCTTTTAAAATGCTTTTCCCAGTACAGCTTTCCAAGATGAGGAAACTGGGCATGCTTATGCCTGGGCAGCCAATGCTTTGGTGATGGTCCTTGTCATGCTTTAGGCAGGCCTTTCTATGACAAGCACGGTAGGCCCATCCTCAAAGTCTTTCCAGCTTTGTGGGGCCTGTTAGACTTGCACTCTGCTGGCACCGTCTTCAGAAGTCTGTGTCTTCTCTACGCCATGGTGAGGCATCAACAGAAAAGTACTTTAGTGGAGTCATAGACATTGTCACAATCATATAAAATTTTCATAAGCAATAAGGGAAGGGCCCAATTCCCTTGAGGCCTAAGGGAAAGACACTCTATGCAATACAGTCAGTGAGGCTGAGAGGGAGGGAGGACTGGAAAATGGGTGGGCCGGGTCAGGGAATATCTCCAAGGAAGAGATGAAAACAGAACCAGCTTTGTGAAAAGGAAAGGGAAAGTGTGAGGACTAGTGGAGGGGCATCTTAGGGATGGCTGTGTGAAATGCTGGAATGCAGTAAACGTTGGACTCCCATTCTAGTTCAGAAACTCATTAGATCTCCCCCGAACCACTGAAACAGCCTCCTAACAAATTAGTCTCCCTTTTCCAACTCTTTCATTTTGCAGATAAAGAAAATGAGGCCCAGCGAGGCTAAGGGACTCACCCGAGGTCATGAAGCTAGTAAGCGTCAGGGCTGAGACTCAAACCCATTTCCTAATCCAGTGCTCCTTTCTATGATGTTACTCAACCATAACTCCCGTGGCATGTGTTTCTAATACCTTCCCCCATCAGGCTGTCCTTCTCTTGATACACTCAATTTGTCAGTACCCTTTCTAAAACATGTTACTTAAAACTAGACACAAAACGCTGGGTTCATCTGGTCACAGCTGAATCAGTAGTCATGTCATATCCCTATGCCTAGATCCCACCCCTATTAATGCAGTTGAAGGTAGCATCAGCTTTCCATGGAAGTCGAATAACTCATTCCACAAGGCTGCCAGAGAAATAAGGCATTACTGCCTTTGAGTTTTCATGTCTTGCCTCCAAAAACAGACTACAAATTCCTTGAAGGCAGAGACCATGTCTTGTACTCTTAGAGCTACCGTGAGAGGCAGCATGGTGTAACAGACCAAGAGCTGGCCTCAGAGTCAGGAAGGCTTGGTTTTAAGTGTACACACACACACACACACACACACACTATGAGATAACGGGCAAGATACTTAAGTCTTTCATTCCCCCAGGAAATTCTCAAAGACTACATAAGGCCTATCTATGTTGAAAGGAGATTCCTCATCAGTTCTCTATACTGGCATCACAGATACAGATCCAAACAAAATAAAACAAAACAACACGAATGAGACTGTATCTGTAAAACTTTGTGACTGCTATAGAAATATCAGCTGCTGTAGTTATAAGGCCCAGGCTATCAGTATGGCATTCAAGGCCCTTAGGAACTGGTCCCAACTTCCCTTTTCAGCCTTGACTTTAAGTGGATTCTAGCTTTAAGCCTTTCTACAACTAGCCATGCTCCAGATGCTCCCCTTCTACCACGTACTTGCTGTTCCCTAGGTCCAGAAGACCTTTGCTGCCACCTCCATGTGTTCCAATTCTTTTGCATCTGCTCTTCGAGGCGCAGGTCCAGTGCTTCCTCTTGGCCAAGAAGCCTTCACTGCCCTCCCCGTCAGAAGTCATCTTTACTTTTTCTGACCTCTCAGAGTACTTTGCGTCTTATCTAAGAAGAAAATGGACCTGAAGAGGTAGAGGGGGATTTTGGCTTGTTTCAAGAGGCTGGAGGGTAGAAGAATGTCAAGAGAAGAGAAAGAGAGGAAGGAAGGATCACTGAACACTTGGAGGGTTGTTTTTTTTTTTTTTAAGAAGACACAGGAGGCTCTTCCTGAAGAGCAGGAGACTCTGAAGAGAAAGCACCTGATTACTTGCCAAGGTAATATGTTGTGGAGCTACCAGCACTTCAGGTGAGAAGAGTTAGAAGAGATGAATAGTGGCATTTGGTGACTTCCTGCTGAGGGGAACTGAGGAAGCTCCTGTTCACAAGAATACATCAGAGAAGTCTTCTTCCCAGGGCATGTACTCAAGATGTGACAGAGAATTTCTGAGTCTTGTCAAATCAGATTAGTATTGCTTAGTAATGGCCATTCAGTTGGATATGGAATTTGGAATTTTGGACAGTGGTTTAAAATATAGGAGTGGCAGTTTCCTGGATAAGGAAGGTGTGTACCTAACAAGGGTTGATGAGACTATATTTACACAGAGAATTATAAATCTAATCAAAAGGGAATTAAAAGGAAAAGCCTGTTCCTGTATATCTACCCAGCCAGATGTTATAAAGAACAGCTACAATGTAGGAAGAATAGCAGTAGAGATCCAAGATATTCATAGCAGACAATATGCAAAAAAGAAGCCAGCAATTAAACACATGGTCTCAGGTGTTTCTATACAACTACACGAAGTATAAGTGACATGTAAAATGAGGTAGAGATTCTAATGTAATGAGATAAATTTGACCCTCTAAGTATCACCCAGACCTTATGGTATAAGATCCATGGTTCTGAATATGGTTCTGAAAGAGGACACCTTATTCAATAAGAATGTGGTATATATTCAAAGGAAACAGGGTAAAGGGTAGTGTTTTACATTAAGAAGATGAGAAAATGCAGAATTTGGATGGGTGAAACATGGCAGAGATCATTTGAGTAAACAGATCAACAAAGGCAGAAACAGCAATCATCAAAACAATCTGGTACTGGCTAAGAAATAGAGCGGGGGGGGGGGGCCCACTGGAATAAATTAGGTATACAGTACACAATAGAAAATAACCAGAAGCAATACTTTGATCAGAGTATAACACAAATTACCTGATTAGAAGAGAAAAAGATAAGGAGTTAAGGGAACAGATCACAAATCCAGCAGAGAAATCTGACAGGAGAGTGATGGGAGACTTCAATTATCCAGAAATCTCCTAGATCTTTTGCCCAAAGCAGAGGGACTGACTGGCTAGCTAAATTACCAGAAAAAGCTGTCTGTCCTTGTTTTCACCACTTCCCCTCTTCTCAACAATTTCTTAAGAACTTTTACTCTGGCTTCCAATCTCCTCATATAATTGAAATTTCAAAGTTAGCAACGATCTTTTAAATGCCAAAATCCTATGACCTCTTCTCAATCTTCACCCGTCTTGACCTCTCTGTGGCATCTGACAATACTGACCAACCTCATTCTCCTAGATACTCTCCTCTCTGGATCTTCATGATATGGTTATCTATCTATTCTGACCACTCCTCAGTCTCCTTTGCTGGAACAAAATCTGTGATTCATCCCCTACCTCTGCGTATTCTGTCCTAGGTTCTGTTCTAAGTTCTGTCCTAGGCCCTCCCTCTTTACACTCACTTTCTTGGTGATCTCATCAGCTATCATGAGTTCAGTTACTATATCCCACTGGCCTCGAAGGCCTCTTCTAGCTCTAAATCTCTGGTCCTATTAATTTCAGATCTATCTATCCAGTTCTTGCCTCTCTCCTGAGCTCCAGTCTTACCTCATCAATTGCCTACTGGACATTTCAAATTGGAACTCAACATGCCCAAAAGAGTGCTCATTACTTTCCTCCAAATCTTTGCCATTTTTGTTGATGGCACCATCATCCTTACGGTCATCCAGCTTAGCAATGCTAGAGTCATCCTTGATTCTTCCTTCTCCCACATTCCTCCTTCCATATCTAATCACTTCCACATTTTATTCAACTATTTGAATACTTTAATTTTGAATCCCTTGTCAAATCTTGCCAAAACCAGCCCTGGTTTACTCTTATCACCAGCATTTTCTACTCCTACTCATGTGCTGCAGAAGAAAGTAATGGTGTTGACTGGGACCACAAGAAATTCATGCCATCTAATCACAACCGGAACCACACTTCTGTAAGGCAACTGGTCCTTTTATTTTTCATTGACTCCTCCTACACAAATTTCTCATCTCCTTTTCAGCATAGAAGCAAGGACATGTGTCAAAAAACCTATTTTCTTCTGTATTCCAAAGTCCTCTTCATCACTCCTAGCCCATTCTTGCCTCCTTTGCTTAAGTCTTTAGGAAAGAGGTGGCCCTTCTTGCCAATGCCAACCCTCCTGACTTGTGTTCTTCTCTCTTCTGAGAGCCCACTCCCTTGATTATTCTCTCTTTACCTTACTGTCGACTTTGCCTCTTCTTGCTACCTACAAACACTGGTAGGTCCCTCTCACATTCAAAAAACCTGCGCCTGACCCTTCCACTCCCTGAAGCTCTCATCCTGTTTCTCTTTTCTCTTTTGCAGCCAAACTTCTAGAAAGGGTCATCTATACACTAAACAACCCCAGTTACAGAACACTTTGCAAAGTAAGTTTAATCTCACCTAGAAAGAGGGTTAAATCTGTTTGGCTTTAGAGGGCATAACTAGGATCAATGAGCAGAAGCACAAAGAGGCAAATTACAGCTCATTGTAAGGGAAAGCTTCCTTGCAATCTGAACTCTCCAAAGGTAAAATGAACTGCTTTTCAAAGCAGTGGGTTCCCTGTCATTGGAGGCTTTCAAGATAATCTACAACTACTTGTTGGTTACACGGTAGAGGTTCTTCTTCAGCTCTGTTTTGGACAAGGTGGCTGCTGAAGCTGCTTTCTACTCTGACATTCCATGAACTGTTCAACTTAAGTTGCTTTTTCCAAGAATGCCAATGACCTTTTGGTGGCTAAATCTGATGACTTTCAATACTCATCCTTTTGATTTTCCTGCAACTTTTGACACTTATGACCACTCCCTCTCTTTCTGGATACCCTCTCTTCTCTCAGCTTTTAAGGTGCTGCTTTCTCCTAGTTCTCCTGACTACTCCTTTTGAATGACTAATTCATTTATTTGCATTTATTACGTGCTTACTTTGTGCAAAATAATGTGTTAAGGGAAGGGGATACAAACAGAAGAGCAAGATCTCAGGAAGCTCATTTTCCAACAGAGGAAGCAACACATATTGGAAAGTTTCAGCTACAAGTCAGATGGAAAGGTCCTATGGATCTTAGGGTACAGTAGCAAACCAAATGGTAATGTTCCTTCATTCGTGTCACTTTTCACTTACAAAATCACATCAGTTTGATGCTAAATCATCTGACAGTGTCAATGACTTTGGTGACAAGAGCTTTTGTTTTGGGGGGTCTTCAAAATATGTTGTAGCCCCTGCAGAAGTTGCCAGGCTATATCTCCACAGGGGTTGCTTCTAAGGATGATGGCTGCAAACACTGGACTGGAAACAATGCTATTCCAAAGGTTCTTGGGTTTAGGGACCTGGGCTGTCTCCATCAGGGCGTGAGGAGACACGGTGGTCCAACTGGTCTGTCTTTCCCTCAGGGTGTTTTGCTGCTTCAGCTAGGCTGCCTAGTTGATTGGCACTTGGTGAAGATGGCTGGCAGTAGGACTGGTGGCCTGGGGGAGGGGTGATGCTGCCTCTCCTACAGCACACTTCTCATTCTCTTTTGCTGATATCCTATCCCACTGCTCTGCGTATCTCCCAAGATTTTGTCCTGGATACTCTTTTTTTCTCTATATGCTTTCTCACTTGTTAATCTCATCAATTTCCATGGCTCGACTATCGTCTTTATGTAGATAATTTCTAGACCTATTTATGCAGCCTCATTCTCTCTCTGGAGCTCCAGGCCTTCATCAGTTACGACTGAACTGACAGATACCTCAAATTCAAATTCCCCCACCCATGAATTCTCTGGCTTGGCCAAATTGCCTTGTAGTTGTCCTTCACACACATCTCCCCTCCCCGCCTGCACTGGCCTTCCTCTATGCCTACTAGGACCTCCTCCCCAATCTCGCCATTTTAGCATGTCTACTTTTCTTCAAAACTCAGCTCAAGAGTGACTTTGTTTATGAAGGCTGTCCAGATCCCTCCCACTAGGTGCCTTCACCTCCAAAATTCCCTTCATATATTTTGTACACGCACACATATCTATCTACAAATATACACATTCATACATAAATGCCTCCCCTGACAGATCTCAGCTCCCCAAGGGCAAGTACTCTTTCATTTTATCTTTGTATTCCCAGGGCCTAGCAGAATGTCGGGCACAAAGGAGGTATGTAATAAATGCTTGCTGACTGACTGAGGTATTCTTGGGATCTGTGCTCGGCCCTGACCAGTTTACTATTTTTGTCAATGTTTTGGATAAAGGCATAAATAGCATGTTTATCAAATCTGCATATGACATAAAGCTAGGAGGAATAGCTAGCATGACGGGTCAGCATTCAAAAGGATCTTCCTAGGCTAGAATCCTGGGCCGGATCTAGTAACGAAGACTTCCGGAAGTTCCTTGGGCAGAGGGACGGCTTCATTTTGGCTTTGCAACCCCAGTGCCGATCACACAGTTTGTTGTTGTTCACTTGTTTTCTAGTCATGTCCAAATTTTTGTGATCCCATTTGGGATTTTCTTGGCAAAGATACTTGAGTGGTTTGCCATTTCTCCAGCTCATCTTTACAGATGAGGAAACAGAGGTAAACAGGGTGAAGTGCCTTGCCCAAGGTCACACAGCTAGCAAGTGTCTGGGGCCACACTTGAACTCAGGTCTAGGCCCAACACTCTATCCACCGTACCACTCAGCAAATCATACAAAAGGCACTTACAACTGCCTGCTGAACTCAATTGGCATCAAGTGTAAAAGTCTTACACCAGGGTTCAAAACATTATTCTCAAGTTTGAGCTGGTAAAAATGTGACCAGATATCAGTTCAAGTGAGAAAGATCTGGGGTTTTAGGTACACTCTAAGATGAATGAGTCGACAGTATGCTCTGGCAGCCAAGAAAGTGAATGTAATCTTGGCTTGCATCGACCATCGGGTCAGAGAGAAAGCAGTACTGCTGTGCTTTTCACAAGACTACATCTTAGACCAGTGTGCTCAATTTTAGGCATCACATGCCAGCAAGACCACTGATAAACCGGTGTCCAAAGGAAGGCTGAGATGGTGGAGGGCCTGGAGTTCACTGCTAAAATTACTGGCTGAAAGAAATGTGGATATTTATCCCAAAGAAGAGAAGAGTTAGGGGGACGTGATACATGACTTCAAGTATCTGAAGGACTGTCATGCTAGAGGAAGGGACCTTTACTTGGTCAGAGGGCAGAACTAGAAGAGGCTCAGGCTTCACCTAATTAAAGCCAAGAATATAACGACCTGCTTTGGGAGGATCTAAATTCCCTATTGTTGGAGGCTGGATGGTCACCTAACTTGTAAAGGGAATTCTTGTACAGGTTTCGTCTGGATCTGAGGTGGTCTCTAACACTGCTTCTAACTCAGAGGTCGTATATTATGTTTTGGATTAATATTCACACTCCCCTATCAGACTATAAATTCCACGGCTGGGCTATCACAGAATTCTTTCATTCACCTTTTCACTGAATTTCTGCCTCCTTCTCCACAGCCCTGGGCTTGCTTTCCCAATATTCTTCTGACCACACATTGCTTGCACGCATATCAGTGTGCACACAGCAGGGCTTGAGTTTTATATACCTGTTTTATCCCCTTCCCAGGCTGTGAACTTTCTGAGGTCAAAGACCAAGTCTTATTCATTTGTCCCCCCTACATTATGTCCAAGTAAAAGCAGTGGTTAATAAGTAGGCACCAGGAAATGTGTCAAATGACATGAATGTGGATATCAGGAAATAGTTCTGGCTAGCAGCAGAAGCTTATGTGTGTGTCTCTGTGTGTGTAAATGTGGATTTGGGAAAATGACAAAAGATTTGCAGAAGGGCCAGGCTGTGACTGGAGAGAGGCCATATAAGAGTCAGGACTGAAATTCAGGTCTTTCACCCCTCAGGCAGGGGTAGGAAAGGTCAAAGCAATCCGAGGATCATCTGTTCCAACTCCCTCATTTTACAGACAAGTAAACTGAGAGCAAGAGGGATATAATGACTTGCATGTGGTCACAAAGCAGCAGATACAACAAGCAGACCTAGGTCCTTAGATGCCAATTCCAGCCTTCTTTCCACTATATCACAGATCCCACCAAAAGGAACTTTCTGGAAGTAGGGAATGGATTCGGAGCAGGGGCCTATAGTCAGCCAACAAGAGCTGTTGTTTATATATAAATATACGTTCGGTGGTTTATACACCTCTGAGTTTGTTTTAGGCATATTCTCTTCTAGTTTAGTGGGGGAAAAGGCTCCTCGGAGCACAGCCTGGGGAAGGAAGCAAAGGAGGATCACAGAAGTTTGGGTGGGAGTCTGAATAGTTCACATGCAGAGTTATAAATACAAATGTGTACACACATACACTAGGTCACACCTGGGAACATAGCTGCCAGACGAGACATGGTGATGCCAGACTTTGTTTCTAGATATGTTTTCAAAATAAAATTCCCCACACAGAGAGCCTAAAGGGAGTGTCAGCTTAGGGAAAGGGTAAGGGGAGAAGGAAGAAGACTGTGGGGAAGAAGAGACCAAAACTCAAGTGTGTATGTGTGTGTGTGTGCCTGTGTGTGTGTAAAACCAAGAGTCTGCTATATTCACATATTGTTCAGAAGAGGAGAAGGCATGATCCTTCTGGGCAGAAGCACACAAAAAGTCTAAAACAATGCAGGACAAAATAACAACAAATAGCACTTACACAGCGCTTTCGCATCATCTCATTTGATCGGTAGCTGCTATTACTATCTTCATTTTATGGATGAAGAAACTGAAGCAAAGACAGGTTGAGTCACTCGCCCAGGGTCACAGAGCTAAGGCGGTGCCTGAGCTGGGATCCTCATTACCATCTTCTTGATTCCAAGCCCAGGACTCTGTCCACTGCACAACCTAGCTGTTTGGAATTCAAAGCTCTTCATAACCTACCCGCCTCTGCCCCCCACTTTTCTAGTCTTCTTACACCTTAATCTCTCAGCTCCCCTCTCCCTGCCAGTGACACTGGCCTCTTTACTGTTCCTCCAGCTCCTGACTCCAGGCATTTCCTCTGGCTGTCTCTATGCCTGGAATGCTCTCCCTCATTTCCACCTCCTGGTTCCTCTGGCTTACTTCGAGTCCCCTTAAAGTCCCACTTTCTAGAAGAAGCCTTTCCCGATCCCTCTTATATCCAGTACTTTCCCTGTGGTGGTCATTTCTTATTTATCCTGTACATAGCCGTTTGCATGTTATGCCCTCCATTAGACTGTAATCTTCTCAAGGGCAAGGACTGTCTTTTACCTTTCTTTGTGTCCTCAGCACATTGAACAGTGTCTGGCTTATAGCAGGCACTTAATAAAGCACCTGCTGTGTGCTATCAGTGCTTCCTGACTGGCTGACCAACCTGCTGCTCAGGCATTCTCAGTTCTGACACTAAATGTGGAGGCAAGGTAGACGAGGGAGATTTCCAAAGCACTTGGTTTGTCATTCAAAGCCCTCTATAACCTGTTTCGACCTGACCTTTCCATATTTATTTTTCCCTCCTTCCCCTCACGTAAGACTTCCAGGAAAAATCAATAACAACTCAAACAAGTTTCTTGAACTGGCATTGTGGTATAGAGAGAAAAACAATGGATTTGGAGCCTGAAGACCCAGATTCAAATCCAAGCTCTGCCACTTACTGGCTACATGTAACTGGACAAATCACCTCCTCTGAGGGGGGATACAGATTCCTCATTTACAAAATGAAAGGCTGGTCCTCTAGACGGAGCCGACTGTAAAATCCTATGGTTCTAGTTCCCACCCCTCAGCTCTGGCCCATGCAGTTCCCTATTCCTGGAATCCCTGACCTTCTCTCAACTTCTTCCTACCCCATTTCTTCCTCTTCATATGCTACCTGCCATTTGAGACCCAGCTCGGGCCACCTCTTCCAAGAAACATTCTTTATTCCTTCTTTTCCTCTCAAGCGGAAGGAATCTCTCTCTGTTCCGCTCTCACAGTACTTTGTACTTTCTGTTGAATGACAGAGCTCAGAAAGTGGTGATTAATGAATCCATGTCAGCCAAGTCTCCTCTGCCCCAGGGCCCTGTACTTGTTCATTTTTTGTTCAACACTTTTATCAGATGAAAGCATGGATGGCATCACTTCTAAATGAGAGGTAACTCATGGCTGGAAAGGGATCCTACAGCTAATGCACTGGATGACACAGTAGAAAAAAAGGATTCCCACAGTTTAGAACAATAGGTTGAATCCAGTAAGATGAACTCCTACAGGTATGAATACAAAGTCTTATCTCTGGGTACACAGAATCATAAAATTTGAGAGCAGCCAACCCATACAGGAAACGAATCCCCAGAAGGAAGAGCTACCATCTGAAAGAAGTCAATGCCATCGTAGGTGCGTGACATGGAAAAACTCTGCAAACATCAGAACTGTCCAAAAGGTATCTCAGGGGATGGCGTTACTGGTAATCTTCCCACAGAGCTTGGACAACAACTTTCCTGATGCTGAAGAAGGGGTTTGTGTTCAGATATGGGCTAGATCAGATGAAGTCTATTCTAATGTTGTGATTTTATGGTTTACCCTGAGTACTATGTTCATGTCTAGAAGCCAGATTCTAAGAGAGACAGGGATAAGCTGGAATGGATCAAAAGGAGGGTAATCAGATAGTGAGGGAACGGTAAACCAGGGGATAAAATGGTTGGCTGAAGAAGTATGGATATTAATTTTGGAAAAGAGAAAACTTGGCGGGGGAGGAATGTGATAGGTGGGAGAGTAATTAAACTTGTTTTATTTGGCCTTAAAAGTCAAAACTAGTACTAATAATAACTAGCATTTATACAGTGCTTTAAGGTCTGCAAAGTACTTTATACATATTCATGTGATCCTCACAACAGCCCTATGAGGTAGGTATCATTGTTATTCTTATTTTTACAGATGAGAAAACTGAGACACAGAGAACTTAAGTGACTTGCCAAGGGTCACACAGCTAGGAGGTACCTGAGGCTGCATTTGAACTCAGATCTTCTGGACTCCAAGTCCCTTGCTCTATTAACTGTGCCACCCAGCTGCCTAGAATGCCAAAGGAAAGTTGCAAAGGAAAAGCTAGGCTAAGCTGTTTCTACAGTGGGCAGCCTCCAAGAGGACCCCTCCAGAGATCTTTGAATGAAGGCTTGTCACAGAGACTCTAGATTCCCACACTGAATTTTGTCCCAACTCTGAGAATCTTGATTTTATAAAGAAAGAAGATTTTTTTCAATCTGGAGAAGCAATGGCTGAGTGAGGTCCAAGATGGGGAGTATATCTGGACATGGATCTCCAAAGTCAGGTCCCCAGAGAGAACCACCATGCTCTGACCTCCAGGAGCCCCAGGCTCACTGTAGATAAGATAAACTATCCAGGGATACAACAATCCATCTACCTCTAGACTGGCTAATGAGGCGAGTATAACTATCCCTCTATTAACGTAGCCTAAGACATGCATGACTTTTTTTGGCAAGTTCATTCACACTGCTGGACTCACACTGCTACCTAAAGACATCCTTCCTAAAGCACACTGATGCCTTGCCCAAGCAGCTCCACTGGCTCCCTGACACGTCTAGAATCAGATACAAACTCCACCACCTGTCACTGCCAGCCCTTCCCACCCTGTCTCAAGCTGATAAGGCATTACTCCAGCTTACATTCTATACTCAAGTCTAGACAAACTGACTAACTTGCTAAACTCCAGAGATCTCCACATGATTGTGCAGGCCATCTCCCAGACCTAGAATGCTCTCCCTCCTCCTTGGACCACACACTGAGCCATACTGGTCTCCTTGCTATTCTCCATGCTCTCTGAATGCTCCCCCTCCCAATTCTTAGAATTCCTGACTTCCTTGAAGACTCAGTTCACATGCTACCTTCTGCTGGTCTCCCTGGCTTCTAGAGCCAATTCCCACCAATGTTAACTTCTATCAACTCTGTATTTATCTTTTATCTTCTGCATATATATGTATGTGTATATATACATATATGTACACACACATTTATATGTATATATAACAGAATGTAAGCTCCTAAAGAGCAGAGACTGTTTTTGTTTTTTGTGTATGTATGTGCACCTATGTACACACATGCATCTCTAGCACCTAGGACAGTGCCTGGCATATACTAAGCACTTAATATTTGTTGATTAATATATTGTATATATTAATGCCTCAGTTTCCACACCTGTAAAATTAGGATCACATCTGCTCCTACCTGTTCCACAGCTGTTGCTTCAAATAAGATAATGTATAGAAGTGCCTTGAAAACCTTAAAGTGCCATATCAGAGAGCTATTATTACACTTCCCCCTTCTAGTACTTGTACAGTTGATTTTCTCAACTTCCTCTATCCTGTATGTGTACACTTCATTTTTTTTTTTTGCTAGAGTACTGGGCAAAATCTAATAAGATGAAATTTAGTATGAAAAATATAAAGTCATACTTTTTAAAAAACTCTATGCCACAAGCAGAAGATAATAGAAAGAATGGTTACCACAGTCTGTCTGAAAATGATCAAGGAGTTTTAGGGGTCTGCAAGCTTCATGTGTGTTAGCAGCTGTGTACGATAGTTGCCCAAACAAGCCATATGCAGAGTTTCATGGGATGCATCCATTCACTCTGGGCTTCCCTTCCTGACATCGTTCTCACAGGACCTCATCACTCTTTATGGCTTCCATCTTTTGTACATGTTTCTTTAAAATCTGGGTTTATCAGAGAACTCAGCATGAGCTACTTTTGTTTTCTACAGGAATCATTCACCATTGCATTAGCAGCGCTTTTGCTCCCTTCTGAGCTGACTTTCTTTTGCATCTCAGGCCATGGGGTCATCTTGATCTTTCTTCCAAACTTTCTGAAGTTTAAAGTACATCGTACACCTCAGAGCACACCAAACTTTCTCTTTCTAGTCACAAACAGCAAGATGACATAGTCACTTTCTTCTAACGTTCCTGTCCTTTCTAATTCATTAACTAGTCGCTCCTTGGTAAACCGATTATGGTGCAGAAAAGCAGTGTACTGCTTTTAGATGATTCCTCTACCTTGTAAAAGATTAATGCCCTGAGTGCCACCGCCCTGCCAAACTGACCCCAAGTCTCCTCAATATTTTTCCCATCTTCTGAGGGCAGAGGATATCAAGACCATCCCATTCCCTTATTCTTTTAGTGTAGCTAAAAGTAACGTGAACTTTGGGTGCATTCATGTCATACACTTGATTGATGAGCTTTTATTAAAATCCCCAGATCTTTTTCATATGAACTGCTGTCCAGCTATTCAGATTCATAAGAAAGTGGCAGCTACGTGGTTCATTAAAAGCAGCATTGTATGGTGGATGGAATATTAGACTTGGGGTCAGGAAGACCTAAGTCCAAATCTGGCTTCTAATACTAGCTGTAAATTACTTAACCACTCTGGGCCATAGTTTCTGGCTTCTGACCTTTTCATTTCACTGAAACTGTCCTCTTCAAAGTTACCAATGATTTCTTAACTGCAAACCCAATGGTCACTTCTTGATCTCTGCAGCATCTGACACTGTTTACTACTTCTTCTTCCTGGTTCCTCTCACCCTAGGTCTTGGGTGACTCTGCTTTCCCTTGTTTCTCTGTCTGCCCGTCTGACTGCTCCTTCCTTTTTACTAGCTTCATCCACCCATGTGTCTCCACAAGGCTCTGCCATAAGCCCTCTTCTCTCTCTAGACTTCATCATTTGGTGATCTTATCATCTCCTCTAGGTTCAAGCACCATCTCTATACATATCTCTCCTTCTGCCTCTAGGGTTCCAAGATCAGTTGCAGAATGGTGAGGAAAAATAAAAGAGGTCCCTGAAGGGCCAGGGCTATAACTATGACCATTTCTACCATACCTACTTCATTCAGTGATTCTAAGGTTGATTTTGTGTTAGCAGCAGGCAGAAGGAAGGAGGACCTCAGTTGGGGTTGATCTCTGGTAATTCACCAGAGATGAATATCACATCTTCCATTCCTACCTAATAGGGAAGGAGTAGGTATTTGAGCCAGCTCTGCACTGCTTTCAGTGGTGGAGTACCATTGTCAGACCAGACCGTCACTTTTTAGAACCACAGTGGGTGGGGAAAATATCCAATAGCAGTTAAGGAAGTTAGAGTAACTTGGATTTTCCCTACCATCTTCTTTGACCCTTAATTGTTGTAGCTCTGAGTAAGGGGTAGAGTCAATATAGAGGGGAGTGGAATGCAAGATGATTGGAAACATAGGAATGAACCAGGTTGTGAAGGGCTTTAAATGCCAAAGACTTAATATTTGATCCTGGAAGTACAATCTACTCTTGTCTAGTCTCCATGGTTTCTAAGATCTTTGGCTCTGTTGTTCAAAACAAGAACAAATTTTCTACTCCTTAAAATAATAATTTATATTTCTATAGTGCTTTAAGGCTTATAAATTACTTTCTATATACTATCTCACTTAATTCTCACAAGACTCCTCGGAGTCAGGAAGGCAAGTATTCCCATCTCCATTTTACTGATGAGGTAACTGAAGCTCAGAAGTAAAGTGATCTGCACAAGGTCAGACAGCAGTAAGTGGACTAGACAAGACTTGTGCTTGGTCTTCTGACTCCAGTCAGACGTATGAAGACAGCAGACTCTTTTCACTGTATTGGGCTGTTTTATGTCCCCCAAAGGTCAGCTGAGATAAACTTTGGCTAGAAGACAGTAGAGAAAGGAACCCGACACCAAAGCCCAGAAGCGCTAAGTTCTTGGGGCACGATCAGAGTCCTCTTGGTATAGGACATGTAGGTTTGGATGGGCCAGCTTGAGGCCAATCTCACTTCCACTGCCACTAGCACTTCTGAAGGGGTTTCTACTCCGTGGTGAAGCTTGGCTTCTTTGTCTGTGGTTCTGAGTTTGCTCTGGCTTTGGACCCTTCTTGACTGGGGGTGCCCAACACCTCTGAAGCTAGTCTAGTTGACTCGAATCAGCCCCCTTCTGGCAGTCAGCAGCAGATTGCTCAGTTTTCCTGCTACAAAATAATTTCCCCCTCTCTGAGCCTCATTTTACCTCTTGTAAAATAAGGGTGGGAAAGCTGACTAAATGGTTTCTAAGAACTCTTCTAGTTTTAAACCTATGGAATCCACAAATTCTCTTTCAAAGCTCACATTACCCATTAACTTCAGTTCATTAGCAGTAAAGAAATAATTGAAAGGTTCTAGGCTCAATGGTTCCACCAGTCTGTCCTGTTTTAGGTTCTAAGCTCTGCTTCCTTAGCTTCTGGATCCTAGTCACTAAAAGTTTACAATAGAAAAGCAATTTATCTTTTATTAATGTCAATAAATACTTTCCACCAAAAAAGCCCCTAAACTCAAGTCTTATTGATTCTTAGACCACACACAATTATGACAGGCCTAAAGCACTGGATTTCGAATAACAGGGCTGGGGTTTGAATCCTGGCTTTGCCTCTTATTACCTGTACTACCTTGGGCAAATTCCTTCCCTTTTGTGGGCATTACTTTCCTTCCCTGCAGTTCAGATTTGAGAATGGTTAACAATCAAAGCTGGAAAAGACCTTAAAGAAAATCTGGTCTAACCTTCTTTTTTCATAGTTGAGGAAACTGAGGATCAAAGAGTGTCAATGACTTGTGCTCAAAATCCTATAGTCCCTTGGGTCCCTTCTGGCTCCAAATCCTATGATCTGGTTTCTAAGCTTCAAAAGTGGGAGGGGAAAGGCTGCTCAAGAAGGCGCAGTGAAAGTAAAGACTAGACAACTGACAGTAAGGAGACAGAAAACCTAACACAAAGACTTAAGATCACTAAAACCCACAGCAGCTTGAAGCCACCAGTATTAGAATTAACGGACTTCAATAGCTTTTGAGGGCCTCACTATTTTAGGAGAACAAAAATTTGGTATTCCTAATGATCACCCTGGGTTATCAAGAAAAGGTTAAGTTAATACAGGCATGTGGTTTCCATCATTAGTGATAGACTCAATCAAGTTTGTGCTTAAACAGATACACTTCAGTTATCATAGTGCAGTCAAAGGAGTACTTTTCTGGAAATCTGGAGCCCCAGTGTGAATGGATATTTGAAAATGTCATAGTGTAAAATTATGGTCAGATAGACTACTGGCAGTAACTTCCACAGGCTAAGAGATATGTGTATTGGGGGAGCAGGGGGTGGGGGGCAGGAACAGACCTCAAGACTCTGAATTTGAGAAGAAAGGTCTGTGCTGGGTTGGGAAAGGACAATGGCACGGGCCTTGGAAGGAGCTACCTGGGTAGGGCCAGAGAGACCAGGAAGGTTTCTCTTTGATGCCATGACCAAAAGCACGGCACAGGCTGGAAAGATGCACAGGGACAAAGGAAGATAAGAATTCACTGGTAGGTGTGTGTGTGTGCGTGTGGGGGCAGGTCGTGTCTGTTTCATTAGCAAGTAGGAATTTCCAAAATGAGAAGAAATGGAGAAGCCCTTTATTGCAAGTGGAGTTTACAGAGTCAGAGGAGCTCAGAATTCAAAGGAAGCCCTGAAGAGGAATCCTTTCTACACATCTTGGACAAGCATCAACCAGCCTCTATTTGGAGACCTCTAATGATGTCTATGTGCTTATGTTAAATTTTTTTTGTTGAAGTGACGCGGTACCTACCACTCTTAAGGTAGTCCCTTCTCCTTTGGGAAAGCTCTTTTTTTCTTATGTCAAGTTCAAATGTACCCTTCTATAATTTCCTCCTCTTGCTTCTAGAAGCTCTGAATGATGGAAGTGTGCCCTGCCTGCCAATCAAAGGTTCAGATGCCTTCCACTACCTAATACCTTCTGTCCCTCTGAATACTGCCTGCAGAAGTCAGAGAATGCTTTCTGACTAAAAGGCCATTAGCTTCCCCCTCCAAGTGGGGACAACCAGAAACTCAACTATCTATCTATCTATCTATCTATCTATCTATCTATCTATCTATCTATCTATCTATCTATCTATCTATCTATCTTTCTATCCATCCATCCATCTATCCATCCATCCACCTATCTATCTCTCTATCTGAGAGATGAATACCCAGTAGTTATTCTCACCCAGGAACAGAAAAAAAGCAATGAGTAGGAGAGTGCCCTAGAGAAATGCTTTTACGAGAACTCTGTGAGTTGTCTGTTAGGAGGAAATCCTTTTCACTCTTTTCAGATAAATCGCTGTGAACATTATGGATGATGTATTCTACATTCACACTTTTCACTTTTTCTCTGGGACCCCTGTCCAAGTACCTTAGCCCCTATTCCATGTGTATCTAGCTCATGAAAACTAACCTCGAGATTGGGTCCTGGACCCAAGCCTAGAGTAACAGATACTTTCTGTCCAGGGTATGGAGGATAGTACAGTCAAAAGGCATAGCTGGACAGTGAAATCAGAGGAGCAGAGAAGGGAGGATAAAGGCTGCATGCTCCTGATGAGATCTGTCAGTGTCTCTTTTGCATTCTTCTTTATCCTTCCCTCATATTTTACCTCTTTTTCTAAAAACCAGTTTCTTTTTCTCTTATGACTGGGGTAGGACTGAAAGGGTCAGGGATAAGGAAAAAAGTGACGCTATGCTGATCTCACAGTGGGAAAGAACTACAAGATCCCTGAACTAATGGCTCCTGCCTGGCAGGAGTCACCAATCATTGCTGGAGGCTATGCTTCCAACTCTGTATTATTCAAGGAGAGAGATGCTGCGGATAATCCAAACCAGCACATGATCTATCCCAAAGCCACTCCCATGGGATTCTGGGGTGCAACCCAGGGCAACATTTTTTTTAAAAAGCAGCAGATTTACCCTCCTAATACTGCGTGGCTCAGGCTGGGGTTCCATTGAGTCTGCGTCCCCCAGACCCACGGGGGCTGGGCGGCGAGAGCGCGCGGAACGGAGGCGGGGAGGCAACTTGGGCTCAAATGTTCGCCACGGATAACCTGCGAAGCAGATAACTGAGAGTCAACGGCCTCCTTGGCCAGCCGGCTCCCGCTGCAGTCTGCTGGGGCTCTCACCGCACCCCTTCCGGCTCTCTGCGCCTCATTCTGCCCCACCCACAGTGACACAGATCCCTGTGACAATCTCACCTACAGGATGACTCACTGCAAAGGCTTCCCTTCATCCCCTGTGAAGTCCTTCTAGCTGGTCCAAAAGGCATCCCCCCCCCAAAACACCTTCTGACCCGCTTCTCCAACTACTGCCCTTGGACCCATCTCAGGGAGGAAGCTCTTCCTTTTTCCTGAGGTGATGGGACTTAACAGACTTTCCCTGTTAGCAAGGGACCTAGGCCATACTGAATCCCAAGGGCCAAAGTGAGTGGTGATGATTAAATTTCAGGCACCCTGAACAGTGTTTTGGGACAGTCCTCATTATTACATACATTTCCCAGGAACAATGCCTCTCCTACCCCCACTTTCCTGTTTTCTCTGGTACTGGATCATGGGCTTTTGGATTTCTTTTAAGAATTCTCTTCCCCTGCCCCCCAACCATTTTCCCTCCTAAAAGAAGGTGTGCCCTGGGAGCCAAATGACTAAGACTTGACTATCTCCTCTTGGCTTCTTAATGAGGATGAGGGCACCTGAAAAGGGCCATGAGGTGGCTAAGTAACAGGAAATAGAGAAGTTCTTATCCTCTAGTTCTGATTGGGTCCCTCTGGACCCTTGTGGACACTCCCTAGGGTAGCAGACAGATGACAGACAGCAAGCAGTCCAATGGATAGAAGCCTAACTTCTGTAGTCAGGCCCTGTGGGACTCAGTTTCCCCATTTGCCAGATCTTTGTGCTCTCTTCTCTGCTCAAAGTCCTCCATGGTGCTATCACAGCTCAGGGAGTTCACACAATTTTAGAGCTGAAATGCATTTCAGAGACCATCTAGTTTAACCCCTTCAGTTTACGGAGGAGGAAACTGATGCCCAGGAAGGGGAAGTAACTTGTCTACAATACTACAGTTTGTGAGCAGCAAAGCTGAGTTTTGAACCAAAGCCCTGAGTCTAAATTGTCGGCTCTTTTCTCCGTACTACAATGCCAAGGCTCTGATTACAACAGTTCCTTCCCTCTTTCTCTAAAGGGAAAGCAGGGACTACCAGAAAGCAGGGTGTCTCCAGATCCATACCCCATCCTTCTTCACCACTTTCATGCTGGCTTGCAGGGAAAGATGGGGAGAGAAAGGGAAGGAGGGTGGGCAGAGAGAGAACAAGACCACGGGATTTAGCCCTGGAAGAAACCTTAGAGATCATCTGGCTGAACGTCCTCATCTCATGGATGAGGAAACTGAGGCCCAAAGAAGTGACAGGATGTGCCCAAGGTCAGAGAGGCGGCAAGCAGCAGAACTAGGATTTTAACCCAAGCCTGCTGGCTTCAAATTCTGTGTTCTTTCTATTGTACCACACTGCTAAGGATTTCATTATAGCAGTTCCCTTCTTTCCCCCGGAAAAGGACCCTTGGGGAAGAGCCGCCCCCATATCCACACAAAGAATGTTCATCTCTCCCTGAATACCAACAAGTTTTTGAACTCCTAGAAGGGAGGAAAGGGATCTCTGAGGGTTAGGGCTGGGCACCTTTTAGGATATGACTTGAGGGCTTCAGCCTCATCCAGATGGAGACAGCTTGTGTGGTAGCCCTTGGGTGCCATGGCCAGATGTCAGTGCCTCACTAGCAGGCCAAAAAGTGCTCCAGGATCACAGGGTTCGTAGTGGGAGGAAGCTTTAGAGACAATTGAGTCCTTCATTTAACACAGTGGGAAACCGAGGCCCAGGAAGTGAAAGTAATGTGGCCCCGGATCACAAGTGAATACTTGGCAGGTCTTCTGACCTCCAGTTCTCTGGGCTGGGTACACGGGGAGAAGGAGAGGGGTTTGGTGGCCGTTAAGTGGGGGACAAGAAAATAGGTAGCAGAGCCTCCAAAAAGTTCGCCCTCTAGAAGCAGAGGCTGTAAACAAACTAGAGGCAGCCGCCCCTCTGCCTGAATTTGCCAAAGCGAGTGTTTGAGCGTGCTCAGCGGAGCTGTTAAAAAAGGCTGTAGCGAGCATCTTCCATTAACGTTACGACCGTGAAATATGACAATAAAATGATAGCCGTATGGTCGCAAATTTGCAGCCCGCCGAGTTGCTCGGGGTTTATCGTCACTCAAACGTGCAGAGAGCTGTAAAATGTTTACAGAAAGGGTCGTTTGCGGCCATAAAATCCTCCTTTCTCTCCTAAACAAGGCTGAGTGGAGCCATTTACCAAGCCCCAAATGTTCATCGGGGGAGAGGGAAACATCTGTTCTCTCCAGGAGTTTTCAGTGATCTTCTCGAACAAATTAACTAAAATGGGTGCTTTCTAATTAAATTAGCCCTCGCCTGGAATGGCTGGCGTTGGTGCGGCTGGGTACGATTAGCACACGGAGCACACGGGCGGCTTAATGGGAAGGTGAAATATGGAAACGTTTGGTACCTGCTGTGCGTGGCCCACTCGTGCCCCTGCTCCCTGGTCTGGGAACCCATGCAAAGAGGGACACGCAAAGAGGGACACACAAAGAATGCCCGAGGTCTTCCAATCTCACTCTAGTTCCCATTCACTCCTGATGGGAAAGTCTCGCTCTCCTCCCAACCCCGCTGCCTATAATCAGCCGCACCAATCCAGGCCTTTCAGCTTCACTATCTGAGTGAATGAATACAGACGAGTATACCCCCCTCGTGTGCACACACGTGAATGCAGGCATACCCAAAATCAGCACACACGATACCTGCACAGATACACCCACATACATGTTCATATCTAAAGTCCACTGGCTGTTGTGTTTTTGCCCCCTAGGCCTGAAACGGTCTCCTCTCTCCTCAATCTCCATTTTAAAGGAAGGTCCCTCCATTCCTTCAAGGCCCTAATCAGGTGCCACATCGTCCATGAAGCCTTCCCTTATCTCTCCTTCCCTCCTCAAGTTTTTCATGGCACTTTGCCTGGATCCCCTTTGCCCCTACCTTGTATTATACTTACTTGCACACACGTCTTATCCTCCCTATTAGACTGTAAACTCCCGCGGGGCAGTGGCTGTGTCATTCTTCATCTTTCATAGGATCATAGGATTTAGGACTGGATAGGACCTTAGAAATCATCTAGTCCAACCTCCTCATTTTACAGATGAGGAAACTGAGGCCCAGAGAGGTTAAGTGGCTTGCCCAACATCACACGGGCAGTAAGTAGCAGTGCTGGGGCTCAAACCCAGGTCCTTTGACTCCAAATTCACCTCCTACTACATCATGCTGCCTCTTTTTCGTATTGCCCTGGCCACAGGGCAATACATAGATCACATAGCAGGCACTTAGTATGTGCTGAATGTAACAGAATTAATTCCCCAAATGAGAAGCCCAGATGAGGCCATAAGGCTGGGAATCACAGGCCATCCAAGAAGTGCTCTGGCTTAACCTACCTTATAGGCCCTGGCCAGGTGGAAGGCTGTGTTTTTTGGCCAGGGAAACTGAGCAGCATCGGGACCAAAAGTAGGTGGACCACAGGGGCCCCTCAGACACTGACTGGGCTACAGCCCTTGGCGTTCTTACGGGGGATGGATGTCCAGAGTCTGCTCCTTGGGAACAAACTTCTTGAGACCTAGAAGATGCGGCTGTTCTCCCAGTACCTTCAGCAGGGACATCCCTAGGTCCTGTTTCTAGCTATCTTCCCCTCCAGAGGGCTTTGTCTGAACCCAGTCCTGAAATCTGTGGGTATCAGCACAAAGTTTCCTTCCTCTCCTCCCAATTAACCAGTTCCCATCGACCCCTGATCTTCACATCTATCCAAATCCAAATACTAGAAACAAGGCCTTGCTTTCAGGGAGTCCCCAGTCTAAGGGGGAGATATAGCCCCTGCCCTCATGAGCCCCCATCTAGAATTATTTTTCTCTCTTGGGCCCCAACAACCCTTTGTGCCTCTCTCTTCCTTTTCATATCCTGCTTTGTACTACTACCGTTCGGTCGTTCAGTCGTGACTGGCTCTTCATGACCCTGTGGACCACAGCACATCAGTACTGCCCATGGAGTTTTCTTGGCAAAAATACTGGAGCAATTTGCTGCTGCCTCTTCCAGTGGGTTAAGACATACAGAAGTTAAGTGACTTGCCCAGTGTCACACAGCTAGTAAGTGTCTGAGGCCGGATTTGAACTCAGTCCTGATTCCAGGCCCAATGCTCTATCCACTGAGCCACCTAGGTGCCTCCTGCTTTGTACTACAGTTTGTGTTTAAATGTCTTTTCCCTTTACTATAAACAACTTGAAAGCAAAGACTATACCTCATTAATTTTTGCTTCTCTTTCAGAGTTTGGCACAAGGCCTGGCACACAGCAAGTATTACCAAGTGTTTGGTGAACGTTTGAATAAACGATCAAGAGGACTTGCCAATAGTTACATATCTCTCTTTACTCCTCCCCGCAACAGCTCTCCCTTGGGAAGGGATTACTTACCTAATAACCTAGCTCCTCCTAGGAGTCCCCTCCAGTTTTTTCAACCTCCCCAACTATCCCCCATTTTCCATACAAAGGTCCTAAGAGAAAGTCTGCTTAACTGAATGAAAAAGCGGGTGTTTTCCTATTTCCTATTCTGAGGTGAGGAAGCTGAGGACCCCGTGGATCACAGGGGTTGGAAGGGTGCTCATTTCTTCCCTTTTGGAAGGAGCCATCACAGGACAGGATCTCTCTCTTTTCCTCTACCCTCCAGGTGCCTAAGAATAGGACTAACAGAGTTGGAATAGAGGAAGTAATTTACCCTGGGCAGGTAGGTCATGCAAGATCTGAGAGGGGAGATACCATCTGAGGGGTAAACTCAGGCCTTTCCTGCCCCTGCTCAGAGGAGACAATAAACTATTTTGGGGGAGCTCCTAACCAGAAGCATTTCCCTCCTTTGAATCTCTATAGCTTTGTGATGACTCCCATTCTATGACTCTTATGCTATAATTCCTTATGCTATAATTATATCAGTTATGTTTCCCACTACTAGACTGTAAGCTCCATGAGGGCAGGGCCATGACTTATCTAAACTCTGTATCTTGATGAGCATTAGGCACAGTACTCAATGCACAGCACGTGCTTATTAAATGTGGTTGCATCTCAGCGCTATACCCCAGTCCTACCACCCACCATATCCACAAGGGAGTATCCCCCAGTATTCAGTTAGGCAAAGTCTTTCTTAAGGACTTATGAGAAATATAGAAGTTGTGTTGAGGATAGGATAAAGTCAGAAATGGGCGGTAGGGGAGAGAGGGACACTACAGCTCAGGGAGGAGGGAATTCATGGTGGGGTTCCACACAACTACCCTGGGTACCCCCAGTCCTACCCGTCTCCTCTTTGGCGGGGCTCTTCCTACGTGCTCGGGAAGCCGAGTGGCCCCGAGGACTAGATGAAGACTGCAAAGATATGTAGGAGGGCAGCTTGGAGAGGTTCCTGGAACCCGATGCCTCCATGTTGCCTTCTTGTGGCTCCTCTGCATCTGATGATGCTGAAGAAGATGCTGATGATGATGACAGGAAAGAAGAGGAGGAGGAGCTGGAGATGTTCTTGGCCTGTGACTTTGGAGATGTGTACTTCCTGTGGGAGAAAACAGTATAGTGAGAATGAGGGCAGGCCTGGAAAACAGTGAAAAGTGAGTGGACTGTCCACACGGTCAGGTAGGTTCAAAGAGCTCTTTTGCCTCCTCTGCACAACTTCCAACAATCTGCTGTTTGCTAAACTCTTTCTTTTTCTGCCTTATAGAAATCTCCTTATCCTCCTTCTTTCAGGAAGAAAAGACTGAGAACATGGAAGGATCCTTAATCCAATACCCCCCATTCTATAGATAAGATTCAGAGAAGAACAAGGTCACAAAGACAGTAAGTGACAGAGCCAGGAGCTGAATTCAGGTCTCCTGGCCCCAGATGCTTCACTAGTTCACTATACCTTGGTGTCTCTCATCTGTTGTTGTTCAGTCATGTCTGACTCTTTGTGACCCCATTTGGAGTTTTCTTGGCAAAGTCTGGCTTGCCATTTCCTTTTCCAGCTCATTTTCTAGATGAGGAAGTGAGGCAAAGAGGGTAAAGTGATCTGCCCAGGGTCATACAGCTAGTAAGTGTCTGGGCCAGATTTGAACTCATGAAGAGGTACCTTCCTGACTCCAGGGCCAGCACTCTAGCCACTGTGCCACCTAGCCCTCTCTCATCCCCCACCTCCAAATTATGCCCTTTTCCCTAACCTTGTCCTTAACCACACTGAGTTCCAATGCTAAACACGGCAAGCCTGGGTGCTGATGTTCTAAGTCTCCTTGTCCTCTAAGTGTGGCACACTATGATTGAAAGTACTCTCAGATTCATGATTTCCTTGAGTTTTCATGAAGACTATGGCTTTTGTGATCTGCTGTGGCTGAAAAACTCATTCTCCCAGTGGCCAACCTAGTGATGAACCTCTCTATGCTTGGCGGGCAGATACAGGTACATCATTAAGCTCATTCTGTAAACCCTTTCGGTTTATAAGGCCTCACCGGAGCTTTTGTTGTTGGTGGCACAGCCTCTGAAGCCTCGTCTTTTGAAGGAGGTGGGGGTGGAGTGGAGTGGAGTGGAGGTGCTCAATACATAGCTACTAAGTAAAGTGAATGAAGAAAATGGAAACTGAGCTAGAGGCTGATGGATAGAGATATTGGGAGAAGACTGTAGGCTGGGGGAATAGTGGACATTAGTTTGGAGATTAGAACACCCAATGCATCTTTGGGAGATGAAAAGGACTTCATTTTGGCTGGAGACAAAAAAAAAAGGTAGGCTCAAGGGAACAATGGGGCTTAAAGTTGGAAAGGTACTGTAGGCTAGTACCAGAGCCCTGAGGACCTGAAATGACAGACGAATGAATCTGGATTTTATCTTGTAGGGCTTTGAGACTACCACCACCAACAGCATTAGCACCACCAGCCGCACTACACTACTACCACTACTACTATCATGACTGCCTTCATATGTCTATTCTATACTATAGTTTCCAAAGTGCTTTCACATCCTTTTTAATACTAGCCTCGGGAAGGGGGCAGTGCAGGGATTGTTGTCACCTTACATAGATGAGAAAACATATTCTGAGGAAAGAAATGTGCCTGAATCATGGTATGTACTAGGAAGAGGGATGTTTACAGTCACAACTCCTGGGTGCAAGGATGTGTACCACTGCTATTCCTTACCCCAGCTTGGTCCAGAGACAGTGACCTGGCGCAGGTTTAGTAGGGAGGGGGATTGGTTCCAAAATCTAGTACTTTGCAACTTCCAAGTCAGACCTGTTACCACAGGCCCGAGCAAAAACAGTAGTGAACACTAGAGACAGAGGCAGTGAGGGCTCGTGAGCCAGTGGGCCAGTGTCCTCGTGACTGGGCATTCATCAACAATGCCTCTTGGAAGAACAGTGTATAATGTAAAGAAAAGAGCTTTGCGTTTGAATCTCGGCTCTGTCATTGAATTACGTGACCTCGGGTAAGTACCTTCTGGTTACAACTTCCTTTTCTACCAAATGGGAGCAGTCAACCTTGCCCTCTGCTCTTCTGGTAGAAGTGGTGCCTGAAATGTCACCTACATAGGAGGCAGTGTGGGAGAGGGGACACACAGCCAATCCTGGAGTGTCCAGCTTAAGTCTGAGTTCCAGTCCAAGGTCCCTCTGTCCCTCTGAACCTCAGGCTCCTCATTAACTAAATGCGGACAGTACTTACACTACCCTAGCTCCTACAGATGATGTAAGGCAAGCATACCATAGTTCTTAATGAGTATTACTGCTATTATTTCTTCTGGCTAGAGTCAGTACCGACCTCTGAGGAAGGAGAAGGTAGAGGGGAGGGAAGGAGGGGTTCATCTCCAGCATGTTGACTGACCTCCAGCTGGAAAGAACCTCATAGGCCAACATTTTACAGATGAGGAAACTGAGACCCAGAGGGGCAAAGGGACTTGCCCAAGTCAATACAGGCTGTAAGTGGCAGAGCCAAATTTGAACCCAAGTCTTTTGACTCCAAATCCAGCCTTCCTTCCTCTGGTTCCAGGCTCATCTATAAATGAGGGCTTAAAGGACTGGTCTCTTGGGGCAGGGAATGGTAAGGAAGGCAATGTCTGAGACAAGGTGGGGAAGGGCAGCTAGGGGGAGAAAACCAGGAAAGCTCCACTGGACTGCATGAAGTACTTGCCCATCTATCTCCCCTCAGGCATTCCTCCCTCGGTCACCAGAAGGATTTGGACTCCACTCCCTCTAAACAAGCCTAGAGGTCTGGGTTGCTCCCTATTATATACCAGGCTCAGGAAGTTCTACACATTCGGACAGGGTTTGGGGATAGGATGTGGGCCAGGGTAGTCCCTTGTCATAGTCCGGGCATGGGAAGGCCAGGGAGTGCCTCCAAAGGTCAGAGAATCAGAGGGTCTATATTAGTAAAGGATGTTAGAAATAATTTAGTCTAATATACCAATTTTACAAATGGAGAAACAGAGCCCCAAAGAAGGGAAAAGTTTGCCCAGTGTGGAACTCTACATATGTCAGATATTTCCAATTTATTTATCAATTTTGCTGATACTCTCCCTTCTTCCTCTTTTTCTTCTCCTCCTTTCTCATTTCTTTCTTTTTAAAATTCTTTGTTATAGGGGATGCCTCTCTGGCAAAAGGAAGAGGGATAGAGAAGGAAATTTAAGTGAGAGAAAAATAAAAGATGTCAATAAAACTGTATTTTAAAATTTTACCCAGGTCCATAAGTGATTATGACAACAGCAGTAATAAAATCAGTTAGACTTTACACAGTGCTTTGTTTGCAAAGCCCTGTCCACACTGCCTCATTTAATCTAGTAAAGCCAATAAATGGCAGAGTGGAATCTGAATCTGAGTCTTCTTGGCAAAGATCCAGCAGTGGCTGTCATTTCCTTCTCCAGCGGATTAAAGCAAACAGAAGTTAAGTGACTTGCTTAGGGTCTGAGGCCAGATTTGAACTCAGTTCTTCCTGACTCCAGGTCCAGAGCTCTCTACCCACTGAGCCACCTGACAAAATAAAAGTACAATGCAACACAGACAATGCTCATTTGTGGCTTTCTAAGTCAATCTGCAGCCTTCAGGGATCCATTTCTGTTGGAGTCTGACCACTGCTCTGGTCTACCCCTAGCCTAGGAAATACTCTGGGTAACCATAGGATGAATAGGATTATAATTCTCTGTTGACAGTCTTTACCAATGTAATAGTAAGCTCTGCCAGGAAGTTCTTCCAGGTGTCCACCCCAGAGTATGTGATTCTAGGCGAATTCCTTCTCTCTGTCTTAGATCTGTCTCATTTGTAAAACGAGGGGATAGTACTAGATAATAACAACTCAATTTCTGACTTTAAAATTGACCAAATTTTTTTCTAAACCAAAGTCCTGTAAGTAGGCAGTATAAGGATTATTCCCTTGACTTTATAGCTGATACTGTGTCTCAGAGGAAATATCTAATCTAGTCTTGTTACAAAAAAAATGACAGATCCACGATGGCCTTAAAGGCTTCTGATTTTCAGTATTCAGACTTATGATCCACACTCCCCCTAGGAGACCTGGGCCCTAATTCTTCTACTCCAACGGGCTGGTCACAGGGCTAGAGTAGGGGGAGTGGGTTGGAACTGAGTTCCCATTTTCCTTGGTTTGAACACCACTCCCATAGTCCCTTCCTTACCTGGGGCCAGTGCTCCGCAATCTTCTCCACTTGGTGGGTGAGCCGTGGGTCTCAGGGGGCTGTGGAGGAGCAGACCGCCTGTTGAGGCGCTTCCTGGGCCGGTGGAGCAGCTGGCACTGTAGGCCTCTGGGGCAGCTCCCCTTCCGGGAGAAGTCTGGGCACAGGAGCATATGCTTTTTCTTGCACTGTGAAAAAGGACAGTACAGACTGAGTCAGGGCAATGAGAGAGGAAAAGGGGAGAGGTAAGACAATGCTGAGGATGCAGGAGGAGGTGGTCAGAGCTAGAGTCTTTGTGTCTGAAGTCCTCACGGACATGAGCTTACTAGCTCTAGGCCTTACTTGCTCCTTCTATTTGTCAACTCCAAGCATACTACTCAGCATTCAAATATTTCCTCTGGGAGAAATTTACTCCAATCTCCCTGGTTTATTAGACTTTCTTCCTCAGACCCTACAAAATTCTTTTCAGTGCTTAATGCACTTTTCACATAATATTTAACATTTTTATAGTTTATCTTAACCCCCTAACAGACTGTGAGCTCCACATGAGCAGTTACCGTGTGCTATTTAAACTTTGGAACCTCCAGAGTGCCCTATACTCACTAGGTGGGTCCTAGTAAATGTTTGTGGAATTAACGAATCCCCTTGCTAGACCGTGAGCTCCACGAGGGCAGGGCCTACGTCTTATTTTGCATAGCTCTTATTGCTCAGCACAGGTCTCTACCCATAGCAGCCACTTAATCCAGGTGGGTAGAAGGAAGGAATCCCTCTACTAGATATTGTACTTATCTAAAACAGCCTTATCTAAGCTTTGTTTTCTATCCCCTTGCCTGGGATGGGGTTCTAGAACCTCAATTGGTAGCTGCGGAATGAATGAGCTTCTAAAATCCTCCATTCTTGAGGAACACAACGGCATTATGTCCCAAGGCTATACTGCATTATGGGGGAGACAGCAGGAGAATTTACTGTGGCCCACAGTGGCCAGCAAAGGCTTTCTGGAAGAGGTGGGGAAAGATGGGTAGGATTAGCGGGAGAAGGTGCTATTTCCAGAAGATGCCCTAATATTTGTCCAAGCCTTCTCCTATCCCTTCCATCTCCCACGAGACCATGACAGAGTCTAGTCCATAGCCCTCTTTGTTAGATAGGCCCCAAGGAAGCCTAGCAAAGCCAGGAATGAGGAAACTGAGGACCAGAGAGGACCTGTCCAAGGTCACAGAGGTGGTCAGGGACAGAGAGAGGTGAGAACTGTTCAAATTCATGTCCTCTGACTCCAAAGCCAGTGCTCATCCAACCACAATGTGGAATCTGAACCCATATCTTCCTGCTGGTGGGTTTGCCTGCCTCAAGACTCTTTTTACTCAAATCCATTCTCCATTCAGCCACCAAAGTGTTTTTCCTAAAATGCAAGTCGGACCTATCACCTTCCTACTCAGTTATTTCCGGTGGCTCCCTATCCCCTCCAGGATCAACTACAAAATGCTCTGTTTGGCATTCAAAGCCCTTTGCAACCTAGTCCCCTCCTGCCTTTCCACCTTACTCCCCACTTGGATCCAGTGATCCTGGCCTCCTGGCTGCCCCACTCGAGCTCTCAGCTTCAGGCATTTCTCTAGTTGCCCCATGCCTGGAATGTTCTTCCTTACCTCTCCCTGCTGCTTCCTGGGCTTCCTTTAAGTCCCTTGTACAGGAAGTTATTCCTAACTCTTCTTCATTCCCTTCTGTCTGTTAATTATTTCTTATTTATCCTATACGTAACTTACCTGTACATATGAGTTTGCTTGTTGTCTACCCCATTAGATTGTGAGCCGCTTGAGGGCAGGGAATGCCTCTGGCCCGCCCTTTTTTTTTGATCTCCAATATTCAGCACAATTCTTGGTACACAGTCACTTAATAAATGTTTACTGAGTTATGCCAAGTCCATTTCACATACATATGTATAATATACACACATACGTATATATGAATATTATACGTATAAATATACATATCATACCATATGTATTGCTGAAAATGAAGTGTATTGGGTGTCAAGGGTCCTTCTGGGGTCAGGACTGGGTACTAGCTGCCTCTTGCAGGGCCCATCTTCCCCATATTCTCCAGTAGAAATTAGTGTTAATGGTGCTGGTAGAGGAAAGATAAAGTACACAGCACTGCTAGGGGTGAGAATTGGGCAGGGAAAGGAAGCTAAGGGAGACAGACCTGTGCCTTCTGGCTCAGTGGGCAGAGCCAGCCTTGGCACTCCCATCTGTGTCTGGGGATTCCCAGCTCTGGGGGACTGAAAGGGATGGCACTGGCTGGGCCTGGGGGCTGCCCTGGCCCACACTGTGTCAATCATCAGACTCTGAAAGGGAAGCTTTCCCAGTTCACTTGTTCATTCCCTCCCTCCCTTCAGCCAGCACAGAACATAGCCAGTTATGAGCTGCTAATCCCTCCCATCAGCCCTGGGGATAACTTCACTTTCTCCTGCCCCTACTGCTCTTTCCTCCCAAGTTCCAATGCCTGGTGAGGAAGTGGGAGGAGGTCCCTTGGTCACAGTTTCTTCTTTGGGCCTCAGATTGCTCATCTGCAAAATGAGGAGGTTAGAATGGATGTTTTTAAAGATCCCTTCTGGTTCTAAATCTTATCTTATGACCTCCGTAGACTCAGTTTTCTTATCTGTAAAGTAAGAGAATTGGGCTTGATGTTTTCTAGGGTCCTTTCTAGCTCTAAATCCCAGGATTCTTTCCAGGGTAGAGTCTGAGAAAACTTTCATGGGGATGTTTCACTAGGCTTTGATTTAATCTGCTCTCCCAGTTGTCCTGGAGGGCCTAGTGACAATATCCTGGGTCTCTGGATACTTGGGAATGCCTATACTTGCAGGAAGGGAGGGAAAAATGTTGGTTCCCAGCTTTCTCCTTTCAGTCAGCAGGGAGCCCAACAGGAGGGGACAGAGAGAGGAGGGGGGCCAGGTCGGCTGAGGCCTGGGGCAATGCTGGATTGAGTGGCTAGGGCTGAGCCAAGGCCTGGCTCACCCGAAACCATCCACCTGTCATAGGGTAGCTAATTATACCCAGGCTGGGCCTCATGCCAACTGGCAGGTGGCTCCCAAAAAAGGAGGAGAAACCATGTCAGCCCAGAGGCCTTAGGCAAAGAAGAAAACAGACCTGGTCTAGTGTTGAGCCAACCTCCTACCCAGGCTACTCTGGTCTCCTCAGGCCTCAGGGAGCTATTTGTACAGCCTGCACAGAAATGGACCCCTGCTAAAGCAAGCACAACAATGTCTCTATAGTTTGTGGAATGAAAGAGGGGCATCTTTGGTGAACTTTGGGGACAGAGTGCTGGAGCTCAATTAGATGTCAGAATGTTAGAGATGGACGAGTCTTTAGAGGTCATCTAGTCCAATCCCTCTAAGACCAAGAGAGAAATGATTTGTCCAAGTTATGAAGAATCAGAAGCCACACGGTTGGGACTGGAATCCCAGCCTTTTCCTGCTGTACACAGCGCTAAAAACATCACCTTCTTTTGGGTGAAACGCCAATCCTGTCTTTTTATTTTTACCTACAACACTATCCGTTGTAAGTCCTCCCACGGTAACCTAGCATAATGTCAGTGGATGGTAGTGCTTCATGAGCTTTTCCTTTTGCTTCAGAACTCCTCTTCCTTGAAGTCTTGTCTTATTTAACCAGCTGAAGTTACTTTTTCCTTCTCAAATTTCTTGTAATCCTTTGTCAAGATATTTCCTTTGCCTCTTCCTGGTCTCCTCTGTCTACTTGCTGTATTACCCCTGTTAGAGACTAGAATAGCTCCTTGGTGGCAGGGGAGGTACTGCTTTGTCCTCTTTATCTCTAGAGTCCATTACTACAGCCCCCTGCACATAAATGCTAGGCATTTAATGAATGTCGGTTGAATCAAACTGAACCAAACTGCATGGTCTGCTGGAAGGAACAGTGGCTAGGAATAAGACCTGAGTTGGAATCCTATCTTTGCTATTTAGAGCTTAGGTAAGTCACTGCCTCTTGATGGGCCTGTTTCCTCATCTGTGAAGTGAGAATGAATTAGAAGGGCACCCTAAGGTACTTGTGGCTCTCAAAGTTTAGGATTCCATGGACTGAATTGATCAGAGGCCAAATCAGGCACCAAGATATATTGACAGCACTAGTAGGAAGGGAAGGGAAGGTGATTAGGAATTAGGTGCAGCTAATTAGAGAATACAGGGTGCAAAGCAAGTCAAAGGACCAGAAAGCTTGAGACTTTGTGCCTCATGGGTATCAGGAAGATTTAGAAATTAGTGACAAGAGGAAGTCTGGGGTCAAGGGCAAGGTTCTCTGGATCTGGTCCCAGTAGAAGCTATAGTTTTGGGAACTTGCAATGGTTAGGAAGGCCAACAGCCCAGGATAAGCTCCTTCACACATTCATGTTTAATAAGCCTTCAGACTCCACACCACCATTTCTGGGAGGGCCTCCTATTTCCTTTCCCAGTGACTGGCCCTTTCCATGTACTTCTAAAGTCTTTAGAGTTTGTACTGCACAGGCAGGCCAACAGATGTTGTTCTCTTAATTGTTGTCCATGTTTATGTCTAATCTGTCAAACTAGATTAGAAGCTCTTTCTGTCTTCCACCTAGCATTTACTATTAGGTCTGCCCAGTGTGAGTGCACAGATGCTATGTCTTATGTGGGGAGGGACAGTGGGGACTGGGTTATGGGAGGCCTAACTTTTACTGAGGACACAACAAAAAGGAGTCTTGGAAATGCCAAGGAAAAAGACTGTGTGTGAGGGACTTAGAGATGGGTATATCTGGGCTAGCTCATGGTCCTGCACTCCTAGCTCTGTGACTGACCTTGGGTTAGGGATATCTTCGACAGGGCTTAAGGAGATGACTAAGGAACCATTTAGTCCTATTCAGCCCAGTTTATGAGTTCTCCAGATTCTGATGTCCAAACCTGCTGGCTCTGGTACCCTGGCTATGTCTCCACTCCAATATTAACCTAGAAATCCTCTCCCAGAATACTATCCGTCCTTCTTACAGTGTCACAGCCATGCCACATAGGCAACAGCCATGCCACGTAGGCAAGAGAACAGCTTTCATCACCTGTGAAGTTAAAAGAACACTGGGTTCTTGGGTCATAGGCAACAGTACCTCCTACTCCTCAGGGCTCTTGCACTCCTTGTAGCAGGTCAGGAAATAGGTCTCTTCCGATATTCCCAGGGTTAGTTAACACTTTGATGGATGGGATTTTACAGTTTTACCAATTACAATTCTCATACTCCTAGGGTTCACGCTCAGTTTAGATGACAAGTGTATGGGATTTTACAAAGTCTCTGTCCTTCCATTACAATTACATCCCCATTTCTAAAGTGCTTTAAGAGTTACAAAGCACTCTCCACACAACAGCCCTATGGGGTATGTAGAAGAACTAGAATTCTACAATTCAGTTCTGCAAACATCTCTTAAGTACTTCCTATGTGGAGAACAATATTGGGTGCGGAAAGGATACACATTTTATTTAAAAAAAAGTGGGGACGAGAACTAGAATACAAGACAAGTGCATAGGAAAGGGAGTTCTTGTAAAGATTAGAGCATTGGTTCTCGAACCATTACATTTGAGCCTAAATCCAAGTCTGATTTGCATTAGCCGGGTAAATCACTTAAATTCTTTGAGACTCAGTTAAGGAAACTGAGGCTCAGAGAAGGCAAATGTCTTCCCCGGGACAACATGGCTAGTATTTGGTACGGCCAGGATTTGAACCATTCTGCCATACCACGCTGTGTCTCTTGAACATCACAACAGCTCTGTGAAGAAGGTAGGACAGGAGTTATTATCCGTATTTGACTAATGGAAAAATTGAGGTCCAAGTGTGAAGTCCAAGATTCCTAGTTGGGCACAGAATGAGTGCTTTGTAAGGGTCAGGTGAAGTCAAGAACTAGGACAAAGAACCAGGGTATCTACCCTAGTGCTACTCTCTTTCCAATCCAGCAAAATCTCAGCCCATGGTCAGCTGTGACCCTTCTCTCTTTCTGATCTGAGCAGTTTAAAGAGACATGGGGAACAGTGAATTCCTCCTACCTCTAATACCAACAATTCCTATTTCTTTAAGGCATTGTTTAACACGGGGCTTTCCCCACAACAACCTTGTAGTCTAAGTATTATTATTATAATTCCTTTTCTAGACAGGAGAAGTTAAGTGACTTGCCTAGGAGCCCAGAGCTATAAGACAAGGAACATTTCTTAAGTGTTTGCTGTGTACAGAGCCTTACATTAGCGGATAGGGAAGAAACAAAGTTTAGACAAGGTCTCTGCCCTCGAGGAGCTCACAGTCTACCAAGGCGGGAAGTCAAGCAACAATATGGCTACTCTGCGCTGGAGCCGTCTTTGCACCATGCCATACTGAACCTCAGTAATGCCAGGTCTAGCATCTTTGCCTTCTGCATTGTCCATGTTCAAACCCAAGCTCATGATCCAGCCCCTCAAATGTGCCCTCATTCCCCCAGTCATGCATTCTGGAAATCTCGCTGTTTCCAGCCTTCCACTAACCCTTCAGACCAATGACACTGAGTCCTACTGACTCCATCCCAGAAATGCTTTTTGCATCTGTTACCCCCTATCCCTTCTGCCATTTGCCCTGCCATCGCTTTGATTCAGCCCCTTATCGCCTCTGGCCTGTGCTGCTGCAACACCCTGATCCATCTCTTTGTCTCTGTTATCTTCCACTTCAATCTGCAAATGCCATTGTGTTCATCTTCCTTTCCTGCTCCAAAGCTTTCAGTGCTCTGTTATATACCAAAGTACAAATTTCTCTGTCTGGTTTGCTCTTTACAAATTTGACTTCTCACTGTCATGGCACCCCAGTGGGTCCAGCCTCTCAGATCCTCAAGGGTTGGTTCTATGTTTCCTCCCTCAAATGACAGGGTCCAGGAAGGCAGATACCTTTTTCCTACTCCAGGAGTTCCTGAGGGCAAGGTAGTCTCATTCTGTCTCTTCATTGCACTCAGTACTCACTATGGATGAATGTCTGACTCACTGAGGCCTCTCTTCCTTAGGGAACAGAGTCAAGGAAGGGGCATTAAGAAGAGACACCTAGAGTCCTAGGGATCAACCCCAATTCTGCCACAAGGGCCACAGATGGGCAGTGATCTCTCTATCAGAGACCAGCATTCCACCTTTGAACTGAAGGGTTTCCCTCACAGTGTCTCCCAGACTGAATTCCTGTCAGAGGCCTTCTTTTCTTATCCCATAAGCCTTCTAAAAGTGAGGTCCTAGAGGAAGCCAATGCATGTCTTCTCAATCAGTACTACCCCAAGACAGGTGGCTGAAGATCACAGGATCACAATATTTAGAGCAGCCCCAGCTGAAACTCAGTACATATTCTGGAGCCCAAGGCCCAGTGTAGTCAGAGGTGCTTAATGCATGTAAACCCGGCCAGTATGGATTTTATTTTATTATTTTTTTTAAAGAAAGAATTCACTTACTAATCAGTTTGTTGACTGAGGATATCTGCTTCACATTATAGAAGAAACAAATTAAGCAGCTAATATAGCGCCCGGAAAACATCTGTTATACAAAGCCAAAATTAAAGAGAAACAAAATTAAGCTCCCTTTGTGGCTGGTTTTCATACAGCTGCACCGGACTATAAAAGAGCTATCAAAGGAAGTGCCATCCCCATCCATCAGTGAAGTGTGCATGGTGGAGCTCGCCAGGCCCAGCCCACCAATGGGAAATGCTTTTGGAGAAGAAAATCTAGAAACTCACAGAAGTTACAGCTCAAACTCAACTCCCAAACTGGTGAGAGTGCTTGAGGCTGCACCAATGAGCCAACTGCAATGGCAAGGCTACTCAAGGATAGCTGCTCCATTACTGAATGAGCAGGCAGGCAGATGCTTACCCAGCAAGCTTTGGGACAGAAACCGATGTGGGCACAATGGGTTCTTAGCTGGTCCTGGGAAAATGTGACATCAGGTGAAATGATGTAAATAGGGCAGTTAGAACAATAAAACCATGTTACACAAATGAGAAATGCACAATTGCGCATAGAACATTACAGCTTCGTTTGTGACTTTGTGGTGGAGTTTAGCTTGAATGCATTAAGAACGACAATAACACATTTCCCATTTCTATGGTGCTTTAAGGTTTACAAAGTGCTTTCCTTAACAACTACCATAGAGAATTATTCCCATTTAACAAGGAAGGAGACTGAAGCTTAGAGAGGTTAAGCAACCTGTCCAAAGTCACACAGCTAGTATTAGACAGAGTAAGGATTCAAACCTAGGCCTCTCAAATTCCATACTCTTTCTGCTGCAAAATGACTTCGGTAGGGGATGAACATATTGGGTGCTGTGCCAGTCAGTGTGTACGGGGAAGGAAAATGGGAGATATCCAGGCCCATTCTTAGTTTTCATTTTGATGACTAATAAATCAGGTACTAATAATAATCTAATAAATAAGCAACAAATCCTCCTAATCCCACCTCTGCCCTACACCAGGAATAGTGGTATTTTTAGAACATTCCTACCTCAGACCTTATAAGTCACAACATCAGAAATATTTTAAGCATACAATAGTAGAATTTCCACCCACAGAGGCAAAATGTGCCCCTCTGTAACATCCTTCACAGCTTTTAGTTCTATCTTCTGAAGGACTTTGCTTTTCCAGATGTTAGCCCTTTTGCTATTTGAATACTATGGTCATGTCTTACTTCTCTTCCCCCTCTCCCCCCCTCAGTTTCTTCTCCAGGCTAAATAAACATTGTCAGTTACTTCAAACAATCTTCTAAGACACGATTTTTAAATCCTATCATCTAAGTCCTGGTCACTTCTTTTGCACATGCTCCACTCTGTCACTGGGACGATCACTTTGTTCACTCTGCACGCTAGGTATCTATTAAAGCAGCCTACGATTACCTTAGCTTTTCTGGGTGTAATTTCACATGTTGACACAGATTGAGTTTGCAGTTCAGTTAAACTCCAAAATTTTTTTCACGTATACCATGCTGTAGAACCTCTTATACCACATACCATAATACATTCCAAATAGCTAAGTAATCTATATATATCACATCATAAAAATTACGAGATGACATTTATGCTATGGATGTCATATCTTCTACAATTATGACTGGGGGAAGAATTCATTGACTATAGAAGAGATGGGGCAGATTATAAAAGACTAAACAAAATTTTGATAAAACAAAATTTAAAAGTTTATGCATGAACAAAATCAATGTATCTAGAGTAAGAAGAAAAGATATCAACTGGGCAATAAAAATTCCTTTGCCTCGAACAGTTCTGATAAAAGTCCAAAATCTATAGAGAACTGACACAAATCTAGTAAGACATACTCCAATAGATACAAACACTATCAAGTGTTCCAAAGGTCAAATCCGGCCTCAGACACTTGAAACGCTTACTAGCCGTGTGACACTGGACAAGTCACTTAACCCCAATTGCCCTGCCTTCCCCCCTCCAAAAAAAAAGAAGTGTTCCAAAGAACTATGGTTTACCCATGCCATGCCTCTCCCATTCTGAACTCATGCAGTTGATTCCTTTATACATGTCACTCATAAAAATGTTAAATGGAACATACCTGTAGACTTAGTCTGGTGAATGTCACTACAAACTCTCTTGTGTTGACACAGATCATATTTTTTGAACCTCATTATTTACACTTTGATGAATACCCAGCCTATATTTTCCGGTGCTTTTCCAAAAGGATGTGATGGTGGATAAATGCTTTGCCATTACCAAGATGCATTCTGTTTGCAACATTCCCCTAATTTACCTATAGAGTAGATAATCCCTAAGGTCTCTTTCAATTCTGAAATTCTATCATTATGTGAGATGAAACTGGCTTGATATGTTTTGGTCTTAGATAAGCTGGCTCTTAGTGACCACTACATTCTTTTCTGGATGCTCACAAATGGTGCCTTTAACAAATGTCATAGAGTTTTGCTAGGATAACACTGAAAGAGTTTAACCTCAGGCTGTTCTGTACAATCTGGTTCTATCCCTTCTTCCCTTCAGGGGGTATGAGTTTGGTCAAAAAATTCATTTTGTGGTTGGCCTGAGCAAATTCTACTTCAGGAAGGCAAATGTGCTTTTCATCACTGTGTCTGCTATGCAGAGCATCAGCAGTCTACTGGTTCTTTGGGTTTCATGTATTGGCGGTTTTACAATCAGAACCACATCCCCACATCTTTAGTTCCGTGCAGGTCATTGAGAACTAAGTGGACACAGCTCAAGTCCCTGCCATTAGTAGAATAGGATGTCCTAAAGTGTTAGTGTCATGACTAAAAAAGATGTCATAAAGCAACACAACAGTTTCTGGCTGGCACCCTGAGCCCACCTGCCATGGCTATGGGTCCAGAAGTTATCACATTCCTATTGTTCGCCTTGGGAGCTGTGTCCTAGAAGTCCACTGCTTATTGTCCCTCAGGGCAAGAGTATCCTGTAGGGATCTTTAGGGGACAGCTGCTCTCTCCTATACCCCATTATCCTTCCTGCCACCAGATGTCCAGATCAAGGATCTTTACAGTCCACCACCTGCCCCAGGGCTCATTAGAAAGGTTGAGGGTTGCATGGTTTCAGCAATAGGGTGGTATGGTGCAGAGAACATTGGACTTGGGGTCAGAAGATCTGGGTTCTAGTTCCACCTTAAGTCACTCAACTTCTGAACTGTAGCTTCTTTGTGAAATGGGGATGATGATTCTTGAACTATTTATGTTACAGGGTACTTGTAAAGAAAGCTCTTTGTGAACCATAATGTGTTATAGAAATGGGACCAATTAATTATTAAATGAAAAGAGCTAAGAGCTCAGAAATCATACAATATCAAGCTAAATCATGGTGCTAAAGAAATTATCTGTCCAGTGACGAATGGTTCTTATGCTTCATAAGTCAGCTGGGAAATAAATATTTATTAAGTACCTACTATGTATCAGGTATTGTGCTAAGTGCTTGGGATGAAGAGAGGTAAAAGACAGTCTCTGTCCTTGAAGAGCTCCTGATCTAACTGGGAAGAAAAGCATGCCAACAACTACTTTTCCAATAAGCTACATACAGGATGAGTGAGAAATAATAAACAGAGGGAAGGCACTAGAATTGAGAGAACTGGAAAAGCTTCATGTAGAAGGTGTGATTTAAACCGGGGCTTGAAGGAATCCAGGGAAGCCAGAAGTCACAGAACAGGAGGGAGAGCACAGCTGGATAGAGGAGGAGGGAGAGCACAGCTGGATAGAGGCTGGGCCACCAGGCCTCAGACACATACCAGCTATGTAACTCTGGGCAAGTCACTTACCTCTGCTTCTTCATCTGTAAAATGGGGATAATAATAGCCTACTTCCTAGCATTGTTGTGAGGATCGAAGAGATAAGATAAAGACACATAGGAAATGGCATGTAAATGTTAGGCTATTATTAAGCTAAATTGGCGGCAGTTTCAGAGGAAAGAAAGGGCACATTTCAAGATATGTTATGAAGGTAAAATCAAGAGCCCAAGGCCACAGATTAGGTATGGGGGTGGGGTGAGATATTGTGAAGAATTGAGGATGACAGCCAAATTGTGAGCCTGGGAGACTAGGAAGATGGCTCTTGACAGTAAAAGGGAAGTTTGGAGTGGGAGAGGGTTTCAGAGAAAAGATAATGAGTTCAGTTTTAGATATGTTGAGTCTATGGGACTCAAGTTTGAGATGTTTAATGGGCAACTGGAGATATGAAACTAGAGACAGGAGAGAAGTTAGGAATGGACAAATGGATTTAAGAATCATCAGTATAGAGATGATAACAGAATCCACGAGAGATCGCAAATTGATTCTAGTCTAGCTAGTTTTCTTGGGTCATCTTTGGGTCCTCAAGGTATGTGGCTTGTTCTAATTCCTGACATCAGAGAGACCTAGTGGGTGGCTGATTCCTTTTGGCCCCCTTACTTTCTCTCATCGGCGCTCCGTAGGACTTCAAGGTTCTACTGGTTCTTTGGGTTTAGTCCACTGGTGGTATATAATTAGCATCCTAACCTCATACTGGGTATTTCCCTGGGCTTGATGCTCTGCTCCCTTGCATCAGCAAGGACATTTGAGACTGCTACATTTATGACTATATAATTCAATCTTCATAGATCAATTAACTTTGTCAACAACTGGACCCTCAAGAGTCCATGGGTATGCTGTTTATTCACTGGTAGCATAAAGAAGGCAAAGCATGGGTCTTGCCTATCAAGAGCCAAAAGAATAAGAGACCCTTTATTTCCTGCCTGAAATATCACCATCAACACTCTTTCTCTTTTAGGAGCCACGTTTTTCAACCAAACCCCTGAACTTGGTCTTTCCTTGGATCAGGCTAGGGATTCTGTGCAAGCATATGTGGGTAGCCAGCCCTGTGGGTATTACGAGATATGAACACGGCAAGCACAGAAATCCCCACATGTTAGTAATTGTCTTTGCTGAGGAAGTGAAATATGCCCCTCAACTCTCAGTACTTTTCTCCTCACCTCTGTCTGGCCCAGCTCAGTACTGAATTCCAATCTCCAGCTAGCCTCTCTTCACAATCCCTTGGGATTTATGTATGGGTAACCTGCATTCTGGAGGCCTATGACAAATCCTAAGTGCCTGGCTCTGCTCCCCACTGCATTTCTAGAAAGGAACCTAGGGGGTAGGTAAGGGAAGAAAGAGGAAGGGGAAACTAGGGCAGGCTATCTTTGATGAAGGCTTAATGAATAAGTGACAGCACCTAAGGCAGGGGACATAGAGCTACAATAATGCCTCGGTGTTGGGCATTACAGTCAAAAAGATATCTCACCCCAAAGTACGGGTTCCAGACAGCCAACTATGATGGTTGTTTCCTGTCCTTTCTTCCTCATCTGTACTGGTCTCTCCATCACTGCCCAAGGGGATTTTTGTAATAGCTTCCTAATCAATCTGTTTGTTTCCAGTTTTACCTCTTCTATTCATTCTATACATAATGCCACATTCTGAAAGTCCAGCTTTGGAAAGGCAGTATAGCATAATGGAAAGAGCACCTTCTTGGTAGTTAGGAAACCTAGGTCAGAATTGAAGCTCAACCACAGATAAGAGGCAGAGCCTGTTTTCTCCTCTTTAAATAGGAACAATAATACATAATGGGGATATCATGAGGTGAGGGCTTTGTAAACCTTAATATGCTAAGGAGATGGAAATTATCATTATCATACTCCCTCTTCTGAGGAAAAAACCTTTCCCTGGTTTCCACTGCCTATATCACTTCCAAATTCTACTGCCAACTCTAATGCCTTCATTTTTTTTTTAACTGGGGAAAACTAAGGTTCATACAGGGATGGGGGAAGACTATTAGTACATCTTGGGGAAAAGAAACTCTAGGAGTCACAGCTTAACATCATTCCATCCATAAATTTCCAAAATTAATGGGGACAGCCCACAATACAATCTGTGGAGGTAGGAAAGGAGGGATGAAGGGAAACGGAAGAGGTGAGAGGAATAAAGGTGAGAACTGTGGAGGGGAATTAGATTTGTTCTATTTAGATCCAAAAGGCAAAGGATGAAAGTTATAGCAAAACAGACTTTGGTACACCAGGAGAAACTTTCTAACATGAGAGCTGTCTAAAAGCATAATGGGGAGGATATGCAGAGTGGTGAGTGTCCCATCATAGGGAGTGTTCAAGTGGAGTCTGGATGACCAATTGTCAGAGATGTTAAAGAGTGCATTCTCTACGAGTTTATCAGAAACAAGGGAAGAGAAGGTAATGAGGATTTAAGTGTAGTATGTTTATAAGAAATTGACACATAGATCATCCAATGTTCCTGGAAATTTGGATGGTTTATCTGATGGTGGGAGAAGAATTTAAAAATATAAATACATATAAAATGTAAATTTATTTTTGTAATAAAACTCCTTTGAGGATTATAGAACCTAAAATTGGAAAGTACCTTAGAAATGCTTTTTTCCAATTCTCTCATTTTACAGAGAAGAAAGGAAATCAGAGCCAAAAAGAGGAATGACTTGCATAAGGTCCCTGCAAGCAGCGAAACAAGAATTTAAAACCAGGTCCTCTGACTCCAAATCCAGTGTTGCCTCTGTGATATCATGTTGACTTTTCAAGGGAAGTGAGCAAAGTTTTGAAAGAAGGAATTTTGGGTAATGTTCTCAGAACTCTCAGGCTGCACCGCTTTGTTCAGAATGTGAGTACAGAGGGCTGTTAAAGCATTCTAGGCAGCAGAATGTCCCATACAAACAGGAGGTTTTAAGAATAAAAATGTCAAGATCCAAGTGTGTAGTTCTTTAAACAAAAGGCATCAAACACATAACCCACAATAATCCTGAGTTCAGCTTGAACTGGTTAAAAGGTAGTTCCTGATATTAATATGTTGAATTATTAATATATATCAATTTCTATATTTAAATATATAAATATGTGACATATCAAAAGATATAAAAACATGTGTGGTTTTCTAAGTCAAGTGGCCTGCAGGGATCCTTGGTTTATGGGTCCTATGGTTTAGGGGTCCCATTTCTATCTGAGATTGACACCACTACTTTAAATTATGCAAGGTACCTCCTTCTAAATGTCCAAAAATCTCTTTTTTAACCAGAGATTTCCTAAAAGCAGATAAAAGGCTCTCAGTTTCTCTTTGCTCTTAGGGTCCTAATTTCATGCTCAACATGCAGCCATAGGTCATTCTCTTTCCTTCCTTAAGAAATAAATTACCTGGCTCATTGTCTTCCCTTACACCCCAACTTCTGCCACTATTCTTGCTGATTTCAGCTAGCATTTTGATCCCCTCAAATAAGCTTGTTTCCCAAATCATCTACCCCAACTTCCGTGATTAGCACTTTCATTTTACCTGGATATATAGAGATTTCATCATTACCTATAAGTGTTTAACAAGCATGAACCAGAACCCTGAAATTCCTCTGTCTGACCATGCACTCCTTATCCTTTCTTCTCTCCCTGGGTATTCCCTCTCCTAAACCTATTTTTTATTCTCATGGAACCTCCAGTCCTCCTAGCTCTTCCTGACCATCCAGGGCTCCCCCACGGTCTATCTTTGCTTTTTATTCTTTTCGAAATCTTGTGCTATAGTTAAGCTATTCAACTTTACATTATATTCTGCTCTTGGATCATTTGCCTCTTTGTCCTACTAGTGCTCACTGGCTTCACTATTCCACAAACAACAAACTTCATCTTCCAACTCCAGGCACTTTCAGTGGCTGTGCTCCATGCATGGAATGCTCTTCCTAATCTCTGTCCCTGGCTTCCTTCAAATCCCAGCTAAAATCCCGCCTCCTACAAGAAGTCTTTTCTGCCCCCTCTTAATTCTAGTGTCTTCTCTCTGTTGATTATTTCCAATTTACCCTGCATCTATCTTGAATGTCCATAGTAGTTTGCATGTTGGCTCCCTCATTAGATTGTAAGGTCCTTGAGAGCAGGGACTGTTTTTGCTGTTATTTGCATCCCTAGTACTGAGTACAGTGCCCAAACATAGTAGGTGCTTAATAAATGCTTTGTTGACTGACAAAAATCACTGAATTTGAGAGCCTGAAGGGACCTCATCAATGATTTAATCCAACTCACACATAAAAGGAATCCACCCCTACTTTAAGGAACCCAACAAGTGACCATTCAGCTTCTGCCTGAAGACCTTTAACAAGGGGGACCCTACACTTGTGCCTCCCCCTGCCCCACACTCAACAAACTCCAGTGGTTCTCTGTTACCTCTAAGATAAAATACAAAATGCACTAATAGGCATTTAAAGCCCTTTACAACCTGATCTGTTATGACTTTTTCAGTTTTCTTCCACTTTGCTTTTCTGCTGCTACACTGGCTTACTTGTTGCTCCTGGCACATTACACTACAATATCTACCTTTTCACTGCTCTCTCTCCTTAACCTGTGCCTCCTGACTTCTTTCAAGACTCAGCTCAAATCCCACCTTCTGTGTGGAATTCCTGGTCCTGTTCATTGTTGGTGTCTTCTAAGATTTTCTTTCATTTGCACTGTATATATCTTATATGTATGTAGTTATTTGTAAGTTGTCTACCCCATTAGACTGGGATCTCCTGGAGGGCAAAATCATATTTTTTCCTTTCTTTGTATCTTTAGTGCTTAGCACAGTGCCTGGCACATAGCAAACGATTATAAATACCTGCTCACTCACTTTTGAGGCAGCCCATTACCACTCTAAATTCTTATTTTTAAAAGAAAATGTTACCTTTTAATGAAAATATCAGGCCAGAGAACTACAAAGCTTATAGAGATGGTTATTTCTGGCCATATAGCCAAGCCTAGTCAGTTATTCCCTCCCCAAGATGCCCAGTCCAAATAGAGCTCATGTCAAATAGCTCAGGTTGTCTCTGAACAAGGGAAGCACAGCCTTGACAGATTTTCTTATATAGCAAAGCAGCTACAGTACCTGTCTTTCCCCTTTAGGTTTTTTCTCTTGAACTAGAGGCCGACAGGGAAGGGAAACACTTCTGAGAAGCTTCACTTTTCTAAAGCTTTAGGTGGCACTAAAGGGCACTAGCAGAAACTCCAGACTAGATTCAACTAATCAAGTCTGACATTGTTAAATCCTTATGTCAGCAGATTGCTCTTGCTGATGGTTTCTTAAAAACATGTAAACACACTTTTTCTGACTCCACACTGTTTCAATGTATTAACACATTTTCCTCTTTCAGCCTAAGCCTCCCATCTCCTGTATCTCCTATACCTTATATTTTTCTTTTTAAATTCAATTTTTTCCATTCTGAATTCTCTCCCTCCCATCTCTTCCTCCTCCTCCACCCATTGAGAAAACAAGAAAAACAAAAGCCTTTACAAACATGCATAACCAAACAAAACAATTTCTGTATTAGCCAAAAATGCTTCAATGTGCAGTGAGTGCTTTACTTCTCTATCTGAAGGTGAGTATCTTGTTTCATCATGAGTCTTCCAGAATTGTAGTTGGTTCCATTGTGCTGATCAGAGTCCCTAAGTCTTTTCTGTTATTGTATAAATTGTCCTACTGATTCTCTTCACTTTACTCTGTATCAGTTCATATGAGTCTTCCTGGGTTTCTATAAAATCACATACTTTGTCATTTCTTACTCTGACTCTAATCCTAAATTCCATCATCTACATATATGCCATAACTTGTTCAGTTATTTCCTAATTGATGCCTGGATTCCAGTTTCCAATTCTTTACTACCACATGAAGAGTTGCTATAAATATTTTTGTACATAGGGGTCCTTTTCCTCTGTCTTTAATCTCTTTGGGGCATAGACCTAGCAGTAGTATGGCTGGGCTAAAGGGTATGTATTGCTTAAAGCTGTTTGAGTTATAGTTCCAAATTGCTTCCCAAAATAGCTGGAACAATTCACAGCTCTACCAATATACTGATATACTTGTTTTCTACAACCTCTCCAGCATTTCTAATTTTCCCTTTTTTTAAAAAAAAATCAATTCTGTCAATCTGAAGGTTGTGGGGTGGAATCTAAGTTGTTTTAATGTGCATCTCTCTAATTATTAGTGATTTCAATCAATCAAATCAGCATTTATTAAGTGCCTCCTATGTTCCATGCAATGTGCTAAGTGCCAGGGACACAAAAGGTGGCTATATCTATAATTGTTAGGAAGTTTTTCTTATTATCAAGCCTGTCTGCCACATCTACCCATTGCTCCTGAACTTACCCTTTGGGGTCAAACTGAACAACTCAAATCCTCCCACAGCCCTTTAAATATTGGAATACAGCAGTGATATTAGATTTAATCCAATGTTCTAGTCTGTCAATATTCTTTTGGATCCTGACTTGGTCATCCACTGTATTAGTTATCTCCTAAGCTTTGTGTTATCAGCAAAAATGATTGGCATGCTCATTGACAAAAATCTTAAACAGCACAGGGTCCAGCACACAGTTGCCTAGGGTTCTCTGCTGAAGACTTCCTGCCATAGTGACACTGAAGCATTAATAGAAACTTTTTGAGTCAAGTCAGTTAACCAACCAGTTCTGAATCGATCTGACTATTATCATTCAATTCAAATCTTCTCCACCAGAACACCATGAGGTACATTAAAATCTTTTCTAAAAATCTAGTTAAATTATTTCCATTGCATTACTTCCCCTAAAAAAGAAAATGGAGGTTAGTTAGGCATGACCTATTCTTCGTGAAGTCAAGCAGGCTCTTTGTAATCACTGCTTCCCTTTCTAGATGTTCACCAATCATTTCTTTAATGTCACACAGTAGGTGCTTAATAAATCCTTGTTGATTTAATCTGTTCTAGAATTTGCTAAGGAATTGAAGCCAACCTTACTGGCCTACATAATAATAAACAAATGTTATCAACTTTTATACTCATTTCTGAGTAACATATATATATATATGTATATATATGTTATAAATATATAATAAATATATGTTTATTATATATTTAACAGGAGCTAGGTGCTATTATTATTTCCACTTTAAAGATGAAGAAACTGAGGCAAGTAGAGATTAAATGACTTGCCCAGGGTCACACAAGTAAATGTCTGAGAACTTGATGGTAAGTCCAGTGCTCTGCACACTGTTTTCTGCCCTTTTTTGAAAATCTGATCAACATTTGTCCTCCAATTCTGTGGTACCTCTCTCATTTTCCAAGGTCTTTCAAATGTTAGTGATAATGCCTCAGTGATCGCACGTGCTGGTTCATTCTGTACTACAGTTTATCTGGGCCAGGTGACTTGAATTCATCAAAGGTAGCAAGATGCTCTCTTCCTATGTTCTTATTTACCTTGGATCATTTCCAGCGTAAGGTCATTCTTCTTGGTAGAGAAAACAGAAACAAAGTAAGCACTGAGCAGCCTGGCCTTCTCTCTGTTGTCAGCGATTATCATCTCATCCACCCCAAGTCCTATCCCACCTCTGAGCCTCCTTTCTCTCCTAACACAGCTAAAAATTCTGCCTTTCCTCAAAAGCCTCAGTTCATTTTGAGCATTATCACTCCTGCTACTGTTCTGATAGGAGCATGCCATGCCCTTGTATTCATCCTCTGTTACCTGTCAGAGGTCTTAAAAGCTTTAGTAGGTGAATAAGAGGAGGCCCTGCTCAGTTTCTTTAACTGTAAAGTGAGGGGGGTGGTTGAGATGATCTCTAATCACTGATTTTAATCATTTATCTTAATCATTCCAATTAAATCTTATGACTGTGCAGGCTCTAGATAAGGGAAATAAAAAGGTTTTATTATTTTGTTTTTAATGTTAATGCATTTATCAAAATAATTTTGATTATTTATTGGGTATATCTTCACAGAGAATATGCTGACCTTGTGTCCCTCATCAGGTTCATGACACTAGGCTCAACCAGGCTACTTTTGGTCTTCTTTTGCTTTCCTGGCCAGCCTCAGCTCATTCTGAATGTCAGCTTTTCTGACACTATTTTTACAAACCACGCCTGACTCTTATATTCATTCTTTGTTACCTCGTCTTGATTCTGTCTTCTATACACTTCTTTTAAAAATCTAAGTTAGTTGGTGTACATCACTAGTACTGTGGACATCTGTCTTTTCAGACAACTCTCATTTTCCCCCCTCATTGGGATTGTTTTCCTTTGTTTTCAGGTTTCATTCTTGAGCTTCTCCTCTCCCTCCTGTTCATATTTCTAAACACCACCATTGGCTTGTCCTGCCTTCTCTCATCCTACCAGTGTTCTGCTAGAGGAGGTCACACAATCGTGTCATCCAGTCACTGGGTTCTCACTGTTATGTGACAAGCCTTTTACTCTTCCTAGACTAGACTCCCTGCAACCCTCCTCAGTATATGGTTCAAATCTTCTTGTCTCTCCTCAGGCCACCCTCACCACTTTCTCACTCTCAAGATCTCATTTCAGATCTGACAGCCCTAATTCTACAACTCAAATCTCATCTCTCTTCTTTGCTCTAGTCTTGCAGGAAAAGATGTTCTTCTCCTTATTAAGGCCAAACCTTCTACTTATGCCCCTGGATCCCAACTCCTTTCTCCATAGCCTCCTCCTCTGCTACCTAAAAATAAGTTCAGAGCTCTTCATCCTTAAAAAACTTTCATTTGGTCCTCCCATTCCTTCAAGCTATCATCTTATAATTTCTCCTCCTTTTCACAAACTCCTATAAAAAGTTATCTACATTTGTTACCTCCACTTTCTCATATCATACTCATTCCTTGCAATCTGGCTTCTGACTCCCCTCTCACCCCAGTGTTCTCTTCGTGGTCATCAACAGTCTCTTAACTGAAAAAGGAAACAGCTTTTTCTTGGTCTTCACGCTCCTTACAACTTTTGCCATTGCTGACCACTCTCCCTCCTGCACACAGGCTTCTCCCTGCACTAAATGACACAGCTCTGTTCTGGTTCTTCTCTTAACTGTCTGAGTCTTCACTGCTTTCTGTCCCACCTTCTCTAGGTGAACATACACCAGGACTCTGTACCAGTTTCTCTTCTTCCTATGGACTCTTTTGGTGATCTTATCAGTTCTCATGAGTTCAATTACCATCTCTCTGCAGACAGCTTCAAAACTATGTATGCAGTTTTCATCTTTCCTCAACTCCAATCCTGCATCACTGATTGCTTGATGGACATCCAGATGGATGTCCCATAAGTACCTCAAACTCAACACGTCCAAAACGGAATGTGTTGTGTTTTCCTCTAAATTTATTCTTCTTCCTAACTTCTTCTGTCATAGGTCCAACCATTCTCTGGTCAACCAGGTGCCCAAAACAGAAGGCGTCTTCAACTCTACTCTCTTCCTCTGTCTCCATATCTAATCAGATATCTTTATGTCCATTCTACCTCCACAACATCTCTCACACAATAGCTTCTTAAATGATCTTCCTATCTTTATCATCTCCCCTATGTAATCTATTCTCCATCAAGCTACCAGATTTACAGTCCTAAAACATAGGTCTGTTCATGTCATTTCTCTACTCAGGTGGCTTTATGTAGTTGTCTGGGCAAGTTATTTAGCCACTGTGTGATACACTTTCTTCAACTATAAAAAAAAAGGAGATGGACTCAGTGGCCTCTAAAGTAACTTAGATTTTCAAATCTGTGATCCTCTTGCCTCTAGGAGAAGATACAAGCATTATCTGTTTGCCAGCTAAACAACTTCACAATCAGACCTTTCTATGGAGTCCCCATGTTCCAGCCAATCTGGTCTACTTGGTGTTTCCCCAAGCCTGATACTCCACATGCCCCCTTCCTAGCATGCTTTTCTTCCCCCATTTCTGCTCCTTGAGGTCCCTCACTCCCTCCAAGAATCAGCTCAAATGTCCCCTTCTATTGGAGGCTTTTCCTGATTCTCACAGTGGCCAGTGCCTCTCCTCTTCAATGACTTTTTATTTATTTTGTATTTACTTATTTGCATATATATCATTTACTACTAATAGAATGCATTTCTGGCAAGCAACAGGTATTTAACAAATGCTTATCCAATTGACATTACATTTTCATGGGCTGTGTTGTTATTCGATCTCCCAACATAAGCTGAGAGGGACCAGGGGTTCTCAGCTCTGAGAGGGTAAGGTACTTGCCCAGGGTCATAGAGCCAGTCAGTAGCACAGCCAGTACTACAGCCCAGATCTTAATTATTGCTCCCTTTTAGCTAATTAACTAATCTTTTCCTCTTTTTTTTCCTCTCAGTTAAGTAAAATTTCCCTTCCTTTCCTCTGGCTCCATACTCTTTTACCCTTCTAGGTATCAGTTGTCCCTAGGAAGAGCTCTGAATCTCCTTCTCTTGAAACAGGGTGTTCTCCATAGAGACACATTCCCTCAGAGGTAGGTCTCTTTAAGTACTAAAACTGTGCAGATTCTACCCATTGTAAGGTCCCCATATCCCATTTGAGAATATCTTTCTCTCCTTATGGGAGTGTTTCCTACTCATCTTCTGTTTTTAAATCAACTCTGCTTTTTTTGCTGTACTAAACTAGTTCCTCAAACAAAGACTACAGGGAAGGGATTAGAGGAATAGATTTTAGAGGAATAGATTTTAACTTTTTAGAGGAAAAAACGTCTCAACAATCTGAACCATCTGAAAGTGAGGTAAGCTGCATCTGTAAATAGTGGAAGATCCTTATTACTGGAGGTCTTGAAGCAGAGACTAGATTGGCCCACTTGTGGGGGGAATTTCTGTTTTGATGTAGATTAAAGACTGGATAACTTCCAAGGTCCTTTTCAACTCTGGGATTCTAAGAAATAGGGGATGGAAAGAATTGAGGTCTAGTCTGTTTAATAGAAAACTTACATGAAGTCAATTTAATGTTTCTGGAAGTGTTCTCTTGTTTGATGATGGGGAAAGAATTGTGAATATGCAAATGTTTACATTATGCAAATTCCTGGATATTGATCTGGAAGGGACCTTAAATAACAATATGAAGACTGTCATGGGGAAGAAGAATTAGACTTAGGCTTGGCCTCAAAAGACAGAATTAGGATAAATTGGGAGGGGTGGGGGGGTGAGTTACAGGGAAGGAGATATCAAGTCCAAATAACGAAGAATTTCCTAAAAATTCTAGCTAACCCAAAGTAAAATAGTCTTGCTTAGGGAAATAATGCATTCCCCATCATTAGAGATAATCAACCAAAGCGGGGGATGCCAACTGCTGTCGATGATGTAGAGGGGATTACTCTCAAGGTCTCTTACTTGAGCTTAGAGCATCCCACGAAGCCCAGTAGTTGCTAATCTAAAGTTCTGATGATTTATTTTGATCTGATAGAATAAGAGCTGGGTGGGATGGTAGGCCACATGAGATGAAAGTAGGTACAAGGATGAAGAATAATTCTGTGACAGGATTCCCTAATGGCTTAGTCCCTCAGCAGAGCTGTACTTTGCAGCAGCACATGTTATGATGGAAGAAGGAGCCGGACCTATGACAAAAGGATGAGCCCATGACTTCTCTTGGGGGAGCCTCAATCTTCCAACAAGGCTATTTTTCTCTGGGATCACAAGGAGAAGGGGAACCAATGGCTGCTGCTCCAAATAACTGCTCCCTCAGATACCAAGGAAACTATCTCTGACACAGCATAGAAAACAGAATGTCAGGATCTTCTAGTTCTCCTTTGATTTGATACTTGATTTCTTTTGGGTCCTGGCAATTGTTTGAATGAAAGGTCCTTGAAGATAGCAACTGTTCTACCATTGTCTTCATCTCTGTAGTGCACAGCACAACGTCTTGCACATAATGATAATAATAGCACATATATTATGTATATAGATATGCATATATATACACATATATATATATACACACACACAACATCTTTAGGTTTTGCAAAATGCTTTGCAAAATGTTTTCATTTTATCTGTGCAAAAGCACTGGGAGGTAAGTATTACTAATATCCTCATTTTTACAGAAAGACAGAGATTAGGTGGTTTGCCAAGGGTTACAAAGCTAAAGTGACTGAGGGCAGATCTGAACTCAGCTCTTTCTGACTTGAGGCCCATTGCTCATCTACCGAGCCATTCTGCTGGCTCACAGCAGGTCCTTAGGTACTTAAGTTTAAATAAACGTAAAGTTTGTTGAATTGAACCAGTCTCTGCTAACATATTATTACTTCCATGTCTCTTTCAGTCCACACGGGAGTGAAAAATAACAGTGGATTTCCCTTTAGCCTCTGACTAGGCACGCTGAAGGCAGAAGGACCTGACTACAGTAGCGTGAGCAGGGAAGCTGAAGGTGAAGGTAGGGTTGTGCCTGTTACCCAGTAGGTCTCAGCCCACATGAAGAGGCGGTCTGGGAAATCTGCGAAGCACGGTATTCAATTAGCATTTATTATTTATTTTATTATTATTATCGTTATGTGTAAAGTAAAACAGAACAAAAACAAAAATTAAACAAGAGCCAAGGCTAAAACTGGCAAAGATTTAGATTTGGAATTGACCGCAGAGGCCAACTGACCCAAGTTCCTCATTTTACAGAAGAAGGAACCAGGGCCTAGAATTAATCTTCATTTGGTAAGTGCCTACTGTGTGCTAGGTACTGGGGAGACAAAGACAAAAATGAAAGTCTCCGCCCTCTACAATTTACAGGTGATACGGGAAGAGGTGAGACGATTTGCTTAAGGCTGCCCTAGCAGCGACAAAGAAGAGATCCAAATTGAAGGCTTTTGCCTCTAAATACTCTTTTCACTGTATCACAATGTTGTACATTGTCTTCCTACCACACCAGGACTTCGGGACAAATCTAGAAAACCAATTATACCGCTCTGAAGGAAGACTGCCCAAGGGGAGAAGATCTATCCAGGACAATCCAAACCACCACCACCAATAGCAATAGCAATACCTAGCATTAATGTAACACTTTAAGGTTTGTAAAGCACTTCATAAATATGGTATCATTTTATTAAGCATCCACTATGTGCAAGATACTATACTAGGTTCTAGGGATATTAAAGGAAAACAAATACTTCTGAGTTTCTCTTCTTGGATGTTTCTAGCATGTCCCAAGTATTATGGTCTAATATGAAGGGAGACAAAATGTTAGCTTCCTGGCCCACACCTCAGTGGTTCTTTTTCTAACATTAGTTAGGTGCCGTGCTACTGGTGGTTTTTGCTCTGGCAAAACACTAATCTAGCATGGCAAGTCTCACTGTGATATCTTTGGACTACAATTAGGAGGTCAGGGATCTGCCACTGACTCACTCCATGACACCTAACACAGTAATTCTCTGTGCCTCAGTTTCTCAAACTTTAAAAGGGGGCGATAATTTCAGACTTGCCTACCTTCAAAGGCTGCCGAGATGACAGATAAGAAAGAACTAGGAAAAAGGTAAAAGCATTACATGACTGTGCTACCTTGTTATTACATGACCCAGCACGTGGGCCTCTGGAGAATGAGCACTAATTTCTAAAAGGTGATCTTTTCTTTAGCTCAGAGACTCTTGGCTTCTGAATGCTTGTTTCATTGGGGCCGTACAAGGGAGTGCTGGAGAACAAGAACACTCTTACCGTCACTTCTCATTCATTATTAATGACAACACAAGATGGACACTCCTGCTTGGTAGAACAACGAGGAGAATTTTCATTAAAAACTCATCACCTTCAACTATGGGCAGCAGGGAGAGGTCCCCTCTGGCCAAGGCCCACTGGTTGGTCAAAGGTTGGGCTTTGTCTTCCCCAAAGTCCTGGAAGAAATTCTAAAAAGTACTTAAGATGAGCCCCTGGCAATAGTACATGATAAATTATAAATCATAATGGATTTCGCTTATAGGGTTATAATAAAATCAGGGAAGGAGCCTCTTCACTGGAGCACAGTGTGGGGGAGGGCACCAAAGTGGCCACTGGAACCAGGCATTTAAGTCTATATGGCCAACAAGGGACTGGGGAGAGGAGCAGACCAGTTCATTTACCCCAGCGCAGGCTGCTAAGCTCCCTTCCCCCTGGTGCTGAAGGCAGATGGTTGGGTCGGCAGCTTGGACACAGAAACACTGAATGATCTGAGATTTACTCCTATCCTAAATTATTCACCAGAAAGGGGACCACGCATCTTTAACAAGCCATCGCTTTATGAAGCAAGGTTAACAATTTCACTTGATTCAGTAGAATATTATAAACTCTCTGGGGCCCATTTGAAGACTTCTACTTCAGGCAAAAGGCATAGACTCAGCACTTTTTATATTATTTAGAGAATAAAATTAACCCTCAAAGGCCCAGACTGCTACTTCTCCTCCCAAGTTAAATATGGCCTGCTCAGCAATTTCCTCCCATATATAATTACAAGCTGCTATCCATCATGTGTAAGAGAATGCTTTTTTGACACGCTGAAAGTGACGCAGTAAGCACTTCTACTAATAGAATAAATATTCTAAATATCTCTTTTATATTTTCATCCAAATTGGAATATTTTAAAATAATTGTCCACAGCTTCTTGTGTTTCTCTCTCTCAGTAAACACCAACTACCTTGCTTGGTTTGGGGCCAAATAACTCCCTAAACTGAATCTCTGCGTCCTTGCTTCCCAAGTCTAGGATTGGCTAATCCCACCCACCCCTCATTCTCTATCCCTCTATCTCCACACCCCTAGGCCTGGTGGGCAGGATATTAGTTTAGAAGGATTTTATCCTCTCAAGGACCTTCACAGGCTGCCTATCATAGCAAAGAAACACTTCTCAACCTGGTTTTCAAGACTCTCACAATCTAATGTCATCTTCCCTTTATCTCCCCCGCCCCCAGCCTTCTTTCCAGAGTAACCACTGCCTCAAATTCAAGATACCTTCTGCTATACTCAGTCGGTAAGTCAACAAGCATTTGTTAAGTGCATATTATATGCCAGGGACTATGCTAAGTACTAGGGATACAAAGAACATTAAAAAAAAAAAAAAAAGAAAACCCAAATCCAGTCCCTCCTCTCCAGGAACTCATCCTCAAGTGGGGGAAGCAATATGCAAAAAACTGTGTGCAAATAAGATCTATGCAGGATAAATTGGTACTAACTTCAGAGGAAAGTCATTAAGATCAAGGATGACTAAAAAAGACTTCTTGCAGAAGAAAGGACTAGTAAGGAGTGGAAGGAAGATAGGGAAGCCAGGAGGTGAAGATGAGGAAGGAGAGAGTTCCAGGTTTGGAAGACAGCCAATGAACATGCCCAAAGTCCAGAGATAAAATGTCATGTGCAAGGAACAGCCAGGAGGCCAGTGTCATTGGATTGCAGAGGATGTGGAAGAGAGTAAGGTGCAAAAAGACTCAAAAGGTAGGAATGGGCTAGATTATGAAGGACTTTAAAAGCCAGACAGAGGATTTTAGGTTTGATCCTAAAGTTTATTCGAGGGGAAAAGGGGTGAGGTAACATGGTCAGACCTGTGTTTTTAGAAGGTTACTTTGACAGCTGAGTGGAAAGGGGAGAGAGACCTGAGGCAAGGAGACCAACCAGAAGATTACTACAGTAGTCTAGGAGTGAGATGGTGAAAGCCTGGGCCAGTGTGCTGGTTGCATCAGAGATGGGAAGTATATGAAAGATATCATGAAGGTAAAATTAACAGGCTTCAGCAACAGATTGGAACTAGAATCACATGCAAGTTGTGAGCCTGGGCGAATGCAAGGATGAGGATGCTATCCCTTGACAGTAACAGGAGGGTAAGAAGAGGGGAGGGTTTGGGGGGAAAGATAATGAGTTTAGTTTCAGACATACCTATATAGGACGTCTGATAGGTAGCTGGAGAGGTAAGCCTGGAGGTCAGGAGTGAAGTTTAACCTGATAAACAGATCTGAGAATATCTGTACAGAGATATCTGAATCTACTGGAGTTGATGAGATCAGAGTGAAATAGTATTAAGGCAAAAGAGAAGAGGACCCAAGACAGAGCTTTTGGGGATGCCCATGGCTAGTAAGTGTGACTTGGATGAAGATCCAGCAAAAGGACAGTGAGAAGGGGCCACCAGAGACACAGGAGGAGAACTAGGATACAGCAGTGTAATGAAAACCCAGAGAGAAGGGAGTATCAAGGAAAAGAAGGTAATCAACACTGTCAAAGGCAGCAGAGAGGTCAAGAAGGATGAGGACTGAGAAAAGGCCATTAGATTTGGCAATTAAGAGATCGTTAGTAACTTTAGAAAGAGCTGTTTCAAATGAATCATGATGCTGGAAGCCATCTTGCAGAGAATTCAGAAGAAGTGAGAAGCAGTGAATATAGATGGCCCCTATAAGGAATTTAGCTACAGATGGGGGAGATATGGGACAACAGCTAGCAGTAGTAGATGGATCGAATGACGTTTTTTAAGCTAAAGCTGGTCTCATCATATTCTAGCACAGGGCTGTCCAAAATGCAGCCCACATGCGATTTATGAGGCCTGCCTACAAGCATAGACATTTACATAAATGCTTTAGTAAAGGAAGCTGAGCTACTGCAGGGCTCTCACTAAAATGGCAAATCAAAACATATTGTCTATTGTTTCAATAAAAACCTAAGGTTGGACAGCCTTATTCTAGCATCTGGATCTACTGGAGGTTTAGCTTAGGGGTCCCTTCTTCCATGTAGTTTAACATCCATCCCCTTCTTTCTACTCACACAGTACCCACTTATTGAGTCTCTTATAATTCCTGACCTGGACTACTGGTCTCTTTGGCTTTAGTCTCTCCCCTTTCATTTCCCTTTTACTCACAATATTCTAGTCAAACTGTTCCCCAAACTGTTCTTCAGTCATGACAATCTATTGCTCAGGCATGTTGTCCGTGCCTCTAATGCTCTCCTTCATCACTACCTCTTGGAACCTCCAGGTTCCAAGTTGCTCAAGAAGCAACTCCTTGAGGGAAGGATTTGTGGGCATTGGATAAATGCCTACTGAAGAGAGCTGAACAGGTCATTGCTTGGCCTCGTAATCCAATTCAAATTGACTTAAGAACTCTTTACTAATCGATCATGTGTAAGGTGCTGCTGCCTGCTACATATCTTTTCATTTCTGACACAGGTGTGTATAAGCACACTGAGAAGCAGTATGGAAAAAAGTCTGGAGTTTACAGTCACTGGAGCATGGGGTTCAAATCCTGGCTCTGCTACTGCCTACCTGCGAGACTTTTGGTAAGTTACTGAACGTCTCTATTAGTTTTGTTAAAGGAAAGACTTGGACTAGATGATCTTCTATGGTCTCTTCCGGATCTAAATCTACAAAACAATTTCTTATAATTAACAAGAACAATAGCTGGCATTTACATAGCGTTACATTTTATAGAATACTCTCCTCAAAACGATCCTGGGGGACAGAGGTGGTATTGTTGTTGTTCAGTTTTTTCAGTCGTGTCCAACTCTTCATGACCCTATTTGGGGTTTTTTTTTTTGGCAAAGACACTGGAATGGTTTGCCATTTCCTTCTCCAGCTCATTTTTACACATGAGGAAACTAAGGCAAATAGAACGAAATGACACAGGTAGTAAGTGTCTGCGGCCATATTCCTGATTCCAAGCCCAAAGGTCTATTCACTGCACCACCTAGTGAAAGAAGGTACTACTGTCAACATGGCACAGTGGACAGAGTTGGGGATCTGGAATCAGGAAGATCTGAGTACAAATCCATTGACGAGCATACTTTCTTTTTTCTGGACAAATTGTTCTTACTACACGATTAACTAATAGCATGCTTCGGCCTACTCAAACCCAACAGTCAGTTAATTAATATTTATTAAGTGCCTACTATGTGCCAGGTGTTGTGCTAAGCACTGGGGATACAAAGAAAGGTAAAGGATAGTCCCCTGCCTTCAAAGAGAACAAGCAAATAACAACGTACAAACAAGTTATGTATAGGATACATAAGAAATTGTTGCTGTTATCTGTTCTTCCCTCTTGCTTTTGAAGCGGACCAAAGAATCACGGAGTGTTGTCTTGACTCATGCGTGAATTGGATTTAAGTGAAGCAGAACTGTGCAAAGTCATTGGCCTCATTCTCTCTTCTATAGTCACTGACATCCAGTGGCAAGACAAAAGTCAGAGCAGCTGGCGATGGCCTGAGATGCAGTGGGTGACTCTGGCATCTTTGATGTCTGAACAAGCTTGCCAAAGTGTCTGCTTCAATGGCCTTCATGGCCATTGGAACAAATTTTTTCTCATCTACCCACTCTACCAGGGGAAGTCTTCACATGCTTGGGGGTAGATACCCCCCTAACTCACTAAGGGGTTTGAGGCCTATCAGTTACCCTTAACCTAGTTTAGCCCATCTGCTGAGATGGGTTTACCTGTGTGTGGCGGCTACACATACTACAGCTTCTTGGAGCCACAGGTGAGAGTTAAATGCCAGGAAGACACCAAAGGTGGATGAGCAACCCTCAAAAGGGCTCAGCAAGCCCTCACAGCAGAAGTGCTAGTCCTCCTTGAACATCCCATACCAGGGGTGGGGAACCTGCAGCCTCAAGGCCACATGTGGTCCTCTAGGTCCTCAAGCGCGGCCCTTTGACTGAATCCAAACTTCATAGAACAAATACCCTTAATAAAAAGATTTTTTTTCTATGGAGTTTGGATTCAGTCAAAGGACCACACTTGAGAACCTAGAGGGCCACATGTGTCTTTGAGGGCCCAGGTTCTCCACCCCTGCCCCATACACCCCACATAGGAAATAATTAATAGAGGGAAGGAGTTAGAATTATGTGGGTTGAAAAATGACTTTTATGTATAGAAGGTACAGTTTTATTAGCTGGGACTTAAAGGAAGCCAAGGAAGCCAGGAAGCAAAGATGAGAAAAGAAAGAATTCCATGCATGGTGGAAAGCCAACGAAAATGACCTGAGTTAGAAGACAGAGTGACCTGTTGGAGGAACAGCAAGGAGACCAATGTCACTGGATCGCACTGGTATGGGCGGAGGGGATGCGAGAAGACTGGAAAGGTCTTTGGGAGGGAGAGGCAGGTCATAAAGGTCTTTGAACTCCAAACAGAAGGTTTTACACTGGATCCTGGAGGGATAAGCAGCCACTGGAGTTTATTGAGTAGAAGGGTAACATCAACAGAGCTACATTTTAGGCTTATCATTTTGGGGATAGACTGTGGGGAGAGACTTGTAACAGGGAGATCAACCAGAAGGTACTGTTATTGTCCAGGCTTGAGGGGATGAGGGCCTGCAAAGGGACAGTGGCAGTGTCACAGGAGAGAAGGAGGTGTATGTGACACATACTGCAAATGTTACATCAGCAAGACTTGGCAACAGTTAAGACATGAAGAATGGAGAACGGAGGATTTACACTTAGGTTGTGAGCTTGGGGGACTGGGAGGATAGTGGTGCCATTGATAGTAATAGTGGAAGTTAGCAAGGGAGGAGTATTTTGGGGAAATTATGAGTTCAGCTTTGAATGTGTTGAGTTTGAGATGTGTTTGGGACATGCAGTTCAAAATGTCTAATAGACAGCTGGAGATGCTAGAGTAGAGATCAGGAGAGAGGTTGGGGCTGAATAAGTAGATTTGAGAATCATCAGAATAGAGATAATAATTTTTATTACATGGGAGCTGATGAGATAACCACATGGAATAGTACGGAGGGAGAACAGAACCCAGGACTGGACACTGTGAACATCTATGGTTAATTAGCATGACTTGAATCAAACAAATGAGACCGAGATAGGTTGAACTAGAGGAAAGTAGCGTCCAGAAAACCTAAAGAGAAGAGAATATCAAGAAGAGGGTTATCAACAGTGTCAAAGGCAACAAAGAGGTCAAGAAGGATGAGGACTGAGTGAAGTTAGAAGCCAGACTAAAGAGTTCAGAAGAGAGTGAGAAGAGAGGAAGTGAAGACACCTGTTATAGATAGTCTTCTCAAAGAGTTTCGCCACAAAAGGCAGGAGGAATATAGGAGGATAGCAAGGAGGGATGGATGGAACAAGGGAGGATTTTTTGAGGATAGAGGAGACATGGGCATGTTTGTAGGCAGCATGGAAGCAGCTAGTAGACAAGGAGAGAATGAAGCTTAGTGAGGGAGCGGGAATGATAAAGGGAGCAATCTGCAGGAGAACAAGGGATAGAATAGGATCACTTGTTCATGGAGAGGGGTCTGCCTTGGCAGGGAGAAGGGCTACCTCACTATGTGAGAGAAGGATAAAGAAGACAGTGGCAAAGGCCATTTGGATGATGTGAAATAAGGAGGAGAAGAGAGAAAGCTCTCATCAAATGATTCAATTTTTTTGTAAAATATGAGTCATGGTTCTCAGTTGATAGGGTGAGAGGCAGGGGAAGCCATGAGAGGTCTGAGGAGGGATGAAAGGTTTGGAAGAGATACTGCGGTGAGTGAAAAAGTGAGTCAATAAGGGAAGTGTAAAAGGATTGCTTAGTTGGTGAGGGTCTAGTTGAAGTTATGTAACATACATTTGTAGTGGATTCAGTCAGAATCACGGTTGTGTGATTTTCTCCACCTTTGCTCAGCAGCACGTATGCAGAAATGAAGGCAGTGGACTGTCGGAGTGATCTGAGGCTGAGGCTTGGCAGAGCAGGAATGGTGATATGATAAGGGGGCAAGGGACTTAATTGAACAGTGTAAAGCTGAGCTGGTTCACTAAGGGTCAAGACAAGCAAAGGAGAGCCTAGCTAGTGCAGGAGTGATGACCTGGAAGAGAACTGAAAGACTAGAGGACGCAGTGTGGACAAAGAACTGTCTGGAGCTGTGATCTGATAAGGGAATTTGACAGTTCATGAACATGGAAACTATGCATTTGTGGGTGATGGCAAGATCAAGTGTATGACCATTTTTGAGTGTGGGTCAGGTAGGGTGGTAGGTCATGGGAAGTGAGTAAACTGAGAAACTAGAAAGTAAGGGTGTCTGAGCCTCTCCACTGCCCTTGGAGTTTCTATAACCATTAAGCATACAGCATAACAGATAAGTACATAATGATAATGCTAACTCAGATTTATAGGGTGCTTTAAATTTTGCAAAGCACTTTACATACAAAATTTCATTTGAGCCTCACAACAACCCTGTGAGGTAAGTATTACAGGTATTAGTATCTTTATTTTATAGATGAAACAACTAAAGCTCAGTTAGGGTCAGTGACTTTCTTACAGTCGCCCAGCTAATAAGTGTCAGACAAAGGATTTGAACCTGACCATTTTGATTCTATATCTCTGTGTGTCTGCAGGCATGCATGCAAGTGACAAGCTTGGTACACTGAAAAGAGATCTAACCTTGAGGCAGGAAGACCTGGATTTGCTTCCTGCCTGAAACATCTCAACTTTGTGAGCCCCAGGGAATCACTTAACCTCTCAGTGCCTCAGACGACTCCCCAAAACTGTGAGTTGAAAGAAGTCCTTCACTGAGATGCCCTATTACCAATGAAAACAGGGTTAGGCCCCACCCTCATTCATGTATGCGTGAGTCTATTCATAAACTTCAACAAGCTGTGATTTCATCAGTGTTGGTACTCCTTGATTAATATAGAATCTAACCCCTCTACAACTTAGTGGAAGATCTTGAAAAACTGCTGTGGCTGAAAAACCTAAGGCCAAGCTGGTGATGAACCTTTCTGGATTTGGCTAAGCTGTTCCTTAGAGAAGAGAAATATCGCGACAAGTCTGTGGCTAGGCCTATATCCAGACTTTCAAGTTTGCTAGAATTCACACCCTTAGCAGTGTTAGAAGAATCAGGGTCCCTTTAGTGCACTGAAAATACATACATACATACATACATACATATATATGTATATATATACTTATGTTTATATATATACATACATACTTACATTTTTCAATAATTGTTTCATGTGTATCACTTCTGTCTCTTCAACAGAGTGAGTTCTCTCAGGACATAATCATGTTTTGTCCTTTTTCTTCTCCAGTAAGCCTAGAGCAGGCAAAGCATGACAAACAGCTATGTTGGTGGACTAATGGATAGATGGCCGAATCTTACCTCCCTTGCTCATCATCTCACCTGACTTGGCTCTTCTCTTTAAAGACAAGAGAAGGAAGTGAAGAGAGGGAATTCTCTTGGACCAAATACACAGGCCTGTTTAGGGCCAGTCCCTTACTAGGCCTGGAGCCTAGTCCATAGAGTCTCATAGTTAAGAAGGATCTCAAAAAAAACGTAATCCAATGCACACCTGAACGAGAATCCTCTTTATCTTTCTAACAAGCCATGCAGTCCACCAGTGAGGGAGAACCTGCTGCCTGTTGAAAGCATTTCACTCTTTGAGAGTTCCAACTGCTGGGAAGTTTCCCCTTCTATATTACATTCCCTATACTGGCCTATCTGCAGCTTTTAACCTTGTTCTTAGTATAGCCTCCTGGGATCAAGCAGAACAATTTTAGTCCTTCTTTTATATGACAGTTTTTCAAATACTTGCAGACAGTTATCTTGAGCTTCCTGAGTCTTGTGTTCTCCAGGGGAAGAATCCCTAGGTCTTTTCAATGATTTTCATATGACATTGAGGCCCTTCACCATTTTCACTGTCTTCCTCTGAACCCTCTCCAGCCTATTAGTGGCCTTCCTAAAATGTAGTCCCCGGAACCAACCACAACATTCCTGATGTAGTCTAACCAGGGCATGGTGCAGTAGTACTATCACCTCCCTAGACCTGGAAGCTATGCTTTGGGTAAAAAATATATTAGCCTTCTTGATGGCCATATCACATTATCAACTCATACTGAGCTATTGTGGCCTACTAAAACTTCCCAAGTCATTTTCTGAACTGCTGTCTAGCCATGCTTTGCCAATCTTATTCTTATGAAGTTTATTTTTTGATCCCAAGTATAAGACCCTACTGAATTTCATCTTACTAGATTCAGTCCAGTGTCCAACCCTGAAGCTATACAGGTATCTTCAGGGATACTAACTTACGCATGTGTTAACTGTTCCTCCTACCAAGCCACAGATAAAAAAGTTAAATAGCATCAGGCCAGAGATCTCTGGGCCCCTCTACTAGAAAACTCCTTCCAACCATTAATGAGTACTCTTTGGGTCCATCCATTCAATCAGGTCTGAATTCACATATTTATACTATCATCTATCTCATATCTTGCCATACCTGAATGGAGAAATTTTATACAATCATCTTTACATGAGAAAGATATATGAGAATATCACATTCTTTGCTAAAATCTAGGTAAACTCTTTCTCTAGTATACCACTGTCCTGATCTAACTGTCTAGGAGTCATACTTGCTCAAATGTGATAAGACGTAGGTTCAAATTCCATCTCTGATGCTTACTGTGATCTTGGGCAAGATGGTTTCCACGTTCAGAGCTATGATTCTAGTAACCATGCCAAAAAAGAAGGTCTAGTCTGGCCTATTCTTGATGAAGTTGGATCTTTTTGTGATTACAGCGTTTCTTCCAAAATGTTCACTAACCATCCCTTTAATAATAAATTGAAGTCAAGCTCATTGGTCCATGGTTTGCATACTTCACTGGCTCCCTCCATTTTTGCCCTCCTCCAATCTTTCTTCTTACTGTCATTATTTTTCTTTGTGTCATCTTGAGGTGTACTTTCTTTGAGAATTTTAGTCCATAGGAACCTACCTTTTTGCTAAGCCTTTTGAAATCTTGTTTATTTCATATTTACGGTGTGTTTATTTTATATTTATTCATATTTGTTTATTTCATATTTACAGTTCATATCAAACTGTTCTAGGTTTTCCTTTCCTCTCTATCACAAATTCTTAAATGGAAGTCATTTCTACACCCCACTCACAAAGATTTTATAATTTCCACTGTATATCCTCTTACTATACAATGCTACTCTAACCTTTCTTTTATGTATTTTATTTCTTCTGAATAAAGTATTTTCTTCCTGAGCCATACTCCAGTCAGGGGTCTCATCACATACCTCAGTGGTAGTTACGAGTCCAGATTTGTTTCCTTGCCCCAGAGCCATAGCTTTATTGTTGGCTCCTTTCTTGGATTTTGTCTCCAGTGAATTTGGGGATGTGTCTTCGTAGTCTTCTTGTTGCTGCTGTTCAGTCGTGTCCGACTCTTTGTCACCCCACTGGGGTTTTCTTGGCAAAGATACTGAAGGTGTGTGCCATTTTACAGATGAAGAAATGGAGGCAAACAGGATGAAGTGATTTGCCCAGGGTCACACAGCTAGTAAGTGCCTGACAGTGGATTTAAACTCAGGTCTTCCCGACTCTAGGCCTGGCACTCTATCCGGTGCACCACTTAGCTGCTCACTATTCTACCTATACTTCCTATTTTCTAAGGTATCTGACTTGTAAACATAAGTGGGTAGTTTCCTCCTCCCTTTGTGTCTCTTTCATTTTAAAGCCCTTCTGACTGGAAAGAAAACACTCTAGGGCTAGGCAAATACATTCCTGCCAGTCCTTGGCCTACTCCATCACCGGGCACAGAGTTTGTTGTTCTTATGTTTTAAGTCAAGATCCAGAAATCTAAATCCCATTCTCAGACACCATCTCCCAACTGTGCTTTTTTTTTTTTCCTCCCTGAAGTCCTTACTTTTAACAGCAGCAGTGATGAAGATATTACCGGTGCCCCTAAGGTCCTAGCCGTTTCACCCAAGACTCTGAAATCTTTAGTACTGTTACTAGGTTCTTTTTGGCAGAATTTTTTTGTGCCCTTATGAATCCAAAGTTGGTAGCAGTCACTCATTTTAATAAGGGTTGGGAGGCTGTCTGCCACGCTCTGGATATGTGCTCCAGGAAGACAACCGACCTCTCTACTGTAGTTATCAAATCAACAAAGAGCTGTTTTAGTGCTTCTCAGAAGAAAGTTACCAACCACACTCTTCATGTCTTCTTCATTTGACGTCACTAGCTGATTTCCATGGGTCTGGCATTCAGCCAGGCTACCTATGTGCTGCCTGCTAGCCATGCTGAAAGGGAATGGGGAGCCATTCTGAGGCAGCATCTGAGGGTCCAGATAAATCAAATGTCTTTCCTAACATCAACTGGCACACCAACCCCCAAGCCCAGCTGCAGAACGAACCCTAGTAGCAGCTCTCGCTGATCATATTGGTACATCTATCAGCTATATAAAAACTGTAGATTGAGTTATATGCCTATAGACACATACTTTCTCATTCAGTTTGCTGGTCTCTGCTCCTTTCTGGGTCAGTTACTGTATCCAGAGCCCAGATGACCCTATATCTACTTTACCCAATTAGAGTAGGAGCAATGTAGACAATTAATCTAGTTGAGACTCATGGTGATAGGCCTAATTATGCAGCTACAAATTCACCACATATGACCTAAGAATACTGGAAGGTCCCTACACCATAGGTTACTTTTCCCCCTTAAAATGGCAATAAAACGATCCTTGATGCTTAATTGTTCTAGGGGAATTTAGTTTCAAATTTTTGTTGTAAGTTCCTGTTTGCCCACACAAAGACCAGTGCATGAGAAGTAGGTACTCCTCAGATAGACAGATATCCCAATGCCCTGTAAGTCAACACACCATTCTAACTAGGTATACTATCATGGCCAATGAGGACAAGAGAGGAGCCACATGCAAAAGAACCAACCGTGTGTTGTTGCATATTCCCTATGCTGTTGTTGAGGGAACTTCATTTTGTTAAATGTTATATGGTCTATAAGTGTCTTATTTCATTGCAATTCTCAAATAATCACTGAATTGGCCTCAAGTAGACTGGGTTCAGAACACCACTTGTTACCTAAAATGCTATTTTATCTGTTCCAGTTCAATGACTCCTCGAGTTCCAAATTCCATGGTCCTAGCAGGCAACTAGACTCAGAAGTGACTTATTCTTTGTAAAATAATTCTGCTTATTTTGATGATTCCATTGTCTTTAAAGGTTTTACAGAATTTGCTATTTTCTATCAAAAGCCAGTATAAGAGGGAGGTCACAGGGGATATTTAACAGGTCTTTTTGGGATCTTGCTCCTACTGTTCCTGAAATACCTCCTTCACTTGGACAACAGTTATGATTACCTGGGTGGGTACATAAGGAGCATGGGAAATAAGAGTTATGTTTCACAAGTCTGGGAAAGTAGGCTCTACCAAATTGTGAAAAACGTCAAATGGGAGAGTTTGTATTTGATCCCAGAAAGCAACTGGAAGTCAATGGAGCTTCTTGAGCAGAAGAGCAACATGTTCAGATCTGTGATACCTGTCAATCTGTCAGCAATGTGAAAGGCAGATAGGAGAGAGGAGAGACTTGAGGCAAGGAGATCAATTAGGAGGCTATTTCAATAATTGAGGCAAGAAGCAATGAAGGCCTGAAGTAGGATGGTGCTAATGTGAGTAGAGAGATGTTGTGGTAGTAGAATTGACAAGATTTGGCAAGTGACTGGATATGTGGGTGAGAGTGAGGAGTCAAGGATAACTCAGGCTGTGAATCTGGGTTGCTGCATAAAAGGTGGTACCTTGACTGAAATGGGGTTGTTAGAAAGAGGGGAAGGTTTTGTATTTGTTTGGGGAGTAAATTGTTTAGTTCCAAATGGATGGAACACCAAATGTATCCCAGAGAATCCTGCACTTTGGCTTCTGAGAAATAATACTACAGCTGGCTACCAGCCACAAATAAAGTTTACAGAAATAAAATCTCAGGCTAGAAAGGATTTTGGAATTTATCTAGTCCAAGTGTTACCTGACATATGCGATCAGGATACCTGATGAATAGCTGTACATTCTCCAAGAGTAGTTTTATTTTCAGATAACTTAATTGTTAAGAGAATTTTCCTTCTTTGAACTTAAATGTGCTTCTCTGTAACTTTCACCCACTGTTCTCTGAAGACACAAAAAGGTGGCTCTCCTAACATGTCAGCATTTCAGACATTTGAAGGCAATTATCATGTCCTTCCTATAGCCTTACTTAGTCTGATTATGAACGTTTTTCTAAGAAATAAATTTATTTACTTTTAACTTTCATTTTTTTAAAATGCTAAGTTCTGAATTTTCTCTCCTTTTAGTCCCTCCATCACCCATTGAGAAGGTGAGCAGTATCAATTGTACATCATGCAAAATATACTTCCATATTAGCCATGATGCAAAAACAGCAAGAAAAATAAAGAAACTGAAAAAAGTATGCTTTGATCTGCACTCAGACTTCATCTCTCTCTGGAGGTGGATAGTCTTTTTATCATGAGTCCTTTGGAATTGTCTAATCGTGAATCTTCCTATGTCCCAAATATATTTTAGTATGTCACCCTGTAATTTCAACAGTTGATTTCAATGATAGTTAGGTTAAAAGTCCATAAAGCCCCACCTCTGATACATTCTGGCTGTGTGACCTGAGCAAGTCACTTAAGCCCTCAGTGTTCTAGGTAACTCTTTAAGACTCTTAAGTTAAGAATAAGGTGCCAACTTCTATTGGCACTGGAAATTTCCTTATCTATGTATTCCCTATGCCAATGAAATCACAAGTCTAGTTTTTATCCTCTATCCCTAAATTCAAACCACTCTTCCAGCCTTTTGAGCTCTCTTTGAATCCTAACTATGGTAGCCAATGTACTTGCTATTCCTAATAGTTCTGATTTTCACAGATCAACCCAGTAATCTCTTTCTCCAATACTTTTAGTACTCTGGGATTGTCCAGGTTTGGTTAAACTCATTGAGGATAGTCAGGTATTCTCTTACCACCTCTCCTCACTTATCTGTAGTTTCAACTCACTGATATCACTTTTGTTCAGTCCTTCTTATTTGAAGTTCATTTCCTTTGGTATAGAAAACAGAAGCAAAATAAGAGTTGAGTAGTTCCATCTTTTCCTAGTCATCAGATATCACTGTCCCACCCAAGACAATGAGTCTATCCTCTGATCATCTTCTTTGCCACGTGGTTGTTTTTATTGTTAGTCTCATCTCATTCTGACACTAGCCTTGCAGGTCATGCCATTCCTTTTACTCATCCTCAGTTATCTGTTCCTGCTTCCATCTCTTGTCTAAGTCTATGTTTGCCAAGGAATTCACTCTGCAATAAGACTGACCTCTTTAGACACTTCTCTTTTTTCTTCCTAAATGTAATTATCTGTAATTCTATCACCAGAATTTTGTTTTAGAGAACCTCCCATGCCTTTTGAAATGCCTTTCTTTTTAGTGACTCAGGCCATGGGACTATCTGTTCTACTGCTGAACTCTCTTTTTAGGACATGTGCCAGACTGTACCTAGTGTTCTTGTTCTTATCATTTACAAATTCTGAGGTGCAATGGTCATTTCCTCTCAAGAAGAAGAACGGTAAAATGAAAGAATGGCAAGTCTGGAATCAGAGGACCCGTGTTTGAATCCACATTACCTATGGAACCTTCCAGGTTACTGATATGACCTTGGGCAAATCAGTTAACTTTCCTGGGCCTAAATTTCTTCATTAAATGAAAGGGTTGGAGTAAATGATCCCTGAGATGAACTTGCAGAACTAAATATAATCCTGTGCCACTTTCACTGCATCAAGCCATTCCTCCTTGGTCAGAAGAGCAAAATGTTGTCTTTCCCTCCCCTCCTTTGGTTTTTTCTACCATTCCTACACCTCCACAGATCTATATGCCTTCACGAATGTGATGCCTTTCCCTTTTCATGTCCACCCCTAAAGCTCCCTTGGCATTTTAATCTCATTCCTCTTGAACCAAGTATACTACCCTATTGTCATATTACAATCTCAATGACACCAAAGAGGTATTTTCCTTCTTGCATTAAGTTCTTTAGTTCACTTTATGGCCTATTTCCCTTTCCTATCCAACCTATTTATCTTTCAAGGCCTAGCTCATGGCCTCTCTTGCTCTGTGAAGACTTCTCCTATTCCAGCTCACTGGTCTTTCGTTTTTCTTGTAACTCTCAGGATCATTCATGTTGGAATCACATAACCCAAGATCTGGAGTCATGGAATGCTAGAGCTGGAAGGGACCTTAGAGATCATCTAATTCAACCCTCTCATTTTAAAGGAGAGGAAACTGAGGTCCCATCAGGTAAACTGACTTTCCCAAGCTTATCTGACTCCATTCTGTCCTGTACACAGCTCTTTTCTAACTCTTCAATGGTGGGACTTACTTCTGAAGCCGGTCTGTGAGGTTTTTGACAGAGAGTACTTAGCAGCCCAGAGGCAGGCACACAGTAAAATCTCAATAGAGTCTCAAATAATTTGGAACTAACTGGTCAAATCAGGTCCCTGCATGATGCCAACCACTGTACTAGAATATCCTAGGTGAAAGTGACAGGAGCTTTCACCTGGGTCAGTCAGACAGGGAAAAGGGCACAAAGTAACAAGTAATCAGTCCTACTTCTGAGCTTCAAACCTGAAGGGCAGAAGAAAGATTTAGTAGCTCCAAGTCCCAGGCATAGCCAAGATATATTAGACCAGATGTTTGGGGAATGTGGGTGAAAACATCAAGATTTACATCAGGAACAGGTTTGGTTCACAGAGGAGTTACTCTTTCTAAGCAGCCGTGATCTTCGGCTGGGAGGAAAGAGGGGATTCACTTAGTAGGAGACAAGGTATTCAGTGCTCACTTCATAGAATACTGGCAATTAAGATGGGGAGAAAGAAAAAGAGGGGAGGGGAGATGTTAAATTGCTTTGTATTTGTTGTATCCCTCTATATAAAAGTCAAACAGGCTGGTTAATTAAGAAGGGGAAGGAGTCTGGTTTATTCAGCTGTCGGGAATTTCTTATAACAATAGTCCTTCATGGATGACAGGTGAGCATGGCAGGGCTGGCAGGAGAGGCAGCAGAACACAGTAATTATAGGCATAAACAACACTGTGAGGGAGCAAATCACAGTCAACACATGGGCCCTGCCTGCCTGAGTGTGAGAGGTATGTCTAGTCCAGGGGCTCAATTCCCTTATCTTCCATTCCCTAAATTCTACCCCAGATAATGCTTGAGAACTTTGCTGGGGCCAACTCCTGGTGAGTGTGGTTTGGGGTTTAGGTGCCATTATTACAAGCCTTGCTTGGGGCTTTAAAGCTCCTAAGGAGTACCTCCCATGGGCAGGTGGCTAGGACTAACAAGATGGTAAATTGGCTATGCATTTTGACTGGCTTCTCAGAGGTGGTGTGTTGCAAGAAAGGAGCCACTACTGTGGCTGTGTTCCTGATTATTGTCAAACTGAGTGCTGGAGATAATTTACAGATGGAGGACATCATGGAGCTCTGGGCTGAGACATGGGGTAAGGGCTGACAGTCAGGAGTAAGGGCTGGGATGAGGAGGACTCTCTGGCTAGGACTGAAGGATAAGAGTTGGATCGAAAGTTAAGTTTTAAGGCTAAGATTTAGGGTTGGTGCGGTGACTAGGGATTGCATCCTTGGGCTCAGGCAATTGGACTAAGTAATGGGCCACTACAGTCTAAAAAGTGGGTTACATTGGGAGATCAGAGAGAAACTCAGATCTTACTACACACAGCTCCTAATTCTTTTCTATTCTGGGGTATCCTCTTCCTTACACCATAAAAAGGACAGACTCTCTCAAAATAACACTGACTAGTGCTTACTGGACCAAGTCAACCATCTTGTTTGTCAAGCTAATGATGCTAACTTCACTGGGTACTTATCAGCTGCAAAATCACAGAATTTAAGATCTGTGGGAACTTTGAGGTGCTTCTAACCCTGAGATTCTTAAACTGAGGTATGTGAACTTATTTTTTAAAAAAAATTTTTTTGGTAATGTATTTCAATATAGTCAATTTTCTTTGTAATCCCATATACTGTATGCATTTTAAAATATTTTTTTTCTGAGAAGGTCCACGAAACAAACAAACAAACAAAAAACCTTGATGTAATCCATACTTAAACACCTAACTAGGTAGGTTATGTAGTGAATAGAGTGCTGGGACCAGAGCCAGGGTGACTTGAGTTCAAATCTAGCCTCAAGATGCTTACTAGCTAAACCTGGCCAAGTTATTTAACTTCTGTCTGCCTCAGTTTCCTCAATTATCTTCAAAGATGGGGATAATGATCCCCATTTTATAGAGGGTAATCTACCTCACAAGGATGTTGTGAGGCTCAGATGAGATAATTTGTAAAGTGCTTATTAGCACAGTACCAGTCACATAACAGGTGCTTAATAAATGCTTGTTCCCTCTCCTCCTTAACCAAGGACACCTTCTACAATATCCCCCACCAATGTAGGCTCTGATTGAAGACCTCTCATGTGAGGGAAAGGGAACTCCACTACCTCCCAAAACAACATACTCCACTTGAGAGGAACTCCAGATGTTTTAGAAAGCCTGTCTTTACAACAAGGTAGAAGCTCTGCGTTCTTGCCTCTCGGGCCAAGCAGAACAAACTAATCCTTCCTCCATGACAACCCTCAAAAAGGTTCATGACATGTAGCATTTGTGTCTCCTTCCCTTTTCCCTCTCCACTCCCACCACATATTCTCCAAGAAACTCCACATCCTCTGCTCTTTTCACAAATCCTCACATGCTAGGTTTTGTTGTCTCACCTTTCTGGAGCCAATCCCAATCTGGCTTATTTGTGTCTTAAAATCTGGTCCCCAGAACTGCCCAGTACTCCAGATATGGCCTAAAGCAGAGGTCAGGGAACTTATTACCTCCCTTGTTTTGGACATGATGCCTCTCTTACTGAAGTTTAGGGTGGCATTATTTTTTGGCTGCCATGTTATACTGCTGATTTATATCAGGGTTTCTTAACCTTTTTTTGTGTTATGAAAACATTTGGCAGTCTGGTGAAGCCCTATGGAACCCTTCTCAGAATAATATTTTAAAATACATAGTATTACAAAAGAAACTAGTTATATTGAAATAAAAGATGTAATGTTTTTTCCATTCAAGTTCATTGACACCCCCCAGCCCCAAAATTTAAGGCTAAAAATACCATGGAGTCCCCTAAAACCCAAGGCATTGCCTAGGCATACTTCTCCCATCTCATCTTTGAAGTTGATTTTTTTAACCTATATTAAATCTTACTTTCATTCTTAGTAAATTTCATCTTGATTCAAACCATAGTAAATTTCATCTTGATTCAAACCATAGTATTAGCCTATCAAAATCTTTTGAGAACCAAACTTTTGTCATCCAAAGTTATCTGCAAATTGAATAAGCACACCATCTAAGTCCTCATCTACCTGACTTTAACAATGTAGAACAGTACAAGGCCAAAAACAAGTCTGAGGCTCTATGGTGGGTCTGGGTCCCAAGCTGACACTGACCCATTAATGACTTCCTCTTTAGAGCTGGTCACTCAACCAGTTTTAAATCCACCTAACAATTATCATACTTTTTATTCAGAAGCTTAGGATGAATGACTTTCGAGTGCTTTGCTGACATCTAAGTATACTATGTCTACAGCATTCCTCTGACCTACTTATCTAGTTACCCTCTCAAAAAAGCAAATAAGGATTGTCTGGTATAACCTATTCTTAAAGCCATCAATCACCATTTCCATTTTGAAGTGCTCTTCATAACGTTCTAGAATTTTGCCAGGAACAGAAACCAAGCTCTCTGGTCTATGGTTTGTAGAGTCCGGTGAACATTTGCCCTTCTCTGGTGTTGTGGCAACTTTTTACTTTCAAAAATCACCTGTGGCAAATTAGCAACCACATCTACTAATTTTTAGTACCCTTATGGTGTAGTTGGCAAAGACCTGAAAACTTTGGCTTGCTGAGGGCTGCTAGATGCTGTCTAGGCTCCCTCCATTGATCCTGAGTTTCAATTCTCTGCTAACCATTTTCTCTTATCCTTCCTTGTCCAAATATTACTTTTCTTGGGAAAGAAAAGGATTTTGGCCTTTTCACTAACCCCACCGCCTCACACAGCAGTACTACCTAGTCCTGTGATCCTTCACTTGACTTGTTTCATGGCCATCTTCTTATTTTTGGGGGGAGCCGCAAACACCTCCATTAACAGAGAGGAGATGGCACAGACATCTCTATATTTCCCATCTGACTGCACTCCTTTTGGGACTTTTGTGGCTTCTCCACCACATCTGCTCCAGGGAATCTTGCCCCTGGCTTTTCAGTTTCCTGTTGTGTTTTCTTCTCCCATTAGTCTGTAAGCTCCTTGAGGTTAAGGACTGTCTTTCTTTTTCATATTTGTATGCAAAGAGCTTGGCACAGTGCCTGGCACATAAAAGGTTCTTAAAAAATGCTCACAGACTACTGAGATAACTGACTTAAACTCAAGGGTACCCAGATTTGGAAGGGTCATTAGAGATCACCTATTCCAAGCCCCTTATTTAACAGATGAAGAAACAAGCTCAGAGTTCCCTGAAGTGACCCTTTTTAGGCTTTAGTGTTCCTGATTCCTGACCATACTGCTTTTTTGTATTCATCTTTAATAACTTGCTGAATCTTTTACATATCTCTTAAATCAGAGGTTTTTGATGAGTTTCCTGTGTATCAGCATTAGTTCCTTTAGGCAACTCCCCCCCTTTTCCTTATTGCTACATTTGCACTGATGCTTTCAAATAACATTCTAGAGAGCTTCTGATCCTTCTTGGGCTGACTTGCCCTGCAAAATGGTAGGCCATCAGATTTTACTTATTTTTTATTTGGACTGGGCTCTCATCAAATCTACGGTATACAGGTCAGGCTAATTCCTAGCTTTGCTTTTCTCTGAAGAAGCAAGTGGTCACCCGCCCCAAGTCTGCTGCTGTCTACTCTACTTATGTAACCAGTTCCTCTTCACTGATCTGAATTAGGTGCAGAACTAACTGTTCTCTCTGTTTTACATTTCTCTCGCTTAGGGAATAATAATCAACTCATTATTACTGTTGGTACTGAGAAGGCCAAGACACTTTCCTACCCTATGGCACCACTCATGACCCCCGAGACTGGTTAGTTCCTTTCCCTGGCCATCACTCCCCAGATGCATTGCATCCCTTTAGTAGAAGGTAAGTTCCTTAAGAACAAAGACTTTGTCACTTTCACATTTGTATCCTCAGTGCCTAGCACAGCTCCTCAGGGTACATGGTAGACACTTAAATGCTTCTATGTGGATGAATTCATTAATAAGGCACATCACAAATTTATGAGTTATTGCCACTTTGGCCTAGCAGGAGAGCTGAAATCTCCCATCAATACAGTAGCATACTTCTCTGCCAGGTTTGAGATATTTCCTAAACTTCTCATCTAGTTCTTCCTTCTGTGCAAACGATCTGTAGTAAGCTCCTACAAAATATTACTTATTTCTACTTCTGTTCCTCACCAAAATCTCTCCTATTTCTTCCTTAGCTTCCTAAATGATGTCACTCACATTAAAAAAAAATAGATACAGATTCTCCATCTTTTAATTTTTTAACTAAGGTATGATAATAACTGACATTTATATAACCCCTTAAAGTTTTCAATGTACTTAATGTCTAGCATTTATATAGTGCATTTTATAATTATATAAATTAAATTTATATAAATTTTGTATTTAATATTTGCCGGGTGAAATTACATATGTTAATTCATTTGATCCCCACAACAACTCTGTGAAGTAGGTGCTATTATTGTTCTCACTTTACAGATGAGGAAACTGAGGCAAACCAAGAAGTTAAGTGACTTAGCCAGGGTCAAACAATTAGCATGTCCAAGGCATTTACTCAGGATTCAAACTCATGTCTTCCTGTACTCTGTCTATTTTGCCACCTAGTGGCCATTTTATTTGATCCTCACACCAGCCTAGTGAGGGAGGATAGATATTATTATCCCAACTTTAAATTCTCGTCACAAGTCTCATTTCAGCATGACTAAGTGATAACAATGAGGTCGAATTTGCCTCTTTCCATCAGGATACTCAGTTCACTCTATTTATTAAATATACTTTCTGCATTTATATATCTAGATCTGAAGCTATGAATTTTATTACTGGCTTCCTTTTCAGATAGTTTCTCCTGTGAATTAATGGTCTCCTTTTCAGCAAATTTTCCTTCTATTTTGTACAGCTACTCTCTACGATACCAAGATTATCAGATCTACAGGGACAATTTTCTTTCTCTATCTCTCCTTATAGTTTAAAGCTTTCTGTATAAGACCTGGGGCAAATATGTTTTTACTGGCTCTTGCTAGGTGCATTCCATCCCTTTCCATAAAAGTCACTCATTTCTATATTTTGAGCTATGGTCTAGAAATCCAAATTTCATTCTCAGACATTCTTCTTAGCTAGTTATTTACCTCCCAGATCTATTTCTTTTGAAGTTCCAATCTTCAACAAGTAGTAGTGATGAAATCATCACCTCCCTGAGGCTTTTAGTTTTGGTTTAGTATGCTTTCCATATTTCTTCTATTGGGACTATTTGGTCCTGCATGAATCATTAGACAGAGGTTTGAAAAGTCTCTGAAGGTTCTCCATCATAAGAGTCAAGAATATATGCCTTTGGAATACAGCAGAGCTCTCTTTTGTTTATGACAGGCTGACAAAGAGCTACTTCAGGTAGCTGGGAGTTACCTACTACTGTTCCTCTCTCTCTCTTCTTCTGATGGAAGAATGTATTATCTATCACCTGAAAGAACCTATGGATTCACAGCATTTTCCTTTTAGGGCAAGAAGATTCTCCCTCCAGAGAGAGTCCAGCTCTCTATGCTTCTAAGGGAGATCCTTATACCTTTTATACAGTTGTTAATATTTGGTTCTCCTTCCCCCTCTTTACTCTCTACCACATTGCTCCACACTGCAATCTTCTGGCACAAGAGAGCATTCTCCTCTACTGCTTTATAAGTTTTTTCTTTTTTTGCTTCTAAATTAAAGCATTTCTTCTTTTCTTTTAAGGAAAACTTGATTCTCCTGAATAACATATCCTGTATTCTTCTAGCCCTTTCCACTTCACTTTCTCTTCAAGAATAGAGATCACTTTGTACACCCAGAAGCATGAACAGAAACATAAATATTGCACACTTTTTATAAGTCCTGGCAAAAATGTTCCTCGTCCCCATACTAGCCAGCTGTACTGGATAATCTTATGGCTACCTACAGCAGTGAGTCCTCTCGCTGTGAAACATGAGACAACTCAGGGTATGAAGAGTGAAATCCACTCAGTTCTGTTCATGTTGTCACTAGTCTTTGCCACCAGACACTCTGGCCCCACTTGGTCAGGGGAGCAAGTCTTAATTTATTTAGCAGATAGAAGCAGACAAAGCACAAGCAGACAAGACTCAAGGGCATGAAAAAAATTCAATTATTTAATGAGATCTATTCATCTTGTTTCACCTTGCTAAGACTCTCTGGAACCTTCCCTCTACTTTCCCGGATGCTAAACTCTCTGGCTTCACTTGAAGGGTGAAGCTAATTTATTTAGTAAACATAATTCAATGCAAGACTAAATTCAATGATCTCCTAATTGTCTACATGCCTTGCTTCATCTTTCTGGTAAGCTCCCTGAGAGCAGGGACTGTTTCTTTTTGTCTCTGTATCCACAGTGCCTGGCACAGAATAGGCACTCAATGCTTCTTGATTGGTTGATTGTTTTCACCTTCACCATAATTACCTGTGTACTAGGTTCTAATACTGGAGCCCACACCCTTTTACCTTCCCTCCTTGTCCTTCCCATGGAGTCTTTCTTAAGAAGAGCAGGATTCTAGGTTATTCTGCCCTTAGGCTTGCAGGATTTGCTTCCTGGAAGATGCCTTCTAGGCTGGTGGGTATAAATCATGGTAATGATAAAGGCACTGGATGTGGAATCAGAAATCCTGGGTTTGAATCTGAGCTCTACGACTTACTTGGCTGTGAGATCTTGGATGAGTTACTCTGTTTCCTCATCTATAAAATGAGAGGCTTGGACTTGATGTTCTCTAAGGTCCTAGCTTGCTCTAAATCCTACCCTCAAAGACTAGGCAGATGGCTTCCACTTAACACTGGGAAGTGACATAATTCATTAAAAAAGAGCACGGGGGGGGGGGGGGGAGAAGAGTGCAGAGCCAAGATGGCAGCTGGAAAGCAGGGACTTGCGTGAGCTCCCTGCCAGGTCCCTCCAAAAACCTATAAAAAATGGCTCTGAACAAATTCTAGAACTGCAGAACCCACAAAATAGCAGAGGGAAGCTGGGATCCAGCCCAGGACAGCCTGGATGGTCACTGAATGAGGTCTATCGCTCATGGAGCGGAGCTCAGCATGGGCGGCAGAAGGACCAACCAGAACAGGAGCTGGGCGGAACAAGCCCTAGCACCCTGAATCAGTGAGCTGTGGCAGTTACAAGACTTCTCAACCCACAAACACCAAAGACAACAAAGAAGGTTAGTGGGAAAAGCTGAGGGGGACACAGTGAAAAGAGTTTGCAGTTCGGCCACTGCCCCGGGGGCAGCGGGGGGAGATGCAGCTACAGAACTACAGCTACAGCTGCTTCCGGCCCCAGGCCCACCTGGTGGGAGGAATTAAGTGGTGGATCAGAGCAAGAATGCAGAGCCTACTTAAGATTTTCTTCAGGTCTGGGTTGGCAGTTCTTGAGGAAGGAGGAGTGCTGGTGAGGCAGAGCTGGCTGTGTAGAAATAGCTCTGAAATTAATGGCACATCCCCTCAAACTTGGAACAAAGTACTCTTTGCTCTACAAGCAGTCATATCCTGCTGAAAAACTCAAGAGTCAAGTAAGTTGGCTGGGAATATGGCCAGTCAGCAAAAAAGCACTCAGATTCAGTCTCAGACTTTGGAATCTTTCTTTGGTGACAAAGAAGACCAAAACATACAGCAAGAAGTCGACAAAGTCAAAGAGCCTACATCGAAAGCCTACAAGAAAAACATGAACTGGTCTCAGGCCATGGAAGAGCTCAAAAAGGATTTGGAAAAGCAAGTTAGAGAAGTAGAGGAAAAATTGGGAAGAGAAATGAGAAGGATGTGAGAAAACCATGAAAAACAAGTCAATGACTTGCTAAAGGAGAACCAAAAAAATACTGAAAAAAATATTGAAGAAAACAACACCTTAAAAAATAGACTAACTC
>CM053622.1:73705591-73724064 GCA_028646595.1 Phalanger gymnotis | reverse complement strand
CAATTTGAGTATTGTGGGAAAACAATCAGGATAACACAGGATCTGGCAGCTTCCATATTAAGAGACCAAAGGGCTTGGAATATGATATTCCGGAAGTCAATGGAGCTAGGATTAAAACCAAGAATCACCTACCCAGCAAAACTGAGTATCATGCTCCAAGGCAAAATATGGACTTTCAACAAAATAGAGGACTTTCAAGCTTTCTCAGTGAAAAGACCAGAGCTGAATAGAAAATCTGACTTTCAAACACAAGAATCAAGAGAAGCATGAAAAGGTAAACAAAAAAGAGAAATCATAAGGGACTTACTAAAGTGGAACTGTTTTGTTTACATTCCTATATGGAAAGATGATGTGTATGATTCATGAGACCTCAGTATCATAGTAACAGAAAGGAATATGCACACACACACACACACACACACACACACACACACACACGTGTGTGTGTCAATGTATGTATATATGTAGGTGTGTGTATGTATATACACACATATGTGTATATGTATATGTGTATACACACACACACACACAGAGGGCACAGCGTGAGCTGAATATGAAGAGATGATATCTAAAAAAAATCAAATCAAATTAAGGGATAAGGGATAAGAGAGGAATATATTGAGAGAGGAAGAAAGGGAGAGATAGAATGGGGTAAATTATCTCGCATAAAAATGGCAAGAAAAAGCGGTTCTGTAGGAAGGGAAGAGGGGGCAGGTGAGGAGGAATGAGTAAACCTTGCTCATGTCGGATTTGACCTGAGGAGGGAATACCATACACACTCAACTGGGTATCTTACCCCACAGGAAATAAGGAAGAAGAAGAATATAGAAAACGGGGGACGACAGAGGGGAGGGCAGACAGGGGGAGGAGGTAATCAAAAACAAACACTTGTGCAAAGGGACAAGATCAAGGGAGCAAATTCAGTAAAGGGGGATAGGTTAGGAAGGAGCAAAACAGTTAATCTTTCACAACATGAGTACTGTGGAAGGGATTTACATAATGATACACGCGTGGCCTATGCTGAATTACTTGCCTTCTTAGGGAGGGTGGGGAGGGAAGAGGGGAGAGAATTTGGAACTCAAAGTTTTAAAAACAGATGTTCAAAAACAAAAACAAACAAACAAACAACAAAAAGCATTGGATTTGGAGTCAGAGGGTCTGAGGTCATATCCTGGCTCTGTTAATTCTTAGCTATGTGACCTTCACTTCTCTTGGTCTTTGTTTCCTCTTCTATAAAATGGGATGATAATAGTTGCATTATTTATCTCATAGGATTATTGCAAAGAAAGTTTTGTTTTTTTTGGTAAACTCTGAAGTACTTTATAAGTATGAGTTATTAGTAACCTTCTTTGATTCTGTGTATTTTGGATTGTAAAATAATATAGGAGAGGACTTATGAACTGCAGACACAAAAACTTCTTGGAAGAAGTAGGCTCTGAAGAAGACTGTTGTATAGGTCCTGTCCACTAACCCCCAGGAGCCTTCATTCTCTAGAGAGAGGTATTCTCAAAAGAACACTGTGGAGATCCAATAATCTCAGAAGCGAAGGTTTCTCAGGAGGAGAGACTGTTTCATTCAGGAAGCCTATGATTATTTATCCCTAGAACAGAGACAGCCTAGACCAGGGGTGGGGAATCTGTGGCCTCAAGGTCACAGGTTTCCCGCCCCTGGCCTACCAGGCTAATATGGGAATGATGGTAGTTCTAGGGTAGATAGATTCCAGCTCAATAGGAGGATTATTTTAATAATCAGAGCTGCTCCACAACAGAACAGGTTATTGTTGATAGAAGAGAGGTAATGAGTTGCCTATAACTATGACTGTTGGATTACCACTTCTCAGGGATGCTCTAAAAGGAAAGGCAAATGGAATGGAGGGAAGGGAAGAGAAGAAACATTTATCCAGCACTTTCTATGTGGCAGGTACTATGGTAAGCACTTTTACAAATATTACCTCACTTGATCCTTACAACAATACTGCACGGTGGGCACTATTGTTATCTTCATTTTCCAGCTCAGAAAACTGAGACAAACAGATGTATGGAGTTATACAGCTAGTGTCTGAGATCATATTTGAACTCAGGTCTTCCTGACTCCAGACCCAAAACTCTACCCATTGGGCCAACTAGATTCTTTGAAAAAAACACTTGAAAGTCCCCTTGAAGTCTCTTCCAGTTCTCGGATTCTGTGGTTTTAGGAATCCCTGGCAACATACACAAATCCCATTTTAGCAAAGGGTTCCTATTCTCAGCTGAGTGGGAGAGCCTGATTTAAGACCTAATTTTGCCTGAGGGTGGGATGCATGCCAGAGCTCCGTGTGTCCTTGAGTAAGTGACCAGCCCTCTAAGTTATATGAATGTGTAGAACTGAGATGGTCTCTAAGGTCCCATATCCAACTTCTAAAAATTCTATCATTCATAAAATCACAGACTGGCAGAGCTTGACGAGATTTTAAGACCCACTGGGCCCAACCCCTTCATTCGGAAGAGGAAGGAACCTGCAAAGGAAAATGGGCAGAGCCAGGACTTTAACCCAGTAAAGCCAATGCTCTTTCTTTATACCATTTGGTGAGTCTGTCACTTATCCTAACTCCAAAATACAGCTTTTGTATGTGGCAAGTCAGACAGGGATAGAGAGGCTTAAGGACAGAAAGTGGGAAGGAACAGAAGAGCTGAGGACTCTCCACAGATTGTAAAAGGCTGAGGCATCTAGTCACACCCTCACTCTCTAAAGGTCCCACATTTGTAAGTCTCAGCCTACAACAAGCATAAACCAGACTTCTAATTTTGAGTTTCTCAGGCTCTAATGTTACTGAGGGTGCTGACTCTATGGCTCAATTCAACTTAACATTTATTATCTATGCTCGGCCCATGCTCAGCAATGCTGGGGAGACAAACATGAAATATGATTCGCTGCCCTCAAGGAGCAAATAGTCTTGTGATATATCAGTAACACATATACAACTAAGTATGATGCAAAGAAGAATATGAGAGAAGCCCAGGAGGACCAAGCACAGTGCTAGTGGCGTGTGTGTGTGTGTGTGTGTGTGTGTGTGTGTGTGTGTGTAGGTGTTATTCATATGTACGTGTACGTGTGAGTGTATGTGGGATTGTAAACAGCCACATCCCCTGGAAGAGAATTTATGCTCACTGACTCCCCTTCTGTCACCACTATTTCCCATACCTACATATTCCAAATAACTGAGGTTTTACTTTTTGACAAGTAAAACTTCCTTCTCTTCTTTGGGCCTCAAATCATGAAATAAAGGTAAAAATCACAAGGCTGTGGCAGGCCTCAGTTTGAAATGATTTTGTCAAGCATAAAACAAGGTACACTATTTTCAACCCAAAGACCTATACTCTTCAAGAGGTCACAGTCTGAGGGAAACTCCGTGATGACCGATACATAAGACAGAGCACAGCACAGCATCGCATGTCTCACTGGATGTTCCTGGGATCAGAGTCTGGGGGACTAACCATCCTGTTTGACAGGTTACCTTTTCTCCCATGGGACAGTAGCCTTTAAGGAAGTCCACGCAGACCTCTGCCTTCTTTGACACATACACGTGGCTGTAGGGGCAGTTGCTGTTATTGCAGATCCCTTTCAGGAAGTAGGAACACACAGGCATCTATAAAGAGAGAGTAGAGTGAATGATAAGTTAGTGGGAACTCTTTCCATTCCCACACGTAGACACACATACAGAGAAATTCATACACAGAGACCTACACACAATCACTAAGAGACCTACAGAGTCACACAAACATTCATGAAAAGGAGACATAAAACACTTTCAGAGAGTCACACAGAAAAAGACAAACATTCACAAAAAAAGGCAAACACTTTACTTACAGAGATACGCATTTAGAAACACATTTGCTTGCACAGAAATCGATGTATGAAAACACACACACACACACACACACACACACACACACACACAGAGTGGTATAGACAAGAAAGGAGAAAGAGGCCATTCTCTGCTCTGGTCTAGACTCATCTGGAAAAATGTCCAGTTCTTGGTGACATATTTTAGGAAGAATGTTGACAAGCTGGAGCATGTTTAGAAGAAGATGATCAGGATGAGGGGAGGAATAGAAACCAAGTCACACAAGGTTGAATTAAAGAAACTACAAGTGTTTAGCCTAGAGAAATAAAGCTTTATGGAGGTCTTTATTGTTATCTTCAAGTATCTAAAGAGCTGCCATGAGGTACTAGAAGAAGACCCATTCTATTGGCTCTCAAGGGTAGAATTAGGAACAGTGGAGGAAAATTATGGGGTGGGGGATGGTGGGGGGGAAAGGGGGCAGATTTTAGCTCAACACGAGTATGGAAGAACAACCTAACAATCAGAGTTATTCCCCAAATGAAATGAACTGCCTTGAAAGATACTGAGCTCCACATCACTGAAGGTATTCCAACAGGGATTAAGTGATACCTTGGTATGAATGCTGGGATTTATGGATTTATGTTTTGGGGAGGGTTTGGACAAGAATATTTCTAAAGTCCCTTAAAGCTCTGGGAATCTATGATTCTATGGTCCTTGGTTATCTTCGGTGGTCTTATAATTAAGGAGGCAAAATTCACAAACAAAACAACTAGAAAACATTGACCTTGTGATCATAGGCAAGTTACCCAACGTCCCTGAGTCTGAGGTTCCTCGTCTTTCAAATGAAAAGCTCCAATAAGATGATCTTCCAGCTTGGAATCCTATCTATCACCTTGGTTCCAACCATGGTAAAAAGCAATTAGAACATGGGTCAGAGAAGGAAAACCTCACTTGGGCATAAACTGTCAGGTCATAGAAAAGGAAGGACTTCAGAGTCCTAAAAGGGAGAGGGGTAAAATGTGGATTGATGGCCAGAAAGAATTAGGCATTCCAAGGGAAACTCATTAAGCACAAGGCAAGAATGAACAGAGAGAGAGAGAGAGGGAGAGAGAAAAAAAGAGAGAGAGAGAGAGAACGAGAGAGAGAGAGAGAGAATGAGTGTGTGTGTGTGTGTGTGTGTGTGTGTGTGTGTGTGTGTGTGTGTGTTGTGTAAAAGACAGGTAGTATCTCTGGAGATGAGCCAGGATAGGACAGAAGATCTATGTAGGTTAGCATTCAGACAACAAGCATTTATTAATTGCTTACTGTATGGCAGGTCTGGGATAAAAGCCAGGGAATAAAGAAAAGCAAAAAATAGTGGAAATATCCCCAGACAGTGAATTAAGAGATCTCAGTTCTTATTCTGGTTCAGCCACCAAACTTGTTCCACGACACCGTGAATCACTTCCACCACTCTAGGCCTTCGTTTCCCTCAACTGTGGTGCTGGAAGGTAGTATGCTAAGATTCCTCCTAGTGCCAATCTTGCATGTTCTAAGTTCTCTTTCAATTCCAACGATTAATGTATTGAAGTCTTCCTAGTTCTGACACGTCTAAGATCCAAAGTGTACTTCAGTGCTTACATTTTATAATCTAGGTAATAATGTTCAGTACCACTAGATGGTGCAATGGACTTGGTGACAGGGAAATCTGAGTTCGAATTCTGCCTCAGATACTAGCAATGTGACTCTGGTCAAGTGACTTATTCTCAGCCCTCAATTCTTCCATCTGCAAAATGGGGATAATAACAGCACCTATCTCAAAGGGTTGTTGTGAGGCTCAAATGAGATAATATATATAAAACATTTTACAAACCTTAAAGTAGTATATAAATACTTTCATTCAGTCATTTATCAGTCCCTTCTGACTCTTTGTGACCCCAATTAGGTCTTTCTTAACAAAGATACTAGAGTGGTTTGCCATTTCCTTTTCTAGCTCCTTTTACAGATGAGGAAACTTAGGCAAACAGGGTGGAAATGACTTGCCCATGGTCACACAGCTAGTGTCTGAGGCCAGATTTAAACCCAGGAAGATAAGTCTTCCTGACTCCAGAATTGGCACTCTATCCGCTATACCATCAAGATGCCCCATAGAAATGTTAGCTATTATTATTATTATTATTCCACCTCTATCTGTCTATGGTTTAAGATTCTGTCTGGCTCTAAGATTTATTGAGCTCAATGAAGAGAAGGGGAGAAAAATTTGGAAAGACAGGATAGGGACAGATGATAAGGGGCCTGGAAATCTAGGCAGAGGAATTTAGACTAGAATATGAATGAGAAAACACTGAAAAGTGTTTAGCAATGGATTGGGGGTGGGGATGGTGGGGTGGTGTCATGGTCAGAGTTTTGTTTTAGGAAGAAGGCTCTGGAAGAATTGTACCGGAAGGGAACAGACTGGCAGCCCAGAAGCAGGTTAGAAGACTACTGCGATAGTCTAAATACGAGGTGGTGGGTAAGGGAGCAAAAAGGATAGATGAAAGATATTCTGAAGGAAGATCATTGAGGCTAGTGTGTGATTAGTAACAGGGGAGAAAGGAGAGAGTCAATGATGACTCTGAGAATCCTAGTTTGAGAGAATAAGGTATTGATAGAAATGCTATAGCTGGTTAAGGGGCCAGAGAGGTATCTGGGAGGTGACAGCTAGAGTCATGGGTATGGATCTCTGAGGAAGAATACACAGAAAAAGAAAAGAACAGTCTTATGTCTTGGGGGTGGTCAGTAGTTAGGGAACAGGTGGAGGCTTCATCCTAGAACTAAGTGGTATGAAATAACCTGAAATCTGAGGAGAGAGAACATTTTGTGAGCCCTTCCAATGTTCAATGGACTGGGAAACTTGGGATGTTGCAGCCTGCATCTGCCCCATTATCCTATTTGGGCAAACATTCATTCATTCACTCAACAACAAACATCTATTAACAGGGTCCGAGCCTCATTATAAGGAATACAAAAATTAACATAAAACAGACCCTGCTCTCAAGAAGCTTAGAGAGTAAATGCATGTATGGAAACAACTACAATGCAAAGGAGAGATCTATGGAAAATGTTAGTAGAAATCCAAGGAGGGAAAGACAAGATTCAGGGGGCACAGAAAGCTTGATGAAGGTGACATCTGTCTTGAGCTTTGAAGGAAGAGAGAGATTTTAAGAAATGCAGGTAGGGGGTCAATTCCAAGTACAGTGGATGATGTGAGCAAAGTCATGAAGACAGGGGTGAATAGGATAAGAATGGGACTTGGAGGGTTACCCCGTTTGTCTGTAATATAAAGTCCATGAAAAGCACTAACATGATATAAGATTGGAACTGGACTGTGGAGGACCTAGGATGTCAGATTACCAGAGGCAAGAGAAGCTGGGAAGGGTGGGAGTAGGGATGAAGAATAGTGTTTGGGGGCTAGGGAGTTTTACTTTGAGAAGCTGTTCTGGTTGAACAGTTAAAGTGTGGATGGGGCTATTTCCAGATGTTACCACTAGGTAAGAGAAAAATGGAAAAGACTGATTATCTACCATCACCATGGCCACACTGGACATCACCTACTCTCTCCTTTAGCCAGCTAATATAATTAAAAACAAATTACTATCTTGCTGTGAGATTTCTTACATTTCACTCAAATTATCATCAGTTGCCACACACTAACCTAAAAACCTGACTAGTCAGTTATAAAAGGCATGACTTGGGAGGGGAGCAATGACACTCTCAGCCCCGCTGAAAGGCTGACTTGCTGCTTGAGTGGCTGCTCGGTGGGGCACAGAGATGCTGTTCTGTTCTGCCCTCATATCTAGCACTAGTAGGAGGAATGGAGACTTGACTCCTTGAACTGGACTCTCAGTTCCCTGTCATTGCCTGGATACAGTCATAGTCTCCAAGGAACCTCCTTACCACAGTGGAGCACAAGATTTTCCAGCCTGCTGTTGGTTTTCTCAAGTTGGACCTATATGGCTTCACTTGACTGAGATGACTAGCAAATGAGAGCTACTGAGGATCAAAGAGGAAGGGAATGAAACAAAGAGAGTTGTGAAAGAGATAATGATGCTATGTGAAAAAAGGAGTGGACAACAAAGAGAAAACAAAAAGAAAAAAAGAGCGTTTGAGAGAGAACCTGAGACACATAGGAAGTCAGATAAAGATTGAGAGAGTGAGTGATAGCATGACTAGGAGAGAGAAAAAATAGGTGTGCAGGAGCAAGGCAGACAGTAAGGCAGCAAGAAAATGAGAAATGGAAATTAAAGCAGAGCATGAGACAAACAGGAAGCAAGATCAGGATCTACAGAATGAGTCAGAGAGTGAGCAAGAGAATGAAAGGAGGTGTAAGAGAGCAAGCAATCAAACGAGGAGCATGAAAATAAGAAAAACGAGCGTGAGTAACAGAGTGAGACAGCCAGCAAATGAGATGGGATCCAGAGGACAAGGGAGAGAATGAGCAAGAGGGGTCAAGAGCACGATGCAGACAGGAAGGGAGTTTAGGGTCAAGAAGACAAGAGAAACATAGGAGGAACTAGCAAAAGTTTGTGAGACAGGCAGCCAGCAGAAGAGATGGGGATGGAGGAGAAAAGTGAGAGTGAGAGTGAGAGTGAGGCAAGACAGAGAGAAGGGGTGTGTGTGTGTGTGGTGGTGGTGGTGGTGGTGTAGATGAGGCAGTAGAGAATAAACCAGCATCGGAGATGTGTACACAGATGGGGGAAAAAAAGCAGGAGGAGGGAAGGAAGGAAGCACAAAGAAACAAAGGGTGATTTAAAATACAAGAGTTTATTTTTAATTGTCTCTTAACTGCAGCCATTGAGAGACAGGCCGGGAGTTGGGGGCTTCCATGGTGGGGTTGGTAGTGGTATGACCGTAAACAATTCCCTTAATGTAGTTTTTGATATAGAGCCCAAATTAGCTCTAATAAAAAGGGATAATAAAGGCAACTCTTATACCAAACTAAACTCCTCCTAGCTGTCAAGCCGGGGCCATTATCAAGAGGAAACTGCATTCTCATTTCAATTAACCTTGTTTGCACCCCACCACGTCCACACAAATAACAATAACATTAATTCAGGGCACTGGTGCGGGGCAGCCATATTAGACAGCTTGGAATATGCAGAGGCTCGGGAGCCTCGAGCTAATGAACCCGAAACTCGACGTGAATTTCCAAATTGCTCACAACAGAGTTTCCGAGCTCTATTAGGGAGAAAAATGCTGATTCTTTTCAAGTTCCTCAAGGGGAAAAGCTGTTGCCGCAGCAGTGGCAGCGGCAAGAGCACCAGCATGCCTCTGCCCAAACCCTAGTCTCATGCCAACCTGCCCTGCAAGTTCATCTATTCACACTGACCAACCCCTTACCCCCAAATCATCAAGTGGTGCACAGTAAGCCCAGCTCCTCGAAGTCGTTCTCAGTAGAACTCAAAAATGTATGTCCAACTCTAGTAAGCTTCCGAGTGAGTCAGATGTGGGGGAGGAGTCACCAGGTACCTCGTATGTGTTAGTATAGGGCAGGAAAGGCCCATCTACTATCAGTTACTTTTAAGGATATAGGATCCAGATCCAATGTGGTGCTGGGAGTCAGGGGGCTTAGGTCTGAATCCCAGCTCTTCTATGTACTAACTTTGTAACTGTGAGCAAGTAATTTTTAACAATCTTGGGCTTCAGTGTTCTCCTCTAGAAAATTAATGTGTTGTACTAGAGGATCACTGTAAATGCTAAAAGCCCTATAATTCTAGGCACCTTAGTGTATGATGGTTCAAAGGGTCACAGTGGGCCAGGATCTGATTTTAGCAGGGCGATCAATACTATATTCCTAATGAGGCTCAACAGCTCCTCTTCTGCACCCCTTTTTTCAGAGGATCGGTGAGACTCTCTTCCAGGAATGTACTCCTCTCATCTGAACCTCTCTAAACTCTATCCTTCAGGCCTACCAAAAGGACGCATCCTTTTCTAGTTACTCCTTTAAATCTCTCTATCTCTCGGTCTAGTATTTGGTCCTATCTTGAATGTGTATTAATCTTGTCTCCTCCCTGACATAGATAAGATTGTAAGCTCTGTGAGGAAAGGGACCAGCCCTAATGCTGACTCCCTTCTTTTGATAGATCATTTCCTGATCTAGATAGTGTGGGATTGGTTTTGGAGAGGAGAAAAGACACTGTTCCTCTAGCCTCCTGCTTGCTTCAGCCAAAGAGGGAATCCAGCTAGGAGAGAGGCCAGAGAATCACACTAAGTCTGTATATAAATAACTGGGCCCCAAAGATCATAGACGCAGAACTGGGAGCACTGAAAGGGAAGGTTTCCTAGGTAGATCGGGATCAAACACATTATAAGACAATTTTTGACTGGTCAGGGATGGGTGGTAGCTCATGGGGTTTTTTGAAACAAATCTCAAGCAGGATGGGAAGTCTTGTATTAGGGTAAGGGAGAGGTTAAAGAGTTTGTGAGAACAAAATTTTGGGCCTTTAAAAGACTGTAGACTCACAGAGAGTTAATAGTGTGAGATGGCAGTCAACAATGTTAACAAAATCTTAGGTCACCTTAAGAGTGGTACAGTATAGCAAAGAACTGGAAACAAAGTAGATGTCCATAGACTGGGGACTGGCTTACCAAACTGTGGTACATGAATATAATATTAACATACAATAAGAAGCAACAAATATTATGAGTATAAAGAGGCAAGGAAAGATATGGAGTAATAATTCTTCCAAACCTTTTCCACCCCTCCACAAACTCCCTTTGGCTCCCTCTCCCCTACTCTCATCTGAGAACCCTGCTTCATATTTTACAGAAAATACTGAGGCCATCTGCCATGAGCTCCCTCTTCTCTCCTCTTCCTCATCTCCTAGTACTCTGATGTCTTCTGTCACTCTTGTCTCGCACAAAGAAGTGGCCCTACTCCATACTAAGGCAAATTGTTCTATTTGCTCAAGAGGTGTCATTTCCTTTCCATCTACTCTGGTCAATTAGTTTCTTCATCATCTCCTTTCTATCACTTATTTTCAATTTTTCCCTGTCTCCTGGTTTATTCCCTACCACCTACAAACATACCCATGTCTCTCCCATCTTGAAAAAGCCTTCACTTGATTCTTCCAATGCAGCTAACTATTGTCTTATATCTCTTCTGCCCCCCTCCTCTCTTGTGGCTAAACTCTTCAAAAAGGCTGTCTACCACAGGTGCCTCCACTTCCTCTCCTCTCACTCTCTTAACTCCCTACAATCCAGCTTCTAAACTCATCATTTCACCATAACTGCTTTCTCTAAAGTTAGCAGTGATGTCCTAATTGCCAAATCCAGTGGCCTTTTCTCAGTCCTCACTCTCCTTTACAGTCTTTGACACTGCTGATCATCCTCTTTTCCTTAAGACTCTCTTCTCTCTAGGTTTTCTGGTTCTCTCTCCTGGTTCTTCTTCTACTTACTGGACTGCTCCTTCTCAGAAGCCTTTGCTGGACTGTCATCCAGATCACAACCTCTAACTGCAGGTGTCCCACAGTGTTCTTTCTTGTTATCTTTTCTTCTTCGCTTGGTGATCTCATCAGCCCCCAAGGATTTAATTACTGTCTCTGGGCTAATGACTTTCAAATCCACCTCTCCTGCGCCAAATTCTCTGCTGACTTCCAATCTTGCATCTCCAACTGCTTTTCAGAGATCTCAAGATGGATGCTCAGTAAACATCTTAAACTCCATATATCCAAAACTAAACTCAGTGTCTTTCCCCCAAACCATCTCCCTAACTTCCCTATTAATGTAGGGGGCAACACTATTCTCTCAGTCACACAGGTTTATTAAACCTAGGAATTATTCTTGATTCCTCATGACCATGATGCCAATGCTTATTGATTCCATCTTTGCAGTATCTCTCAAATACACACCTTTCTCTCCTCTTACACTCCTACCACGCTGGTACAGGCCCTTGTCATCTCATAGACTACTGCAGTAGCCTGCTGTTGGTCTGCCTGCCTCAAGTCTCTTCCCCACTCCAATGCTGCCTCCATTCGGCCAAATCTAATCATGTCGCACCTTTTCCTCACACGGTAAACTCCAGTGGTTCCTTATCATCTCCAGGATCAAATGCAAAATTCTCTGTTTAGTGCTCAAAGGCCTTCATAAACCCAGCCCCTTCCTACCTGTCCAGTCTTCTTATCCCTTATTCACCCCCATGTACTCTTCAATTCAGTAACACTGGACTCCTTGCTGTTCCATGAACAAGTCACTCCATCTCCTGACTGTGGGCATTTTCTCTGGCTGTCCCCCATGTCTAGGATGATCTCCCTGATCATCTCTGTCTACTGCCTTCCCTCATGTCTCAACTAAAGTCCCATCTTCTACAAGATGGCTTTCCAAATCCCTTTTAATTCTAGTGCCTTCCTCCTGTTTATTATTTCCTGTTTATCCCGTGCATTTAATTTGTTTTACATATTTGTTTGCTTGTATGTGCTTGTTATCATTAGACTGTCAGATCTTTTGAGGGTAGGAATCAACTTTTGCCTTTTTTTGTAACCCCAGGGCTTAGCACAGTACCTGGCATAAAGTAGGTGCTTAATAAAAGTTCACTGACTGACTGATGTAAAGTGAAGAAGCAAAGCCAAGAAAACAATATAACCAATGACTATATCAATGAAAATGAGAACAACGAAAGAAAAAAAATGAATGTTGTGAAAAGGAAAAGTGGGATCCTTAAAAAGAGATATGAGAATAAATCCTCCCTGCTCTCTCATCACACTCTTTTGCAGAGATGAGGTTCTAACAAATGAAATAATATTTATTAAGCAATTTATAGTCTCTGGCACATAGTGGTGATTCTTAAAAACTTATTCCCTTTTCTGCTTTTAACATGGCATATATTTGTATTTTTTTGATGTATTGACTGGCTTGCTGAATTTTTTCTCTAAAAAATATTTTTTGTTATGTTGGGTGACATTTGGGGGAGGGGATGCAGCGGAAAATGTAGGTGATATAAAAACAAGTGTTCTCAATAGAAATCTGTTTTTTTTTTTTAAAGAGTGATATTATTGTTAAAGTCATCTAGTCCAATTCAAGAGGTAGCATGACACAGGGTAGTCAGCTGAACTTAGAGCTTAGAGGGAACTTTAATTCTAGGCAATAATAATAATGATAATAATAATAATAACAATAATAATAATAATAATAATAGCTGATATTTATATCATACTTGTTGTTATCCTCTGCCTTCCTCAGATCACATTTAGAATATTGCATTCAGTTCTGGGTATCACATTTTAGTCAGTCAACAAGCTTCTGTTAAGTTCTTACTATGTGCCAGGCACTGTGTTAAGCACTGGGATACTGAGGAAAAAAAAAGGCAAAAAGATGTTTCCTGCCTTCAAGGAGCTTATAGTCTACTGGGGGATGGGGGTGGTGCAATATGCAAATAACTATGTACATACAGGATGAATATAGTGTAAATGGGAGGTAATCTTAGAGTGAGGAGGGCACTAGCATTGCAGGAACTAGGAAAGACCTTGCAGAAGGCAGAATTTGAGCTAAGTTTTTGAGGAAGCCAGATGGCAGTGGTAAAGAGGGAGAGCATTTCAGGCATGGGGGAACAGCCAATGCAAAGGCAAAAAGTGGGGAGATAAGAGTGACATGTATGAGGAACAACAAGTAGGCCACGTAGCTGGAACACAGAATACAGAGAAGGAAGTAAAGTGTAAGAAAACAGGAAACGTCAAAAGCGGCCAGGTTTATATAGGGCTTTAAAAGCCAAATAGAGGATTTTAGATTTGATTCTGGAGGTAACATGGAGCCACTGGAGTTTACTGAGTACAGTAGAGTGATGTGATTAGACCTACACTTTAGGAAGATAACTTTGATAGGGGAGTGGAGGACAGGCTGGAATGGAGAGAAGACTCGAGGTAGGGAGACCGAGCAGAAGGCTATTGCAATGGTCCATTAGTCAGCAGGTGGTAAGGAGGGTGGTTGCTGCTTGAGTGGAAAGAAGGTGTGTTATGAAGGTAGGAAAAATATAAACTGGAGGGTATCCAAAATAAGCCAATCAAGACAGTGAGAGAACTGCAGATTAAGCTGTATAAGGATCATTTGACAAAATCAGGGGTATTTAGTCTAGAGATGAGGAGATTTAAGGGGAACGACAGCAGCAGCAGCATTTCTATTGTGCTTTATAAACATGCCATTTGATCCTCACAACAACCCAGGGAGGTAGGTAGTATTATTCCTATTTTACAGATGAGGAAACAGGGGCAGATAAGGATTAAGTGACTTGCCCAGGCTGGATTTGAGCTCAGAACTTCCTGAATCCAGACCCAGTTCTCTATCCAATGTACCAAACAGCTGCACCTAACCACCTTTTACTTGAGTAAGTACTTTTTTTTTTTACATATCACATGATAGCTATCTTCAAGTTTCTGAAGGACTATTATGTTTAAGAGGGATTTGATTTGTTCTTCTTGGCCCCAAAGGACCAAGTGGGTGAAAGTTGCATAAATGCAGATTTAAGCTTGATATAAGAAAAAACTTCTTGACAATTAGAGCTGTCTCAAAGGTGGAATGGGCTGACTTTGGAGGCAGTAATCTCTCCCTCATTACAGTTATTCAAGCTGAGGCTGAATTATGACTTAGGAAGCCTGTTATAGGGCAGGTTCTTGCTTAGAACGGACTCTTTTAGCTCTAAGATTCTATTCACATTTTACTTCTCCTAACTACCAGGAATATAATGAATAACTTTCAGGCAAATTGAGCAGGGGGCCATGTTTGAGGTGAGGTAAAGAAAACAAGACCAGGAAACCCTTTAGTTTGTCCTGGCCAAACTAATCTGTGGCTGGATATTAGTTACACTAGGAGAGTCTTCTGTCATTCTTCGTTCTGCTTTCACCCCCAATACAATGAACTGTCAGGGCCTATCAATCTCCCCTGCTGCAAAACTTCTTGCACCTAACTCCTTTGCTCCACTCACATTGCAGTTACCCTGAGTCAAGCCCTCATTACCTCTTACTTAGCTGATTGCAATGATCTCTGAAGTGGTTTCCTGGAAGCACTTTATCCTCTTCCTAATCCAACAGTCACATAGTTGCCAAGATCACCTTTCTAATTTCAGAGCTCTGATGCTGTCATTCCCCCGCTCAAAAAAATATTTATGGCTCCCCACAATGTACAAGGTAAAGACATACCTTAGCCTGGCATTTCAGGCCCACCTTAAGCTCTATCTAAGCTATCTCTTCATCTTTATTTCCTCCTTTATCTCCACCAGATGTTCTCCGTTGCAGATAAATTGGAGTACAAGCTACTTCCCAAATCCATCCTGCCTTTTCCAGCTTCCATGCATCTGTGAGTGCTCTCACTTATATCTGTAACTCACTCATCTACTTCTATTGAAATCCTTTCTCAAGTTTTCTTAGGACTGGGGCTCTCCTTTGCTCCATCACACTTCAATCTCGTATTACATTTCACATGTCAATTTGTGCACATATTATATCCTATTAGAATGAAGGCAGATTACAATCTTTTTTATTTAAGGAAAAAAAAGAACTCCCCACTGCCAAACAAAAGGCTATACACACAGTATGCGAACTCCTTCCAAGTTTATTTGATTACAATTTTCCACCGTATTCAACATTATGGTGGCTGCTATGTATTGTCCTCTAGGTCATTCTCCCTCCTTCTCCAGGAGTTCAGCATTTGGCTCATTGTCTTCTTCTTGCCTTTATGTTAAAGGACTTCAACATCCATGCTGATCCTCTCTCAAACTCCGTCACCTCTTTAACTACCATGATCTAATTCTCCACTCTAATTCAGCCACCATTACCTACAACTGTTCTAATTCCTTAATCAAAAAAAACCCTTCTATTCCTCTATCTGACCTTTTCCCTCAGTACTTTTCAGGCCTTTCTGCTCCTACTTCATTTTTCACCCTTCTCAATTTCAACTTGAGAGTTAACCAATTAAACTCTGCACTGTCATCAACTCTCAAAACCTTTGGCTCAGTGTCCTGCCACCTCTCATTCCTTGCCAAAACTCCAGCCTAGCCCATACGCCTCTTCTCCTTCTACTCACATGCTGCTGAATGGAGCTAGAGGAAGTCATGCAAGCATGCTGACAGTATATACTATAAATTCACGATATCCAGCTTCAACTGAGTCCTCAGTACAAGGCAATCTTTATTTCTAATTGATTTCCTATCTCTCATTTTCCACAGAAGCTTTTTTATAAACTTTCTCTTCCTTTCTCAAGCTTCCCACACCTTCTCCATGCCCCCTCCTTTTCTCTATCAGTTGGGATTCTGAACTTTGAGAAAACTGAAGCCATTTTCTCCCTCTTTTTCTTTTCTCTTTATCTCAAAACCTATGGACATCAATCCCTACTCTCTCCTTTATTTCCACAGTCTCTGATGAGGTAGCCCATCATGCCAACCTCCATACAGGCATTCTTCATACTATTCCCTCCCAACGAGAGAGAGACAAATTGTAGGGAAGGGATGCCCTGTTCTCTTGACCTCATGCTTGAGATACTGCCTAACTGCAGAACCTGGGAAGATACTGAGTCTGATTCAGGGAAGAAGAAAGGCAGCCCTCTCTCTGGAGTTAGCAGAGTGTACTGCAGAGTATGAGACCTGGAGTCAGAAAACTTGGGCTTCAGAAAACCTGGATCTTATACTTATTAGCAATGTCTTAGACAAATCATCAAATATCTGGACCTATTTCCTCAAACATAAAATGGGAACAGCAATACTGGCTATGCATCTCTCACAGGATTAAATGTTTTGTAAATAAGAAAATGCTAAACTATTAATATTATTATGCAGGCCAGGCTCTGGTATCCGTCCTTACTTTCTGCACAAGGTTTCTGGTTATTTCAAAGGCAGCCCCTTAAGGATTCAGTTTGAGGTGGATGGTAGGATCTGTCTGTTTTGGATATCTTGATGGCCCTAATTCAGTCAAGCCATGGATTCAGTTCCCAAGCAGAAGATACTGGTGGCTTGGATTATCTCTAAATCCCTTATGGAGAGGATGAAAGGGATGAAAAGGCTGAAGCAAAGACTGACCACAGGTGAACTGGATGCCTATGCCACTTTGATCCCTAGGACTGGGTCCAAGGCTGGCAGGGGTATACCTTAGAGTTGACTTTGGGAAAGCAGAGAAAAATAGTTATCTCAGTGCTGATTGAGGCAAAGGGACAAGGAGGGAAGGAGATGTGACTGATGTAGACTTTTCTTGGTGATAATCTATGGCAAGATTCTCTCAAACCCAGACTTCTAGCCTGATAAATCCAACTCGCAAGGCCTAACCACTATTCTTGGTCCTCCCTCCCTGTTGTAAGCCACAAGGGGAGGGAGAGGATTAAAGGATGAATGAGAAGGGTGGCCCTTGAAGTATAAGAAGGTTGTAGGAGAGGATTAAGGCTTGTTTCCTTGCTCTAGCTTCCTGGGGAAAGCCTCATTCCCTCATCCCCATGCCTCTCTTCTTCCATATTTTTCTCCTTCTCTCCTAACCCACTGTTGTGAGTCTTAGTGGCCCTGGTGAAAGATGTAGAATCAAGGATTTGAAGGAACCTAAGAGATGAAACAGTCTAATACTCTGACTTTACAAATGAGGAAAGTGAGGCTGAGAGAAAGAAAGAGACTTGACCAAGAAGTAGCAAAGCTGGGATTACAACCCCAAGTCTTTTGATGATAGATCCAATGTTCACCCAACTACTCTTAGAGGAAAATGTACACCAGATCCCTGTAGTAAGAGTAAGTTTGTTGCCCTGATGTAAATGACTCTGTTTTGTTTTGAGCCTCCATTTTATGACAGAGTACTGTTATGTAAATTATTTTTATGTAATAAGATAGGACTTGAGTGGTTTAGTTTGGCAATAATGTGTGTGTTTCCCAAATTGGCAAACAACTACTAATGACATGTGTCATTGTGTTGGTAAGCAAAATGGGCTTTGTTTTCTTTGAGTAACTCAGTGTATTTCATTAAGCCTTACTAGGTGCTAAGCCCCAGGCCCAAAGCCCTATTAGGTGTGGAACCTATGTGGGTGTAGATTGATGACTGAGGTGGGGCCCAAGGTGGGGCTGGCTAAGGGGAGGTGTTAACTCCAGAGCCATGCCCTATTAGGTGTTAACCTAATCTATGTGGATGTGAACCTCCCAGGGTCTTAAGGGGAGGGGCCAACTCAAGAACCAATAAGCTCTGGTCATTCAGATGACGCTTGATGACGTCAAAAACTCTATAAGAGAGAAGACAGCTTGAAGATTGATTTTCTGTTGGAGCCAGAGACAGCTACAACCGAAGCTGAAGATAAAGCCGAAGCTGAAGCAGGAGCTGCGGAAGCAGAGCCCACCCGTGTGTGGACCGAGGAGTGCCGAGCAAGGACTTGAGGCCAGTGGGTAATCTTCTTACTGGAGAGGGAAAGCATGAATATGATTTGGTTTAATACCATCATGTTTTTCTGTGGCTTCCTGGTTACTCTTGTGAGGCGGACTTATTGGGCCTGGAAGCTTTTGATCAAAGTATCAAAATGGGGAGGCTGGTTCGTGGGTCTGTTACTTTGGAGCCTGAATAAATGCTTTATTTCTTCTGCCTTCTACTTAGAGAATTCCTTATATCCTGCAGTTCTGAACCGTTCAGACATATATATGATTCTCTTTGAAATCATAAATTCTGCCTTCATAATACGGTCATTCAAATTT
>CM053622.1:73662779-73705491 GCA_028646595.1 Phalanger gymnotis | reverse complement strand
ACTACCGCTAATGATGTGTACCCCCTAAACTGGTGCATACCTTCAAACACTTGCTAATGACATCAACTTTGACTGATAATTTCCTTTCATCATAAGCTTAGGTAACCAATCACCGATCGGAACTTGGGTAACACCCTGAGTTAGAACTATTAAAAAAAACCCCAGTCTTTAGACTGGAGACCACTCAGTCTTCAGCTTGACCTTGGGTTCAAAAATAAAGCTGGCTCCTTGAGACTTGAGACTAAAGCAGCCCCTGTTTTAGCCTAAGAGCCATGAAGATTGACAAAGACCTGTGAGACTGCCAGGTAACCGTCTTGAAGGAAGAGATAGGGCCTCCAGATGGGGAGGAATGGAATCTTATCACTGAGTACCTGTATAAGATATGCTTATTGGGAAGCCCTAGAAAATCAAGCTGGTAGTTTGTTTTTAGTAGAGTTAATATTTGTACTGCCTAATACACAAAGTGAAGTTCTGCATGCCTTTGATGAATAAAGTTTGATTGCTATCACTGAGAAGTATAAGGCTAATATTTCTGTTGCATTAGTTAGCATAAGTAACAGTAAATCATGCTTGTGCATGCATTGTACATTACTATCTCCAGGTGCAAAGTTCAAAATGTGACTAGGCTAACCCCAAGAGAATTAGAAAATTCCTAATCAGGCATTCTCATACTCCTCACTAGACACTTTAAAATCTTGCCAGGGACTAGTAGGTACTTCCTGAACAGTCAAGTCAGAGTCAAGGAGTGCCATATAGTCCAATCTGAGTTGAATAGGAATGCTCTCTACAACACTTTGAGGGTGGAACACAATCCTGGTTTGGAATAGCTCTGATTGTTAGCAATCCTTTTCTTATAGTTAAGTTCAAATCTGCTTTTCAGCAAATTGTGTCCATTACTCCTAATTTTGCCCTTTGGATCCAATCAGAATGAGTCTCATTTCTCTTCCACATGAACCCTCTTCAAATACCTGAAGACACCTATTTTGTTCCCTCTGGACCCCTAAGTCATTTCTAAGCTTAACGTTATTAGTTTTTTCATATAATCTTCATATGATCTCATCTCTAGTCTTTTCATCATTCAGGTGGTCACTCCTCTATGGACTTTCTCAATATTGTCAATATCGTCTCCAAAATGTGTCACCCCAAACAGAACACATTATTCCAGTTGCTAATCTGACTACAGTAAAGGATAGTGAGAATATCATCTCCCTTGATCTGAACATTACACTTCTATTCACAAAGCCCAACACCACATTAGCTTCTTAGAGGCAATTTTGTTTTTATGGTGCATCTTCTAGCCCATTATTTTAGTGTGCCCAGGGTGAAAGTGCCAACCAGAATGTCTGTCCTGACGGAAGCTCTCCTCCTGCACACAGGAGAAAGTAGCTCAGGCTCACTGTGCTGTGATGTACACTCATGGCAGTGCCCCTCACTAAGGTGTAGGTGTGATATACTCAGAAGCCTGATCCTCAAAATATCAGACTCTCTAAGTAATTCTGAATGTCTATAGATGACCTTCATCTAAAAGACCCAATTCCAGTTCATGTGAATGCCACCTCCTGAGTAAAGTCCCATTATGTCCATTAAGCCAAACAGACCTTCTCTTTGGAAACATGGTGAGAAAATGGGCAGGTCCCATCTGTCTTCTTGCATGTGCCCCGTAAAAACCTGTTGGAAATGAAGAGAGAGATGGGGATTCTTTAGAAGAGATTCAAAAGAGCTATCATTTGATAACACTAGCCCTCCCAGCTGCCACACCTCACCTCCCTGCCAGGAAGTGGTGGTAGGGAGTCTTAGGTTATCAAAACCACAATGGGGCTAACCATGTGGATTAACACAGAAATAAAAAAAAAATACAGGATCCTTGTCCTCTTCCTATGGTCCCTTAATAGGTGATTGCTCATTCCAGCCATGATTCCACTTCTTGGAGTCCAAGAAGAGCTGATACTTCCAGAAAAGTGTTCAGTAGTAGTGGTGGCATTTAGATACATGGAATGTTACTGGTTGAACGTTACAGAGCAAGGGTGAGTGTTCTGTGCCTGCTAACCAGTCTAATTCCTACGTATTTTCCTCATAGCTGCAGAAGCCACCCTGTTTTTTCATCCTGGAATGCCTTCTGTGGCTTTTCCTGGCCTCACCTTCATTTTTCACGTCCAGTTCAGCCACACCAACACCCGTGACTTCTACAGACCATAGTGACCTCTTACTTCTCTAACCTCTTACAGACCTGATTATATATATCTTACAATATGAGAACTGATTATATTCAGTTGTGTATTGTTCTCTATTTTATGTGTGGGAGTCTCATTTCTCCAGTCTTCTCTAGCAGGGCTTGGATTACCACTTCCTCCTGGTTTCCACTATAGGGCAGCCAAATACAAGGATGGACACACAGTCAGCACTCTATTAAGGTACAGTGAAATGAAGGGCTGAAGCTTATACGTCAAGAGCCAAGGTTAACTAGGTGTTTGCTGGCTACAGTGTGGGAAGCAAACTGAAGCCATCCTTATAGCTTTCTGGCATCTATGAAAACCAAGAGATATCTTTTACAAAGCAAATATGCTCAGAGTTCAAAATTTTTTCTAAAGGAAAAAAAAAATCTCCTTTGGAGTTCATTTTGCCTTGAGAAGATAAGGACTGAGATATAGCATGTTTACACTAGTAAGTCATTCTGCAGCCCAGTTAATGGGCCAAGAGATAGAAGCTCTTCCAGCAGACCTTGTCCCCAGAGGCCACTGATGTTTATATATATATTGTGGGAAGAGCCCTGGGACTGGGAGTTAAGAGACCTGGGTTCTAAAACTAGCTCTGCTACTAACTAGCTGTATAACATTAGGCAGGTCCCTTCTCCTCTAATGAACTCAATTTTTCTACCTGTAAAACAAAGCGGCTGGATTAAAGTTGCTTCCAGATGTAAATCGAATGATCCTATGACTACAGAAGAATGTGAACTAACAGTTTGGGGATCTCTGGTTTAGAGATGGATAGAGGATGTACTAAGAGTGAGATGTCTGGGATGAAGCAGGCCATGCCAGTCACAGTTGACTGAAGCAGTAGTGGAAATCAAAGGATCATAGGATTTAGATCTAGAAGGGACCTATGAAACCACCTAATCTGTCAATTTTACAGATAAGGAAACTGAAGGAAATTATCCATGGCCATATAGAGAACAAGAAGTGAACCTGATCTGAACCTAGGTCCACTGCCTCTGAATTCACTGTTTCCTGTACTACTCCACACTGTAGGAACATTCAAGGAATGGAGAAAAGTTAGTGTGGTATGATGGACACAAGAGCACAAGACCTGGTACAGAAGACTTGAGATCAAGCTTCAGCTCCGATATTCACTAGAGATGTGTGTTCCTGGGCAAATAATTTAAACTCACTAAGGCTTAGTTTCCTCATCTGCAAAAATGGGGCCAACAATGTTGCGGCAATCTGGGTCAGGGAACAAAAGGATCACTAGGGTCTCTGGGAAAGCAAATCCATCAGAGATCTGAACCATCCCCAATTCTATCATATGATTCCCAGCCCTCAGAGTCCCTGATAAGTACCTGGTACACACAGCCACCTTCTCAGGGTCATGAATGTAAGGGCAATGCTGGCCCCGGTTGCACTTTCCAAAGCGATTATAGTACATGCAGTAGTCCCGTTTCTTTTCCTTCTTCTGACGAGCCTGGCGGATGATAGCCAGACTGCGTTGGATGGCTCGGCTGCAAAGGGTCACGGGAAAGAAACGAGAGGCAGTGAGCTATGAACGACCCTTCCTCAGGCCTCTCCTCCTCCTCCCAGCCCCTACACACACCTGGCAATTGAGCGACTTGTACTTCCTCGGCCCAGGTTGGCACTGCTGGGGGAGTAGCAGGGGCTGCTGATGGCTCCATCTGACCTTCCTGTGTGAAGATAATGAATGGAATTTCCTCACGTCAAGTCCTATATACATGGCCACTGCCCAGAGTGCAGGACAGGTCCATCCTGATTACCAAACTGAGAGAAAGACAGGACATTAGAAACTGCTTATATTAGAGATGAGAAAATGGAGGCCCAGGAAGACAGAGTGACTGGCCCATGATCACTAAGCAACTCCACATGAAGAGTCAAAATAAGAACTGCGGTCCTTTGGCCCCAAAGCCAGTGTTTTTCTCATTCCACAATGGCTTTCTTTACCATGTTACTTGTGAGTCCCAAGGATTTCATGATCTTCCTATGTTCCTATGTGTTTGATTCAATGGCCCTGATGATTAGCCAGAAGAGGGGCGCCCCCCATAGAAGGAAGGCTGGCTGGGGGAGGCAGCCTGTATCTCCAAGCTCCAGGTGGTATGCACGGCACAGTCACTCACCTGCCAGCCCAACTGTGTTACCAAGCGAGTGAGTGGAATTTGATAGCATGTCAATGAGCTCTACCTTCTGTGGAGCTGTCACTCAGGCCTGTGCAGATGCCATAACTCCATCTGTTCCAGGGGCTGAGAACAGCACTAGTGTGGTTGAAAGCACATGGCTGCCTACTGGAACCCCTCCAAAGCCTGACCATAGGATTGAGGTGGACACTAGACAGGCTGGGAAGCTCCCGTCCTAGAACTTGTGCCGATGTCACTGGCTGAAATGGGGTCTCGCCTAGTCTTTACATAACGGAAGATTAGCTGTTCATTTAACTCAGTCAGCTAGTGTAGGCTGAAATCCTTAAAGTATCCACAGCTAGTGCTATGTATGGACAAGAGGAAGGAGGTTCAGGTTTGGGGGTTGGGGGCTTATTTCTTTTACTTTTTAAAAAATTCTCTTCTGGTCTCACTGTGGGAGTTTTGACAAGAACAGCGAGGCATCTTTTCAAATGCTTTTCAGTGTTAAAAAATGCACATAAACTAACTGGCTTAAAAAGAGGTAATAAAACCCCAGCACCGAGAGGTGCTAAGAAGTTAAACTGATTCAATAGTGAACCTAGAGAGCAGAAGGTGCTTAGCATTTTCCAGAACTTTCACTTCCTGGGGAACTTACCAAAAAAAACCCCATCCGTCCTCACTTTACAACACAAACCTTCCTTGTGTCACCAAATGAATAAATCGAGTGAAGCTCAACATGTTCAGTGAGACAGAGTCGGGGGCGGGAAGCTGTGAAAAGGGGCGCACTTTCTGCTGACTCTCAGACAGGGCGGAGCACAGCTCTGTCTTGGACTTGACTCTGGGCACGTCCTCATCCCAGAGGGCACAGCAGGAAGAGCACGGTCCTTGGAGGCACGAGACCTGGTTCGAACTGCAGTTCTAAAGCTCGATGCTTGCACAACTGCTCTGGGTCACCTGCTATGTGTGCCTCAGCTTCCTCAGGCATCAAGCAGGGATAACAGTCATACTACAACCCTTGCAGGAATGTTGTGAAGAGGTGCGTTGTAGACCTTAACGTACTTCAGAAACTTCAGTTCTACTATAATAATTATTATCATACCCAGGGAGGGAGGGATTTTGACTCATTTCTTCTTCTACCTGTCTCTTAAGGAAATCAGGAGGCAAGGATCCATGTGGAGTTGGCTCACAATCTTGAGTTCAGAAAAGAATGAGACTTCCTTTTGGATAGTCTTAACTCTTCAACTACTGTCTAAGCTTTCTAGACCTGTCCATTTTCCACGGAAAGCCCTCCAGGAGTAGGAGACTCGCTCACTCTCGAGGCAGGTCCCTCTACTTTTGGACAGCTTTTTTAGGAAGTTTTTATTTCCATTAAGCTAAAACGGTACTTATATCAATAGCTCTTAGCTAAAGCACAGGCAATCTTAGGCTGCCTTGAAAGAAGCACAACATCCAGAACCAGAGAGGTGACGGGCAGTTTTGTACTCTCCCCTAGCTGGACCTTATGTGGTATACTGTACTTAGTTCTGAATGCTACATTTTGGGAAAGACGTTGATAAGCTGGAGTATGCTGAGGGGTACTCAAAGTTATGAACGGACCTGGATCATATACACAGGGATCCGCTGAAGGTAAGGGGATGTTAAGTCTTGAGAGAAGAACTGGGGAGGGGGTGAGGAAGAGGAAGATCAATCGGCCAATGAGAAGTCAAAATAATAGCTGTCTTTTAAGTATTTGGCTTAAGTAGGAACAATGGAAATGATACAAAATGGGAGACTAAAGGAATAAGCATCGTGACAATTAGAACTTTCCCAAAGTAGAATAGGCTACATCAGGAAGTAGTGGGTCTCCCTTCACTTGACACTGTTAGAGACTGAAAACCACTCGTTGGAGGTGTTATACACTTATTCTTTCCATATTGTAACTTTCCCATCGTGGGTTCAATATATCATGGGTTGGCATAAAAAACTAAATGGGATTTTTTGGGGAGTTTTGTGGAAGCCGCAGACAACAGACAAAGGCCAGCAGACAACAAAGAAAAAGTTTAGAAACTCAGAAATGCGTAAAATATAAGTACAGTTTTGTATAATATTAACTCAAATTTTACAATAAGGTACTGTAAACACCCCATAAAAGAGAAAGAAAAAATTAGACTTTTCTCTGACATGAAGGGAGAACCAAAAAATTTTATGCAGGTTTTCCAGATCACAGGGCACTGCATCCCTAACCTTCTTGATGCGGAAGGGATAACTGTGTAAGTGATTCCTATTAAAATATGGGTTGGACTAACCTAGCTGGATCCTGAGGTTTCACTTCACCTCCCCTTGCTTTTTGGTACCAGATTATTTTTCAGGAGGCTATAAAATGAACCACTATAACATGTAACAATTGTATTGTTTTTCTTCCTAGAAAGTCATTCTATGACTAAGATCTGTTCCATACTTTTTGCTTTCAGTGACGACATAGTTCAGGCTCTCATTACTTCTGGTTTGAACTTTTAACAGTTACTAATTAATTTCTCTGCTTTCAATTCATCTTCTCTTCTGAGATCTTTTCTAACTCTAAGATTCTGTAATTCTGGGTACAGGATCATAGACTAAGAGCTAGAAAGAACCTTTTATATGATCCAAGATATATAAATTTTTAAATGAGTAAACTAAAGTCTAGAGAGGTCCCATGGTTATATAGGCAATAAATGGTGGAGGTGGGATCTAACCTCATTACCTTTGACTCCAATGCCAGTGTTCCTTTCACTATACCATAATGAATCTTCTTTAAGTCTCTCTTTTACAGACTAAACATCCTAATTTCTTTCAACCAGTCTTCATGGCATGGTCTCCAGTTCTGCCACCATCCAAATCACCAAAAAAGATAAGGTTCGGCTCTCTGTGACGGCAGAGTCAAGATGGCAGAGTAGCAAGAAGCGTAACCTAGTTCTCCTACTACACCTCTTCTACAATGATTCAGAATACAAACCAGCCTGAATTCTGATAGAGAAATTAAATTAAAAAATCATATGGAGTCATTTTTCAGTTCAAGCTGGTTGTCTGTGGGCGCTGGGGCCAGACTCTGGCCAGACCACCACGATAGTCTTGGAGCATTCCATTTTCTAGGCAATGAAAGGGGGCAGAGAGGGAGCAAAAAAAGGTCAGGAAGCACCAGAGATTCTTGAACTAGCACAGGGTATAAAAATGGATGTCATCTGGTAGCTCTACTGACCGCTATCCAGTTCGAGGTCATATATCCGTAGTGGACAAAGGAGGGGACTTGCACCTAGGCATGTCAGAGACAAGAAGTTTCAGGTCTTAGCTGTGTAATGAATGAGGAATAAGTTCAGATAAGTTCCTATCACCCAGGAGACTGGGTGATAAACAAGATGGAGGACTAGACATTTTTTCTGATCCCCTTGACTTCTTGAACCTCTCCAAAATAGAAATTTCAGCTATTTCCATGATTTAGGACACCTAGAATCCAAAAGAACATTAAAAAACCCCCAATCAACTCATGAAGTGATTTTTATAATGGGCTCCCTCAACCCCATTCCCCCAAAGCAATGAAACTGTACTAGCCAACCTACATAGGTTCACAACAAAACCCAATCCCACACCCCAGTCTCTCTGCTCTTTCTCTTTCTCTCTCCAGTGCTATGAAGATCATGGCTTCAGGCTACACAAGTCTGCTCAGGCCAGTACAGACAGCCATCATGTCTCTAATGTGCTTCAGAGTATAGAAGCTCCCTGAGACCATACAGTTAGGGCCAAAGTGAGCAGTGTTCTGTGCTGTAAAATATCTCTGCAAGAGAACCAGAACAGTGGGAAAGGGGCAGGACATGTGTATGAGCTGAAATAGAACTCAACACCACATCCTATCCCTGCCTCCTCCTATAGCCTCAAAAACCTAACTAGAAAAAAATCAAACCCCTAGCACCAGCATGACAGCTCTCTGAACTGCTAAGATTGGGCCAGGGAACTGAAGAACAGAGGGAGCAGGACAGGACGCTGTGTATGGTGGGGCTCTACAGTACTCAGCATCCAGGTGGGCCAGTTTGGTCCAACCAAAAGTCATCTGAGGTAGACATAGGCTACTATACTATGAATTGCGTGGGAGTCTGAGATGCTTTGAGATCCAGTCTCTAAGTCCACCATCAGAGAAGAGTGAGTCAGAGTAAGAAAAAGAATGAAATTACCAAAAGATCTCAGGAAGAAGAAAATTCAAGGACTTTCAATATAAGCAGACAAATCAACAAGGAGTACATTAACAGCAGAAGGAAATGTGGCCTCCAGATCTAGTAGGTACCTCTAAATTAATAGTATAAAACAAAGGAAAATGATCCAACACTTGATGAGACCCTGTGTAATTTGAGGAGAACATAGGACCACAACATGCTGTTCCTGAGTGACTTGAAAAAGAAATGAGAATTGTGAAAGCAGAAGGTATGGCCTGCACAGCAAAAAATAATGCGCAGAATAGAAAAATTGAAATTACAATATTAAGTCTCACTAAAGAAACAAAGGAGAGAACAATAGATTGGGAATGCAAACACATGGAAGTGACAGACAATTTAGAAGAAAAGAGGCAAAAAATAACAATAAAAAAATAGGCTGGGGGACAGAGTAAAGAGTCAGCATTTTTCCCTAGCTCTCCCAACACACATGCTCCACAACAACTTGGAAAATACACTGGAATGAATTATGATTAGGAAAAGAAAGGAGAAAGGGGGTGAGGTGAGGTGAGATCTGCAGACACTGGGGTAGGTACTGCCAGGAACACCGCCAGGTGGCAGTGGCAGCACTGGTAGGATTGGAAGCATTCCAGAACCTAGGGACAGAAAAGGAATCATCCCAGGGGACCTCTAAACTAGTGAGAGGAGAAGGAATGGGTGCTATCTGGCAGCTCAATCACTCTTTACTCAATTCTGGATCACAGATCGGGGTGAAGAGGAATGTCTGGGACAGACCATGGAGACCTAGCTGAGCACTGAGAACAAAACAAATTCTAGAAACTTAGCTGTCTGGCTCTGAGCCCAGGAGCAGAGCAGTGACTCAGTTCTCATCTTTAACGTAGCAAAAAAAACTTGCGATGAAAAAATTGGAAGAAGACCAAGACCACAAGGAGCAGTAGGTTCAGTTGATTAGCAACTGCAGAAATTTCACATCATTAGTCTATTGAAATTTAACTACATGCAAGCTAACAGACCTGAACCTAGATCAGGAATTTGTGGGGCTCAGACCAAGCAGGCTGTGAAAGGACTCTTCCCAGATCATACCGCTTTGGAAGCATTGAGAATGGGCAGCAGAAGAAGCTCAGATCAGACATGTTCTTCCCTCTCATTCCTGAGAAGTGAGCAGAGCCCAACACCAACATAAAGTCCAAAGTAAAGAAATAGGCTGGAACATATATAACCTATATTAGATTCCTTACTGTCTTAGAGAAGGGAGGGGGAGAGAAGAGGGAGAAAATCTGGATAAAATTTAAAAAAAAAAACAAATGTTAAAGATGGTCATTACATATAACTGGAAAAAAATGAAATATTATTTTTTTAAAAAGAAGAAATAGACTGGAGAATGAGAGAAAAAAAAAAGAACCTGACCACAAAGAGCTACTATGGTGACAGGAAAGCCCAAAATACAAACACAGAAGACAATGACTTCAAAAGATCTACCAGCAAATTCTCAAGGGAAAAATGCAGACTGGACACAAGTCCAATAAGAATTCCTAGAAGAGTAAAGCAAGAGCAAAAGAAAGGAATTTTAAAAAGAGCAAAAAAAAAAAAAAAGATTTTAAAAGCTAGATAAGGGTAAGAGAAAGAAAAATGGGGGGGGGCGGAATGAGAGCTAATGAAGAAAGTTACAAAAAGAGAGTTAACAGTTGGGCAAAAAAGGTACAAAAAAGTCTTACTGAAGAAAATAAGTCCTTAAAAATTAGAATTGGCCAAATGGAAGCTAATGACTCCATAAGACATCAAAAATAATTTTTAAAAAGTAAAAAAAAGACCCAAATCAAAAATGGAAAAATAGAAGAAAATAGGAAATATCTGACAGGAAAAATAAGTGAATTGTAAAACAAACTGGTGAGAGATAATTTAAGAATCAATGGCCTACCTGAAAGTCATGAACTAAAAGCAGGTCCAGACATCATATTTCAAGAAATTATAAAAGAAAACTGACCAGATATCTTAGATCAGAGAAGGCAAAGCAGAAATTGAAAGAATTCACCAGTCACTTCCTGAAAGAAACCCCCAAATGAAAACTCCTAAAAATACTGTAGCCAAAATCCAGAACTCTCAGGTCAAGGAAAAAAAAATACTGCAAGTCACCAAAAAGAAAGAATTCAAGTACTTATGGAGTCACAGTCAGGATAATACAAGATTTAGCAGCTGCTACTATAAAGGAATGGGAAGTCTGGATTATGGAATCACAGAAGGCAACAGATCTAATTACAACCAAGAATAACCTAGGAAAATGAAATAGAGGACTTTCAAACATTTCTGATGAAAAGAGAAGAGTTGAATAGAATATCTGACATTCAAACACCAAACTCAAGAGGAGCATAAAAAGGTAAATAGAAGTAAGAAATCATAAGAACCTAAAAAAAGGTTAAATTGTTTACATTATTATGAGCACTACATGTGATCTCTCAGAGGTTTATCATCATGAGGGATCATACAGGGAATCTAATTAGAGGGCTGGTGGTGATTCTATTAAATTTGGAGGATCTCAACAGAAGAATGACAGGGTGAGGAAGAATGTATTGGGAGAGGGCTGAAGGGAGAGGAAGAAGGTAGAAAATTATCACACATAAATGAGATACATAAGGAAGAGTTTAGACAATGGAGAGGGCAGTGGAGGGGAGCAGGAAATATTTGAACCTTATTCTCATATGAACAGGTTCAAGGAAAGAAGACACACAGACACAGCTGAGGACAGAAAGTCATCTTATCTCAACAAGGAAGTAGAAGGGAAAGGAATTAACTGAAAGGGTAAGAGAGAAGAAGGGTAGATTAAAGGTAATGATGATTAGAAACAAAATACTCTTGAGGAGGGAAAAAAGAGAAGGAGAAATGGAAGAGAACAGGATGAAGAGAAAACACACATTTGGCAATCATAACTGTGACTGTGAATAAGATGAAATGATAAAATGCAAGAAGATATCAGAATGGATTAAAAACCTATTCTCTAACAATACTTCATTTACAAGACACACAAAGATACATAGAGAATTAAAATAAGGGGCTGGAGCAAATACTGTTATGTTTCAGTTGAAGTGAAAACAGGCAGGGGTGGCAATCATGCCTTCACATAAAAGCAAAACCGAATACTTAAAGAGATAAATAGAGAAACTAGATTTTACTAAAAGTCAAATGAGTTACAGAATGAAGTATAATAAAACTACAGTACTGGAAGACCTCCACTTAGTCTTCTCAGATCCAGATAAATCTAGCCACAGAATAAACAACAAAAAAATTAAGAAATATACCTATTCTCAGCTATGTATGTCATTTTCACAAAAAATGACCATGTATTAAGGCAAAAAAAAAAATCTCAGAAACAAATGAAGACAAGCAGAAATCAAATTAAATGCCTCTTTTTCTTATCATAATACAATAAAATTATATTCAATAATGGGCTCTTAAAACATACAATAAAAAATTAATTGGAAATTAAACAACTTAATCCTAAAGAATGGGGGCAGAGCCAAGATGGCGGCTTGAGAACAGGGACTCACTTAAGCTGTCCCCCAAATCCTTCCAAACACCTGTAAAAAATGAATCTAAACAAATTCTAGAGCTACCGAACCCACAAAATAACAGAGGGAAACAAGTTTCCAGCCCAAGACAGCCTAGATGGTCACTGGGAAGGGTCTATCGCACCATGCTGGGAGCAGAGTGCCAAGTGTTGGCCATGCAGAAGAGACCAGGCTAGAATAGACATGATAGAGCAGTCCTCAGGGCCCTGAATCACTGAGCTGTGGCAGTTACCAGACTTCTCAACCCACAAACGCCAAGGGCAACTGAGCAGGTCAGTGGGAAAACTATTGGATCTGGGTGAGGGAAATGTGTGGTCTGACCACAGCCCTGGGGCAGCAGAGGGACTGCAGTGGCAGTGGCAGCAGCAGCAGCAGCAGTAGCAACAGTGGCAGCAGCTGCTTCTGGCTCAGGCCACGTTGTGAGGGGAATCAAGTGACTGATCAGAGTGGGAATGCAGAGACTGTTTGCTGGAGCTGAGGCAAGGTTCTCTTGCTTTGCACTGCTTACATGTGGGTTGTGGTCCTAGCTGGCGGTTTTTGGGGGAGAGGGAGTGCTGATGTGGCAGAGCTTTGTGGTGGCTGTGGAGAGAAAGTCCTCCTGGCAGTTACACAGCAGAAAGGAGTGAGTGCCTGCACTCGCAGACCAGCGCACAGGCAAGGAGAGGAGTATCATACCACCTCAGAATAGAAGTAGCTCTAAAAATTAGTGCAAAACCCCTGAAGCTTAGGACAAAGCACTGTCCACTCTGAAAGCAGTCATACCCTGACAAAAAGCTCAAAAGTCAAGTAATTGGCTGGGAAAATGAGCAAGCAGTATAAAAGGACATAGTCTATAGAATCTTTCCTTGGTGACAAAGAAGATCAAACCATACAGCCAGAAGACGTCGACAAAGTCAGAGGGCCCACAACAAAAGCCTCCAAGAAAAATATGAATTGGTCTCAGGCCATGGAAGAGCTCAAAAAGGATTTCGAAAAGCAAGTAGGAGAAGTAGAGGAAAAATTGGGACGAGAAATGAGAGTGATGCTAGAAAATAATGAAAAACAAGTTAACGACTTGCTAAAGGAGACTCCCAAAATACTGAAGGAAAAAACACCTTAAAAATAGACTAAACCAAATGTCAAAAGACCTCCAAAAAGCCAATGAGGAGAAGAATGCCTTGAAAGGCAGAATTGGCTAAATGGAAAATGAGGTCCAAAAGATCACTGAAGAAAATACTACCTTAAAAATTAGATTGGAGCAAGTGGAAGCTAGTGACAATGAGAAATCAAGATATTATAAAACAGAACCAAAAGAATGACAAAATGGAAGACAATGTGAAATATCTCACTAGAAAAACCACTAATCTGGAGAACAAATCCAAGAGAAATAATTTAAAAATGATTGGACTACTTGAAAGCCATGATCAAAAAAAGTGCCTAGACATCATCTTTCAAGAAATTATCATGGAAAACTGCCCTGATATTCTAGAACCAGAGGATAAAATAGAAATTGAAAGAATCCACCTATCACCTCTTGAAAAAGATCCCCAAAATAAAACTCCCAGGAGTACTGTAGCCAAATTCCAGAGTTCCCAGGTCAAGGAGAAAATACTGCAAGCAGCAGCCAGAAAGAAACAATTTGAGTTATTATGAAGACACAATCAAGATAACCCAAGATCTAGCAGCTTCTACATTAATGGATCAAAGGGCTTGGAATATATTCCGGAGGTCCATGGAGCTAGGATTAAAACCAAGAATCACCTACCCAGCAAAACTGAATGTAATCCTTCAGGATAAAAAAAAAAAATGGACATTCTGCCAAGCAGAGGACTTTGAAGAACTCCTGATGAAAAGACCAAAGCTGAATAGAAAATCTGACTTTCAAATACAAGACTCAAGAGAAGCATAAAAAGGTAATGAGGAAAGGGAAATCATAACAGACTTAATAAGGTACCTCATACTTATTAGATTGGGTAATAGGACAGGAAAGGAAAATCACAAATAGTGGTGGGGATGTGAGAAAAATGGGGTATTAATGCACTGCTGGTAGAGTTGTGAACCGATTCAACCGTTCTGTAGAGCAATCTGGAACCATGTCCAAAGGGCTATAAAACAAGCATACCCTTTGACCTAGCAATACCATGACTGAGTCTGTATCCCAAAAGAGATAAAAGACAAAAAGGAAAAGGATTTCTACGTACAAAAATATCTATAAGCTCTTTTCTGGGGGGCAAAGAATTGGAAATTGAGGTGATGCCCATCGACTTGGGAATGGATGAACAACTTGTGGTATACGATTGTGATGGAATACTATTGTGCCTTGGGAAATGATGAGCAGGATGTTCTTGAAAAAGCCTGGAGACTTGCATGCGCTGATGCAAAGTGAAATGTACAAGGTAACAGCAGTATTGTAAGATGATCATCTGTGAATGACTTTGCTGTTCTCAGCAATACAATGATGCAAGACAACTCTGAAGGACTTATGCTGAAAAATGCTATCTATCCCCAGAGAAAGAACTAATGGTGTCTGAATGCAGACTGAAACATACTTTTTGGCTTTATTTATTTTTCTTAAGGGCTTTTTTGGGGGTTTGTCTATATTTTCTTTCACAACATGACTATTATGGAAATGTTCTGCCTGACTACACATGCATAAGCTATATTGAAGTGCTAGCCTTCTCACTGAGTAGGGATGGGGAGGAAGGAAGAGAATTTGGAACTCAAAGTTTTAAAAATGAATGTTAAAAATTGTCTTTATACGTAACTGGGTAAAAACAAAATACTAAATAAAGATGTAAAATTGGCTCAGAAACATGCTCTTTTAGCCCTGGGGTGGAGGGTGGGAAGGGGGCAGGAGCTCACCCTGATTTTCCACCATCTAAAGGGGGCACTGCAGGGATTCTCCTTATCACCTCCTGGTCCATTTTTCCGTTTCTTTCTATGTGCTATCTCTGGTATTAGATTGTGAGTATCTTGAAGGCAGCGACCATCTGAGGCCTTTCTTTGTATCCCCTGTGCTCAGCACATGAGTGCACTTAATAAATACTGACTGACTCTTCTTTAGGGCTACACAGCTAAGAAATGTCAAGAGCAGGATAAGAACCTAGGTCTCAACTGAATTTAACCCTCTTTCTTTATACCACACTGCTCCAATGTGAGCAGAGTCCTTACACAAGTTCTGCTTAGAAGTTATACAAGAGAACATTCATGTGCTCATTCTGTCTTCCTTAGCGGACATCTCAGGCTCTGCCCAGTAACAGATTTCTCCTTTTATTGCCCCACAAAGCAGGCAAGCCTGGAGATGAGCTGACAAATGGTGTCCCAAACACACAGGCTGAATGACTAGTTGATAGGGGTGCCGTGGCTAGCCTCTATCTCTGGGGACTGAAAATAGCATCACTTCGGTGATTTTCCCTGTTACAGGAGGGCCAGCAGAAGAGGGAAGACCCTTCTACTGCTCTCAACTAATAGGATCATCAGTTTTAGATACTGTCTAGTTTAAAGTGGAGGAAATTGAGACTCAGAGAGGGGAAATAAAGCCCAAAGCAGTCACCCAGGTAGTAAGTAGCAGAGTTAGGATTTTAAATCTAGGTCTTCCAACTCCAAATCTAGTAGTCTTGTACAGCATTCCTCCCCAATCCCAAACATGGCTTTGCCACCGTTATAAACTTATCCTTTTCTCCTACCCTCCAAGTTGTGCCATTCCATACCCATCTTTGCCCATCTTTTGACTTGATGTACTATATACTAGGTCAGCCGTGGGGGCCTATGTCTGTAGAAAAGAAGCTTGTCAACATCTCCTGGAGGAGGCTCTGTGGATTGTTGTGATCCCCATTCCTGGCCTCCTTTCACACTTTTTTGCTGAACCAAAGTTTCACACAGGGGCCAGAAAAAGAAATTTATTTCTTTAATTATTATTCATTTAAGTGGGTTCTGATGATCAGCAAGAATTAGCGGATGCCTGGGCTGGGAACAATCTGTTTTCCTTATAGTTGGGCAAGAGGTTTAACTCCTTTGAGATGCCAGGAGGAGGGAGAATGGAAAGGATCAAGACAACACTTGGCCAAAGCCACTGCCTGCTCAATCAGGCCCCCTGGGAAGAGGAACTACATTTAGTCAGGGAGTCAGTGGACTCCATTCCTGATGCTCCACATGCAGAAATCAGGAGAGATAGGCCTTATGAGAGATCCCAACATCACAATCCTTGTTCAAGCCAAGAATCCCAGCCCAGTCTGCTTTAGGTCCAGGGTCTTCTCCATTTACTATCTATTCCCCTTCAGCCTTGGTCTTACTCCTCCTTTTTCCTCTGTAGTATCTCTGGGATTTGATAAAAATGTAGCAAATCAGTGAAATGCTCTGACAGGTCTAACTCTTAAGTACTCCAACTGTCCAGAATATTAGATTCAGAGATAGAAGTCTCCTTCCCTTGCTCTATTGTATTTATCATATAATATTGTATATTCTGTGTTTGAATATTCCTTCCCTATTAAGGGAGTAAGCTCCATAAGGGGAATGACTATATTTTATCTAAATGGAATGGCACCTGCAGTGACAGTGAATTCACCATTTTCCAAGGCAGTCCCATGTCATTTAAGCAGCTAGGTGGCACAATGGATAGAGTCCTGGGCTTAGAGTAAGAAAGACCTGAGTTCAAATCGAGCCTAAGACATATACTAGCTATGTAATCCTGAGACCAGTGAGTCAGAAGTGCTGAAAGATCAAGCAAGGGTTTTGTCAAGATAGGGGAGACATGGGCATGTTTGCAGGCAATGGTGAATGAGCCAGTAGACAAGGAGAGATTGAAAATAAGTTATAAGAATGGAGATGACAGAGGAGGTAATCACTTAAAGGAGATAAGAAGGAATGAGACCACTTAAGCAGGTGGAGGGGTTAGCTTTGGTAAGGATTAAGGCCACTTGATCATGTGAGACAGGGTGAAGGAGGAAATAGTGGTAGAAGGCAGATGAATGATAGGAGATATGGAAGAAGGGAGAAGTGGGAGCTCACAGTGAATGGCTTAAATTTTTTCTGTAAAATATGAGGCAAATTTCTCAGCTGAGAGAGTGTAGGGAGGAAAAGTCATGGGAGGTTTGAGAAGGGATGAAAAGGTTTGGAAGAATCACTGTGGAGAGTGGGTTAGTGGACTGATATTCAGGTACAGGACAGTATAGCAGCAGTGAGGACCTGATAAGCCTTAAAGTGATACAGAAATGAGTTATTATTCTATTAATAATAATGCCAATAATCAGTTATAATGATAATAGAATTAGCGGCCTCAAGGCCACATACGGCCCTCTAGGTCCTCAAGCGCAGCCCTTTGACTGAATCCAAACTTCACAGAACAAATCCCCTTAATAAAAGATTTGTTCTGTAAAACTTGGACTCAAAAGGCCATAACCAAGTACCCAGAAGGCCACATGTGGCCTTGAGGCTGAACGTTCCCCACCTTTGATCTAGTTCATCCCCTTCATTTTACAGATAAGGAAACGGACACTCAGATTTTTCCAAGGTCACAGAAATAGTAACTAGAAGAGCTGAGATTGGATGTCAGGTCTTTTGACTTCAGATGAACTTTTTTTTTCCAATTGTATCAGAATGCTTCCACTTAGGGCACCTATGTTGTTTAATCAGGACTGGAGAGGACCCTGGATTCTGAAAAGCTATTCCAGCAGAATACAAATTCTTGCAGGTCTTACCAAGCTGGAAAGGTTTCAAAAACAGTCCTACTTGATGGACTATATCTCTCATTCAGGCACCAGGCTAGCTAAGCATTTAAAGGCTTTACACCAGACTAAGGTGTGGTGAAGTCAACATCTTGACCTACGATGATGAAATCATGGATTCTTAAGGCAATAAAATAAAAATAAAGCAAAATAACAAACCAATACACAACCTTAGAAACCTTTCCTAAGACTTCTGCCACTTAATCAGACCATAGAAAACTGCAGTTTTCTAGGCTATAGCTTCATTCAACAAATATTTATTATATATACTAGGTGCTGGGGGTTGGGGATAGGGGAAAAGGGAGACAATATATAATTTAGCTAATTATAAACTAAAGTTTAAATCTTATAAGTTAAAACTGTGTAAGATGCTAAGATGCCAATATGGATAGTTACAATATACAGTATGACATGCAAGTTCATTAGAAAGTTACAAAACAAAATCCTAAGGTCTAAGTAGGGCAGCGGAAGGGGAATCTTTAAAACACACAGTATAAGAAAATTCAAAGGAGAGAGAAAATCTGGAAGGTGATAGAAAGACAGACAGTCCTCAGGGTGTTAGGGGATTCATTTGTGTTCCACCAGGATATGTGGAAATGGTGAAAAAATAGGACCTTAGGGAGAAAACAAAGGTAAGTCTTCCTGCAAAGATGCCTTTTGAGTTGGGCTTTTTAAAAAATGGGTAGATTTTTAATAACATCCAGAACATTAAAAATATTCAGAAACAGAAGATGGCATGAGCAAAGACATGCTGGCCTATGTGTCTTAGACCCAGCCATTATAGATGCCATATTTGGAGCCTCACTTAGTTGCACCAGGTACTTAATCTCTAATTCTTCTTAAAGTCAAAAGCTAAAAACCGTATCCTTCATAACAACTTGCAGTTATTTCTTCCTGCTGCAATCAAACCACTCATTAGGAAGACTCCATCCAAATAGACTTCCCTTCACTAGGGAAGATCTGAATTCTACCCAAGTTGATAACATGAGGATGGAAATAGCAAATAAAATAATATAAGTTCCCTCCCTCTGTCCTATGTAAAAGCAGACAAGACATGGGGAAAGAGAGGCAGAAAGGCTGTTGTCTCTGGAAGAAGTGAAGGCCAACGCCAGGGCTGCAAGGAGCTGGGAGGCGATGGATTGTTCACACTGGCTCAGTGATGTCACCTGCTTGGCCGCATTGCTGAGCACTTTGTCATCTGTGCAAATGTGGAAACCGAATTTCTGCAGAGCTCAGCACTTCTAAAATGAGTGGGGAACAAGGAGGATTGGAAAGCCAGGGAGGGAGCCAGAGGGCTGAGGGCTCCAAATGTATTCTCTCCCAGTAAGATGTGTGACAGCCATGTTCATGCTTTATTTCCCCTCCTCGAGACTGAGTTTCCACTGGATTTGATGTGGAGGAGGGTCCTGGGGAAGAATGCAAACCTTGCAGTGGAGTTTCCGGAGACAGGAAGAAAACCAAGCTAGGACTTAGGGACAATCAGGCATAGGGTCCAGGTCATGGTCTGCCCATGGCATAGTCAAAAACCAAGATGACAAATGGGTACCTGGAGACATATGTGATTGATGAATCATCATCTACAGCCAAGGGCACTCACTGGAAGACTTCTCCAACATTAGTAGCTTCTGTTCTCAATTCTACTTGCCGGGATCCTCAGGACAATGAGAAAGGTATTTTGAAAAAGTGGAGAAGGGAAAATGTTCTGATTTTTATAAAAGAGAAGAGGATAGAGTCTACAAAATATGGATCAGTGAATGTGACAAAATTCTAGAACGTATTATTCAAAACAAATCTGTAATGCATACATCTTTGGACACTGCCAATGTGGGAATTTGTTTTGCTTGACTATGCATATTTGTTATAAGAGATTTTTCTCCCAATGGGTGAGAAGAGGCAGGAGGTAGAAAATAATGCTTGTTAATCGAAAAAAAATTTTAAAGCATCTCTAATGCAGTACTCCAGGTCTTTGTGCTTGGCTCTTGGCTGTTTAACATTTTTATCAATGATTTAAACAAAGGCAGAAATGTCATACTAACTATAGTTATCTATAGATGTCACAAAGCTGGGGGAGACAGATCTGAATGCCAGAATCAAGCTCCAAAAAAATCTTGACAGTGGGCTGAATGTAATATGATGAAATTTAAGAAGGATGAAGGCAAAATCCTATGGATGTTAAAAAAAATCAACTTCACATGTGCAATATCCTCAGGTTAGTTCACCTGAAAAAAGACCTGAGAGAAAAAAATTTTTTTTGAAGAGGGGAAATCTGAGGGTTTTAGTCAACTGCAAGCCAATAAGGTAACAATGTGGTGCCCCTGACAAAGAAGTTTCTTCATCTATAAAATGAGGAGGTTAGATGACTTCTAAGGTCTTCTTCCAATTATAAACTTATGATGCTATGATCAAAGCTAATGTAATCTGATGTTTCACTAAAAGGACTCACCTTAGGAACTAGGAACGTGACAGTTCTGCTATACTGTGCCCTGGTCAGACCACATGTGACATATTATGGTACCACATTTTAGGAAGGGCATTGATAATCTAGAGAGATTGTGGGAGTACTCAACTTCATGTCACATAAGCAAAAATTGATAGGGCTGAGAATTTCAGCCTGGAGAAGAGTAGAAGGGATGAGCAGAGAGGGTGGTAAAGATGATGGCTCTCTTCAAGCTTCTGAAAGCCTGTCATATGTGGAAGAGTGATTAGACTTATTTGTTTTTGTTGTTTACCCTTCAATCTCAAAGAGGACAATGACACCAGGAAGGCGATGTCATGACTTGTAAGTGAATTGGATTTAAGTAAGAGAGGGCAGTACAAAGTCATCAACCTCACTCTCTCCTCTGAAACCATCTGGGTCCAGCAACAAGATATAGATCAGGACGACTGGAGATGGCCCTGGATGCTGTGGGAGAAGCTGTATGACCCTTGACAAATCACTTAACTTGTCTGCCTCGATTTCCTCACTTGTAAAATGGAGATACCTCCTGGGGCTGTTGTATCACATCGGATAGTATTTGTAAAGCGATATGCAAACCTTAAAACATTATATAAAAGTAGCTTTTATTATTAGTCCCAGAAGTTAGAACTAGAAGTAATGGGTAGAAACTGAAAATAGAAAATTGAACCAAGCTATAGGAACAAATTTCCTAACAATTAGGGCTATTCACAAGTGAAAGGGCTTGCCTTGGGAGATGTTAGTTCCCTCTTACTGGAGGCCTTCGAGCAAAGGCTTATCTAGTTGATGCTAAGTTTAGAAGGAATTCCTTTTCAGATATGAGTTGGGCTGAAGTAGTACCTTGCTACTCAGAAATTCTGTGAACTGGGGATTTTTAGCCAGGAGAAGAGAATACTTGAATGGGCTATGAGATGTCTTCAGGAATATGGGCAACTGTCACATGGGAAAAGAAATCAGACTTGCTCTTTATGGTTAGAGGACAAAACTAGGAGAAGTTGCAGAGAAGCAAATTTAAGGCTTCTTAGGGATATCTAAGAGTAGAATGGTATATCTTGGGAGGTAGTAGGATCCCAACTAGAGATCTTTAGGCACTGTATGGATGACATCTGTCAGGAATTGACAGGATTGAGAGGATTCTTGTTCAAACACAGGCTAAGCTGTCCATCTCTGAGATTTTGGGTGTCTGAGAGCCAGTCCACACTGACTTACCTGAAGAGACAGAGACTTGTATTTCCCATGAGAGCCAGCCTCTGCAGACTCACTCTGATGTTTGCCTATGTGAGTGTAAAATGAACAGAAATGCTTATTTAATCAGACCATATAGCCTTGTGGGTTAAAACATGTAAACACCCACAATTCCTCCTCACATTCACCATTCATTGATTGGTAAATTCAGACTTATCCATCCAACATCTGATTTCTTACCATCCATACTCAGAGAAAGAAGGAAACAAGCATTTATTAAGCATCTGTTATGTTCCAGGCGCTGTACTAAGCACTTTACAAATATCTCATTTGATCCACACAACAACCCTGTGAGATAAGTGCTTTTTTTAATTTCCCATTTTACGGTTGAGGAAACTGAGGCAAACAGAGGTTAAGTAAGTTGCCCAGGATCATACAGCTACATACACTTACAGCAGTAAGTGTCTGAGGCCAGCTTTGAACTCAGATCTTCTTGACTCCAGGCCCAGTACTCAATCCATACTGCCACCTAGCTGCACTATTGATGGTCCAGGCAACAAGGAAGCATTTACTAAACACTTACTATCTGTACTGGGGATACAAAGAAAGGTACAAAATTCCTGCCCTCAAGGAGTTCATATTCTAATGGGAGAGACAACATGCAAACGATTTCGTACGCACATGATAAGTGTAGTGTAAATGGAACATATTTTCAGAGGAAAGGCCCTAGTAGTGGGGAGAAGGAGGCTCTGGCAGAAAGCAAGACTTGAGCTGAATTCTGAAGGAATTCAGGAGTGATAAAGGGGTAAAGCATTCTAACCAAGGGGAGGAGCCAGTTAAAAGGCATGGAGGTGATTGGAAATATGTTTTGCATGATTTCATTTGTATAATGAGTATTGTACTTCTTGCCTTTCAATAGCTGGGGAAAGGGTGGAGGGAAGCACAAAATTTGGAATTGAAGATTTTTTAAAATTAACAACAACAACAAAAAAAAAACCCAAAGAAAAGGCATGGAGGTGGGATACAGAGCATTCTGAGAAACAGCAAGGAGAAGCTTGTAGCAGAATCACAGTTAGTGGAGAAAGAGTAAAATGTAAAAAGACTTGAAAGATATAGTAAGAGGCCAGGTTGTGAAGAGTTTTAAAAGTTTTAAAAGATTTTATATTTGTGATTGCTATTCACTTGATGGCTTTGGCTGAAATGACTGTCCTGTGGGTAAAACTATCACACCCAGAACCCACTGTGGCAGATTTTAAATGCCTGCTGCCCCAGCTCCCTTGTACATATGTCCCTTCAGAACTTTCTGGAATATAACCATTCGACTATCTAATAAATAAGCTGTTTGTTTCTCATTCCCATGTACACTTCCCCACAATTCTGTGGTATTTAAGTTGCTTCTCTTCAAATACATTCTCTTTGGCAAATAATACCTTCTCTCTATCCCCACTTCCCCCTATAACCATTCCAACCTCAGCACACAACCCGCTCTACCTTCTGTTACGTAATCTACATACCACAAATGCCCAGGAATGTCCCCACTTCCTGCACCAATCTGTCATATAATGTGTCTCAATCTACCTGAGTCCCAGAGGGAAGTAACCTGCCCAAGGTCAAACAGGTAGGAAGCAGAAGAGCTCAGGTCTATACCCAGGTCTTCTGATTAGCTTTTCAAGCCATTTCTCATCTGGCCCCCAACCTTTTTCCGGCCTCACTCAACATTTTCTGCTCTTCCTACATTCTTTGACCCTATTCCTTATAGACCAAGCTCCATCTCTTTATCACCTCTAGTTCAGAGAATCACACTCTTTGTTCAAGAAACAGCCCAAGAACCATTTTTTTCTTTTAAAAAAAATATTTTAACTTTTCCCCCAATTACATGAAAAAACAATATTTAACATTCATTATTAAGTTTTGAGTTCCAAATTCTCTCTCTCTCCCTCCCCTGCCCCATCTCTGAGAAGGTAAGCAAAAAAGACTATACATGTGCAATCATGAAAACATATTTCAATATTAGTCATTCTGTAAAAAGAAAACTCAAACCAAAAAAAAAAAAAAGAAATAAAGTAAAAAATAGTATGCTTCAGTCTGTATTCAAATGCCATCAGTTCATTCTCTTGGGGAGGACAGTTTTTCATCATGAGTCCTTTGGGACTGTTGTAGAACATTGTATTGCTAAGAACAGCTAAGTCACATTCACAGTTGTTTATTGTATAAGATTGCTGCTATTGTGTACAATGTTCTCCTGGTTCTGCTTATTTCGCTCTGCATCAGTTCATATAAGTCTTTCTAGGTTTTCCTTAAATCATCTTATAGCACAATAATATTCTATTATAATCATATACCACAACTTGTTCAGTCATTCTCCTAATTGATGTACATCTCCACAATTTCCAATTTTTAGCCACCACAAAAAGAGCTGCTATAAATACTTTTGTATAAATAGGTCCTTTTCCCCTTTTTAGAAATCTCTTTGAGATACAGACCTAGTAGTGGTACCGCGGGATCAAAGGGAACACACGGTTTGATTGCCCTTTGGGCATAGTTCCAAACTGCTTTCCAGAATGGCTGGATCAGTTCACAATTCTACCAACAGTGCATTAGTTTTCCAGTTTCCCCACATCTCCTCCAACATTTATCATTTTCCTTGTCTGTGTCATTTTAGCCAATCAGATAGGTGTGAGGTGGTGCCTCAGAATTGTTTTAATTTGCATTTCTCTAATCAATAGTGATTTAGAGCATTTTTTTTTCACATGAGTATAGATAGCTTTAATTCCTTTGTCTGAAAACTGCCTGTTCATATCATCTGTCAACTGGGGAATGGCTTATATTCTTATAAATTTGACTCAGTTCTTTAAATATCTGAGAAATGAGGCCTTTATCAGAGATTTGAGGTGAAAAAATTTTCCCCAGTTTTCTCAAGCACCATCTTTTTTCTTTTTCTTTTAAATAGTATTTTATTTTTCCAATTGCAAACAAAAACAATTTTTAACATTCATTTAAGAAATTTGAGTTCTAAATTTTCTACCTCCCTCCCCTCACCTATCCCTAAAAAAGAGTTTTAAATCGGTTATAACATGTGCAATCAAGTAAAACATTTCCATATTAGTCATGTTGTGAAAGAGATAAAGCAAAAGGAAAAAAAAAACATGAAAAAGATAAAAAAGGTAAAAATACTATGCTTTAATCAGCATTCAGACTCCATCAGTTCTTTTTCTGGATGTGGACAGCATTTTCCATCATAAGGCCTTTGGAATCATCTTGGATCATTATATAAGTACCACCTTTTTCAAGGTGAAGTCTTTCCTGATACTTGTAACTGTTGCTGTTTAGACTCCCTCCCTAATTACCTTGCTTAACTTGTACTTATTTTATTTTTATTCTGTATGTATTGTATTTATATATCTATTCTTCCCCTCCCCAAACAGAATGTAAGTTCCTTGAGTGTAGGGATTGTTTCATGGCTTGTATTTGTATGCCCAGTGCACAGGGGTGGGGAACCTGCAGCCTCGAGGCCACATGTGGCTCTCTAGGTCCTCAAATGTGGCCCTTTGACCGAATCCTGAAGTTTGGATTCAGTCAAAGGGCTGCACTTGAGGACCTAGAGTACGGGTGGGGAACCTGTGGCCTCAAGGCCCCATGTGGCCTTCTAGGTCCTTGAGCGTGGCCTTTTGACTGAGTCCAAGTTTTAGAAAACAAATCCTTTTATTAAGGGGATTTGTTCTGTTAAGTTTGTCCTAGAGGGCCACATGTGATCTTGAGGCCACAGGTTCCCTATCCCTGGTAGTGCATAGTATATATATGGTTTTCCTTGAAGAGGACCCAAAATGACATCATTATGTTTGAGTCAAGTTACAGTGTGTCCAACTGTGGCTGATCAGATCACATGAGCTCAGAATGCTCTACAACAGGCTGGACACAAATAGTCCATAAGAACATCTGGGATGGATTCTCTAAATTTGTGCATCTTGTGTTTCTTTTGAACTACTTTAATTCTGCTTTGCTCATATAGCACCTCTGATGTAAGCATGCCACACTGGCAGTCCTGTGCCAGTGTCTCCCAGGTCATGCAATTAATTCCAAATTTAAGGGAGACCCTGAGAGTGTCCTTGTATCGCTTTTTCTGACCACATGTAAGCGCTTGCTCTGTGTGAGTTCTCTAGCACATAGTAGGCACTTTATAAATACTTTTTCAATGATATTTCCACTGCACCACATTAGCTCAAGGTTATAGTCTATCTAGAGAAAAAGTATAAATAGCCAATAAAAATTTAATAATCACTACTGTGTGCCAGATGCTGAGCTAAGCACTGAAAATAAAAGAAACAAGTCTCTGCTCTCAAAGAGCTCACCTAGAGGGGATTCTTATTTGACTATGGGGTTGGACTAGATGGCCTCTGAGGTCACTTCTAACACTGATATTCTGTGATTCTGGGAATTGTCTTGTATATATAATATCACAGCCTCAACTTCTGACATACTATGTATCCTACCCCATTTTCCTGCTATAGAACCCAATTCCTCCCCATATAACCAACTGTGGTAAGAGAATTATCTACTAGGTTCCCTTCACATAGACTGGTCTCATTTTCCCCTAACAGGCAGAAAAACCACCCCTGAGACTTGACTGGTTTATGGGACTAGGGGTCCAACCAGTGACACAACTTCCCAGCTACTTAGGGCCATAAAGATTCAGCTTCCCTTCAGCTTGATTGATGTCTTGCTGACTTACAAGTCGATATACCTTTCAGAGCAGATGCATTTCTATATGAAAGTGAAGGGGCTATGGTTTCTCTGAACCCACACTGTATCCTGGCTGAACATCTTTTACAGGCTACTGTTAGATAACTTCTTTTTTGTTAAATCTGAGATCATCTGTAAGTGCCTCATTTCATTCTAATCCCAAACCTTGAACCCCTGGACCAGACTGAATCAATCCTCCCAACTCTAGCCCCCTTCTTATTCCTGTCCTTGCACAGGAATACAAATTGCCTCTCCAATCCCAAACACTTCATTCTTCTGGTATAGAATCTACTGCCCTGCCTAAATGGTCATGGGTCACTCTGGGACAAAGGTTGGCCTGGTTTGCTTTCATTTCTTTGACAGCAGAAATCCCAGTCTGGAGAAGACAAAGTGTAAAAGAAAAAGTGGCTTTCCTTTATCCCTTTGCCTTCCCATACCAAACCCTAATCTTCATCAACACTTAATCCCTTGACCCCTCAATTCTCTCTCAGCTAATCACCTCTTGCTCTAACTACTTTCTACCCTTTTCCCCATCTTAACCTTTTGGTGAACCAGTTCGGCTCTACAGGGTCTTCTGTTGAGTCCTTGGCCCTCTTATCCTATTGCCGACTGCATGTAGCCAAGCCTCACCTCTGAATCATCTGCCTCCTTCACTGCTTCACTTCACCTATTACTGAACAAGAGTAGAGAAAATCATGCAACCATTCTGAGTCTATTACAAATTTATATTATATAATCTCAACTGGGCCCTCACTGCTGTGAGGCAATTCTCCCATACTTTCCTCATCAACTCATTATCCTATCTCCACAGCAGTTCTTCCAAACCTTTTCATCCTTCCTCAAATCTCCTTTGGCTCCCCTTTTCCCCACCCCCTCAGCTGAGAACCTTGCTTCATTTTACTGGAAAAAAAAAGTCCATTTGCCCAGAGTTCCCTTTTCTCTCCTCATTCCTTTTCACAGACACTGTCTGTCACTATCTCTTCCTTCATTAGTCTCACAAAAAGTAGCCCAACTCCTTGTTAATACAAACCCCTCTTCTACCTACCTCTAGCTCCAATCCCATTCCATCCCACCCCTTCTGACAGATTGCCCCCTCAGTCCTTCTCACTCTCTCTTATCTACAGTTTTCCTTATCTACTGGCTCCTTTCTTACTACTTACAAATCCTCACTTGATCCTTCCATCACCACCCACTACTGCCCTAATATATCTTCTGTCCTTTGTGGCCATCTTTAATAGGTGCCTCTGCTTGTCCTCCCCTCGCTCTCTTAGCCTCTCATAGTCTGGACTCTGATCTGATCATTCTCATCACCAAAACCACCTTCTCCAGAGTCACTGATAAGCTGCTAATTACAAACCCAATGGCCTCTCCTCATTCTCACTCTCCTTGTCCTCTCTGCAGCCTTCGGCACTGTCGATTGTCCTCTTCTTTCTAGGCTTCAGAGGCACTTACCAGCTGTATGACTCTGGGCAAGTCACTTAATCTCTGTCTGTCCCAACTGTAAAATAGGGACAGTAGAAGCACCTACTCTGCAAAGTTGTTGTGAGGATCAAATGAGGTGATATTTATAAAAGCATATGCTTGGCACATAGAAGGTGCCATATAAATGCTTATTCCTCTCGCTTCTTCAGGACCCCACTCACTCCTGGTTCTCCTCCTACCAATCTGACCACTCCTCAGTCTTCTCTGTTGGATTCTCACCCAGATCATGTCCTCTAACAGTAGGTGCCCTCAGGGCTCTGTCGTGGGCCCTCTTCTCTTCTCCCTCTATATTATTTCACTTGGTGACCTCATAAGCTCCCATGGATGTAATTATCATCTCTATACTGATGATTCTCAGATCTGCTTACCCAACTTTAATCTCTGTTGACATCCAGTCTTGCAACTTTCAGGCTTGACTGCCTTTCAGCCATCTCCAACTGACTGTCCAGTAGGCATCTTAAATTCAACATGTCCAAAACTGGGCTCATTATCTTTCCTCCTTAACCTTCCACTATTCCATACTTCCCTATTACTGTAAAGAACAACATCATCTTTCTAGTCACCCAGGCTCACAATATTCCTCAGCTCCTCATTATTTCCCAGCCCCCATATTCAATCTGATGTCAAGGTCTACTGATATCACTTTTGCAGCTTTTCTGGAATACATCACCTTCTCTCCTCTGATACTACCCTAACTTTGGTACAGACCCTCATCATTTCATGGTTGGACTACTGAAATTGCTGGCTAATTGGTCTACCTACCACAAGTCTATGGGCAGCTAGGTGGCACAGTGGGTAGAACACCAGGTCAGATCTGGAAGGTCTGAGTTTAAATCCAGTTTTAGACACTTATTAGCTCTGTGACCCTGTGCGAGTCACTTAACCGTGTTTGCCTCAGTTTCTTCATCTGTAAAATGAGCTGGAGAAGGAAACGGCAAACTACTCTAGTGTCTTTGCCAAGTAAACTCCAAATGGAGTCACAAAAAGTTGGACTGAAATAACTGAACCACCACCACGTCTGTTCTCACTCCAGTCCATTCTCTATTCAGCAACCAAAGTAATTTTCCTAAAGCACAGGTCTGACCATGTCACTGCTATACTCAAACTCCAGTAGCTCCCATCACCTCCAGGATCAAATATAAAATCCTCTGTTTAGTATCCAAAGTTCTTCAAAACTGACCACCTGACTTTTCCAGTCATCTTATACCCTGTTCTTCACCCCAGAATATGATCTTTGATCTACCAACAATGACCTCCTTGATATTCCATGAACGAGACACTTCATCTCTCTATTCCAAGCATTTTCTCTGGTTGATCCCCATGGCTGGAATGCTTTCCCTCTCCTCTGCCTCCTGGCTTTCGCAACTTCTGCCAAATCTGAGCTAAATTCCTACCTTCTACAAAAAACCTTTCCCAATCCCTTTTAATTCTGGTGTCCTCTTTCTTTTAATTATTTCCTATTTGTCCTGCATATAGCTTATTTGTACATATTTGTTTCCTTGTGATCTCCCCAGTTAGACTAAGTGCCTTTAGGGCAAGGAGTGTCTTTTGCCTCCCTTTGTATCCCCAGCACTTAGCTCAAGGCCTGGCACATAGCAGGTACTTAATAGAAGCTTAATGACTGACAAAAGTTCCTGGAGTCCAGTTTGCTGCTGTCTTAAAAGGAGGAAGGGAAGGGATATCTTTCTCACAAAAGAGTTAGCTGCTAGTAGAAAGAACACGAGATTTGAAGTAAGGAGACCTCAGTGTTATTCCCTCTTCTGACTCTGATCTTTCCTTCTTATCACCACTGCCAGAATAATCTTTCCTACCCTCTCATTCCTTGGCTCAAAAATCTTTAGTGGCTCCCTACTATCTCCTAGATAAAATTCAAGTTCCTTTGTCTGTCATTCAGGGTCCTCCACAACCTAGGACCTTAACCGTCATCAAATATTAAGTTGCAGACCAACTGAACAATTCTCTGCTCCTGGATCACATGCTGCATTCATGAGTACTACCTGCTCTTCCTCCATAACCTCCTCACTGCCCACATTAGAGCCCAGAGAGGAGCTACCAGTCTGGGGCCAGGCTGTCTCTCTAGGGATGCTATTTTAGGAGGGCTCCTCCCATGCTTTACTTCACTCCCCCAATCTCCTGCCACCTCCTTTACGGCCTCTTCCCAATAGGTTCACAGATATAGTCCACACACACACCACCCCGCTCCAGGTCAGAATCCAAAGGAAATGATCAGCTCTGTCACTGTTCCTGAATGGACCCCTATGGCTGTGCTCATCTGGAATTTTCTGGACCAAAGTGATCATCTCTATTGTTCACCGCTGTATTCTATTGCTCACAATAAAAAGTAAGTTCCTCGAGGCAGGTATTATTTCTGCTTTAGTATTTTGTATTCCCAGCACTTAGCACAAATGCTTCTGAAACATATAAGTAACTTAATGTATGTCTTTTCATTTATTAGTTCACTCTGGCCTCTGCACCTTTGTTCAGGCAGTTCCCTATATCTGGGATGTCCTCTTTCCCTCATTTGACCTGTTTAATTCCTAATTATCCTTTAAAAGATAACTCAAATGCTATCTTTTCCAAGAAACTTTCATTGATCTCTTCAATTTATCATAATCTTCATCCTCAGACCTCACAAAGCACTTTATTTTGCACCTCTTGAATGTACTTACCATATAATATTGTGTATTGCAATCAAATATATTGGTGTCTTATCTCCCTACTAACCATAAACTCTTTCAAGGCAGAGAGATCATGTCTTAATTAAACTTGCATTTCCTTTGGTAGTACTTTGAACATAATTAGTTAATAATTAATACTTAATTAATAATTAATAAATGTTTGTTGCATTTATATTAGCTGTGTGAGCCTTGGCAACTCAACCAAACTCTGAGAATTAAAATTTCTTTACCTAATAGTGTGGCAGTTAATACTTAAACTAGCAACTTCAAAAGCCTATTGGGAGAAAAGCATTTTTAAACATTAAAGTACTATAGAGTCATTCTTATTGGTAATCATTGACAAACTGTGGTATGATGGAGAAAGCACTAGAGGCAACAAGGAAGGGAAGAGCAACAAGCATTTATTAAGCACCGACTATGTGTCTGGCACTGTGCTAAACATCTTTCAAGTATTACCTCATTGGCTTTGAGGGTTACAAAGCTGGTATTTGGGTTCTAGTCCTGACACTGATCTAACATTCCTTGGGTACCTGGGCAAGCTCCTGTACCTGGCTAGGCCTCAGATCTCTCATGTGTAAGATGAGGAGGGTTTCACTAGACAGCCTTAGATGTCCCCTTTTGGCTCTCAAGCTCTGACCTCATGACCTTAAATACCAGATGTCACAACCTGTGTGACTGTGAGCAAGTCATTTCACCTGCCTCAGCCTCAGTTTTCCCACCTGTAATGCAGTAGTTGGACTAGAAGGTCTATTACAGCTCTAAATCCTAAGAGCCCATTATTTCTGCACCCAGTATTGGTACTGCTCAACTCCAGGGCACTGAAATAGCTGCCTTGTTCCTGTGCCACCTCTCAGCAAATTTGGGACTCCCTGAGAATCCACCAGGACATAAGCACAGATTTCCTGGGCTACCTCCCTTATACTGGCCGGATGAGGGCTAAGAGAAAGCTGGTGACAGGGATGGGGAAATTCCCTCTTGCTCACAGATCCCAGAAATTTCAACTCAGAAAAGAGGGTTCATGACCCAGAGTGAAGAGAAATGAAGTGTTAAGCATGGTCTAGAATAGGCAGGGATGATGCCACGGGTAGTTGGTGGGAATAAAGTTGCTCTACATGATACAAATCCTACCGAGGAAAAAAAGGTGGAGATGTTAAAAAGGCTCCAAGATGCCTCAGTAGTTGGTATCTGTGGGGGAACAGCCAAGGTTGGAGAACACAAGGAATGTGGCCCCAGGCCAACCCTCTTAGGTGAGCACAAAGCTACTAATCAGGCCTTAGCACACCTTCGAGCTGCCTGCATTCCCAATGACTAGAACTGTAAGCACCACAACACTTTAATAGATTGGGGTCAGGGCTGTTTTCTGGACAATGTCAAACCTTAATTTGGTTTCTGTTGCCTTCAATCTTCTACGAAGTTGTCCTTTACCTTCTGAATTTATTAAAAAGGTGGGGGAGAACTTTCACAATCTTACAGTGTTTTAAAGTTTACAAAACCTTCTTCTTACAATAGCCTTTTGAAGTAGGTAGCATAAGTCTTATCATTCCCATTTTATGGATGAGGACATGGAGGGTTGGGGAGGGAAAGTAACCTGCTGCTGTTTGTCTTTCCACCTTTCTATCATTTTTTTCCAACCAAGAGGTCAAAAATTTCTTGAGTTTCCTCAAGGGGCCTAACCTTCTAGAAATATATGCTTTTTAAAAGCAAGGCCAGTTTTCCCTTTTGTCCTTGAAATTCAACATACAGGTACCTACTAAATGCTTGTTGAATTGAATTGGGAAATATGAGACAAAATTATTTGGAACCAAATTTTGACTTAAAAAACTCCCTAATGATAATAAGAGCTGTAAAAAAGCAGAAGTGCTGCCTTGGAGGGAAGCTAGTTTTCTGCCCCTATAAGTGTTCAGGCAGAGGTTGGATTGTTATCTGGCTGGAGGTTATGCAAGCAAGAGTTAATTAAAGAGTCCTATGCTCCTACAAGTGGCTATAGCTTGAGAAGAGAGCTGGCTGGGCACAGCTTATGAGAAACACTTAGAATTTCAGGGTTCAATGGGACCTGAGAGATGTGCAAGTCCAAACCAGTTCAGAACAGGCAGGTTTCCCTTTCACATCACTGACAAGTGGTTATTTAGCTCTACTTGAAGGTCTCAAGTACCAAGGAACTCACTGCTTTTCAAGACAGCTAAGTCCACTTTTGGACAGTTCTGACTGTAGGAAGTTTTTCTTTCTATCTGTTCTGAATTGGCCTCTCTCTGCATCATTCTTCCCCTGTTCCCATCCTCCCGTGTAAGACAGAGTAATGAGGAGGCAGCTTGCAGATATGTGGTAGTTCCAGCAGCAGCAGCAAGACTCTTGCTTTCCTCCCCACTTAGGGAGACAGATGACTTGCTTGATCACTCCTGGCAGGCCCATGATTGGCTGCTGGTGCTGTGCCCTTACCCACCTTTTCAACTCCTACTTGCTATAGCCTGCCTGGTCTAGGGGAAGGGAGAGCTAGGATAGCCAGGGGAGGAGAAGGACAGCCTCCAGTCTGACACAGGAGAGGGAAGCCTAGTAGTGATCACACAGGCTAGAGAGGCCAGGTTCAGAGCCCTGGGCACAAGGATTTATGCTCTGCACATATATCTTGCTGGTATCCTATTTAGTAATGTTCTATTCTTATCACCCCAATAGACCATATGGCCCTCAACAAAAAGTGGAGGAGAGGGTAATGGAAAGAACGTGGATCTGCATCAAGGAACTGGGTTCAAATTCTAGTTCGTTGCTTGTGTAACTAGGGTAAGTCACTTCCCCTCTGAAGCTTCAACTTTCTTCTCTATAAAAATGATGGCTAACTATGTGATCTCTCTGGTTCCTTTAAATTCTAAATCCTATGATACTTGTTTTGGAACTTTGTTTCTTTCCAGCACCAAGCCTAAGGTCTCCTACAGATTAAGTGCTGAAAAAATGTAGAATGATCACAGAATGGAGGTGGGGGTGGGGGGAGGGAGACAAGGGCGAACTAAGTCAGCTACCACAGTCTACTTGGGAATCAAGAAATTTGTTTATTTCTTACTTCTGCATGAAATTCTAGAAAACTCCTTCTTTTAGAGAAAGGAAATGATTTGTCTTCAAAGGTCATAGAATTAAAATGTAAACTTAGACTTCCTGATTCCAAATCTAGGGTTCTTTTCTCTTGCCCTGGGCTCCTCTCTCTTTGTTGGCTGCCTAGGCAAGATTGGTAGTTCATTGGTGAATCTCCAAGAATTTCTTTCTTTTTTTTTTTTTTTTGCAGGGGGGAAGGAAGGGCAATTGGGGTTAAGTGACTTGCTTAAGGTCACACAACTAGTAAGTGTGTCAAGTGTCTGAGGCTGGATTTGAACTCAGATTCTCCTGACTTCAGGGACGGTGCTCTACCTACTGCGCCACCTAGATGCCCCTATTGGTGAATCTATAGCTTGGAGGACAAATTCTACAGCAAATAGGTGACTTTTGAATTGGCAGGAGTAATTTGTCTCTCAAAAAATTATAAACAAGCAGAATATTCAAAAAGAAGGCAATTCTGCCTTCTTCTGAAGAAACTTCTTTCCCTCATAAAGAACTTTTTTAAAGGGGGAAAAAGTCCTCAGTATTCCCAGCTATGTGGCTGTGGATAAATCATGTCCCTGCTCAGTCTCCTCCTATGTAAAATGGGGTTAATACTATTTGCATTGTCTACCTCCCTAGACGGTTGTGAGGAAAATGCTTTGTAAATGTTTAAAATACTATAAAAATGGAAACTTTAAGGGAGCTATTCTTCAATTTTAAATATCACATTTCCCACAAAAACTTTGAGGGGGGGAGGAGGGAAGAGGAAGAAGCTGAAGGCTAAATATTAAAGTTTCAGAATAGAAAAAAGGCTGCTAAGTTAATTTTGTGAAAAGTTAGCTTCACAGTACCCTTCATGAGGATACCAGAGAATCCCTTATCTGGAAGGTTATGGGATAATTTTTTTTTTCCTCTTCATTGTCTCTGAGTATGTTCATATAGAACTGTTCCTGTTACAGCACACTAGTAATCTCTTATAACCTTATGGGAAACACCATTTCCAAAGCACTTTCATTCGTATTCTCTTCCTTGCTCCCTATAACACCTCAGCGAGGGCAAGAAGGCAGATGCTAAGCCCCATTTTGCAGAGGAGGAAAGAGTCACAACAAGGTGAAATGACTCGCCTAAAGTCACTGAGCTGGCAACATTGCCAGGCCTGCTGAGGGGAGGTCTCCCACTTTGTCATCAAGACCTCCTTCTACTAACCAATATGAAAAAACGGCCTTGCTTCTTCAAATGGTGTCGGAGTGGCTCCCAGCTTTTCCTGGCAGACCAGACTATGCTGTCAGTGCACTTCACAGCCGTCCCACTCTCCTGGGCAGTGCATGGGCTGCACAGAAGGCCTGGGTTTGGCAGGGAGACAGCCTGTATCTCTAAGAATCTCACTGACTCCCTTTGCAGGCTAAGGCACTGCTACAACTGGGGCATGAGGAACTTGCCTTAGCTCAAAAGAAACCCATTCCAAGGGAAAATGGCTCCAAAATGCTAAACCACAATACTCATCACTGCTTATTGTAATTCTGTCCCAGCTTCCTTTGTAAGCCTGCCCTTGGGGAGCCTTATAAAGACGTGTCATTATAATGAGGGGAATAATTAAAGGGACACCTTCAAGCACTTGTTTTTAATTTTCATTTCATTGTTTTTAATTTCCAGGCCATCTCAGCAGTGGCAGGGGAAAAGATAGGCCTGGCAGCAATCTCGTTTTGGCATGTTAGGTTCAGAGGGCAGCCAAAGGCTCTGGATCCAAGGGCTATGTCCTCATGGAATACCCTGAAGGTAGGTTCAATTGGAGCCTAAGGCCAATTAATAACATCCCTTTAATAAGTCTAGGGATGGGCTGATCCACTGGGTATAGTGACCTGTATCTTCGCTTCAGACAAAGCAGAGATTCACAAATCTCATCCTTAGAGTTAGGAGAGCCCTTAAAAATTAGCTTTTTGGCTTTCTTATTTTATAGATGAGGAAACCAGACATATGAAATGATTTATGGTTCAAGCACCCAGTTTTCATGAACACCAGCCTCATCATTTCCAACCACCTCTGGCAGTCACATGGGTGAATCACTGCTACTCTCCTGCCTATGAATGAACAAATTTATGAGCTCTGATGGTTACTAGTGTTCTCACATGCTCTCTTCAGACTCTCAAGCCCACTGTGGCCAGCCTGGCATTTGATTCTACCTTTATAATATCTCTCGTATTTGCCTTCTTGTCTTCTCTGATGCTGCTGCCACCCTAGTATCTGGACAATAGCAGTAGTCTTCTGGTTGGTCCTCTAACCTCACGTCTCTCCCCATTCCAGTCCATTCTTCACTTAGTTGCAAAAGCGCAGGTCTGTCCATGTCACTCTTTCCCACAACCACACTTCCAACATCAACTCAATAAACTCAAATTCCCTATTAGCTCCAAGATCAAATAGGAAATCCTCTGCTTGGCTTTTAAAGCCCTTCATGACCTATGTTCCCGTTTTCTTATATCTTATTGCCTTCCACATACTACATGATGACGCTGGGCTGCTTGCTGCTCTTCTTACACAACACTCCCATCTCCTGACTGGGCATTTTCACATCTCAAACTCTCTCCCTCCTCATCATCTCAACTGGATGGTTTCCTTGGATTCCTTAGAGTTCTGCAAGGAGTCTTTCCCGGCCCTCTTAACTCTTGGTGCTTTCTGTCAATCTGTCATGTACGTAGCTTGTGTACACAGTCAGCTGCATGTCTTTCCCATTAAACTGGGAGCTCTTTGAGAGCAGGGACTATTTCTTGCCTTTTATCCTCATTGCTTAGCACATTAGCTGGCACCTAATAAATGACCAATAAAAGTTGACTAGCTGGCTCTCATCTATCCCAAGAAGGCATTTCTTCCCTACCTCTCTACCTCTTGAAGTCCCTGATTTCCTTCAAAACTTAGCTCAGACATCTCTTTCTTCATGATGTTGTTCTTGGTCCTCCAGTTTCTAGCACCACTCTTTCTCCCCACTCCCAATATATTAGGCACTTAATAAATATTAGATGAGAAAACTATATATATTAGGCACTTAATAAATGCTTGTTGATTGGACTGATAGTTTATCTATTATCCATAGTCTTGGGTTTCCTCCTCAAGCTTTTCTTGGTATTCATTCTCTCCTCTATCAGCCCGAAGGGGGGCAATATCTCCATTTTCAGAGCAGTTCCTTCATCTGACCATAATATACTATCACGTCCTTTCTCCCCATGCCTCATTCACCCTAACCCTATTCTTATTCCTTATCATTTTAATTTCTCCCTAACTATGGGATCATTCCCTGCTGCCTACAGAAATAACCAGGTCTTCCTCTAGCTTAAAAAAAATACCCCTTTTATGACCCTACTAGTCCCACTTCCTTTATTCTCACCCACTTCACAACCTCTTGCAATGTGACTTCTGACTTCATCATGCAACTAAAACTGCTGTTTCTAAAGACACCAATGATCTTTTAATCAGCAAGCCAGAGGCCTTTGCTCAATCCTCATCCTTCTTGATGTGACTATAGCATTTCATATAGCTGAGCAACCTTTTCTCCTAGATATTCTCTCCTCTTTCAGTTTTCGTTATCCTCTTGGTATCTTAATATCTCTTGGTTCTCCTCCTGTTTTCTCAGTCATTATTCATATCCTGTGTCACCTAACCTGGGGAGCACCTCAAGCTGCTGTCCTAGGACCTCTTCCTTTGTCTCTATACTATTTTTATGACTTCACCAGTTCCCATGGGTTCAATAATTATTTCTATATGAATAGTATCAGATCTAATTACCTAGATCTAGTTACTTTTCTGGATTCCACATGATCAAATGCTTAGATAGTGAGCGGCACAGTGGAAAGAATTCAGTGTTTAGAGTCAGAAGGATAAGAATTCAAATCCTGCCTCAGGGACTTACTTAGCTATGTGACACTGGACAATTCACTTGACCTGTCTCAGTTTCCTGATCTGTAAAAGGGGGATGATGGGATGATAACAGCTTCTACCTCATAGGATTGTTGTGAGGAACAAATGAAATAACATATATAAAGTACTTGGCAGATCTTAAAGTGCTAAATAAATGATAGCTATTATTAGACATCTCCACCTGGATTGCACCTCAAATTCAACATGTCCAAAACAGAAACTGACTCCTCTTCCATACTTCCTTATCTCTGTAAAGGGCAACACCATAATTCCGGCCAATCAGCTTTGTGAACTTTGAGTCCATCTCAATTCATCACTATCCCTTCACCACACATATCCAATCAGTTGCCAACTCTTACTGAGTTTTCCTCTGCAATATCTCTGGCATATATCCCTTCTTCTCTACCCACACTATCACCTTAGTTCAATCTCTCATCGGCTCTCACTAGACTATTGCAACAGCCTTCTAATTAATCTTCTTGCGTCAAGTCTATCTCTTTCCAATCCGTCCCCTACTTATCTGTCAGAGTGATTTTCCTGAAGCACAGATATGACTATGTCATTTTCCTGCTCTAGAAACTCCAGTGGCTTCCTATTAGCTCTAGGATCAAGTACAAACTTATCCACTTGGCATTTAAAGCCCTTTATGATCTGGCTCCAAATGATGTTTCAATGCTTATTATACACAATTCTCCTTGACACACACTCTAATCCAGCCAAACTGACCTTCTTGTTGTTTCTCACATATAGGAAAATCTATTTGCTTTTGCACAGACTGTCCCCCATGCCTGATATGCATTCCCTCCTCACCTCTGGTTCTCAGAAGAGCTTCCTTCAAAGCACATCTCAAATGCAGCATCCTCCATGAAGCGTGATTTCTCCATCATTCCTACTGCCTCTCTTTACCAACAAAGGTACCTTGTATTTATTTTATGTATACCTATATGTGTCCATGTTGTCTTATCTGATCGAATGTAAGCTACATGAAGGCAGGGATGGTTTTGTTTTTGTCTTGGTATTTTGTTTTTACTTTGCAAAGTGCTGGCACATAGCAGGCCCTTAAGAAAATGTGTTGATTGTTTGCTGAAGAAGAAATTCAGGGCAAAGGCAATCCTGCTGCCTCTGCCCAGGACTTCTTCCATACCTTACTCTGCTTTTCTCTAACTTAGGCCTCCTCTTTTCTTCCCTGTCTTGGACCCCCTTCTTTCTTCTCCTTCATTTACCTTTTTCTCTCTATCCTTCCTCCCCCAAAGAATTCGTCCTTTTTCTATGTTCTCTCTCTTTCCAATCACTTCTGTTTTGGACCCCCTTCATTTCTCCTAGGCCCTCCTGTACTGAAAACAGAAGAACAGAATTTGAGAGACCTCAGTGGCCACCTAGTACAAACTACACACAAGAGAAATCCCCACTGTAACATACAAGAGCCCCATGAGCTTAGGAGATCAGGCATTATTATCCCCATTACAAATAACTATATTGAACCTGAAAGAGGGTAAGTGAACCTGACAGCCTATGTCTCTATTAAGACCTTGTGGAGTATTGTGACCTTGACCTTGAAAGCAGGCAGAAACTCTGGGGCCAGAGGTTAGGACAAAAGAGACATTTTGTTTTCCTGTTTTTAGCATGACCTCGAAGAACTTGAAATGAAAAATAAGGAAATCTAACTAGTCTGACAGGTGAGTTACAGGCTTTGCCCTTAGGAATCCCAGATCTGAAGACAGATACATAGTCCATAACTACAGGGAGCTCCCTCTTCTGAGGTAAGGGCTGGGGCAAACGTACATGAAAGACATGAGAACACATAATGAAATCTATACGACTAAAGTGAACACATGACAACTAGAGAAAAGGAGTTTTGAGCAAGTAATAGAAATCCTGTGACTGCTTTCCCAAGTGTGTCATACAGGGAGAAGAGGAACTCTATTCTCCTGTCTTATTCTTCCCTCTGGAGTTACAACTAAAATGATTCTTTTAAGCAGTGTAAAATCCCTTTGTCCTATAAGGGCAAAGGGAAAGCCAAGATAGCAGGGCCACGTAACCCCTCTTAGACTGACATTAGGCAATGTATTGCCTTGTCCATCCCCATCCGATAGCAAATGGCCTACTGTCAGGGTAAGCCATGAAACACATGTGGTGTATGAGAGAGATTATCTGCTTTCTAAGGAATCGGGCTGGCTTCTGACTGAAAGGGCTTGGGTTGATTGAAACCTATTGCTTCAGTGAAAGATTATTAGGGGCAAATCAAATGGAAGCAGGGAGATTCAGGGAACAGGTAGAAGGAGTCAAGAGAAGTGAGGGGCAAGAATGCTTTATGGGAATAGGTTCCTGTTTGGCATGACAGATAAGTCTACAGATCCACGTAACTATTTCTATATGAAGGTTTAGGGGAAAAAAGTACACCCACACACGTTTTGAAGGTAATGGGGAAGGAGATTCAATCCTAAGCCCTGAATTTCATTTAAAGATACTTATCCCTAACTGTAGCTAGATGGTGTAGTGAACAGAGTGCTGGCCTGGAGTCAGGAAGACCTGAGTTCAGATCTAGTCTTAGACCCTGGGCACGTCGCTTAACCCTGTTTGCTCAGTTTTCTCTTCTATGAAATGAGCTGAAGAAGGAAATGGCAAACCACTCCAGTTTCTTTGCCAAGAAAACCCCAAATGGCTTTATGAAGAGTCAGATATTACTGAAATGACTCAATAACAATATCTCTACCCCTACATCTCAAGGAATATTTCCAGTCATTTTGGTCAAAAGAGTCTTTTGGAAGGGAGGAAAATCAATAATAATTGGTTCCATGTATGTAGGACTGCAGTTGCAATGTACTTTTCAGACATAATCTTTATGTCAATGGATATTTACAAAAGCCTGATGAGGCAAGTAGAGATACTATCATATTGCACTGACAAGGAAAAGGAGAAGACAGCACTTGCCTAACAAAACCACTCTTTTCCCTTTTCCAGAGAACTTTAAGGTTTGCAACAACACTATGAGAGAGGTAGTACAAATGTCATCATTCCCGTATTGCAGATGAGTAAACTGAAGCATAGAGAGAGGAGGGTACTTGTCTAAAATCACACACCTAGTTAGTGGTAAATGTGGGGCTCAAAACCCAGGCCATCTTGCCTTCAAGTCTACTGTTCAAAATATCCAACGTCTCATGTATTAAAGTGAAGTTTCTTAACTTGTATCACGCATCAGACAGTATAATAAAGAATGTGACAAGGGCAAAGAAGTGCTCTAGTCAAAGTACTTTGGGAAAATTTAAGAAAGATGAAAGAAAATACTTTTAAATGGGAAAAAACTTTCATGGAAATCTTCCTGAAGGAAGGAAGAGAAATACTTCAATAAATAGAGCTAAATATCTTTAAATAAAATTCAGTGTTAGGAATTGAATCCTTTTGGAGGTAGCTAGGGGAAAACATGTCATTGGAGGTACATGCCAGGTATGGGGATGGCATAAAGAAGATAGCAGGATGAGATCAGAAAACAGCAAGTAGTAGAAAATCTATAAATTAGCTGGAAGATAGAATGTATGAAGAGGAATAATGTGAAATAAAGCTGAAGAGGCAGGCTGAAGGTAGACTGTGATGGCCCTTAAATGCCCTGCAGGTGAAGGAGTTAGTTCTTTATCCTAGGTGGAAGAGAGAGGCAACAAAGGTTTTTGCACAGGGGAGCGACATGGCTAGATTTACACACTTAGACAATTATTTCAGCAGTTTTGGGAGAAACTGGAAGCAGGGAAACCAATTAGGAGGCTGATACAACAGAACAAAAGAGCATGGTAAGGGCTTAAACTAGCATGGTGGCACTTTAAAAAGAAAGAACAGATTTGAGAGATACTGTTATTGAAGGGAGAATTGATGATTTTTGACACTAAGAAAGTAGTAGGTGAGAGAGGAGTAAAAGATGCTTTTGAGATTTCTGAGTTTAGGAGGGCAGTGGTACTATCAAACAAAATTAGATAAGCTGGGAAGAAGGGTAGGTTTTGGCAACACATTATGAATTCAGTTTTGGGGGCAAGCAGGACTTGCGCTATTTGGTGAGACATCTTATCAGTGAATTAGGAATTTGGATCTAGAGCTCAGAGTTTGAAATACAGAAGTTGGAAGTCACCTACAAGGAGAAGGTATTTGAGTGGGGAATATGGGTGGCTAGGGTGGCGAAGATTGACAAGTGACAGCACTTAAAGCATGAAGACTTAAGGGAACATTCTGTTGTAGACAAGGGAGTAATGGAGAGGAAACAGTAATGAAAAAGAAACCCCTAAGCACCCATTCATAAAACATTTTAGAAAAATGGCTCAGGTGTCAGATCAAGACAAAGTATATGGTGGAGATGATTCAGTGATAGGAATTAGCAGAATGGGAACAGGAATCCAAAGGAACAGTGCCCTATTAAGATGGTGAGGACGGGAGGGGGGGGGGGGGAAGCGGAGCCAAGATGGCGGCTGGAAAGCAGGGACTAGTGTGAGCTCTCCGCCAAGTCCTTCCAAAAACCTATAAAAAATGGCTCTGAACCAATTCTAGAACTGCAGAACCCACAAATTAGCAGAGGGAAGCAGGGGTCTAGCCTAGGACAGCCTGGATGGTCTCTGGGTAAGGTCTATCCCACATGGAGCTGGGAGCGGAGTAGCACGGAGTGAAGCAGAGCCCAGCGTGGGCGGGGCAGACCAAGGAGACCAGGAGCCAGGTGGAGTGTGCCCTAGCGCCCTGAATCAGTGAGCTGCAGCAGTTACCAGACTTCATAACCCACAAACACCAAAGACAACAGAGGAGGTTAGTGGGAAAAGCTGCAGGAGTGGAAGGAGTTCTCCGGTTCGGCCCCCACCCCTGGGGCAGTGGAGGTGGGGCAGCTACAGAACTACAGCTGCAGTTGCTTCTGGCCCCAAGGCCCATCTCATGGGAGGAATTAAGTGGGGGATCAGAGCAGGAGTGAAGAGCCTGCTGAAGATTTAAGCCCAGTCTGGGTAGGGAGTTCTTGGGGAAGGAGAAGTGCTGGTGTGGCAGAGCTGGCGCATCCCCCCCCAAGCTTGGAACATAGTTCTCTTAACTCTACAACAGTCACACCCCGCTGAAAAACTCAAGGGTCAAATAAGTTGGCTGGGAATATGGCCAGGCAGCGAAAACACACCCAGATTCAGTCTCAGACTTTGGTATCTTTCTTTGGTGACAAAGAAGAACAAAACATACAGCCAGAAGAAGTCAACAAAGTCAAAGAGCCTACAACAAAAGCCTCCAAGAAAAACATGAACTGGTCTCAGGCCACGGAAGAGCTCGAAAAGGATTTGGAAAAGCAAGTTAGAGAAGTAAAGGAAAAATTGGGAAGAGAAATGAGAAGGATGAGAGAAAACCATGAAAAACAAGTCAATGACTTGCTAAAGGAGACCCCCAAAAATACTGAAAAATATACTGAAGAAAACAACA
>CM053622.1:73490997-73662279 GCA_028646595.1 Phalanger gymnotis | reverse complement strand
GAAAGGGGACAGGGTCAAGGGATAAAATTCAATAAAGGGGGATAGGTTAGGAAGGAGCAAAATATAGTTAGCCTTTCACAACACGAGTATTGTGGAAGGCTTATACAAAATGATACGCATGTGGCCTATGTTGAATTGCTTGACTTCTTAGGGAGGGTGGGTGGGAAGAGAAGAGGGGAGAGAATTTGGAACTCAAAGTTTTAAAAACAGATGTTCAAAAACAAAAAAAAAGAAGAGTTTTTGCATGCAACTAGAAAATAAGATACACAGGCAGTGGGGCGTAGAAATATATCTTGCCCTACAAGAAAGGAAAGGAAAAGGGGATGGGAGGGGAGTGGGGTGACAGAAGGGAGGGCTGACTGGGGAACAAGGCAACCAGAATATACACCATCTTGGAGTGGGGGGGAGGGTAGAAATGGGGAGAAAATTTTTAATTCAAACTCTTGTGAAAATCAATGCTGAAAACTAAACATGTTAAATAAAAAAAAAATAAAGAAAAAAAAGATGGTGAGGACTGTCAAGGGCAGTAAGTGATGCCAGAACTTAAGTGAAAGATTGGGAGAATAGGGGAGGAATTGAGGCACCAGAGATCATGATGAGGGCCAAAGAACAGATTAAGGAAAAATGAGGCATTCAGAGAGATAGAAGGGTTGGAAGGGTAAGAAAATTCCATTAGAGAGGGGAATTTCAGAATAGGGGAGGTAAAGTAGTCTGGTAAAGGTGAAGTCTAAGGTGTATACCCTTCCTGATAGGAGGCTAAGGCCGAGAGAACAAGGAGATCACTTGAGTTAAGGAGGCAGATGAATTGAGAAGCTAACATTATCATGTGGACTGTCATGAGGCACAGAAATTAGATTTGTTTTGCTTGACCTCAGTTGCCCAGAGACAGGTATTAACTTCATAGAAAGAGAAACTTCCTAATTATTTGAGTTCTCCACCAGTGGAATGGACTACCTTAGGAGATGAGCAGTTCCCCAGCACTGGAGATCTCCAAGTAGAGAATAGATGACCAAGTATGTTGTAGAAGGGATTCCTGCTCAGGCATGAGCTAGATCAGGGGTTCATAACCCAGAGTTTGCTAACTGGATTAAAAAAATATTTTGATTACTATATTTTGACATAATTGTTTCCTTTCCAATCCTATGTATTTTATTTTATGCATTTAAAAGCATTAGTCTGAGAAGAAATCTACGGGTTTTACAAGACTGGAAAGGAGTCTATGACACCAAAAAAGAATCTCTGAGCTAGAGGATTTCTCTGAGTCTTCTTACAGATAAACCCCAGTCTTCTATCTCCAAAACCAGTGTTCTTTCTATTACACCATTTCTCACCACATTTTTCAGTGCAGAAACTATTGTTTGCATCAGAGGAGTTTATGGCCAGGGCCAGCAGTATCTGTGCTAAACAGGCCATGCACTTTTCTGAGGTGCATACATATTCTCTCCAGGTCTCTGTCTCTTGTTATGGTTCCCTGTGGTGCTAGGGAAGTATGTTGGCAGCTGGGGCCTTTGCAATCTGGCACACAGCTTAGAATCTCGCTCTTCTTGATGGACAAGAAAGAGGGGAAATTGGACTGAGACTGAAATATTTTTCTAGTTAATTTGTACAATAACCGAGTCCAAAGAATTTCCTTCTCCTCATCCCGCTTCCCTGTGCAGCTGGAGCTAGAGGTGCGGCTGAGATGCCAATTTTAGACACAGTTAGCGAGGCATTGCCAACATGATTATGGCAGGAGCAGCGGGCCCCAGGTGTTCACTAACCCCTATCTTGTTTATCATACCTGCCTCATTTCTTTTGTCCAAAAGGAAAACACACGCACACACGCATATGCACACAGACACACGTGTGCACATCCCCTTAGAAAATGAAGGGAAGCTCAGCCAAGTGATAAAGGCAGGCATACGGCTCCCTTGGGGCTGTCCTCTTCCTTCCTGTCTCCACTCAGGCTTTTCTCTTGGGATGTCAAGATAATTGAAATTTCCTCACCCACTGGGGCCCTCCGTTTTGAAGCAAGTCTTCCTTCTCTGCTCCAAGATCCTCAATCTGTCTTGTTTTTGATGGCTCTTGAGATATTCTTTTATTTGTATTTAATAAGAAAATTAATTCCTTGCACTGGGCTCAGGACCATTTGGGAAGCATTCATTTGGAGCGCCTCCCTTGGCACTTTATCCCTTTGCTCAGAGCTGTAGTGTGGCTAGGGCTCGTTGGAGCCTGATTATCCTAGGACTGAGGATTCTGCCCTTTGGTTGGCTGCGAGGAAATTAGAAAAAGAAAAATACCTGGAAGGAGTGGGTAGGCTGCCTGGTGCTGTGAATGCTTGTTAAATGTTCTCTATACTGAATTACATGCCCAAACCTCAAAAGGACAGTGACGGCAATAGGAAAGGCCTTGGGGAGCCAGGAATTGGGAAAGTTTAGTCACTTCTCCAACTACATTCGTCCTTTAGTATTTAGAATAATCACAGGATCAGAGAATTAGAGATAAAAGGAACCTTAGTGATCATCTAGTCCAATTCTTTTAGGTTATAGATGAGGATGCTGAGCCTCTGAATCCAGCTTTGATGATTCAGAAGTCATTGCTCTTTCTCCCCCGCCCCACTGCTTCCCTATCTTTTCACCAACATGATCAAGCTTTCAATAAGTGCCCAGGTCACCTGCTCGTAGAAGATGCTTGTGGTTCCCGTCATTAGGCCTGCCTGAGGTCTTGGAAAGCTTGTTAGCAGACACCCTGTACATGACGCCTCCGATACACCGGTAGCCCTTGCTCTTCCATGTTGGCGGACTTGTCTGCGATTTCCCACTCTGGGCTGAGTGTCGCATTCGATTCAGTCTGCAAAAGCGAGGAGACACCATGTCATGTCAAAAGCAGGTGAAACATATCAGATGCTTCTCTGATAAAGACAGGGGAAGAACAGATTGATTGCAGACCGTCATGAAGAGATAATAGGGCCAAACAGAAGAAAATTTAGATAACTGACCAAGTCCACTGACATGTGGGATAAGAAAGAGAATTTCTGATGGTGTCCTCTGGAGGGCTCTGTGCCATGGCTTTAATAGCAACCATAAGAACAACAACAGCCACTCACATGTCTACAAGGCTTTGCTTCAAAACCACCCTGTGAAGCAGAACATGTCTTTATTATCCCCATAGATTTGAAAACTGAGGTTCAGAGAAGGGAAGGGACTTGTATATGGTCATAGGAAGGGGCTAAGATTCAATGGCACACCAGTGTAACTTGCCTTAGAGAATTAGTCAAGGTGATAGACCTTAGTGTCACAAAATAACCAGGCCTATGCTATCAGGCTAGACAGGCCCCAGGCCAAAGAATCTCTTTTTCTCCCTCTCTCTTTAATTAAGAAGATTAATTTGTCAAATTGCCCTGAAAAAGATGATAATGCTAGAAAACCAAGCAAAGATAGGGTATTACAACTCTATAGAGGCTGGGAAGGGGTGGAAGAAACAAGTGTTAATTAAGTGCCTACTACATGTGACATACTGTGCTAAATGCTTTACAAATATTCTTTCATTTGATACAACAACCCTGAGAGGTAGGTGTTATTACTATCCCCATTTTATAGCTGAGGAAAGGCATAGAGAAGTTATATGACTTGCCCAGGGTCACACAGCTAGTAAGTGTCTGAGGTCAAATTTGAATTTGGGTCTTCTTGACACCATGCCTAGCACTCTATCCACTGCCACCTAGATGGCTAGGTATCTAGGTGGTACGGTGGTTGGAGGTAAAAAAAAATAGACATTTAGAGAGTAATATTTATTTCAAATGGTGCAAATATAACACAGAATCCTTTCAGAGGCAAGGACTAGTGGTGTGATATTTGTAAAGGATATTTGTGTAACTTTTCCCTCTTGCCTCTCTACTTGACCTCTATTTACCTTTTTCTCCTACCCAAAGTCTAGGTGGGGAAAAAAATGAACAGTACAGATTTCTAAAGAGAAGAGTAAAGAATTTAATGAAAAGGCCAAAGAGGTATTTATTTTAATAAGAAGGAAGTAATAACATTCCAATGGTAGAATTTCAGACATCAACGAACTGGCAAGAACCATATAATTGGGAGTAAAGGCCTTGCTTCCTCCTGATAAATTTGTGTCTACCTCCTAAGGCCAATCCTGGGTCCTGGGAAGCTGCCCTGAAGGGAAGAAGGACTGTATGAGCCATTCTTGAGTAGAGAAAAGCCATGTGCCTGGGGAAATGGTACATGCTCCAGAAAGAGAAAACCGTGACCAAAAAGCTTTCTAGATCTAGCTCATGTCTGTGCTCTAAACCAGACCACAATGTTTACAGCTAATGAGGGTGGGCCCTGAGACTAGCTTAATGCCTTCCTGCTTGCATCCCCAGGGCCTACAGGTACCTGGCTGTTGCCAAATATTTTTGCCTACAGGCCCATAGTGCCTCTATGAAGAAAGGCCCTGCGCAGGCAAGAATGGCATTTACTTTCGATCCTAAGTGCTTTTCCAGAAGCAGTTCAGTCAGCTGGGAAAGGTCTTGTATTCCCCGAGCTAAGCAGTCCTCACTATATTTGGAAGCTCTGGGCTATCTTCTTTGAGGGGGAACTTCATATTAGCTCCTACATGATACATGTGTCTCTGGTCTACAAAGACGGGACTTTCCTGAGGTGTGCCTGGGCTGCTTCCTTCTCCCATCTCACTTTCCTCTCCCTTTTTTAAATGCTCTGCTGGCTTCTCAAGCCCTCAGTGAACTAAATTAACAGCCATATTAACCTTCCCCTCCTGGGAGCAGCTCCACTGCTATTACTCTTTTATATTATTATTCTATTGTTGCCATATCATTATCATCTCATTGTCCTTTGGATTTCAAGAGGAAGCTACTGGTACTGAGTATTATATGTTGAATCTACATGCTCTTGCTTCTCTCATTTCTTTCCCTCTTTCCCTTTTCTGAATTTATCTACTTTTCATCATCTTTATTTTATCTTCTCTCCACTCTTTCTTCTTCCTTTACTTTCTGACCTCTCCTTTAGTGCTGTTCATCCTCTTTCCTCTATCAACTCTTTTGTTCTTCTACTGTCTCTCTCCCTCTGTATCCTGCTCTTCTCTTATCCTACTTTCTCTATTCCATTCTCTCTTTCCCTCCACTGGTTTTTTTTCCCCCCTCCTTATATAGCTCAGTGATTTTCCCTCTGCCCATTCTCTGCTGAGGCCATAGGGTGTTTGTTTTTTGGGGGGGATTTAATCCATTCAGCTTTGGAAATCTCAACCTGGAGGCTTTGACGGTAAGCACAAGCTCACAAATACCTTGATGACCCCTATATCTAGAGGGGTCCTGCTTGTCCTACTTTACATTCTACCCTGTTCATCTTCTTGCCATCTACCCTACCACTGGCTCCCCATTTTTCCCCTTTGCCAACTTCCCTAACCCTGTCCCTCAAGCTTCCTACCTGGTTCTCTGAGAGACCTAATCAAATCAATACTGCCACCTCTATTAGAAAGGGCATGTTAATTAACTCCCCTGTAGCTCAACTCACCATTCTTGTGATCCCAAACCAAAATAACCCTCTCTAGCTACCAGTCTCCAGTAGAGTTTGTCACTCGTTATATGTGTCTATTTGTCTGTTTCATTCATTCACATACACACCATACCACACTAGGCCAGCTGGCTAAAGTACTTTCCCAAGCTGAAGTCAGGTTGGTGAGCTTCTCCTTGCTAGAAGCAAGGCATTAGGTCATGCCAAGTGTGGCATATTTGGAGCCTGGCCAGGGCACGCTCATTGGCCCAGAGGGTACAGGATAATCATATTACGAGCAAAGCTCTTCAGATGGACAACACAAGAGGAGGGGTGAAAGCATAAGAGCTTGGCACATAGTAGGTGCAGTGTTCAGAGAAAGGAGAGATTGCCAAGGCTTCAGGTGGACAAGAAAGGTATTACCTGAAGGAAGTAGGAACTGAGCTAAGCCTAGACAGACAGGTAAGATTTAGGTAAGTAGAAAGCATGGGGATGGGGCTTCCCTGGCCATCTTGGGCCATAGCAATCTTTCTTACAATTCCTGCCATCATAGAACATATACTATAATAGAACTGCTTGTTGGTGGCAAGGCCCCAGCAGGGGGCAGAAGATTATAGGATGGAGTGGTTCTCTGCTGTGATATTGTGGATTTACTGGTTTCAGGATCTGTTTATTTGGTGTCTGAATAAATGGTTTACTTCTGCCTTCTATGGGGAGAGTCTCGTATATTTTGCAATACAGAACCACATAGGCATTTTGACAATTATCATCTGTATTGTGATTATTGCCTTGCTGATACATGCTTTAAGGCTGGCAAAGCGATTTATAAATATTATCTCATTTGGATCATCTCACAGCCCTCTGGGGTTGGTACTGAGAAATCAAGTCACTTGCCTAGTCACATAGCTGTTAAGTGTCTCAAACAGAATTTGAACTCAGGTCTTCTTGACTCCAGGTCTAGCACTCTAACCACTGTGCTACCTAGCTATCCACCCCATATTTCATTATTGAGAGGGAAGGGAAAGGAAAGAAGAAGGAACAGGGATGTTGATACAATATTAGATTTAGTTCTTTCTAATGGATCATAGTATTTTAAAGTTGGAAGGGCCCAAATAGATTATCTAATTCAATCCTCTTATTTGATAAAGAAAAGCAGGAACATCTCCCAATCCATCTGTATCACAGGCCAACTTGCCCCATGAGGGCCTCTCCTCTCCTGGTTGGACCTATTAAAGAAAGGGTGGTGGATGATAGTGCCACTGAGTCAAAAATAACCAGCTCTTGTTTTAGGTGGGAGAGGGAAGAGATCATATAGGAGAGTCCTCACCATATCAGACCCACTCAGGAACAGTTATCTTCCACATTCAGTACTAATTCCAATGGGAATGTACTTATGCAAATTAAAGCTCTAATTCGATATTAGTTCAGACTATGCTTATAATGCTATTACTACAAAGAATATCAATAGGACGGTGCTGAAAAATCTGTGTAAATTAAAGCCTGGTCTATCAGCAGAAGGCAATTCCTGTACGAATTACCTTTAAATGAAGATGTGTTTGAAAGGGAGAATAAGAACATGTATTTGTTATATTTATTGGTAGCAAGACAGGAAGGCCCACTTAACTTGCTGTTGTCCCTAGCTATCAGCTTAGCTGCCCAACTCCTCAGAAGCTGCCGAGTATGTTGAAATTCTGCAATGTGAGAGGTAACTTCAGGATGGGATGTCCTGGATAGCCTGGGCCGGGCTAGCTCTTCTCCTTCAGCTGGTGCCCAGCTTAGACCAAGGTCAAGGTGTCAAATGAGAGAAGAGCTCAAGGTGTTGGGCATGGTACTGAAAAACTAGGAAGCAAGCTTAGTGTGGAGAATGCATTCTAACAAAGAATGGATTCAACTGATACAAGTACAATAGTTATTCCCTAGTAGATAAACGGTCCATGAATCTGGGCAAATGAATGGGCAATTTTCAAAGGAAGAAATCTTAAGCTATCATCAACCATATTTTTAAAATGCTCCAAATCACTAAAAATCAGAAAAATGCAAATTAAAGCACCTCAGGGTTCTACCTTACACACAGTTAAATTGGCAAAAGTGACCCAAAAAAAGTGAAATGATAATTGTTGGAAAAGCTTCAGAAAAATAGGCACAATAAACAAATAGGGACTGCTAGTGGAGCTGTTAATTGTTTAGCCCAGGGGTGGGGAACTTGTGGCCTTGGGGCCACGTGTGGCCCACTAGGCTCTCAAGTATGACCCCTTTGATGGGATCCAAACTTCATAGAACAAATCCCTTTAATAAAACAAATTGTTCTGTAAAACTTGGACTCAGTCAAAAGGCTGTACCCAAGAACCTAGAAGGACACATGTGGCCTTGAGGCTGCAGATTCCCCACTCCTGGTCTAGCCAGTCTGGAAAGTAATCTGAAACCATGCCTCACAAGGTACTAAACTTTACATACCTTTCGATTCAAAGATATACCATTACTAAGCATATATCGCAGAGATAAAACAAAGAGCAAAAGGACCCATACGTACAAAAATATCATAACAGCACGTTTTGCTATGGCAAAGAACTGAAAACTGTGGGAGTGGCCCACCTATTGGTGAATACTAAACAAATTATGATATATGAATTAAAACTACTGTGCCACCATGTATACACCAAGATAAGGGCAAAATTGATAAATGATTTAGACATAAAAGGCTATCATAAGTAAGTTAGACGAGCATGGGAAAATGTACCTGTCAGATCTATGGATAAGGGAAGAGTTTATGACCAAATAAGAGACAGAGAGGATCACATGATGTAAAATGGGTAACTTTGACTACTGAAATTAGAAAGCTTTTGTACAAATAAAACGAATACAGGAAAAATTAGAAGGAAAACAAGAAACGGGGGGAAAATTTTTTTTTCCGCAAGCTTCTCTGAAAAAGGTTTCGTTTCTCAAATATATAGAGAACTGAACTGAATTTATAAAAAAAGCCATTCCCCAGTTGATAAATGCTCAAAGGATATGAAGAAAAATGCTCTGAATCAGTACTGATTAGAGAAATGCAAATTGAAACAACTATGAGATACAACCTCACACCTATCATATTGACTAACATGAAAGAAAAGGAAAATGACAAATGCTGGAGGAGATGTTGGAAAACCGAGATACTAATGTATTGTTGGTGGAGTCGTGAATCAGTCCAAAGATTCTGGAGAACAATTTGGAACTACACCCAAAGGGCAATAAAACTGTGCATACCCTTTGACCAAACAATACCACTGTATCTGTATCCCAAAGAGATTTTTTAAAAGGGGAGGGAGTGGGGGGTGGAAGGGCCTATTTGTACAAAAATATTTATAGCAGCTCTTTTTGTGTTTTCAAAGAATTGGAAATGAGGGGATGCTCATCAATTGGGAAACGGTTGAATACGTTGTGGTATAGGATTGTGATGGAATACTACTGTGCTATAAGAAATGATGAGCAGGATGGTTTCAGAAAAACCTGGGAAGTCTTAAATGAACTGATACAAAATGAAGGGAGCAGAACCTTGGAGAATATTGTACACAGTAATAGCAACACTGTAAGAATGATCAACTGCAAAATACAAAGAACCCAGGATGAAAAATGTTATCCAATTTCAGAGAGAGAGAACTGATGAACTCTGAATGTGAAATGAAGCATGCTGGTTTTTTTTTAACTTTCTTTACTTTTCTTCTTTTGGCGGGGGTGGGGGGGAGATTGGGGGTGTTACATGTTTTCTTTTGCGACATGGCTAATACGGAAATATGTTTTGCATGACTTCACATGTCTAATCAATGTCAAATTATTTGCCTTCCTAAGGAGGGGGGAGAGGCATGAGGGAAGGAGAGAATTTGGAACTCAAAATTTTGAAAAATGAATATTTTAAAAATTACATGTAATATTTAATGAAATAAAAATATATTAGAAAAAAACCACTGTGCCATAAGAAATGGCAAGAGGGACACACTTTCAGAGAAACCTGGGAAGATTTATATGAACTGCTGCAGAGTAAAATAAGCAGAACTAGGAAAACAATATAATAACAATATTACAAAGAAAAACAACTTTAAAAGATTTAAGAATCTCTGCTGCTCATAATCATCTCTTCACAGATGTATTATTTCCTAGATTCTTGACTAGAGTAGAACTCTTTCTCAGAAGAAGGAAATACCGGCAATTAGGCAACTGTCCACTAAGCCTGGCCAAACCAAACCTGACCATCGATACTGAAGGTATTGGCCCTCTGGGACAAAGCCAGCATCTATGGTGCTTTGGCATTGCTGTAACTGCCCCCCCCCCCCCCCCAGCCCTAGGGTATATAAGTGTACTGGGAAGCTGGAGATAGAGAACCAAATGTTAAAGGAATCAAGAAGAGTACAACAGTATGGAACATTGAGTCTAGAACAAACTATGTTCCAGAATAGTGAGGAAACCTAGAGTAGAAGTATGATCAGAGTGAGAAACAGTTAATCAGTAAAGGTTTCCTGGAGGAAAGGTGCAGGGGTATACAGATAATGACAGACTTGAATAGATAAAACAGTTTACATAAAAAAGATCTGGAGGTTTTATTGAACTAAAAGTTCAGTGAGCAGTGTGATGCAACAGTCAAAAAAGCTAATGTCAACTTTGGTTAAGCTACTGGAAGTAGTATTCTGTCAATCAATCAATAAGAATTTATTAAGTGCCTATTATATGCCAAACACTATGCAAAGGACACAAGGAGGAAAGAGCCCTTGCTCTCAAGGAACTTACATTCTAAGAAGCCAGAATTCATTACAAGACAGAAGGTAAGGTCCTTGAGGGTATGCATTATTATTATTATACTTGGCACAGTGCCTGATACACTGTAGTAGAGGCAGCTGGTGTGCGTGTGTACATAATGGTGGGCCTGGAGTCTGGGAGATCTGAGTTCAAATCTTGCCTTAAAGCACTTCTGACACTGATCAAGTCACTTAAACTGTTTCCTCAAGTGGAAAATGAGGATAATAATATCTGCAATCCCTGCAGGGTTGTTGTGTGGATCAAATAAGATAATATTTGTAAAAAGTGCTTAGCACAGTGTCTGACACATAGTAGGCTCTATATAATAATGCTTACAAAAGATAGGGAGAGACGGAAGATAAGAGTGGAAATGATAGTGTAGGCAGCTTGCTGGAGAAGTTAGGGAGGGACTGGATCAAGTGTAACTTGTAGAGAGGTTTGCCTTGGCAAGGAGAATGGATTCTTCATCTAAGACTAAAATGAAGGAGGAAATGGTGGAGTAAGATGTCTGACTGATGTGAAATGGGGTGAGGAGAAGAGGGAAACTTCCTGAGTGCTTCAATTGTTCTGGTGAAATATGAGGCGACCTCCTAGACTGGGATCAGAGGGAACGGATGCTGTGAGAGGCTTGAAATTTGAAATAGCCATTGTGGAAAGCGGGATAGTGAATCAATTAGGGAGAAATACAATGTTTGCTTAGCTGCTATAAGGGCCCAATTGAGATTAGATAAACTGATGAAGAATGAAATGAGCAGAACCAGAAGAATAATTTATATAATAACAACACTAAAGACAAACAACTTTGAAAGCTTTAAGAACTACTATCAATACAATGATCATTCAAGATTCCAGAGGATTGATGAAACATATCATCCACCACCTAACAGAAAAGTGACAGATTTTTAGTATAGCATGAAACATATATGCAAATTATATATTGAATACATGTATATAAATATATATTTGTATATAACGAATGAGAGGGCTTTTTTGCATGATTATGAATATTTCTTTTTCTTTTTTGATGGGGTAGAAGTGGAGAGAGAAAACAGATTTCTTTTTATTAAAAAAGAGATGGAGAGAGAGAGCAAAGGGAGAGACAAAGACTGAGAGAGAATAGATAGCTTAACTTTTTAGTGGGCTCAATCGGTATGGTTTGGTGATTTCTTCCAGTTCAGGAAGGAAAGGAAGGAAAGGAAGAGATAATGGAAGTAGTAAGGAATAGTTCTTAGAGCTTGGCAAAGTGAGATCAGCAATAAGAAAAAGGTGCAAAGGAATCAAGAGTGGAAGATAGTGTAAAGTTGAGTTGGTTTACCCAGGGGTCAAGATGGGGAAGGGAAGAGAGTATAGCCACTGCAGGAGTGATGCTCTGGGAAAGAAGTGAGGGGCAGGGGGAATGGGCATGATGATGAGTATGAAGAATAAGATTAAGGCATAGAAATGGAATGATAAAAGATAATTATCAAGAAAAGGAATTTTGGAGTTCATACACACAGAAGTAGAATAGTTGTGGGTGATAGCAAGGTCAAGGATATCTCTGTGTGTAGTGGAGGTGGATTGGAAGAATATGTCATGGGGACTGCAGAGATTGAGAAATTGGGAAATTAGGGTATTTAAAGAAGTGTAATCTCTCTCTCTCTCTCTCTGTATATATATAGTCTCCTAATACAAGAGCAGGAAGTGGGGAGAAGAGAAAGACTATGAGTCAGGCACCGAACTCATTGAGAAAGGGAGGAGAATGTTCAGTAGGTAATAGCTACTTAGATCTGGATTGGGTAATAAATTTGTATATCATAAACATCAGAGAAAAAGTTTAGTGAAGGTGGTTAAAGAAGGATCTGGAAGTAGCAATGAGGAGCATGGAATATTCAGAATTTATCTCAAGTCACTGGGTAGGATAGAAATTGTAGCAAGCGCTGGAAAAGGAAGGCAGCAAAAGGGTATTGTCAAGAGGGAGCTATGTCTCAGAGGAGACAAAAAAGGAGGTTTAAAATGAAAGGAAGTTTGTTCATTATGGAATAGGCATTCTAGAGGGTAGAGTAGAAAGATGGGTAGATCTGGACTGGGGCATGGAAAAGGGAAGATTGAAGTGGATAAGCCTGAGGAAAAGATATGATGAACAGGATTTACCTATCAGCTACTAGAGGTTCAGAATGACTGGGATGGGGTGAGCATAAGGGAAGAGTACACTAAACACTGAGCAGTGAGTAAAAACAGAGTAATAGTGGTTGGAGAGAAGTTCATTGGAAGAGGCATAAGAGTAGACTGTTTGAGGTTCTCCCTTGGAAGTTCAGCCTCTTGGAAAATGGAGATGTATCCTGTGAGATTTAAGGAGGTTTGCCTTACAGAAGCCAGGAGGCCAAGCACTGCTTACCCTAGAGAAGGCCTTTGGAGGACAGGAGATTGAAGATGCTGAAGGGTACCCCCAAGGCAGAGCTAGTCCTTGGGCAGGGCCCTACTGTGGTGGGAGATGGGCAACACCCTCCACCAACTACGGCAGAGAGGAATATCCAGGAAGCTGGTATAATCACTGTGGTGGGGGGTAAAGGGCACTTTCCTCATAGAGGTAGTGATGTGTAAGAAGGTAGATAATGCAAGAAGAGAGTTTACATTTGATCTTATAGTTAACAGGGAGCCATTGTAGTTTATTGCATAGGGAGGAGCTATGGTCAGCTTGTACTTTAATAAAATTATTCTGGAGGTTTTGAGAAGATGGATTAGAGATGTCAGAGACTTGAGGCAGGGAGACTAATTAGGAAGCTTCTGTAATTGTCTCCAGGCAAAAGGGATGAGGGACTGAACTGGAATGGCAGCTGTATAAGTCTAGCTATATAAGAGAGAGATTTATCAATAAAGAAATTACAAGAATTGGCAACTGATCCAGTGTGTAGAGTAAGCAAGTAAGGGGTTATAGATAAAACCATAGTTACAAAAGGACTAGAAGGACAGTGATGGCATCAATAGTGACAGTGATGGCATCAATAGTAACAGTAAAGTTTAGAAAAGGTAGGGTAATTGTTATTGTAGCTATTGTTAATGAAGTATTTTCAGCCAACTAAGTTTGAGACACCTGTTCTTTGATGTGTCCAAGAGACAGCTGGTGATAGATGAAGCGGACCAGGAGCATATTTGGATTCACAGAAGTACATTTTAAAAATGACTCTTTAGGGGGACTATGTTACAGGAAACCGAGGGGACCGGTCACTGGTAAGTAAGGCTGCTGGGCTGAAGTTGGCAGAAGCGACATCTACTTTATTGAACAACATGCAGGGGATGGTGGCAAGAAAGGCATGAATGGGGGAGAAAGAATGTATGGGGAAATGGTTCATCCTCAACAAAGAAAACAAATATAAGAAATGGAAAAGGATGAATAAAGTGACCAGGGGAAGAAACAGAAGCTTGAAGGTGAGGATTCTTTAGTTCAGACAGGCAAAGACAGAAAAGACAAAAACTAAGTCATGAATAAGGCTCAAAGAGGGATGATGGAATGACTAGTATGGGAGTGGAGCCTTTAGTTCTGAAAGAATACAACCTTGGAACTAATAAAGGGAAATCCTTCTTTACCACACAGGAGGAGACAGGATGATGCATGTAGTAAAAAGAACACTAGATATGGATTCAGATAGCACATGTGGGTTCACATCCTAGTTCTCATATACTGCCTATTTGACCTTGGGCAAGTCACTTATTCCCGGGGGCCCTCGATTTTCTCATTCATCAAAAAAAAAGGGGGGGGGGGACTGACTTAGTGATCTCAATAGCGTTACAGTTCTGAATTCTATAATCCCATAAGGAATGACCATACACAGGTGGGGAAGGGAATGGTCAAATCAGGAGCCTGTACCTACTGAGATGTTTAAGGATAAAGCTCCCAAACTCACCTTACAAACTATGCTTCATTCTGCAGAGGGAATGTTAATGCTATCTGTTTCAAGTCACCTCTATTTCTCCCAGCACTCTCAGACCTGACAGCATAAGCCTGCTTTCCAAGTTCACCCAAGGCCCTGTAAATGGGCCTGATCCCCCTGAAGGTGCTCACTGTGGGGAGAAGGGAAGAACTTCTGCCTTGCGCTCAGACAGCGTTTTTGTCTTCTCTATTTGTCTGCAATAGCAGCTTTGGGGGTGGGGAAGGGAGAAGTACTTGTAGGTCATCAGAGACCTGCACTTTGGGCCCAACTGAAGCAGGGGGCCCCTGGCCTGCAATTTGGGGGATAGCACTTCATTAAAGAGGCCCCAAGATGGTCACCAGCACTATCTGCCCTCTTGGCTTATTCAGCCTCTGGTCAGGCTGCCCAGAATGCTGAACTCAGCTCCACCTGCTCTCAATGCTATTATTTACAAACTGTCATAAAGGTAGCACTGCCAGGCACAGTGGAAACCCCAGGCCACCAAAGTGAAGGTTGCAATCACTGCAGCTTTTACATCTAAGCTTGCATGCCACCCACTGTCCCTCTGCTTAGGGGGGCAGCAACCCCTTTGAGCTTTTCTGAGGACCCTTCAAGGTCTTTCTGCAGAGTAGGTGCCTGGGCTTTGGGCCCTTCCGATGTACTTGTCCCCCGCCCCTCCCTCCTCTTCCCAATGCACTCTGCTCAATCAGACTGCTTCTCTCAGCCTCGATTTCTCTATCTGGAAGGTGGGGATAACTCTTGTCAGCTAGTGACCTCAATGGGATCATTTCAGAGATAATGTTTGCAAAGTGCATAGAGCTGCTCCCGGGAACAAAAGCTGCTCTGTCAGTACAAAATATGACTACTTACAATGTAATCAAAAGCAGTATGAGCAAATGTTGCCGAAAGTACTTAACCTACTTTTCCTTAATTAAAATTCAAGTATACAAACACAAATCTTGGAAAGAACAAGCTCCATCCAGAGGGCTTCCCAGGAGCCTGAAGCAACTACCCACAACAGAGTAAGGGGTGTGAAGAGACATAAACCACCAAGGCTCTCTTCGAGTCCTGGATGGCCTAGATCACTACAAAGTCCCTATGAACTATGATTCAGGGACTTGAAAGTCTTCTCACTTCAAGACCTGAAATTATTTTATTTAGCCTATCTACCTTGAAAAGACTGCCCTGTTACAGGCTCAGTGGGGAGATGAAAGTAGACTGCTAGATACAAGCCTTGGTTCCTGAGGGAGAGGCTGTGGTCAAGAAGTATCCCTTTTGTGGAATAAGTATGCCACTAGGGATATTGCCAAGCTTCTGGCCTGGACTCCTATCCTATTGCTCCCTAGTGTTTAGGATACTTAAAAAACACACACAACTGATCTAGCAAGCTGGTCCTGGAGGCATTTATCCTTATCTTTCTGGGAAACATCAAATATCATAGTTTCCATGCTCCATACACCAAACATGCACAGTTCCATGGTAAGTCTACTCTGCCATACAATGGGAAGGAGTTCTTGGTAGGCAAGGATAGATTTGAGATGGGTATCTATTTGGCACAAACCAGAACCTGCTCTAGCCAGGGGTGTTCTGGCTGAGCCATTTGCTGAGGACTTAGAAAGCTTTGAACTAAATGAAGATTTTGTCATTAGCAATAGGCTATGTAGTGTAATAGAAAACACTGAACTTGAAGTTAGGAGACTTGAGTCTAAATCCTGGTTCTGATACATCTTAGCTATATGAATGTGGACAAATACCTTCACCTCTCTGCGATACTGTTTCCTGCAAGATGGAATAATGGTGATGCAGGGAGGAAAAAGCTTTGTAAACTGTAACACAATAGAGCTGTGAGTTATTGTTCTTACTGTGAACTATCATTATTGTTCCCACGTCCATGGGATGTGGCCTGTGGTCCCAAGACTGGAGGCAGGGTATGGAACACTGACATTGACTGAAGAAAGGAGAACCAAAGATCACTGGTAGGGGTGGGGAGACAGGAGGAAGAGATGCCAGTTAAGTGCCTGAGTCTAGGTTAACATCTCATTTCCATTTTATTATAGAGTTCAAAAGAGGAGCCAAATGTAAGTTATACCAACTTGCTTTCTCACCACTTTGGAAGCAAACTATGAGTAGAAAACCCATAGAAGTGAGAACATAAAGTGACTTAAAGCCACGTCTCTAAGACACTCAGCTGTCTCCTCAAAATGCATTCGTAACTGATGACTAACTTGGCTAATTTAGCAGATCAACAATCACTGAACTGTGTGCCTGACACCTAAAGACTAACATGCTCTCAGACACAGCACTACATGCTCCAGCTAGGGGAAATGGAGCTCGACACGCAACTTTCTCTCCTTAGCTTCCTCCACGTGGTTCCTGCCTGGCGGTCAGCAGCAAAGCCAGCCTGCTGAAACTGAGAGCTCACATAGGATGCCAAGTTTAGTGCTTCTGAGCTATGCTGCTGCAAAGGACAGAACTCCATGTTCAGCCCACTCCAGACGCCAGGTCAAGTGGTGGCCCAGGCTTCCTTCCAGTACTCATGCAGGTCTTATTGTAACAATAAGTGGAAGGAACACTGGTAGGGGTTTCAAAAACAATGGTCAGCTGGAGGAGATGGTCAGTGCTTTTGCAAGGTCTCTGGTCAAATACAGAACAATCTGGCACCACTCTTTTTTCAGCTCTGTTTCATATTATTCTCTTCTATATACAATGCATTCTAGTTAACCTGGGCTACTTTCAATCCTCCCCAAAACACCATGTACTCTATTATTTCTGAATTTCTTAGCTTTTATTTTCTATGCCTAGTATGGTGTCCCTTATCCCTCTTCCAAGTGTGGAATTTCTGAGTAGCCTACTCAAATGTTACCCCCTCTAGAATGCCCTTTCCTGATCTCTTTCTGTCATTAATGACCTTCTATCTCAGACATCATATGGCACTTTGTTTTGCATCTCTCTTATCAAGTATTACTGTGTATCATAGTGTCTTATTCCACTCCCAGACTGTGAACTATGTGGGGACAGGGTTTGTATCTTAACAAAACTATTTTACCTCTTTTGCTGCACAGTACCATGCTTTGTCCAAAAGAGGCTATTATTAAATGTTTGTTGATCTCTATCGAATAAATAAGAAGTAAGGCAATAGGGCCAACAACAGCAATTATCTTAGTATTTTCTGCACCTTTCTGCCAGAGTGCTTGACCAAGCTGCTATATAACCCACTCCACCACAAACTCCCAAATCATTATGAAACTTTTGGTCACAATACAGTACGACTGACCTTTTTTTCCAGTGTGTCAGATGCTGAGACAAGTGGGAAGAACATTGAGAACTCTACATAATGCATACTGACCTGCCTAAAGCATTTGATACTCTCAACAGGCCTAGCTTTTGGCAGGGAAATTGAGGTGACACACAGCAAAGCTCCTTAAGAGGTGGGCAAAGTGGGAGGTGGAGAGCTGGCACATAGTAAAACTGAAACTAGATGGTTTGGGGGAGGAAGAAAGGGGAGAAGGCCAAGTTCTGAACCTAGAAGCTCAAGCCACAAGCTAGCCCATTTACATGGGGCAGCAGAGCACTTAGAAGATGCTTTCCTAAATAGTGAGTGAGGCCCAGGGTAGCTGATTGAATTCACTCTATATTTCACCCCTCTGAATTAGGACTGAGGCCAATGATATCTTCTTTGACATTAACACTGGGAGCTACACAGACATACACTCCTCCTTCATGTCCAGGGGATCTTTAAACGTTTAAAGTGTCCTATGTAAGGAACAGGAGAGAGGCCAGTATCATTGGATCACAGAGTATGTGGGGGCCTGTGGAGGGTATTAGAAGCCTGGTAGCAGGGCCCCCACAAATTAAGAAAGGCTCTGAATGACAAACAGGATTATAATTTTAATCCTGGTGATAGGGAGCCACTGGAATTTATTGAATGGAAAGACACAGATATGAGTTTTAAGATCACTTTGATAACTGATTGGAGAATGAACTGGAGTGGGGACAGACCTGTGGCAAGGAGACTACACAGTAGGCTCTTGCAAGAGTCTAGGTATGAAGTGATGAGGGCCTGCACCAGAGTGATTGCATGTCAGAAGAGAAACAGTGGTGGTGTTAGTCAGTCAGACTTTTCCCTTTTCTTCCCTTTGGGGATGCTAAGATTATCAAGTCTCCCCTTTGAATGGGTGCTGTCTTTGTTTTGGAGTATTTCTCAGCTATTTCTCAGCAATGAGGCAATCAGGAGTCATTGCCTCGTATATGATGTGATATTTGGGATGGGGAACTTTCACACACCCAGCCTGGGTGAGGTCAGAGCCCTCAGGGCTCCGAATAGGATATAACTGAAGGCAGCTTGGTGTTTGACTTTTGAGGCTCACTCATGGAAGGAGTGCTGAGACTCTGGGCAAGCCATTGTAACTGCCTCCCGGCTTTGATAACCCAGACAGACACTGGTGCTCCTCTGGTAATTATGAATCATGATTTGAATCAGACAAGGTCTGTCTGTTGATGTTTGTAATTTCTGTTTGTATTTGCCTTGAAGTTCAGGGAGCTGATCTTCCCCTGCCCCCACCCCTGAACTAAGCGATTGATATATGTACGTTTAATTAAACTAAGATTGTTAACCCCCTTAAAGTTGCTTTCCTTAGAAAAGCTGATCAAAGAACTGATGTTAGCAGTCTTCTGTGTGCTGGTTATTGTTGGTTTTACACAGCCACGGTAGCTGCTAGCAAGATTGTTGCTACAGGTGGATACAAGAGATGCCACATAGGTAGAATCAACAGGCCTGGGAAACAGACTGGATATGGGGTTGGGCTGAGGGAGTGAGAAAGAGTGAGGAGCAGAGGACGTCTGGGAGGATTGTGGTACCCTCCCTTGACAATAATAGGGAAATTACAAAGAGGAGAAGGTTTAGGGAGGAAAGCCATAGTGGAGTTTAGGAAATTTTGTAGTTTAAAATGTCTATGGGATATCCAGTTGGAGACATCCAATAGGCAGTTGGAGATATGAGACAGGAGGTCAGCAGAGATGATACAGCTGGATAAGGAGATTTGAGAACCATCAGCATAGAGACAATAATTTAATTTCTGCCAGTTGATCAGACAGTGATCAAGTAAAATAGGGAAAAGAATAGAGAGCTTAGGACTGAGCTCTATGAAACACCCACAGTTAGGAGGTATGATCTGAATGAAGAACAAATAAAGAGAAAGAACAAGTAAAGGAGACTAAGAAGGAGAATGCCACATAGGTAAGAAGAAAACCAGGAGAGAATATTGTCATGAAAACCTAGAGAAACTATGAAGGAAAAGAGGGTGATTGACAGTATCAAAGGCAGCAGAGAGGTCAAAAAGAATGAGGATTGAGAAAAAAAACCCAATAGATTTGGCAATTAAGACACCACTGGTAACTTTGGAGAGCGCAGCTTTGGTTAAATGATGTGGTTGGAAATCAGATTATAGAGAAGTAAGATGAGAATTAAGAAGAAAGGCAGCAGTCATCAACTCCATTGAGGGGCTTCTTAAGGAGTTGAGCTGCAAAAGAAAGGGCAGATATGCTATGTAGTAATGAGAATGGACAGATCAAGTGAGGGGTTTTTTTTGAGGATGGAGGAGATATGGGACCGAAGGAAGAAGCCACCAGACAAGGAGAGATTGAGGATAAATAATGGGATATGGATGACAGAAGGGAATCTGCTGGAGAACAGGGGCTGGAAATGGGATCACTTGTGCATGTAGAGGGGTTTGCCCTGGTAAGTAGAAGGCCCACCTCTTCTTGTGAGACAAAGGTAAAGGTGTAATTAGTGATAGAAGGCAACTAGGAGATATGAGTTGAGGGGGAAGGGAGCAAAGAAAGTTCTTAGCAAATAGCCTCAAATTTTTCAGTCAAATATGAGGTGAGGTTCTCAACTGAGGGAGCAGAAGGGAGGGGGAGCGGGTGATGAAAACACTTGAAAAAGCCACCGTGGTGAGTGAGATTCTGAGTCAATTTAGGAGGTACCAGATGATTGCCATGCTGCTGTGAGAGCGCAGTTGAGAAAATGCAGCATACATCTGTAGTGGATCCAACCAGCACGGTTTTGTGATTTTCTCTAGCATTGTTCAGCAGCACATGAGTAGGAGCAAAGTCTGAGAATGGCTGGAATAATCCAGGGCTGAGGCTTGTCAGGGAAAGGTTTGTGATATGATAAGGGGGAACAAGAGATTGAAGAGAACTGTATTGAGTAAGCGGCCCAGATGGGGAAAGAAAGAGAGGGCAGTCAGTGCAGGGGTGATGATCTGTGAAAGAATTAAGGAACTGAAGAATTGTAGATCACCACCAAGATGAACAACAAGGTTTGGAGTTGCAAGGCGGAGGGAGAGGTAGAATTGCAATATATTGTGATCATATCAGAGAATTTCAGAATTCATGAACTTGTATATCTGTGGGTGATGGCAAGACCAAGGATATGAATATCTCTGTGTGTAGCTGAGATGTGGTAGAGGAGGTGGTGGGAAATGCACAAGTTGAGGAACTGGGAAGTAAGGATGTTTGATGGAATTATCAATATTTTATGTTGAAGTCAAGAGAAGTTGGAGAGGAGAGAAAGATTGTGAATCAGGCACTGAAGTTACTGAGGAAAGAAAAGGAATGGCCAGGATGTCAAAAGACAACAGCTAACAAAATTTTGATTGCATAGTAGACATGAATTGAGTAACCCTCAAAGGAGGAGAGGTTACTGACTGATGGAGGTAGAAGGGAAGACCAGAACAAGGAACATTCTAAATCTCCCAGCACAACCAGTACTGGAGAGGGTGGACAGGGAGGCTGTGTCATCAAGAGGGAGTCAGATCTCCATGAGAACAAGAAGATTAAAGTAATGGCAACAGAACAGACTTCAAATGAAAGCATATTTGTTAACTACAGAGTGTATATTCTGGAGAGCACAGTATTTCATCATAACACAGATAGCATGGGGTGGCTGGCTTTAGAGTGTGACATTAGGGGGAAGGGGACTGAAGAGGCTGGAAATAAGGGTTATGGCAGTGGACAGCAGGAGAACTAGATTTTTGTAATGACAGCTGGGGGTTCAGGATCACTTAGATGGGTAGGGTATGACTGGCTGAGAGTCTGTTAATCGCTGTTGAATGAGTTCAAAGTGGTTATTAACATCACTAGGGGTTCAACCTTGGAGCGACATCCACTTAGGGCAAATCAGCTGAAGGAACAACAGGAAAAGCTGAGGGGTTAGTGTATTCTGTGATCCAGTAACACTGGCCTCTTGGCTGTTCTCACATAAGACTTTTCACTAGCTGTCCTTCATTCCCAGAATACTCTTCCCTCCTGACCTCCATACTCCCCCAGCCTTCTTCAAGTGTCACTTAAAATCCCATTTCCTACAATAAGCCTTTCCTGATCCCTTTAATACTAATGCCTTCCTTCTAAGATGATCTCCAATTTGTCCTATACATCTTGTTTGTTATTTGCATGTTACTCCCCCATTAGAATGTGAGCTCTTTGGGCTCAGGGACACTATTTGCTTTTGTTTTAGGGTGTTGTTGGGTTTTTTTTGGATATACACATGGTGTCTGGCACATAGCAGGCACATAATTAATGTTTGTTAACTTGAATTGAGTCTTGTCTCCCCAATGAGACTATAGTTTCCTAGAGATATTTCCCTGGTTCTTTGCTTATAATTTGCACATTATCACTATTTGTCTGACAGATAAGGAATAGTTCTATATACATGTATCAGCCCCCCATATAAATGTGAATAAATTTTCAGTGGTCCTGGGTTCAAATCTCTGCTTTGCTACTTATAATCTATATGGCTTCTGGCAAGTAACTTACTCTGTCTGAGTCTCGTTTTCCTCATCTTTACGAGGAGGTTGGACTATATCATGTCTAAGGTCTAGCCCTAAATTCTATGGTCCAGCCCACTAGGTTAACTGTCCCCTGCTGCAAGAGCTTAGGGAATATTTCCTATTACAGCAGAGCACACCACCACAAAAGGACAGATGCCAGTTGTATAGACAGTACATGACTAAATGGAGAGGAAACCGTATGGCTGAAAGGTCAAAAGACTTAGCTGCTTATATTCAGGTTCTATGAAGGAGGAAAAAGCATATCACCCATGGCAGAAGGGTGGAATGAGAAAAGGCCTTAGAAGTTGGCATATATTTTACCAAAGGTATCATCCTCTAAGACTTCAAATGGCACAGTGTATGAAACTGGTTAGGTTGTTGTGAATGGAGGGTAAAGATCAAGAGGTATCATGAGAAACATAGTGAGTGGAAAGCTTGCAACATCTCCAGCCCAGCAGCCTTTCAAGGTCATGGTAAGACAAAAGGTCATTCAAAATATTCATTCCAAAAGTCCCGTCAAACTTAGCTTTGCCTTTCACACCTGCAAATTGTATCTGTGCAGGGCCTCATTTCTTACCTACAACCAGTATTAAGGCCAATGTATTGGCAGCTTTACTATCTAGACCCAGTGTCATGCTTGGCTTGGTTCTTTCCTTCCACTGGTGCCAAATGACATTCGACTTTCCGGCTAAGAGTTCGGTTGGAGGGTCGGCCCGGTGCCGCTGGTGGGGGGGGGGGGGGGTGCAGACACAGCCAGAGGAGGGCAGCAAGCCTCTCCAAACAGCTTGTAGCTTTTCATTCCTGCCGGTGTCACAGCACTCCACTAAATTGTTACCCTAATGGAAAGGACGGCCTTTGGAAATGAACTGTATTGAGAAGAGAGGATAAAATTAATGAGATAATAGCAGGGCCAAGGACCCGAAGAATACGCCTGCCCTCAACACGAGGGGCTTGTAATTCCTTTTCTACAACACAAGCCCTCAGATCTAAAGACTTCTCCCATCCGTCCGGCAGGCCCGCTCCGCCAGGAAATTTCATTAACGCTGGAAAATAGGAAAGGTATTAAGCGTGGATAATGAAGGCCAGAGAGTGAACAGTGCCTTAAGATAGTCTTCTTTCTCGCCTTTGTAATGGGAGGCATGAACTTTCCCTTCAAATCCATTTCTAATCCATTTGAAATACTACAGCAAATTATCTTCCCTTCAGCCCGAAAGCGGCCAGCCAATTTACTCCGAATAGAAGTGACAATGCAACAGAATTTATCGCCATAACCTTGACTACACAAGGGTGAGGGCTGCCTCTTCCCCTCACCCCCCTGGGGTGGGGGAAAGTAGGGGGGAAAGAAGATAAAATTTTAAATGAAAATGAGTGGTTATAGGGAGAAAGAGACACACTATAAATATGTTTCAAGAAAGAAAAAACATAAGCCACACACACACTCTTCCTAAATAGCTAGAAACTATAAGTTGCCAAGTACAGAGACCTACGGCTATGGGTCTAATATAGACTACAATGCAAAGCCATGGAAGGTGACAGAAAATACTGCTTAGTACAATAAACCAAACAGAAGAAGAAACAACTCATCCCAAAACAAAAACAATACTTTTTTAGTGAGTTGAATTTTGTCCACCACAAATACTACCTACCTATGGCCTGTGGGATAGCTAGCCTCTTTTTGGTCCATTCGTTGGGACCCATTATGTCCCTATATGCCAGAAGGTACCTAATGAAAGAAAGGGGTTGGATGTTTGTGGGGCTTCATGTTACACTCTGTAGCCTATATCTGGAAAACAGTGGTGTGACATAGTACCACTCCCATGACACCCCCCGCCCCATGAAATTAAGAAATTCAGGGAAAAAAAGTCTCTATCCCCAAACAGGACAATGAATGGCACTTCTCCCAAATAAATTTCTGGATTAGTTTTTCCCAATCTATAATATCTTCAAATATAGCTAACAGGTTAATCCGAGCAAAGCAGGTTAGGGGTATTATATGTAAATGTCTCAAATTCACAAAGTTACTTTAAATCAAAAAGTGGCATAAAAGCACTGCCATTTCCATTTCCCCAAACATGTCTGAGTTTCCTCTGACCATTTTCTAAAAAGAAAATCTTTGTTCCTTCCCCTCTCTCCTCTCACTTTCCCACTTCTGGAATGCTGCTTTCTCTCACCCTCTTCCCAATGACACACAACCGAAGGTCACTTCTAGACTCATTCAGAAAATCTCAGAATTAGAAGATACTTAAAGGCTATTTGATACACACTCCATTTGACCTCAAAGTCCTTCTATGAGACCCCTAGAAAGTGATAATCCAGTTTCTGGCTTCAAGATTAGCAGTAACGAGGATCTCCTGAAGCTGGTCCATTTTACTTCTGGATAGGTTAGGAAGTATTTCCTTAGGCTCAGCTGAAATCTGCTTCTCTGAAACTTTCCCCCAGTGCCCTCTGGGGTCAAGTGGTGAAAGATTAATCATGCATCCCCATGAAAATCTTTTAAATACAACTACCATGTTGAATAAAGTCTTTCCTAAACATCCCCCACAAAGCCCTAACTCTTGCCATGCAGTTATCTTGACTAATACCACTTGACAACTATATTAATTCTTCTACAGTGTTGGTCTCTTACCTTATCTGAAGCTGGAGTCAGGAAACTCAAGTTCAAATACAGCCTAGGTACATACTAGCTATGTGACCCTGGGCAAGTCATTTAACCTCAGCATACTTATCTATAAAATGGGGATAATAGCATCCACTTCTCAGAGTTGTTGTGAGGATAAAATGAGATAATATCTGTAAAATGCTTTGTAAACCTTAAAAGTACTATAAAAATCAACCTTTTATGAATGTGTTTCATTTCATCAGTGTCTTACTTAAAATATGGTTAGCTCCTCTTTATCTCCCCAGGCTAATGGCAGTATCCTCAACAACAATAGTCAGACCACCACACAAAACCCTTTACATCTAAAGAGATTCTCTAGAATACTGAGCACTGACGCCAGATATGAACTGGTAGAAAGTCCTTACAAGGTTGCATAAATGGTCAGGAAAATAGCATGTGAGATTCAGTGGGGAATAAACAAGAGGGTGACTTCCACTGTGAACAAGAGGAAGATTCTCCAAACTGTACTGGGAGGATGACCATTTTTGAATGATCAGTAGGGATGTGGCAATCAGAGGAGACAGATCCACTTTGTCAGTCGAAAATTAATCACCAAGAACATATTCAATGTCTACCTGGTGCTAGGCACTGTATTAGGCTTTCTTCTTTCTTGATGAGATCTCTTGTCTTTCATGTTCTATTGTTTTCTTGTATTTCTTTGCATCCCTCATTTAAGAATTCTCTGGTATTCTACATTCAGTTGGGTATATCTTTTCCTTTCTCCTTTACCTTTCACTTTCCTTCTTTCCTTAGCTATTTGTATAGCCTCATCAGACAGCCATTTTTTGGGATACTCTCATCAAGAAAAATTAGAGACAACAAGGAAATGTTTCATGCAAAAATATGCATGATAAAAGACAAAAAAAAGTAGAGACTTAACAGAAATAGAAGAAGTTAAGAAGAGGTGGCAAGAATACACAGAAGAAGTATACAAGAAAGATCTTAACGTTCACAGACAACGTCAACGTTATGGTTACTGATCTAGAGCCAGACATCCTGGAGAATGAAGTCAAGTGGACCTTAGGAAGCATTGCTGACAATAAAGCTAGTGAAGGTGACAGAATTCCAACTGAGCTACTTAGTATCCTAAAAAGGTGATGCTGTTAAAGTGTTTCAATCAATATGCTAGCAAATTTGGAAAACACAACTGTGGCCACTGGATTGGTAAAGATCAGTTTACATTCCAATTCTAAAGAAGGGCAATGACAAAGTCAGTTCAAATTACTGAATGACAGTGCTCATTTCACATGCCAACAAGGTTATGCTTAAGATTCTGCCAAGCTAGGCTTCAGCAATATGTGAACTAAAATTACCAGAAGTGGAGGCTGGTTTTCAAGGAGGAAAGGAAACTAGATTCCAAATTGCCAATATTCGCTGGATTACAGAGAAAGCAAGGTAGTTCCAGAAAAACATCCACTTTTGCTTCATTGACTACCCTTTAAAGCCTTTGACTGTGTGGACCACAACAAAATGTGGCAAGTCCTCAAAGTGATGGCAATACCCTATCATCTCACTTGTGTAACAGCAAGCACTCGAGCATACCCAGGATGGCCTGCTAGCACAAGTTCTTAGATCTAGGAAAGACTAGTCACAAAAGGGGCTAACAATCCTACTTTTAATTACATTCACTAGTTCAGGGGAAGGGTCAGCACCCTGAACATCAAAGAAAATACAAGCAAAGAAATTAGCATAAAGATCAACAGACAGGGCTCTGACTACCTGATCAAAGCAACATTGCTATACACTTTACATACACCACTGGATCGAGAGAACCTTTACATCTGAGCAGTCAGGGGCTCTGGACATATGGCTACTCAGAGTCTCAACCAGGGAATCACAAGGTCCTTCTCATAAGTGAGCCCCCCAAAGCAAAATACCAACTCAGAGTATATATACACTTCTCAGAGCCAGAAGGCATCACAATCCTCGTGACACAGTGCCTAATCAACTTAGTACCAAAGTGTGTGAAAGCCTTCCTACAAACAAGCCTCCCCTAAGCAAGCTCCTCCCCCAATGGAGTCCATGTGAGGCCTATTAATGGGCAGGGAAGATCTTCATATCCCATTAACATTACAACCTGTCTCCTGAGGAACCTGCATGTGGGCCAAGAAGCAACAGTTACAACCAAACATGTAACAACCAAGTGGTTTAAGATTGGGAAAGTAGGACAACAAGGCTGTATACTGTCACCTTATTTAACTTATATTTATGTATTTAACTTTAATTCATATTTATTTAATATGTAAATACCAGGGTGGACGAATCAAAAGCCGGAATTAAGGTTGCCAATAATTTCAGATAAGCAGATGATACCACTCTGATGGCAGAAAGTGAAGAATAAGAGGCCTCTTGTTGAGGCAGAAAGAGGAGAGTGTAAAAGCCAGCTTGAAGCTAAAAATAAAAACTAAGATCATGGGAACTGGTCTCATCACTTCCTGGCAAAAAGAGGGAGAAGAAATGGAAGCAGTGTCAGATTTTATATTCTTGGGCTCAAAGATCACTACAAATGGCAACTACAGCCATGAAACTAAAAGATGTTTGCCTCTTAGAGAGATACGGCAAACCTGGACAGCATACTAAAAAACAGAGACATCACCTTGCTGACTAAGGGCCATACAGTCAAAACTATAGTTTTTCCAGCAGTAATGTATGTAAAGTTGGATTATAAGGAAAGCTGAGTGCCACAGAATCAATGCTTTCAAATTGTGGTGCTACAGAAGACTTTTATGAGTCCTCTGGACTGCAAGGAAATCAAATCAGTCATTTCTTAATGAATTAATTGAGACTATTCACTGGAAGGTCAAATACTGAAGCTTAAGTACTTTGGCCACACAACGAGAAGACAGGATTCATTGGAAAAGACCCTGATGTTGGGAAAGATTGAAGGCCAAAGGAAAGGGGCAGAAGAGCATGAGATGAATAGACAGTGTCATCGAATTAACAAATATGAACTTGGACAGACTTTAGGAGACAGTGGAAGACAGAAAGGCCTGGCACACTATAGCCATGGGGTCACAAAGAGTCAGACATGACTGAACAACAAAAAGCATTTATTTAAAACACACAAAACTCATAAATAACAGGTACATCACATTCAGCACTGATCTCTATCACTTTATCCCTTCTTTCCCGTTCTCTCATCATCCCCATATTCAAAGCTACAAGAAAAATATGACGCAGTCTCTCTTCTCAAAGGGCTTTTACTTTGGTAAGATCCCATATGTAGAATCCTATCTAGTTCTGGGTGATTGGTTGGTGGAACTGGGGATGTTTGGCCTGGAGAAGAGAAAGCTTAAGGGAGGCATGATTACTATTTTCAAGTGGTAACAGGAACATAAAGCTGGAGCTGCAAGGGCACTCAGAGGTGACTGAGTCCAATTCCCTTTATTTTAAGGAGAAGGATGCTGAGAGCCAGAGAAGCTAAAGGACTTGCCCTGGATCACACAGCCAGCAAGTGTCAGGGGGTGGGTGGGTGGGTGGTGGGAATATGTGAATGTTGATCTTTGGGACTCTTAAGTTCAGCTCAATACCATACTGCCTCAAGGACTGCCATGGGAATTTGTTCTACATAGCCCCACACATTAAAATTAGGACCCACAAGTGTAAGTATAGAAGAAAAAACTTTCTTGACAATGATAATTGTTCAACAAGGGAACAGGTTGCTTCTGTATTTACTGTATTCCCTATTGTTATATTAGAAGCGTTCATGCATAGGCTGAAATTCTTTCAACTCTGAGAATCTCTTACTCCAAGACACCTTTAACAAGATGCAGCGTACTTAGGATAGTGGGGGTGGGTACAAAGGCTCAAGAATTGCTAAGAAACCAGAGAAAAGCAACAAGGAAGCCAGTATTACATTTGAGGGCTGAATAGGCAACTAATTCTAGAGGTCTAGAAAGATCGCTAAAAGCTGTAACATATTCTCTGTGCTTGTCTATCCCCAGCAGTTGCAGCCTCAAAACTTCATCTCTTTAACTTGAGCTTTTGCTATGATTGACGATGAAGGAAGACTATGAGCTGCAACCAGTCATTAACACTGCCAGCAGGCTAAATGATGGGAGAGCAAGTCTGAATATGGAATGAAGGGAGGATTTCAGAAAGCAATGTTCACAACTGGATTGTGTGTGAGAAACTAGCGAATCACTCGTTAGCCTCTGCACCCAGCCTAGCTTCCTAGTGGGCTCCTCAAGGCCAATAGAAAATTTGGTGAGAAAGATTTCCTCTTCCCTTTCCTCTTTTCAGGGCTTTACAATCTGGCTTGGACTTAAAGGATCTGGTAAGTTGGTTTATTCTGGGAAGTGTTTAACAGCTAACCTCTCCATAAAACACCCCCCCACACACACACCCACACACCCTCATAGACCTACACACCAGGTTAAGTCTACTCAGCAGTTGCCAGTAGAATAAACTCTCAGTTCAGCAGAACCATTTCCCCTGGTGGCCATTTGACTAATGGTTTTTTCTACCAAAGCCCACTGCACATATCCCTCTCCCTCCTGTGTTTAATAAGTACTCTGGAACGAAATCTCCCTCAGGCCTGCTGTCTGGTTTGAAATCTGGATCTCTAAAGCTCTAGGAAATAGAGTTCTTGTGGGACAGGTACAGCTTGCCCCAATGGGGGAGGCCTGAAAAAATTCATCTCTCTTCTCTCTACACACACACATCCCTCAGGGTTAAAATGTTGTATAGACTACTTGTGCATACTTTAGTCTAACCTCCACTTAGCCATCAGTCTTTTTCCTAAAGCACAAGTCTGACCATATCACCTCCGTACTCAACTCCAGTGGTTCCCTATTACTTCTAGAATTCAATATAAAATCCTCTGTTGGTGTTCAAAGCCCTTCATGACCTAGCATCCTCTCCTACCTTTGCAGGTTTTTTACACCTTATACTCCACCCCCACTTATCCCCAAGTACTCTTAGATCCAGTGACACTGGTCTCCTCCTCCGAGATACTTCATTTCCCAAGCTGGAGCATTTTCAATGGCTGCCTCCCCATGCTTGGAATGCTCTCCTTCCTCCTCTCCACCTCCTGGTTGCCCTTCCTTTAAGACCCAGCTCAAACCCTACTTTCTATAGAAAGCCGTTCCTAATCTCTCCTAATTCTACTGTCTTCTCTCTGTTGATTATTTTTCAATTTATTCTGATTATAGCATTTTTGTACATAGCTGTTTTCACGCTGTCTCCCCTACTTAGACTGTCAGTTCCTCAAGGGCAGGGACTATCTTTTGTCTCTCTTTGTATCCCCACTGCTTAGCACAATGCCTAGCACATAAACAGATGTTTACTAAATGTTTACTGACTGACTGAAATAGAGAACTTTAAGGTTTGCAAAGAACTTAATATCTAATATTTCACTTCATCCTGACAACAATCCTATGAGATAGAATTGAGGCTTAGAGAGGTTAAGTGACTTGCTCAGGGTCACTGAGCTGGTAAATGACTGACGCAGCAAGAGAAATTCAGTTCTTCCTGACTTCTAGCACTGACTCCACTAGGCAGACACATAGTTGACTCTGATAGTCAGCAATACATAGTTATCTATGCTAACATCACTTTTAATATCAATGGGTTATTGATTTAGATTGAAAGGGGACTCTCAAGGTAATTTTGTCCAATGAACTCATTTTATAGATAAGGAAATTGAAGCCCAGAGGTGTTCACTGATTTCACCATAGCCATATAGGTTCTAAGTGGCAGACCCAGGACTTGAAACTAAGTCTAATTACTAAGATGATTTTCCTTCTCTGGCTAATGATGAGCCAGGCCAACCACAAGCTACCGGGAGAAGGGGGAATGAGGGTATATGGGTGGAGTTCTTCCTTATGAACTTTTCAGGACACTTGCAATCACTGTGCTGGGGGTAGACCTCATGCTTGTCACCTGAAATGCCCATCTGAGCTCTGAGCTTAGCAGCCCAGGTCTATCACTCAAACAGCTAAATGGCTGAAATGGCAAAGGGAATACACTTGTTTTGGTTGATCCCAGAAGGCAGAGTACCAGTATTTTAGAATGTGGAATGCAAAGAAGAGTTACAAGCTAGTTTTCAGACAAATGTAAGGAAGAACCAAGTAAAACTTCTATCTATGAGCTGTATCTTTGAGAACAAGTGAATTCCCAATTACTAGAGGTATATAAACAGAAGCTGAATAACTTATCTGCAACAGGGAGGGAAGAAAACGGGATCTGAGAGAAGAACAAGTCCTTCTCAACTACAAAAATATCATCTCAGACCAGAATGACCTTCTCAGTCTTGCTACTTATGAGCTCTGTAGACTTGGGCACGTCCTTACCCCTCTCTAGGCCCCGGTTCTCTAATCTGTAAATGAGAATTATACTGGATGACCTTGGAGGTTCCTTTCAGTGCCCAAATCTATGTCTCCTGTCTCAGTGATCTCATTTACCCCCATGGGTCCAAATATATATGTTATCATCTTCTCTCTCCAATTCATCCTTCAACACAGCTGCCATAGGGATATTCCTAAAGCCCATGTCACTTCTTGCTCCAGAAGCTCCAGTGGCTCTCCACTGTCTTTAAGATAAAATACCAACTTCTCTGTTGAACATTTAAAGCCCTTCATAATCTGGCTCCAACAGACCTCTTCAGACTTATTACACATTAAGCCTTTTCATGGCATATTTGCTGTTTGCCTTTAAAAAGACAATCCATTTCTCCTTGCCATGTCTTTCTCATAAAGTTGTACACCATACCTGGAATCCATGTCCTTCTCACCTCACCTCTTAGAATCCTAAGCTTCAAAGCTTGTTCAAGTGTCATCTAGGTCACCTAGTACTTCAAGGCCTCAGTTTAATCATCTACAAAATGAGGAGGGTAAACTAGGCGGCTTCTAAGGCCTCTTACAGCTCTAAAACCCCTTTCAACTGCTAGTGCCTCTCATTACTGGTCGGAAATTATATTAACTTTGTATATATTTTATATCTACTTAGATGCATACGTGTTGTTTCCTCCAACAGAATGTAAGCTTTTTGAGAGCAGGAACAATTTAATTTTTGCCTTTAAAAATAAATTTTGATAACTTTTAAATATCATCTCCACTCCCTGATATATTTATATTCCCTGAGATATATATATATACTCCCCCTCTCAGAGTTATCCCTTATAACAAAAAATTAAAAAAGAAAAAAAAAAGTTTAGTTAACTTCACAAACAAATTAAAAAGTTTCATGTTATACACAGTGTTTCACAGTCATAGTCCCTCACTTCTGCAAAGAACCGAGGAAGATGCTTTCTCATATCTCTTCTTTGGGGACACACATGGTCATTAGAATTTATAGCATTCAGTTTCAATTTTATTCTTACTCCTTTCATTATATTGTGGTGGTAAATAGGCAGAGCTAAAATGGCAGAGTGAAGTCATCATTTTTGACAAGTTCTCCCAACACATTTGTCTATAAGAACTTTAAAAAAGCATGTCAGACGAAATTCTGAGAGGCCCTACCTGGGTAAGGAGCAGGGCACAGACTAAGAAAGCAATGACCAGAGCTCTTCCCTGGATCACACTTTGGAAGCACCAAAAATTTATAGGTTCCCACTAAACTGTAAAAGCAGCAGAAGCTCATAAAAGATAGATACTCAGGCCAGACATTTCCCCTTTCCCTTCAATAGCCTAGGCGAGGAGAGCCCAACTCTAACATGAAGTCCAAAGTCAAGAAATAGGCTGGAAAAATAAGCAAAGAAAGAACCTGATCATAAAAAGATGCTACGGTAACAGGGAAGCTCAAGATATACACTCAGAAAACAGAGCCTCAAAGAAAAAAAAAATCGGATTGGACACAAGCCCAACAAGAATTCCAAGAAGAGCTAAAGAAAGAACTAGAAAAAAAAAGCAATGTAAATTATTTTAAAAATCAAATAAGAGCAGTAGAGAAATAAAATGAGACACAAAAAGTAAGAAAAGAGAATTAATAGTTTGGCGAAAGAGGCACAAAAACATTGAAGAAAATAACTCTAATTCTTTAATTAGAACTGGTCAAGTGGAAGTCAATGACTCCATGAGATATCAAGAAACAATAAAATGAAGCTGAAAGACTGAAAAAATTGAAGAAAATATGAGGTATCTCAAAAGAAAAACAATTGACCTGGAAAATAGATTGAGAACAGATAATTTAAGAATTATACTTGAAAGTTATGATTAAAAAAAGATCCTAGACATCATATTTCAAGAAACTATAAAAGAAAACTCCCCAAATCTTAATACTAAAGGGCAAAACAGAAATGGAAAGAATCCAATGATACCTCTGGAAAAAATTCTAAAATGAAAATTCTCTGGAGTATTATAGCCAAATTCCAGAGCTCCCAGAGTCAAGGAGAAAATACTTCAAGGAGTCAGAAAGAAGTCATTCAAATATCATGAAGCCACAGTTAGGATTACGCATGATTTAGCAGCTCAGCTACTACTCTAAAGGAGTGGAGGACTTGGAATATGATACTACAAAAGACGAAGGATCTAGGATTACAACCAAGAAGAACCTAACTAGCAAAATGGACCACACAGTTTAAAGGGTATAAACATTTTAGTCACTTTCTTTGCATAATTCCAAATTGCTTTCAAGAATGGTTGGACAAAATCACAACTCCTCAAAAGTATATTAGTATTTTTGTCTTTCTACAACCTCTCCAACACTTACACCCATCTTTTGTCATCTTTGTGTTTGTTGAGAGCTAATGATATCACTGATAGATACTACAGAAAGAAATAATAGATTTAGAAGACAAAAGAGACCTCAAAGATCATCTAGTCAAGTAGTTTTCAAACATTTTGGTCTCAGGATCCCTTTGTACTCTTAAAATTTGGAGACCCCTCTCCAAAGAGCTTCTGTTTATGTGGTTTATATCTAGCAATATTTACCACACTAGAAATTAAGACATTTTAGTATTATTATGAAAACAGTTTTGATCTTGAGCATCCCCTAAAATGGTCTTGGACTACACTTTGAGAGCCAGTACAATTTTCTCTTTTAGAGATTAGATATTATAATCCAAGAGATGAGTAGGGACTTGTCCAAGCTCACAGCAAAACAAAAATTTTTGGTTGAAGACAATGCTTCTGGAGTTATTATCTCATCAAATGTGAAATGAAACCTCAGAGCTATAATGATTTGTATTTCTCTTGTTCATGACTTGGAGAATGTTTCCTATGTTTATTAACTGTTTATATCCTTTGACCACTTAATTATCCGGGATTAGTTTTTAGAGAAGATAGTGGTAGATATGTATACTTCTATATACTGCAAATCAGATCCTTATCAGAGATACTTGAAATAAAGATTTTTCTCCCCAACTAACTACTTTTCTACTTATCCTAGCTGTTTATGCAAAAGTTTTTCAGTTTTACTTAATTGAAATTATCTTTTATAATTTTTATCTCTGGCTCCCCAGTGTTTAACAAAATGCCTGGCACCTAGAGGCACTTGTTGACTGATCAATTCTAAAATCATCTCTTTGAGTGGAAACCTAGCTTTGCTATTTACTGTTTCTGTGATCTTGGGACAATCCCTTCCTCAGCCTCAGTTTCTTCTTCTGCAATATGCAAGTATTAAACTAAATGCTCACTAATGTTCTTCCCATTTTTGGAGCCTAAGATCCTCAGAGATATCAGGCCACAATAGAACTAAATGTACAGTTAATTTGCTAAAACATTCTTTCCCTAGCTATTGACAGGCATCCAGGCAGCCTAGTTCAATACCTGCTGATATATTTCTTAGGACAGTCTTGTGGGAAAGGGCGGGGCCCTACCAAATGTGTCCTACAGAGAGCTAGCTAGTTAGGACCAAGAAAGGGGCTCAAAAAGCATTAAAGTAAATGTGTCTCCACCCTACTTGAAAAAAAAACTGACCAAAACTGATCACAACCCAGTATCAACAACTATCTATTAATCAATCAGTTATCTATTTAGCAAATCCTTATAAAAACTACCCTTGCCATTAAGGCAAAAACTGTCCCTGCCATTAAGGAGCTTACATTTCATGGGAACAATTGGTATGCATATAGGTAAAATATATTATATATGATATACATGTCTACATATGTATGTAGATATGCAGACATATATATTATATGGACAACTAGGTGGCACAGTGGATACAGTATAGGCCTAGAGTCAGGAAGGCTCATCTCCCTGAGTTCAAATCTGGCCTCAGACACTTACTAGTTGTGTGACTTGGGGCAAGTCACTTAATCCTGTTTTTCCCAGTTTCCTCATTTGTAAAATGAGCTGGAGTAAGAAATGCCTAATGGGAGGGGGGGGGGCAGAGATAGCATGTCAAGAAAAGCCTAATAGCACATGTCATTTAAGCTAAGTTTAGAAGTAAGCAAGGTACTCTAAGAGCCTAAGTTAAGAAGGTAACACCTTCCAGGCATGGAAAGGCACAGAGACAGAGCATAGATTATCATGAACAGAGATGAGCTAGTAGTTTAGTTTGGTTGGACAGAAGAGTGTGAAAAGGAGAATAATGTCTAATAAGCCCAGAAAAGGAAGGCTAGGGACATATTATAAAGAGGTTTAAATGCCAAATAGAAGAGTTTATATTTGATCCTAGAGACAAAAAGTACTTGCTAGAGTTTCTTGAATAGCAGAGTGACAGCGTCAGAACTGTGATTTAGGAATATCACTGGCAGCTGTGTGGAGGATGGTTGGAGAGGGGAGAGACAAAGTCAGGGAGATCAACCAGGAGGCTACTGCAACTATCCAGCAGAGAGGGGATGAAAACTTGAATGACAATGGTAGTCACTTGGGTGGAAAGAAGGGGTTAGATAAGAAAGACGTTGTAGAGATAGAACCAACAAGACTTGGCAAATGAATTGTATGTAAGAGAGAAAAGACAGTGAAGAACCAAGGATAACTCCAGCGTTGTGAACCCAGATTACTTAAATAATTGTGGTGCCGTTGACAGAAATAGAGAGGTTAGGAAGCAGAGTGGGTTGTCCAGGGGTAGAGAATGAATTCTATTTTTAACATGTTAAGTTTTTTTTTTAGGCTCTACATATGCATTCATATTAAACATTTTCACATTAGTTATGTTGTAAAGAAAAATTAGAACCAATGGAAGGAACCATGAGAAAGAAAAAACAAAATAAAACAACAACAAAAAAGATAACAAATAGTATGTTTCTGTCTGCATTCTGACTCCATAGTTCTTTCTCTGGATGTGGATGGCATTTCCATCATGAGTCTTCTGGAGTTGTTTTAGGTCCCTGCATTGCTGAGAAGAGCTAAGTCTATCAAAGTTAGTCTTCACACAGTGTTGCTGTTACTGTGTACAGTGTTCTCCTGGTTCTGCTCACCTCACTCAGCATCAGTTCATATATGTCTTTCGAGGTTTTCCCAAAGTCCTCCTGCTCATCATTTCTGGTAGCACAGTAGTATTCCATTACATTCATATACCACAACTATTTCAGCCACTCCCCAATTGATGGGCATCCCCTCAATTTCCAGTAGTTTGCCACCACAAAAAAAAGCTGCTATAACAAACCTTGTCATTTCTGACTCTATATTATCTTTCACATAGTGTCTACCTCTCTCTACTTACACAACTAACCACTCAGATTGAGGACCTTGTCAGCCCTTGACTTCACAGTTGCAATATACTCTTAATTGATCTCCTTGCCTCAAGCACCTCTCTACTCTAATCCATCCTCCACACAGCTGTGAAAGTGATTTTCCTAAATGTAGGTCTTACCATGTCACGCTACTATCCAATTTACTCCAATGTCTCTTGTTGTTCAGTTGTTTCCAATTCCTTGTTACCCCATTTGGGGTTTTCTCGGCAAAGACACCAGAATGGTTTGCCATTTCCTTCTCTAGCTCATTTTACAGATGAGAAAACTGAGGCAAACAGGGTTAAGTGACTTGCCTAGGGTCAGCCAGCTATCTAAGGCTGGTTTTGAACTCATCTTCCTGATTCCAGGCCTGAAGCTCTATCCCCTGTGCCACCTAGCTACCTCTAGGATCAAGCAAAAACTCTCTTTGGCATTTAAAGTTTTTCACAACCTGACTCAACCTACCTTTCCAGTCTTATTATACATTACTTCCCTTCGCAAGCAGCTGAATTGGCCTTCTTAATGCTCCTCATCATGATGTTCCATATTCCATCTCTGAACATGTTAAGTTTTAGGTGACTATATTACAGTCAGTAGGAAATGTCTGACAGACAACTGGTTATGTGGGACTGGAACTAAGAAATCAATATATAGGTGAACAGTCATCTGGACATAGATAATAATTGCATTCTGGGAGTTGATGTGATCAAAAAGGGAAAGAAAGGGAAGGGGAAAGGAAGAGAATTAAGGTAAAGGAATGTCACAAAAACCCAGAGGGGGCAGAGAATTCAGGAAGTAAAGTTCATCAACAACATAGAAAACTGCACAGAGGTCAAGAAAGGATGAAGACTGAGAAAAGGACACTGGATTTGTCATTTAAGTGATCACTGGTAACTTTGGAGAACAAAATTTAGTTCAATGATGAGGTGGGGAAGCCAATACAAACAATGAGTGTTATAGGGGAGAAGATGTCATACTGGAAATAATAGGACCTTGGTTCAAATCCTAACCTTACAAAAACTACTTGTTTGACTATGGGCAAATCATTCACCTCTCGAGGCAAAAATTCCCTAATGTGTAAAGTAAGAAGACTGGACTACTTGACATCTAAGGTCTGTATGTTCCTATGAACATTTATTAAGTGTGTATTCTCAGTTACCCAAAAGAGAGTTATGCACTACTAAATTACAACAAATTTTCAACAATGATTTACATGCAAGAAGTAGCATAAGCATTAATAAAGAACTATACAATCAGAAAAGTATACAGGTTGGTCATGTAGTAAGAATAAGGAGTAACAGATGGGAAACCTGGGCGTTATACTGGTACTGTGAAATATAAATAACTGATAGATCTTCTGTGAAAATCTATGGTAGAACATGGACAATATACACATGCGTATGTGTATGTGTGTATATGCATACGTATATATATACACATATTATCTATGTATATAGGAATACATATATACACATATGTGTGTGTGTGTGTGTGTGTGTGTGTGTGCGCGCATGTGCGCGCATAGGACCTGGATGGGTTGTTATCTGTACTAATGGAGAGAATGTTCCTATCGATGTCACACATCCCCTGAAATATAAAAGAACTACTAATTATGTGCAAGGATCCGAGCTTAGAATTTAGTCCTACAAGAGACCTTAGAGATCACTAAAGCGTTCCCTACCCTCTCTTAATTCTAGTGTTTTCTGGACACTAATGCATTGTTGGTGGAATTATTATGAACTGATCCAACTGTTCTGGGGAACAATCTGGAACTATGCCTAAAGGACTATAAAACTGTGCATATCTTTGACCCAGAAATATTGCTACTAGGTCTGTATCCCAAGGAGATCAAAAAAAAGGGAAAAGGAGCTATTGTACAAAGTATTTATAGCAGCTCTTTTTGTGGTGGCAAAGAATTGGAAATTGAGGGAATGTCCATCAATTGGGAAATGGCTGAACAAGTTGTGGTATAGGATTGTGATGGAATATTATTGTGCTATAAGAAATGATAAGCAAGATGGTTTCAAAAAAAAAACCTGGGAAGTCTTAAATGGACTCATGCAAAGTGAGGAAAAGGACCAGGAAAATATCTGCACAGTAACAGCAATATGGCAAGGATGATCAACCATAAAAAACTTAGCCACTCTGATCAGGACAATGATGTAAGACAATTCTAAAGGACCCATGATGAAAAATGCTAACCATCTCGAGAAAACTGATGAACTCTGAATGCATCCTTTTTTCACTTTATTTTTCTTAGTTTGTGTTTATGTGTGTGTGCACTTTCTTTTGCAAAATGGCTAATATGGAAATGTGTTTTGCATGACTTTGCATGTAAAATCAATATCATATTGCTTGCCTCTTGGGGAGGGGCAGGAAGAAGGAAGAGAATTTTGAATTCAAAATTTTAAAAAATAAATGCTAAAAAATTTTACATGTAAATGAGAAATATTTAGCAAAATAAAACATATATTTTAAAAATTCTATTGGCTTCCCTCTGTTAATTATTTCTCATTTATCCTTTATGTAGCTTACATTGTATATATTTGCTTATATTCTGTCTTCTGTATTAGCCAAAGCTCCCTGAGGGCAGGGTCTGATTGTCTTTTGCCTCTTTTTATATCCCCAGTGTTTAGCATAGGGCCTAGGACAGAGTAGGGGATTAATAAATGTTTACTGATTGATTTTACAAACAGGAAACAGGTCCACAATGAAGAGAGGATTTGGGACTATAGGATTCAGAGCAAGAAGGAATCTTTTCAATCACCTAACCTCAAATCTCACTTTGTAGATGAGGATATGGGCTCAGAGAGACGTTAAGTGGTTTGTATAAGTAACCCAAGTATTAGATCATAGATTCAAACTCAGGCCCTCTAAATTCTAAAACTGACATATATTTTCCCTATTATACCACACTGCTCCACTGACCAAAATTTGTAAAAAGTCAGTGAAAAAAGCTGGGAGTTGAATCTAGGTCTCTGGAATCTACACCAATGCTCTTTGTGCTGCTGCTTATTTTGTACAACTGTGCTGTGGAAGCAAAAATACGAATAAATTACTAGACTTTTCACAAATCTCTATAAAACAAAGACTTCCAAATAATTATGACTTTTTAATATGAATAAAAGGAGGTAGGGCAGGCATATAGCTAGAATAAGGGAAAAGATATGGGCAGCTTTTTAATATGCTCAAAAAAATTAGAAGATAAAAAGATACAATTCAGAAACCACATAGAATGGTAAGCAAGCTGTGTATGGGAGCCAAGACAGGTGGTGGTAACTTCTATCACTAACTTATTCTTTGACCTTGGATCAAATTACTCCTTTTTAGGAGTCGGTTTCTTCCTTTGAATGAGGGAATGGGTGTCTATTTTTTCAGGCTCTGATGTTCTATATTCTAACATTTCCTCAAATTCTGGCATTTTTTATTCTAACACAATATTCTAAGGCTCTTTCCAACTCACATATGGTATGATTCTATTACTTGGCTCAAGGTCATATGACCAGTACACAGTTAAGGAGGGACTAGAACCAAGGTCTTCACTGATCCAGTACAATCCCAGGGAAAACAAAGAACCTGAGATCTCCCCTGGAGTCCATTGTAAAATCTGAGGTGCAAATATGTGATATGTACAAAGAGTAGGGGTAGGAGGATAAAGAACAGCAGTCTGTTCACATTTTAAAAAGGTGGAGGGGGGGGGAATTCAAAGAGATCACACAAGTGCAAAAAGGACCCATACATGCAAAAATATTTATAGCGCCTCTTTTTGTAGTAGCAAAGAATTGGAAATCAAGGGGATGCCCATCAATTGGGGAATAGCTGAACAAGTTGTGGTATATGAATGTAATGGAATACTATTGTGCTACAAGAAATGGGGAAGATATGGACTTCATAATAACCTGGAAAAACCGACATGATATAATGCTGAGTGAACAGAGCAGAACTAGGAGGACATTATACACAACCACAGATACATGGATTCTGTGATGACTAACCTTGATAGACTTGGCTCTTCTTAGCAATACAAGGTTCAAAGACAACTCCTAAGGACTCATGATGGAGAGAGCTAACTACATCCAGAGAAAGAACTATGGAGTCTGAATGCAGACTGAGGCAAACTGTTTGCTCTCCTTTTTTTTTCTCTTTTGTTTTTTTTTTTTCCTCTCTTGTTTTTGTTTCTTATTTCTCATGATTCATTCCATTGGTCATAATTCTTCTTTACAACTTGACTATTGTGTAAATAAGTTCAATGCAAAGTTATATGTAGAAGATATACTGGATTCCATGCCATCTTGGGGAAAGAGGGAAGAAAATCTGGAGCTCAAAATCGTGTGGAACTGAGTATTGTAAACTAAAAATAAAAAATCTTAAAAAAAAAAAGGGAGGGGATTCTTCACTTTACAAAAGGTTCCCTTCCAGCTTACCCCACACCTGCTCTGGGCAGTTTTTTCTCTAGGATTTCCAGTTCACACTGAGCATGAAGTAAAAACTAAAATCACAGATTTTCAGAGTTGCAAGGCAACCAGGAAGTCATCTAGTCCAACCCACCTACAAGAATCACAATCCTTTTTGCAATATCTCTAACCAGTGGTCAATGATTCTTCACCTCCAAACAGTGAGAAACTCATTATTTCCTAAGAAAGTCCATTCTGTTTTGGGACAGTTCTCATTGTTGGTTTTTCTTCACAATGAGCCAAAATCTTCCTCTCTGTAACCACCACTCAGTCATAGTTCTTGACCTCTGTGGCCAAGCAGTACATATCTAACCCCTCTCCCACATGGCGACTCTTCAGATTCTTGAAGACAGCAATAGTGATACTCCCTTCTCTTCTCCAGGTTAAACATTTCATTTCTTTCAAATAATACTCCTAGGGTATGGTTTCTAGTCTTCTCAGCATCTTCATCTCTTCAGTATCACCCCCTTCTGCTCCACATATACAATCAGTTGTCAAATTTTGTTTCTGCCTTCGTAAAACCTCTTGCATCCAACCTCTTTGCCAACAACATGACCTCTTTCCTAGGTTTCTGTACCTCCAGTCCCTCCACACTCTTAGTCATCTTCTACACATTTGCCAAAGTGATTTTTCCTAAAGCTCAGGTACAACTCAATAAACTCCAGTGTCTCTCTATTACCTCCTGGACAAAATATAAGCCCCTCTCTTTAGCATTTAAAGCCCTTTACAGCTTGGCCCCGATCTTCTTTACTAGTCCTGCTGACACAAAAAGTACTCCCCTTCACTAACTCTATGGTCTAGCACCTCTTGCATGATACCTTGTCCCTCATCTCTAAGTCTTTGCACTAACTGCTCCTCTTCTGATGCATCACCCCACCCCACCCCACCCCCACCTTAAAACCTGCCTCTTTCAAGACCGGGTTGGAGCATTCCCCTTCTACATAAGACCCTTTCTGATTTCCACTGCTGTGACCTTGCCGCTCAAATTACCATGTTATTTATTTTCTACAGACCTATATGTGTGCGTGCTATCTAAACATCTACAATGCAAGTTATCTGAGAGCTGGTACTGTTTGTTTCACTTTTATCTTTGTGTCCTCAGCATCTAACACAGTGCCAGGCACAAAGTAGGTATTTAATAAACGCTTGTAGAACGCCAGATTCCCAGCGCTAGATTCAAGGATCCAAGTGACCTGACAATGGCAAAGGGCAGCGGGATTGTCTCTCATCCTGGTTACTGATAATGCGTTAAAGTGGGAAGAGCAACGGGCCTGGGGTCATTTGAGTGTGAATCACAACTCGTGCAAACTAGAGGCAAGTTACTGAACCTCAATTTCCACACCTGCAAAATGATAAGATAAGGAAGCAGATAAAGTGTTGGAACTGGGAACCCGGGAAGATCCAAGTTCAAATCCTGCCTCATACCCTTACTGGCTGTATAGGCTGCTTTAACTTCTCTCAACCTCAGCTTTGGAGTGTGGAAAATGGGGATGATCATGAGCACCTACCTCCCAGGGCTGTCACAAGGATCAAATGAAATAGCAATGCCAATCAATCAATAAGCATTTATTAAGTGCCTACTGTGCACTCTGTGCTAACTCTTCACCACCGTTGTTATCACATTCCTTGTACTGCCCATTTTGCCAGGCTGTCGTGAGCAAAGCGCTTTATAATCCTGGGGGCCTTAGAGAAAAGGGAGTCTCCGTCCCATTGAAGTCGTCTTCCGATGACCCTCCATAGAGATGGTTCTCACAGACCCAGAGTCCCAGATCTGGCAGGTCCTACAACGCTACAAAGGCTTCAAATGCAGGCCATGTAACAGGCCACACATAAGGTGGTCCTCTGAGGACCAGCTTATCTAGGTCACAGAAGGCTCAGCACCAGGCTCCAGGATGACAACTATTTCAGCAGCCATAGCAGCTCTCAGACTATCTACCAAACTGTAGATTCATGTCAGTGGGAGAGGGTTCCTGCAGTGACAAAATCATGAATTCCAGAAGGATTAAAGTAATATTGAGCTTGCTTTTTTTAACAATGGACGTGGATATAGAAAGCTGATACGGACGATGGAAAAGCACGTGGCCAAAGAGGAGTGGCTCCTCACATGGTCATCTCACATGGACTGCCTTTGTGTAACTTTAGTAGTCCATGTGAAGTTGGGCTCATTAAAACTGTGTCAATGTGTCGGCTAAAATGCAGGCGTTTTAGAGGGAAGGCAAAATACATTCACAAGCCCAGACAAAAACATGCTTATGATGGGGCTGGTTTGTAATACGGTCACTGCGGTGAAGCTTCCCTTCCGCCTTCCACAGGGGAGACAAAACCCTGAATAGACAGATTTGCAGAGACTTTCACCTGAGGCTGTCTGTCTGTGTAAGATCACTTATTGGTCAATAATAGCCAAAGCCTACAAGGGAATTTAATGGCTTCAACAGCAAAGCAAATTGAAACGCGCAAATAACCTCTAATGTCCCGTGACATGCTCAACCTCCTGACTAGGAAATTTCCTTTCTTTTCTTGAGCTCAGATGCAAGGTGGCCCCTGTGGTGGAGTCCTAGGATTGGGCTAATATTGCCATTTAAGGCCAAAGGCAGGCCTATCATGTAGATGAGCCTAGAGGTTGAAAAAATTTACAGTAATGCTCCTAAACACCTCAAGGAGCAAAACCTAAACCTCTCTTCAATTTATAGCCATATTAAACCCCGGGGAAGCTTCCTGCTGCTTTCCTGTCAAAATTCTTAATTTCTTTCTAAAGGGGATTAGCAGTGGGGCTTTCACACTCCTTTTCCTTCTCCTTACTAAGCAGAGATCAGGGCCAGGTATGATAGTGGGAAAGGGAGGGGGAGGGGAAAGAATTTGCAGAGAACATTCACTGAGAATTCATGATATAAAACTTAGAAAGGACCTCAGGGGTAATAGAGTTTAACCCATATCTGAACAAAAATATCCCTCAAACATCAGTTTTTACTTGGAAACCTCCACTAAAGGGGAACTATCTACCTCCTTTCCTACTCTGGCATGTTTCAGAGAATCAAAGGGTTGGAACAAACCTCAGGTCATTAAATCCAACATGCACTTGAACAGAAATACCTTCTACCACATTCCTAACAAGTCTCCATTTGAAGATCTCCACTGATGGGAAGAAAAGATGGCTTCTCTTCATCAATGGGGGGATCTTTACTGGAGGGAATTTAAGAGGGATGGAGGTGTGGGACAGAAGCTCATCAACTTTGAAAAATCCTTCTGAGAAGGCAATGACTTCTTAGTTACATTAGGGAGAGTCAGTGGGATGCAGAGGAGTGAAACAAAAAGAAACCTGTCCTGTGGAATATACATTCTATTTCCTGCCCTTCTTCTCAGAGGCACTGAAAACAATAACAACTCCCACTTTTATAGCATTTTAGAGTTTACAAGCTACCTTCCTCAGTGTTATCATCCTTATTTTGCAGATGAATAAAGTGAAGTTCGGAGAATTTAAATGACTTGCCCAATTTTATCCAGCTACAATGTCAGTGCCAAGGCTTTCACCCAAGTCTTCTAAATCCAAGAATTATGATCCTTCCACTACGTCACTGCTACCTCTCAGCTACCATTAAACAAGCCATTGTCAGTGGGAGGTTGCAGGAGAGTAGGCATTATCTTCCCTAAGTATACTGTTGCTCCTCCACCTCCATGGGCTGGGGAGGGGGATGTCATGTTTTCTAGGAGCCAACTGGTCACTACAAAATGAAAATAGACCTTAAGCAGTGTGTCTAAACTAAGCTGTCTGCATGGAGAAAAAATGGGATCAGAACTGACTGTCTTACACAGTGTCAAGGGGCTGTCAAATTGAGAGCTCACTATAGGTCACTTTTTCAAACCAATAAGTTGTATCCTACATGCTCAGGTTTCCACTTGCTGAGTTTTAATAGAGATTTTTGACTTGATTTTTAAAATACTGTGCTCTGTTGAGATAGTTGCATCAGATCTTGTAATCCATTTGGAGTCAGCCAACCACAACACTACAGTGAAAAGTTGCTGAGAAGCTCAGAAGGGCTGCAATCTCTCCATATCTCCAAGGTCTAGTGTCCTTTCTCTGCCACCTTCCAGGGCAGATCCTGTCCTAAACATAGGAAGCCAATTCTTCCAAAGCTAGCCACACTAGCTAGGCCGTTTGGGGCTTGTATTTTGTTTGACTGTGGTAAGAAATTTTAGTGTCTGTGTACCGAAAGAAAGGAAATGAGAAGGATTTTTAGAAGAGATCATCTTGTTCAGTGCTCACTTTCCACAGAGGAGGAAATGAAAGCCCAGAGGGGAAGTGAATTCACCAAAATCACCCCATTACTAAGTAGTAGAGTTGTGCGAGTCAGACCTGGGACCCTCTAACTCCAAACTCCTAGTCCTTTTTACGACTTCATGACTTAAGTAGTTGGTTTAAATTTGGATTACACAACTTCACATGCTCTCAGGTAGAATATAAGCTTCTTGAAGGCAGAAATGATGTAGTATTTTGTTTTTGTACTGCAGTGCTCAACAAAGTGTTGTGGACTAGGGTGTTTACTGAAACAGACCTTTGAGCACATTTTGAGGCTTTACACTAGGTACTGAAAGATACAAAAGGCAAATAAGAGCTACGGCCTAATCTCACAGATATGAGTCTCATGAGATAAGACACACACCTAGATAAGCAAAGTAATACAGCTATGCTAAGGCCCAAGGATACAAAGAAAGGCAAAAGGCAGTCCATGCCCTCAAGGAGCTTACATGATAAGAAAGAATCAAAGTGCCAGAGGGTGAAAGTTCAGTGGGTTGCCAAGAGGGCAGGAGAGGAGGAGTAATGGAAAGGCCCATGGGGAAGGCAGTCCCTAAACTGAGCCTTGGAGAAAGAGCAGGATTAAATTCTCATAAAATCCTACAGGCTGGATGATATATAGATTATTATCCCCATTTCCATCTGCAGAGCAGAGGCAGAGCAAGGTGGACGATTTTCTCAGGGACTGTATATGCATAGGGACAGAAGCCTGGGCCTTGATTCCCAATCCAGTCCTCCTGCAATTGACTGACACCAATAATCCAACTTAGACTCAAGAAATGTTAAAGTTAGAAAGGGTCTTGAACAGAGATGAAGAAATGAAGCTTGGAGAAAGGAAATGCCTTGTCAAAGGATACAAGCTAGTTAGCAGGGGAGGTGGACTACAATGGAGGGGTTCACTTCCCAGTCCATAGTTCTTTCTCCTCTATGATGATAAGGACTGGAGATGAGAGGTGACAGAGGGAAAGCTCTCAGGGCACTCCTTTCCTGCTCTTGTCTTCAGGGTCTTAGGGCTTAATGGAGGTCTAGTCTGCAGACTCCACCTCAGGTATGCAGATTTTCACTTCAAGGAACTCTGCATGAATCTTGGAGAGTCAAGGGCCTGGCCACTCCCTAAGATAAAGGAAAGAGTAAGGACTGCTTCCTAGTAATATTGCCCCAAAATAAATGGCCATTCAACCTCTGCTCAAAGAATTCCAGCAATGGGGAACTCCCTGTTTTCCAAGGTAGTTCATTCAATCTGAGGGCAGTTCTGATAGCGACCTGCTTCTCAGTCTCTGCTCTGCTGCATGTTGGACGACCACGCACCAGTTATGGAATGTCTCTGATGCTTCTGCTTCCTTGTGTGCCAAATGAAGGGTAAACCAGGTGACCTCTAAGGCCCCTTCCAACGCTTGATCCGTAATCTGAAGTAATTAGTTCTGTCTTGGAGGGACAAGCAAATAGGTCCAGTGCCTTTACCATATGTTATTCAGGCATAGGATCATAAGATTTAGAACTGAAAAGGAACTTACAAAGTAAGACAGTCCACTTAACACATGAAAAAACTTGAGGCAGAGAGAGGTTGTGACTTGCCCAGTAACAAAGAGGTAGGATTTAAAGCCAGGTTTTTCTGACTTCAGCAGTTAACTCTCTTATCTTCTAGAGACAGGGACTGAGCTCAGAGAGGTTAAGGGTCTTGCCCAGTGTCACACAGGGAGCAGAACCAGAATTCTAATGGACTCCAAAGGCAGGATTATTTTTACCTCATAAGTCCTCTCTTTTCTAGTCTAAATATTCTCAGTTCCTTCAACCATTTTTTGCACAGCAAGGTTTCACATTCTATCTCTCACCTCGAGCCTAGTAGCTGAACTCTAGAAATTCTAAAGTTCAGCTTGCTAAGGTCTCTTCTAAAGATGGGATCTAGAACATAACACAATATTACAAGGGGAAAATGACAACATGCAAAGGTTTCCACGCTTGTTTTTTCATTCAACAAATATTTTTGGAGCTCTTACTTTGTGCCCCAGACTATCTTTCCTTCTAGCTCCCAAAAGCTGCTTGCATGGAAAAAAAATGTGGTTGATAGAAAGTCCTGGATTATAAAGATTTGCTCTTGCTAGATTCACACAGGTGACTTAAAATAGTGAATGCAACTCCTTAGATGACAATCAAGGTTATCATGAATTCTTTACATGAATTTAATTTTTACTTTGGTATCACTTACTGTAGATGGGGACATGGTCTGGAAGTCCAATCACTCAACAAGCACTTATTAAGTGCCCACTATGTGCCAGATAGTAAGTGCTAGGGATATAGAAAAAGGCACAAGGTAATTATAGCTCTTGAGGAGCTCAGGGGGCAAGAATAAAAGTATCACATAAATATAAGGAACTGGGATGATGTATAGAAGCTGTAACAAAAACCTGGATAAGCCATCTGTTTCAGTAGACCTTTGCAGAAATCAGCCACCACAAAAGAGTCACCAGATTTCTCCTATCCAGACAATGGTGGCCTCTGCCTTCACCTAGGTCACTCTGTGAACCTTAATGCTTCATCTTTACTCTATTGCCTGCTGTACACAGGTACTCTGTTGCAAAACCATCTTCCTGCCAGGTCTCAGCTCTGTTGGCTGGGGAAACTGCCAGCACTAACCAATTCTTAGGCTTGGCTCAGGCCTGCCAGCTGAGTTCCACTCCACTCTGCCCGAGGCCATTTTTACTGGTAATTAATGTTTCCTAATTGCCTTCAAAGTCAGTACCTGGTGGACTTAGTCTTGGCTTTCTGGGATTCCATCCACGCCAAAAGACAAAACAACCCAGTCCTTTGAGCTAAGTATACTTTTCATAGACAAAGTTAGGGTATACATTGCATAAGCAACTTTAGGCCATTGGTTCATCCCAAACTTCAGACACTTGACTTTGCAAGTTATCTTTGTATGCCAAGTAAAGGCAAACTGCCTTGTCTACAGTATTGAACTCTTAATTCTCCCTATACATGGACCAGAATGTTAATTCAGGTAAGATGAATTAGTCCACAGGGGTGGGGAACCTGCGGCTTCAAGGCCACATGTGGCCCTCTAGGTCCTCGGTCCTGGCCTTTTGACTGAGTCCAAGTTTTATAGGACAAATCCTTTTATTAAGGAGATTTGTTCTGTGAAGTTTGGATTTAGTCAAAGGGCTGCACTTGAGGACCTGGAGGGCCACATGTGGCCTCGAGGCCACAGGTTCCCCATCCCTGAATTAGTGTGTTGCACTGTAGCTTTATACTACTGACTTGGCCTTGTCAGCACAGTGTCAAGGGATTAATCCACAATTCATGCAGACTGTTGGAAGTTAATTTAACCAGATTTTTATGCACTTTATCCTTTGGAAGTCTCCAATCCCACCAGTTTTCCAATGGTCAGGAAATGGCACATCACTAAATGGAAGAATTTTATACTTTGCTTGGCAAGACAGATTTTACCATGTAGTTAATGCTATCCCGAAGCTCTCTGAGGCCTCCACTCTATCAAACAAAAACACTTTTCATTTTATTTTCTCAGGCATATAAATGGCATGCAGAGCACCTCCCCTTAGTGCCCCAACCTCTCTCTAGTAGTTATCAAAAAGCATGCTCCAGAATAAAAAAGATTACAATGCACTGCCTACAACACATACCCTGGTTTTGATACTCACTAGCTAGGACAAGTTACATAACTTCTTTAAGGCTAATTTTCCTCACCTACAAAATGGGGATGATAACCCCAAATGAAGCCCTGCCTATTTTATACAATTGTTCTGAGGAAAGTATTTTATAAACCTTAAAGCACTAGAAGTCTATGAATTATTATACTGTTTTGCATTCCACAGTGCTGTATGTAATTATCTGAGAACCATTTGTTTCATTTGCTAACTTGTTTTTATTACCATCATTACCGACATTTTCTTTCAATAAAAAAATGTAAAACAATACCTCTTTTGCCACTTATATCACTATTATGCGGAGCCAGAGTAGAAGAGACAAGGAGACTGTGATACAGTAGAAAGAGCCTTGGTTTTGGTATCAGAAGACCAGGGTCAAATCCCAATGTGACTTTCAGTATGTTACTTCTTGTCTCTAACACTCAGTTTCTCATCTGTAATCAGAGGGAATTGGACTAAATGCCCTCTAAGAACCCTTCCAGTGCAAACATTCAATGTTTTAAGGTTTCTTGCATTTACGATATCCTTTAATGTCTCTTCCTACTGTAAAATTTTCTGGGATTCTCTAAATCCCTCTCACCCTACAAAAGGGAGACAGCACTTCAAATAACAGCTCTGTTGGGCTCTAATTCCTAATTTTTGCTCCAAAATAACCCCTCACTTCCTTCTTCTATATCCCATTCTCTAACAAGATACTGCAACACCCTGAGCTACATTGTCACCTGTGCCAACTGTGTTACAAAAATGTCTCAGAAAAGGGAGCCTTAAGGAGTAACAGGGAAAGGCCTTAAATAAGAAAACACCCTTCTAAAAAGAAAATTTCAAGACGAGGTAAGTTAACAACCTAGAAAAGAACACTTAGGATGATTGGTGAGCATCTAACTAATGTCAAAGGGGGTACGTGTATATTGTGTCTACTTTTAAATCACTTAGATAGAGCTACTGTCATCAACACTGATATGACAACATGTGCTACCAGGTAGGTGAAATCTTCCCACCACAGAGCAATGACGATTGGTGAGAGATGGGAGGAGATGGAAAAAATGGTCCTTCTACTGAATTAAAGCAGTTGCTGATTAAGGTACACACACATTTCTCCATTTTTATCATTTCAGGCTTTGAGGTTTAAACTTTCTATCTCGCTAAAAAAACTCTGTGAAACCTGCCTTCACCCAATTTCCTGAGAGATGTACCCTGAAAAATCAGAAGACTTGGGTTCAAGTCCCAGCTCTTCTATTTACTATTTAATTCAATAAACATTTACTATTCACCTTTCTGTGCAAAGTACTGTGCTAGCACCTGAGAATACAAAGACAGATAAACTTACATTCCCAAGAAACTTACATTCTGTTTGAAGGAAGAGGGTGAAGAAGCATATACAGATATAAGTAAATACAGAATAAAATGTGACTCTAGGGTAAGTCTCTTCTCCTTGAACTTCAGTTTCCTCTTCTGTAAAGTGTGGTGATTTGACCAGATGATCTCTAAGGAACGATCTAATTTTCTTTGATTCTTACTCTCAGAGCACCGGACTTGGATTTGGAGATATGCACTGAAATTCTGATGGTGACAAGTTGGGCAAATAATTTACCTCTGTGAGCCCTATCATCTCATCTGCCAAAGGGATATTAAAGCACTTATATTCCCTACTTCCTGAATAATAGCCCACTCACAGGCTTGATCTGGGAAAGTGCTCTGTAAATCTTGATGCACTCTACAAATGGAAAGTCTTCTGGCCTTCCCCACTGTAATGGAGGAGAGCAGCTAGCTGGAAACAGCAGCTGAGGGAAAGAGTAAGGCTGAGGTGTACCGTCCTTACCAGAAAGAGAGAGGGTCTTACTTAGAAACCTTAGACCAATGGACCAAAGCCAGAAAGACCCAGAGACTCAAGAAGGCTGAGGAGCAAAGAAAGAGGAGAAGCCCTCGGAAAGGTTTCCACACTTGTCAGTAACTACAAAGTCTGTAAATAAATAACTTGGCAAAGAGATAGGGAGCTTGGGGGTAGGGTCAATCTGGAATGTGATTTTAAAAAAAGCCCTCCATGTCTGATGGCCAAGTGCCATCACCTGATATCAAGATGGTGAATAAGAAGTCTAAAAGATCATCTCTATCCCCACAAAACAACAGCAAGGAAGCAGTTTTGGGGAAATGGAGCACAATTTCCCTGAAGTTCCCAGCCACCTCCCCAGGACTGCAGCTGTCAGCAGAAGAACTGATGCAACCAGAAGGGGAGGCTGGCTTCATGCAGGCGCTTCCCAAGTAGGTCAAGTTTGGAGCCTCCAAACCGTGACAGTGTCCCTTTAAACTGCTTAAGTGGAGATTTAGAATGGAAACGCTGACAGATTGCTACCAAACAGACTTCCTGGGGAAGAAGGGAAGGAGGAGAGAGTGCCAGCCACCCTTCCAGGGGGCTGTACACATTAATGAGTTTTCTAACCTTGCCTACCTTCACTCCTGCTCTCTAACAGTGTTGGCAGCACTATATTTTACACAGGATAAGATGATAGTCTCACCATGGTATTTTCTCTTTTATATCTCCCATATTCCCCCTCCCCAGGTAGAGCACAGAGCCTTTCACACAGTAGGCAACTGATAAATGTTCAATGAATTGGATTCTATGGATGTTCAGGTATGTATGGAATTTATCATAATTTACATGTGCATGGTATTGTACAGTTTCACAAAATCACAAAATTTCAGAGTTGGAAGGGGCCTCAGAGAAGATCTAGTCCAAGTCTTATCTGAACAAAGATGTCCACTACAACATCTATGAAAAACGATTATTCAGCCTATACCTGAAGATCTCTGTGAAATGAGGAGGCCCATTCCACCTTTATACAGCTCTGATATGAGGATTTTGCTTATAGCAAGCCTAAATCTATTCTACAACTCCCGTCCACTGCTCCGACCTCTGTCCTGTGGGGGATAAGTCTAATCCATTTTTCATTTGACAAACCTTCAAATATTTGAAGGCTGCTGTCATGCCCTCAGTCTTTTCTTTTCTGAGCTAAATATCCCAAGTTCCTTCAACCAATCCTCCTATGACATGGTCTTTAGTCTCTTCACCATCCAGTTCATCCTCCTCTTATGTGTTACAGCTTGTCAATGCTGTTTCTAAAATGTGGCACCCAGGAATGAATAAATACTATGATTCTTTTAATGCAGCCTACCGTAACATTAGCTTTTTTGACTGCCATGTCACACTTCTGGCTCATATTGAGCTTATGGTCTTATAAAACCCCAGAGCTTTTTTCACACAGTTGTGGAGTCACACCTACTTTACATTTATCCCTATTAAATTTTAAATGAATAAATTCAGTTTATTGTTCTATTTGAATCTATTTGATTGGAATCTATTGATCAATTTGAATCCTGATGGTCACAGCCCAAGAGTTAACTCTTGCCAGCTTCCGATTATCACCTACAAACCAGATAAACCCCAATACACCCTGTGCCTTAATTAAAGTCACTTATCAGAATGCTAAACAAACAGCCAAGAGCCCAAGACCACAAGATCTGGGCCTAAAACAATGCACTAGAGACATCTCCATGTTGAAATGGACTCTTTGAATCCAGTCATTCATAATAGTCTAAGTTCCCCTCACTCTATGATCATTTAAATACTCTATCCATCATTCATCTATTTAGCCAACTCACATCCTCCACTGCCTTTTGAGAATGATGAAGTAAATTCTGAAGCACTTTACAACCTAGGAGTGCTTTCACATTTATTTTCTAATTGGAACTTCTCTAAATCTGAATGGAGAACACAGGGCAGAGAATATTATGCCCATTTTATAGATGGAAAAGCTGCAGTTTGGAAAAGTTAGATCATACAATTAATAAGTGTTGAAACCAAGAGTAGAATATAGAGGTCCTCTGAATCTCAGACTGCTGGTAATTCAATACAAATATTAAGTGCCTACTATGTGCACAGTCCTGTGCTTGGCACCAGGGATACAAAGGGAGACATGATCTAGAGGCCTGCTTTCAAGTTCACAATCTAATAAGCAAACATCTATAATACAAAGGAGAATGTGATAAAGACAAGTAAAAATGAGATTACTTTTACCACAGGAGAGAGGAGGGAAGGTAGCATTCTACTAAGCTGGACCTTGAAGAGAGAGAGAGATCTTAATCAAACAAGCCTTTTTTTAAGCATCTACTATGTCCTAGGAAACATATGAAGCACTGAGACAAGAGGGATGGGATGAAGCTTCCTATTTGTTCTCCTTGCTTCGAATCTCTCCCTACTCCAAAACATCCTCCACAAAGGCTCTAAAAGTGATTTTCTTCCATCATAATTCTGATCATGTCGCACACACCCCACCCCATTCAACAAACTCCGGGGGTTCCCCACTGTATCTAGGATTAAATATAAATATAAATTAAATATAAAACCCCTCTGGTTTTTTTTTTTGATAATCAAAGCTCTTTACAAACTTGTTTCATCCTATCATTATGAATTATTGTACATTATTCCCCTTTAGGCACTCTATGGTCCAAGCCTTAGTGGCCTTCATTCTGCTTCTTCCTTCTAACTCTCTACAATCTGGCTTCTGTTTCATTATTCAACAAAAACTGCTCTATGCAAAGTTGCTAGTGATTCCAACTGTCAAATCAAATGACCTTTTCCCTCAATCCTCACCCTGAAGCCCACTGTACATATCCTTCTCCTTCTCCTTTTTGTGTTTACCAAGTATTTTGGAACTGACATTTTTTTTCTCCAGTGTGTGTGGCCTGGTTGGAAAGCTGGATTTCTATAGCTCTAGGAAACGGTTCTTGTGGGACAGGTTCAGTTTGCCCCAAGGGAGAGGTCTGGAAATGCTCCATCTCCTCACGCTCCCTCTGCCGCTCCCGGGGCACATGCTCATGTGTGCAAGCACACACACACACACACACACACACACACACACATATACACACACACACACACAATATAAAGCACTTTAACTTACAAAATGACAGTAATGGGGAGGGGTCCTAACTAATATTTTCATCTCAAGGTTAAAATGCTGGATACACCACATGGGCATATGTCATAATACATAAAAAAAAGCAGTTATTATGAATATCCTTTTCTCAGTCCTTCTCTCTCTTGACCTCTCTACAACTTTTGACACAATCAACCCCTTTCTTCCCTTTGATACTCTCTTATCTCTAGGTTTTCAGGACACTACTTTCTCTTAGTTTTCTTGTCACATATCTGACCACTCCTCAGTTTCCTTGATGCATCTTCATCCAAGTCATATGCCACTTCTTTTTGGTGTCACACAGGGTTCTGTCTTGTGCTGTCTTCACTTCTCCTTCTATACTATTAATGGCAATCTCATCAGTTCCAAAGATTCAATTACCTTGTTTATGTTTATGATTCTTGGATTTACTTGTCAAGCCATAAACTCTCTGCTCAATACCTACTGGATATCTCCAACTGGATGTTCTATGTTAAACTCAACATGTTCTAAACTGAACTCATTATCTTTTTCCCAAAATCCTCCCATCTTCCCAACTTCTTTTTTACTGTCAAGGGAGGGTACACCATCCTCCTAGTTACTGAGGCTTACAACCAACGTAGGTGTCAACCTCAACCTGTCATTCCCCCACCCCCCATATCCAATATGTCAAGGCCTGTCATTTCTACCTTTCTACCATCTCTTACGCACACACACACGCACCTCTTCTTTCATTACCACATCTTACACACATACCCTGTTCCCTTTCATATTGACATCATCCATATGCAGGCCCTTATCACCTCATGCTTGGACTACTGAAGGAGCCTGCTGGTTGGTCTCCCTGCCTCATGTCTCCTTTTATTCCAGTCTATCTTCCACTCAGTTACCAAATTGATTTTTCCAAAATGCAATTTCAACTTCTTATTCAATAAACTCCAGTGGCTCCATGTTACCTCCAAGATCAAATATAAAATGCTCTGTCTTTCAGAGCCCTTCATAACCTTGTCCCTTCCTACCTTTCTAGTCCATATACCTTACTCCCCTTTATTTACTTTATAATCCAGTGATGCCTACCTTCTGTTTGTTCCACAATCAAGACACTCCAACTCCTGACTGAGCATTTTTGCTGACTGTTCCCCTCATCTCCCCCTCCTGGCTTATCTAGCTTCCTTTAAGCCTAAGCTAAAATCCTATCTTCTGCAAGAAGCCTATCCTGATCCTGCTTTATGCTAGGCCCTTCCCTTTAAGATTAGCTCCAGTTTATTCAGTACCTAATTTGTTGTTGTTTGCATTCTGTCTCTTCTATTTCTGTTAGCTCCTTGAAAGCAAAGACTGTCTTTTGCCTTTCTTTGTATCCCCAGTACTAAACATGGTGCCTGGCACAGAGTAAGTGCTTAATAAATATTAGTTGCCTGACTAACTGTTGAGCTCAGAGGTTCTGCTTTAATCACAGGTCAGGGGGGTTGGGTCTAGATGATGCATAAAATCCTTATGCAGCAATAAAAAAAAAAAATCTCCTTACCATTTCCTAAACTAAGGTCTCCACGTCTCCAGTCTCTCCCCATGACAGCCCATCCTTCAAGCAGTTGTCAAACTCATCTTCCACTGTCTGGCATTCAAAGCCTGTTAATTTCATCTTTGCAATCTCTCTCTCTGTCCTCTGACACTGCCACCCGTCTCTCCTTACCTCATACCTAGACTACTGCCATAGCCTGCTGGTGGGTCTGCTGCCTCAAGTCTTGCCCCACTCCAATCCAGCCTCCATTCTGAGGCCAAAGTGATTTTCCTAAAGCTCAAGTTCAACCACCTTACCTCCCCTACTTGATAAAACTTTGGGGGTTTCCTATCACCTTCAAGATCAAATACAAAATCCTCCATGAGGCCTTCAAAAGCCCATCATAATTTACCCCCTTCCTACCTTTCCAGTCTTCTTAGACCTTATTCCTCACCATGTACTCTTTGATCCAGTGACAATGGTCTCCTTGTTTTTCTACAAACTCAACACTCAGCTATCTCTCATGCCTGAAATGCTTTCCCTCCCCACCTCCACTGATTGCTGTCCCTGACTTCCTTCAAGTCCAAACTAAAGTCCTATCCTTCTACAGGAAGACTTACCCAACCCGTCTTAATTCTAGCACCTTCCCTCTTTTAAGGATTTCCTATTTATCCTGTATATAGCTTGTTTGTATATAATTGTTCCCTTATTGTTTCCTCCTTTACATTGTGAACTCCTTAAAAGCAGGTGTCGTTTAGTCTTTTTGTATCCCCAGTGCTAAGCACAGTGCCTGGCATAAAGTAGGTACTTAACAAATTCTGATTGTCTACCTGATTTAATTTTTCTCAGTCTAAATCTTAATGGCTGTGATAGAGAACAAATTTTTATCTGCAACCTCAAAAGCACTACATTTTGACCAGCTGCAACTGAGAAGCCAAACCACAGTAATACTTCTCTCTGAAACTGCTTATAGGAAACCCCAAGATTTATAAAGTTTCATTCAGTTAAACTAACTTAAAGGTCTACTATGCACAAAGTACAAGTTACTAGGGATACAAAAGTAACATTCTTTGCCTATCAGGAACTCACTATAAAAGAGATGCAAAAATTATTGAAAGAAAGAAGCATAACACAAAATAATTTGAGGCAAATGAGAGTAACTAACAAAGTTAAATCCTAACCCCAGCAGTTGTTGAGGATGCAGATGGTTTATGTTTACATTAAATAAATTTTATATATATGTATATATATAATATACACACACACATACACACACACTAGATTAGATGATATAACATACTAGAGTGATGAGAGGTACATGAGGAGGTAGTGAAAGCACTATCTCAATGAAAAGATAGATACAGCTAAAAAAATACATTTTGTTGATTCTTCAACATTAAGTTAAGGAATTTTACTCAAAACCTTAATCACTATGAATCAGGGAGCCATTGATGGGTTGTAAGTAGAGGAAAGTGACAAGATTTATTTATAAAGGACAATTAATCTGGCAACTGTACAAAGGATAGACTAAAAGAAGAGAGTAGAAAACAGGAAAACCTGCTAGGATGTTGTAGTAGCAGTCTCTAAGGTTAGTAATAGGGGCTTACATTTAGGGTGGCAGCAGAGAGAAAAGATGAGAGAACAGTTCTGGAGATAGGATCAAAAGGATTGGGTAACTGAAGGAATATGGTCCCTCTGCTGACTAGGGGACTTGGGTACCTAACCATCCACCTTACCAACCATCATGGAGAAGCTGGTCACAGGGACATTAAAGTCTAGCAAATCTTACCTAGAGCTGGCAACAACACCCTTCAAAGTTGTGAGTATTAAAATTAATCTGCCACCTGCTATTATCTCTATGACAGCAAACTCTCCCTATTCTGTATTGTTACAACTGTTCCACTTCCTTGGTCAGAAACTCTAATGTTCCTCTGTTTGACCATAACCACTGATCATTCTATCTCTTCTCACCCATATTAAAGGTATTCTTCACACTCATTGTGATCCCCTTCTTTCCATCCCTCTGTATTTTCTCAGGCCATTATCCTTGCTTACTTCACTTACCTGATTTCTGAATCTTGACCCAATCTCTACCAATTCAATTTCACACTGTCCTCTATTCTCAAATCCCTAGGACTCTGTCCTACTGTTCCATACCCACTGGATCACTCCCAGCATCCACTTCCTTGCTGAGGAAGTCATATAACCTGAGTGTAGGTAGACAACCAATTTATATTCTTTTCACACTTCATCTGGGCTCTTCCTGCTTCAAAGCAATCCTTTATTCTTCCCTAAGTGATTCCTTATCTAATACAACACAGAACTTTCTCAAAGCTCTTCTGTACAGAGCAAGCCAGGTGATGCAGTGGATAGAGCACAGGACCTGGAGTCAGGAAGACCTGAGCTCTACTACTGACTAGCTATATGACTCTCACTAAGCCACTTAGCTTGCCTGCCTCAGTCTTCTCAACTGTAAAATAGGAACAATAATAACACCTACCTCCCAGAGTTGTTGTGAGGATCAAACGAGATATCACTAAGTGCTTGGCACAGTGCCGGGCATCTAGCACTTAAGAAGTTTTGTTTCCTTCTTCCCATTCCTCTCACTGAGGACCTTACCTCTTACTTTACTGAGAAAACTGAGGCCATTAAGCTGCAATTTCCCTCTTTCTTCATCTCAAAACCCCTTGACATGATCCCTCACTCTCTCCTCTTTTATACTACTCTATGATACCAAGGAAAAGCAGGAGAGAGTGAGGAATTATGTTTTGAGATGAAGAGGAAAGAAAAGGGAGCTCACTGAGAATGGCCTCAATTACCTCTCTATATGCCCTTGATCCCACCCCCTTTCCATCTTCTCCAGCAGATTGTTCCCCTCAATCATTTCCCTCCTCTTCAAGCTTTGGCTTCTCCTTATCTACTGGTTCCTTCTCTGAAGCCCTAAACCTGCCTAAGCCTCCCCATCCTTAAAAATCTTCATGAAAACTTGCCATCCCCTGAAGTCATCATCCTTTATCCTTCTCATAGTCAAATTCCTAGAAGAAAGCTATTTATATTCATTGCCTCTAATTCTTCTCACTCTTGAATTATTTATAATATGGCTTCCAATCTCATCCTTCAACTAAAACTACTTTCTCTAAATGCTTGATAAGGTGTTTTCTCAGTCTTCATGCTTCTGACTTATATGCTTCCTTTGACAATGATGACTACAGTCTCTTCTTGGAAACTTTCTCTTCTTTGGGTTGTTCTAACATCACTTTTTACTGTTTCTCTTCTGACCTGTCCAACTCCTCCTCTTCTCAGTCTCTCTGCTGGATCATCATCTATACCATGCTCTCTATTAGTGAGTGTTCTGAAAGACTGGGCCCTTTTCTCCCTTTACACTCTGTCTTTTGGTGACCTCATCGGTTCCCATGGATTTCTTTATCATCTCTAGCATCCTATGAAAACTAGAGCCATTGTTAGAATGAGTGAAGTTAGAAGCACGAATAGCATGAACACAATTGAATAGGCATTTATTAATGACTACAATGTGCAAGGTACTCACTCACTGGGGATACCAAGGCAAAGTTGAAAAACAGTCAGACATGTAATTGTGGTTATAATTAGGAAGCCCAGCACCTGGGCTAAATATACTTGGGGAGGAAAGAGATCCTAAGTTTTCTATCTGTGAATAAGAAGAATGTCAGGTTATATACTTTACATAACATTATTTAATTTGATCCTCACAACCACTTTGTGTCGTAAGTGATGCAAATACTATTATCCTCATTTTTCAGATGAGGAAACAGGCTCTGAGAGACGAAGTGAACCGTCTGTGTATAGCTAGTTAAGTGACTGAGCTGGGTCCTGAGCTCAAGTCCTTTGACTCCAAATATAGCGAATGCTCTTCTCACTATAACCACTCTGGCTCCCCATAACTTCCCCATATTGATCTTAGTTCTGCCTTTTAAGGCCAAGCAAAGTCTAATCACATTCCTTTAAGAGCCTACGGAGGGTTCAAGAACCTTTGGGAACAGGACTGGATCTTCAATTAGGGGGCAGGGAAGAACAGAAGGAAAAGAGGGTGGTCCAGACAGGTAACAGAGGCTTTGGCATTATTCTTTTCCTCACTGGTTGTATCTTCTCCATGCCACCCTCTGGAAGTGGAAATGCCAAGCATGAGGAGAGGGAGATCCCACAGAAACAGCACAGGAAGAAAAGGTGATGGTCCCTGAAAAGAGTCATCTCCGAGGACTTCATTGCCAGTAGGATGCCTGCCCGAGCTGCATGCTTACACGTTAGGCTGTCCTTTTTCTCTGCCGTAATGAATAAAAGTGACTCAAAGACCCCGTCACTAAGACACAGTACTGGTGGGCAATACTAACTGCACTGCCTCCACTACAAATGCTACTGCTCCCTTATTAAGGGGTCGGGGCTATTTTATGTGCTCACATCTGTTCAATTGGTATTTCGATCAATGGATGCATTACAAGCTTTCCCTTTAAGAGCCTAATAAACAACAAGATGGAAAGTAAAATTCTCCATAAAATGACACTTTAAAAATCCATTTCTCTGGGGCTATCGGTGTTTCGTCCAGCTGGCTGCAAAAACTGGGTATTGCTTGTGTTTTAATGGCCACCCCCCTTACAATACTAAGTTGAGTAGGCAATGACTTGGGAATCCTGTGGTGGTGGTAGTGTGTGTATATGTGTGTGGAAGGGGACAATGGGAGGAGGAGGGGCACAAAGTACTATTCACCCAGCTGTCCAGAATAGAAAGTGGATAGAGGTTCACAGGACATGGCTGGCTGCCACGCCAGTTCCAAAGCGGAATCTAGGAAGAAGCCACCAACAGTTCATCTGTTCAGAGTAAAAGCCTGATGAGACAAGGAAAGGTCAAGAAGTGGCAGACTTTAGTATGAATTAGCTTGGCCTGGAGTCCAAATGAAGTGTCCTGGAGTCCTTGGCAGGAAAATCCAACTGTGTTAAGGTAAGGCTATCGAGAGCTCTGGGCACTATGTTAGAGAATTCCAATTACAAAATCAGAGAACATCAAAACTAGAGGGGCCTCAGAGGTCACAAGGACTAACGTTTTTTAGTATATGATGTTCCTAACATTTTTTAGTATAAGCCCTCTTTTTTAGAGTTTAAAAAAATCGTTATCGTCACATAAAAATTGTACCAAGCAGCATTGTAACATGGAAAGAGTTCTGAATTTGGAGGTATAAGACCCAGATGTGGATCACAGTTTTACCTTTTACTCCCTGTGTGACTTTGGTCAAGTCATTTCAACTCCCTGGGCCTAAGTTCCTCATCTGTAGAAGGAGAAAAGACTAGATGTCCTCTCAGTTCTCTTCCAAATCTAAATCTATGATCCTGTAACACTTTTTTTGTTATCAATTACAATACTGAGAAAATATCTAATGGATTCAAGGATTCCTTTCAATAATACTACACTCACTGGAGTCTGAGAATCCAGAGTCTGGAGGAATCACTGATCTAGACTCATTTCCTTCTTGTTCAGGGGAAGCAACTGAGATCCAGAGAGGGGCTGGGGCTTAAGCTCGCATGGTAATTTAAGGGCAAAGTCAGGACTAGAACTCTGATCTTCTGACTCTTAGTCCTGTCATACCATTCCTTAAGTGCCAGAAGTAACAACTGTTCACAAGGACAGAGCTGCTTCTGTTCATTCAGAAAGTGATGGAAATGAACTAGTTGGCAAATCTGTGCTAAGTTAGGACTCAACTCTAGGGACTGAGCTTCCTCTCTGCTTTAGGCTCTAGGCCCTACAGAACATAGCTACAAACTCGGTACAGCCAAAGGGCCTTTTCACAGGCCCTCCTCACTCCTCACCCCACCTGCCTAAAGCAAGTTCCCCCAAGAAGCCTCACCTGAATGTTATCCCTCTGTACTTTGATCTTTCTTTATTTCCCAGCTCCTTAGGAACTATATTTTCTTTGTACCGTATTCATTTGCACTCACTTCCTTTACTCATTTATTCAATATCCATTTATTAAACGTCCACTTTGAAATGGGGCTGAGAAACTCAATTTTTGTGTTTGAAACCAAGGGTAAATAAGTCCTGTCCCCTGCCTTAATGAAATGTATAGTCTAGTTGAAGAGAGAACTCAGTGACATACATAACCATAAAGGGAAGCAGGAGAGGAGAAGTACTTCTAGGAGAGCATAACCAATATACCATGAAAGTTAGTAATAATACCCAGAGCCTATACAGTGCTTTAAGGTTTGCAGTGCTCACAAATACAACTTTGTTTTATCCTCACACAGGTAGTTGCTATTATCATTCCAGTGCCTTGAGGTGAAGTGATTTACCCAGAGTAACACAGCTAGTAAGTCTCTGAGGCCAGATTGAAACTCTGGTGTTTTTGACTCCAGGTCCAGTGCTCTATTCATTGTTATCCACCTAGCTGCCTCTGGGAGAAAAGAGAAGACTGCCAATAGGGAGGAAAGGGGTCTGGAGAAGGCTTTAGGAAGGAGATTTTCTTTAAACTGGACTCTGAAGGATGGTAAGAGTTCAATAGTTAGAGACTTCAGTAGAGGTAAAGAAGTTGAAGGAAATTCTAGAGAAAGGGAAAGATATAGGCAAAGGAATAATAAAGCTTTCTGGGGTCCCATCTGCTCACCTAGACAGCGAGCTATGAGGTCTAGGGCAAAGTGTACCCATGCTTCTATTAACCTCATGGTATGGCTGAGTATAGATCTAGGTACACTGTAGAGGCCGAGATACTGTTTTTGCTTGATTGATCCCCAGACAAAATTCTACTACCTATCTACTAGGCCAAGGTCAACATTTGGAAACAAGTTAGTTCACGTGTTAACATTGATCAAAGACTAATATTCAAAGAATCTAAAGAATCATGGAATCTTAGAGCTGGAAGGGAACCCAGAGGCCTACTTTCAATCAATTTTCCTCTTGCTTGTTTTTCAGTCTTCTAACTATCCTGGTTGCCCTCTTCTGGTCACACTGTTTTTCAATGTCACTTCTAAAATATGATGCCCATAGCTGAACACAGTACTTCAGCTATGATTCGGGAAGGGCAGAGAGCACCGATGTCCTCCTCGGTCTGGGTATTGCTTTTATTAATTAACAGAGCATAAGACTGCATTAACTTTTATGGCTTTCGCATCATACTCTTGACTCATTGCTGACACATTTATACTAGCTGGTAGTCCACCTAAAAGCCCCAAATCTCTTGCACATGGACTACTATGTAGCTATGTCTCCCCATCTCATACTGGTATGGTTTATTTTTTTTAATCTCAAGTGTAGGGCTTTTATGTCTATTAAATTACATCTTAAGAGAGTTAACTTAAAGCTGTGATTCTAGCTCATTAATTTACTTTCGGATAGGAATCATTGAGGAAATCAGAATCATAGTCAGAGGTGAAGGGGACCCGTGAGATCATTTGGTTCAACATTCTCATTTTACAGATGAATTGAGGCCCAAAAAGGTGAAATTACTTGTCCTAGGTCACATAGCAAGTTAGTGGCAGAGTTGAGATTTGAAATAACACTAAGTCCACGTTTTTTTCCATTACACCATAGATGCCTTTATCTAGGTTAATAATAAAATGTATACTAACACAGAGTTACGGTCTAACTTGGTCTTAAATAAGAGTTCAGAAAATGTATTTTCTTCCCTGCTAAGGTGGAGAATTAGGGATACAGAATATCACAAATACTGTCAGAGGTAGTTTATCAAAGTTGGTTTTGTCAAACTGCATTTTTTGTCATTTCTTTTAAAACCTTTGTCCCAAAGATTTCTTGCAGGGTAGAGGAAGAGAGAAGAATATGGTGGCACAGGCTGGCCAAACTTCATTCCCCTCCTAGCTGTGTTTCTGACTTTGCCAACTTCAATACCGTGCCTCAGCTAGCCTCACCTGGGAACTTCTGTCAGCTCTTGTGGCCTTCTCACCCTGGAAAATTCCACTGCCACTATAGTCCCTCACTCACTGGTGAGTTCCTCACAGTGCCTCCATTTTGGGCAGGGAAGCAAGTTGGCCAACCTTTAGTCCTCTTTTAGCTGTGCTTCTGACTTACTAGACATCAATACCTTGCCCTTTTCTGCTACCTTTTATATGCTGTCTTCCCCTATGAGAAAGTAAGCACCTTGAGGGCAGGGTCTGTCATTCTTTTTGCTTGTATTTGTAACCCCAGTGCACAGCACTTGACATATAGTAAGAGCTTAATAAATGCTTCTTGCTTTGCTAATATTCAGAAATGAAAGTGAAGTAAAACCAAAATTTTTCAATAAAAAATTTTTAAAAAATATGGTAGAGGACAGACTTCTGGGCACTCCTTCCTCTAGGCCAAGAGTGATCCATTAAAGACCAACTGGGCAGGGGTAGGGGTAAGGGTATCTAATAATTCCATTCATGTCTACCTAACTGTATTATCCTCTAGTGACCTCATGTCTTTTCATCTTATTCACAATAAACTGTGAAAGGACTTGGTCAACTGCTAGATATCCCTTAATAATCAATCATTCTTTGTTTTCACCTGGCTGGTGTTATATTCTCCTTTCACATTCTGGAGGGAGAATCACAAAAATGTTATCTAAGGTGTAATGGAAAAAATGTGGACTTAGTTCAAATCTCAACTCTGCCACTAACTTGCTGTGTGACCTAGGACACGTAATTTCACCTTTTTGGGCCTTACATGCTTATGTGTATAAATGCATGCACCTATGTGTATGTATCTGCACACAAAATTTCTGTGTATACACACATAAACATAATGTGATGTTAATTAAATATCAACTATATTCCAGACACTTTTTAAAGTACTGGGGTGACAAATTCAGGCAAACAAGACAGTTCCTACCTTCGAGGAGCTTATATTCTAACAGGGTAGGACAACATACAAAAGGATGCTGGCAAGTCAAGGGTGGGGGAGTGTCCTACAAAAAGGCAAAATTGCTGGCAAGGAGGTAAAGTCCAGAGAGTGAGCTGAACTGGGAGTAAAATGAGCCTGGCTGGGATCCTTCATGGAATGATGGTCCAGAATAGGGAATTATCAATTAGGAAAGCAGTTCTCAGATGAGAGTGATACTCTTGACACCATCAGCAGGCTATAAGCTACAAGTTATGGCTCTAACTGTAGAGACATTTCACTGAGTTATGTACACTACCCAGTCTTCCTTTAACCAAAACCCACATTTATGAACTGTTGGTTGGGATCAGGGTTTGACCTGTGGCCAGGACCAAAGTAGAGATCATCTAGTTTAAATTTCTCATTTTATAGATGAACAAACTGAGGTCCAACATATTTAATGACTTGTCCACTGTCACACAGAAACTGAATAGAAAGTCACATACTTCATTTACACATTTGATCAGACCTATACTACCTGGCAGTAGGTAAGGGCCAGAATTAAAATAGGCTAAATTTCTTTGGGCTGCAGTGACTCATTTTTCAAATAAAGGTATAATTAATGATTAAACTATTTCTCAAAAACCCTTTTTTTTTATTGGGATATAATCCAGAAATATCAATCAGCAAATACTTCTTCATGAAGTCACCTTCAGTGAAAGACTTCCCAGGAGCAGCAATTTCTTTAGAAATATGAAAACTAACCTTAGTAGCAGTCTAATTTTCTGAGTTTATTTTCTTGAAAAACCATTGTTTCCCCACTGAGACTTTTCAACAATTTGGATACTCTAGTTTGTTTTACATTGGTGTCCAATTTGCTTAAGTCAGGATGTTTTGATTTGAAATGGCGATGAAAACTGTACTCCTTCAGAATGACTATTATTTCTCAGCAAACAAGGCACAACACTTTGTCTTTCATGTAAGTAAACAAGTATCTGTCCACTACGGATTAAACACTATATGTTCAGATTCAATCTTTGGTTTCTTTTTATCATCCATTTTACAAAATCACCCCCAAAACTTTAATGTTAGAACCAAAATATCTCCACAGCAACTGCTCACATACAAAGGAATACTGAACTGAGTTTCTGACCTTGGAGAGAGCGTCACACACTGATGTAACTTGGAGGGCGGCCACACAGCAAGGGAGGGGAAGAAACCTTCAAGTTGTTGCTGCTCATTGAATAGCGGGAGTCAGTTGCCTTGGCCTCACTTTGTTCTTATTTAATGCCAGTAACAATCAAAAACACAGTGAAAAGATACAACTCTCGCTCCTCTCAGACTAGAGGCAGACTGAAAATAGATGGTTGATGTGGGTCACATGACAAACAAGTGTGCAATAGCAACCCATCTGCCAAGTTACATGATGGGCACAATAGTGACTAGTGGAATTGGGGCACAGACAAAACACTCGTTATATCTTTACTTTCTTTTACATCCTTTGCATGTTTTGAGGGCCGGACAAAATCCTTTGGCAGACCACTTTATATTATGCAGGCAAGCATTAAATGAAAGCAATTTAAGTCAGGCCAGAAAACTTTGTTTATCTCAAGGGAAAGCAATTTAAGTCAGGCCAGAAAAACTGTGTTCATCTCAAGAGCCAAAGCTTAGAAGAAGATACAAGACCTCTGAACCCAGGGCCTCTGACAGAAAATCATGGTTTCTTTGCAAGATTATGTCTTACCTATACATTACGTGATGGATATATTTTAAAAGTGCAATCAAAGTGTCACGTGAGATCAGAGGGAGAAAAGTTATTACCATTTGGGATTGGAGAAGGAAGAAATCAGGAAGATTTCCTGGTGGTGACACATGAAGTGGGCTTTTAAGGACAGATACGAATTCAATAGGGAAAAGAGAGGAAGTACATTCAAGGCATAGGGAATAGCTTGAGCAGAGGGATGGAAGTGGGGAGAATATAGCTTAGTCTGACTAACATGCAAAGTACATAGAAGGGAGTGATAAAAATAAAAATGGAAAGATAAAATGGTGCCAGATTGAGGAGGGCCTTGAATTAAGCAAATTAGTTTGAATTTACTCTAATAGGCTATAGGGATATGGGCTCCAACTAATAAATCTGGGTAGAGTCTTGCTAATTGGGAAGGTCAAAACTGCCTTGAAATTCTGACCTAGAAAGACAGTGAGGAACAGAAAGGAGTTAACACAGGTGTTAGATAGGAGGACAGGCACATACTAGACCTTCTCCCAAGGCAGTGTGGCAACAGAAAGCACATTACACATCAGATGGAAATATATCAAAGCCAGGAAGCTATGATGGTCTCAAGGGCTTGAATAGAGGAAGCTTTAGGAGGAGATCCCAGACTGTCAATTGCCAATCCCATGCTCTATAAGGTGGGTTGTTGCTGTTGCTGCTGCTGCTGGCCTTTGGAAGATGACATAGAGAGAAAACAGGCAAGCTTCTGTGGAACTGAACCTAGGAATTTTGCAGCCAGTCCCTTTCATTTTGTCATGTGTAGACATGAAATTTGTGTTAAAAAAAAAGATTAATGAAGTGATTAGATGTAGGTAGGATCAATCTAGGAAGGCTTTCTAGAGGAAGGGAATGTTTATCAGGGTTAAAAAAAATGCCTGGAGATAATTCCAAGCTAAAGTAAAATACCTCATTGATCTGTGCTGAAAGTTTGAACACACACATGAATTCTTCTGTGCCTGTATCTTTGTTGCTTGAAACGTTCAGGTATCATATATTCAGTCACACAGTCTGGACACCTCCTGTGTACTCCTTGTTTTAAAAATTAAATAATTCCTCATACTTCTCCAAGGAACAGTAATAATGACCTGTCTCCCCCTGCTGGAGTGTGGTTAAGAATAACATTTACTTCATTTAATAAAACAAAACAAAACAAAACTCCATCTAATCATGGCAATTCCTTAAAGTAAAGGCTCTCTCTGGTGAATCCTAGCCAGAGAGGAATGCACCTTGATTTGAAGTTTCTGCCCAGTTTTAAAAGGTCAGACCTGGAACTGTGACCCACACTTTAATAAGAATTCTTTATGAGCATCAACAAATTCAATCCAATCCTCAGGGCTTATTAGAATGTCATGTGCCAAAAGTCCTGGCAGCATTGTTCTCCAATCTACATAAAAATGCAGAAAAAAATTGGACCTTCCAACACAGAAAGCTCAAAAAAAAATATTTCCAATGATGTGCCACCCCCCAACTTTAGCTTTAAAGAATAAATCAAAGTATGCAAGTTAGAAAGATATAGAAAGCAAGGAAAAGAAAAATGAATAAAACTTATGGAGCAATGAAAAAGCACTGGATAAAGAGTCAGAGAACCTAAGTTCAAATCCCGGTTTTGAGACTTATTGCTCAAGTCACCCTGGGTAAGTCACTTACCCTCTACGAGGTTGAGTTTTCTCATCTATATAGGGAAGGATAAACGACATATGTGGTTTAATGTTTGCAGAATGCTTATCTCATTTCAGTACCACAATAACTCAGGGAAGCAGGTATCATTAATGTGATTCCCATTTTACAGATGAAAAAAACCGATGCTCAGAAACTAATTTGCCTGTGTTACGCAGCATTCTTGAGGAGTGCGAATTTTGGGCAGGTGAAATTGGAGGCAGGGGGAACAATTAGAAGGCTATTATAGTAATGCAGGTGAGAGGTGAGGGCCTAAACCGAGTTGGTGGCTATGTAAACAGAGAAAAGAGAAGAGACACAAAATGTGGAGCTGAAGTTAACAAAATATGGTAACCCACTGGATATGTGGAGTAACAGAGAGCGCAGGGTGGTGGATAGGCTCTGAGACTGCAAACCTACATATTAGGAGGATGGGTGCTTTCATCAAAAATACAGAAGTTCTAAAGAAGGGAAGGTTTGAGAGGGAGTTCTATTTTGAATATGCTGAATTTGAAATGTCCATGGAATATCCAGGTGGAAATGTCTAACAGACATTTGGTAAAGTTAAGATTTGAGCTTGGGAGAAAGATCAGGGACTGTATATATCGATCTGCATAGAGCTAATAATTAAACCCACAGGAACTGATAAGCGTACCAAGTCAGAGAGTGTAAAGAAAGAAGAGGATCCAGAACAAAGACTTAGGAAATATCCACAGTTAGACAGTGTGATATGGATGATGACCCAGCAAAAGAAACTGAGAAACAGCAGTCACACAGGCAGAAGGAGAAACAACAGAGAACACTAGCAAAAATACCAGAGTATAGATATTCAGGAGGAAAGGGAGTCAACAGCATGAAATGGTCCAGTGAGATTTAAGGGGGAAAAAAGGAGAGAGGGTTTTGAGAAAAGGACATAGGATTTGGTAATTAAGAGATAACTTTGGAATAAATAGTTCCAGTTTAGTAATAAAGTCTGAAGTCAGATCTCAAATGATTGAAAAGTGAGAAAGAGGAGAGGAAGATGAGGTTTTAGAGTTGATGGCTTTTTCCAGCACTGAGGTTAAGAAAGAAATGAGAGATGTAAGATAATGGACTGAGGAGATGGTAGGGTCAAGTAAGGATATTTTAAGGATGGTGGTGACCTGCATGTATTGGTAGGTATCAGGGAAGGAACCACTGCAAGGTAAGTAGGTAAAGGGCAGTAAGAATGATTGTGGGGGCACTGTCCTAGAAGGAATGGGAATCTAGGGCAAGGCTTCTTAAACTCTTTACTAGCGACCCCTTCAGCACTTCTTAAACTGTGGGTAGCGACCCTGGATACATGTAGAGGGGATGGCCTTGGCAATGATAAGGGCACCTCTGTATCAGAGCAGAGTAACAGAGAAGAGAATGGGAGATATCAACGGGTTTTGAGATGTAGAGGAGAGGCTAAGAGGGAACACGTGGGAATAGTCTACTCTCTCAATAAAGTATGAGGTGAAGATATCAGCTGAGAGGACAGAACAAAAACTGGTGTGAGAAGTCTGAAAATAGAAGAGAAAATTAACCTGAACGAGGATATTCTCTATAGCTGGGGTTTCAAACTCAAATAGAAATGGATCCCCACATGCAGCATACTACTTTAGAAAACTACAAATTAACTTTATCTACATTATATTGTAATTTTATTAACTTTTTTTGAACATTTCCCAATTTTATTTTAATCTGGTTCAAGTCAGGAGTTTTACATCCCCTTGGGCCTGTGAACTGGACACCTCTGCTCTATATCACACCTGACAACTGGTCCTCTTGCCTTTGTTTAAAGATGTCAGTGAATGAGAATCTACTATATCCTGAGGCAGCCTACTCCACTTATGAACAGCTCTAACTTTTGGAAGATTTTTCTTTTATCTAGCCTACATTTGCTTCTTTGCAGCTTCCACCCATCGCTCCTAGTTTACTCTTTGCGGCCAAGCAGAATACATATAATCTCTGTTAAATGTAAGCAGCCTTTAAATATTTGAAAACACCTCTCCTAGCCTCATTTCTCTTCTTCAGGCCAAACATGTCCAGTTCTTTCAGTCATTAAACTTTAAGGCCCTTGACTGTTCTGGATGCTCTGCACCTTTTCTTTGTCATTCCTAAAACACCACACCATAACTAAATAGAAGTCCAGATGTGGTCTAATCAGAGCCAAGTAAAGTAAAACTATCCCCTCCCCAGTCCTGTGTCCTGTGGTCATGTTAGTTAGTTAAGGTTTCATTAGCCTTTTTGGTTGCTGTATTATAAAGCCGAGCAAGCTGACCACTAAAACTTCCAGGTCTTTTTTTCCTGAATGGCTACCTGGCTATTCTTCCCCCATCTTGTACTTACAAAAGTTTAGTGGGTTTTTTTAAGACTTGAGTATAAATTGAGCATTTTTATTTAGAATTTATAGTTCCATTTAAATCTTGACCCCACAGTTAGGTATTTAAACTCTAAATTATCCTATACTGTCAAATTCATTTGCTCCTTATCCTCTTTCCACTCATGCTTTGCTAAATCCCAAGGCAGAATTATCTGTTTCTTCTGCCTTTGCTTCTATACTGCTGAACAGAGCTAACAGAAGTCACACAACCATGCTGACTGGGTCCACAATAAATTTATATTATCTAATCTCAAATGGCCCCTCACCGCAGCTATAGCATTCTTTTACTTTCCCTGACTGATCTCTACTTGACTCCACAGTAGCTGTTCTAAATTTTCTCTTCTCTTTTCAAAGTTTCCACACCACTTCTTTCTCTGTCCTCTCAGCTCAGGTTGTCGCCTCATATTTTGCTAAGAGAGTAGAGACTCCTTCTCTAAGTGCTCCCTCTTATGTTCTCTTCTATGTCTCAAAACTCCTTGACATGGATTGGATGAGAGGGTCTTTGAGGTCTGATTCCATGACAAGCTATAGCTTATACCAAAAGAGCGTAACCAGAGGGTAAGAATACTAGAGAATATGCTATACAAGGATTGGGTAAAGGAACTGAGGGTATTTTGCTTGGAGAAAGGAAGACAGAAGGGGACATAGTGCTAAAAGGATCAATTTTGTTTGACTTTGTTCCAAAGGAAAGTCGAAATAGCAGCTGAGATGAGTTTACACAGAGGCAGATTTATGTTTAATATAAGAACAACTTCCTAACAATGAAGTCCAACCAAAAATAGAATGGGCAGAAAGTATTGGGTTCTCCCTCAATGGAGGACATCAAACAGAGGCAAAATGACCACTGTTGGGGATGCTGTACAATCGTTCTGATTCAGGTTCAGTTTGGAATTAGGTAGTCACTGAAGTCCCTTCCAATTTTTTTGATTCTGTGATCTTATGATTAGATGTTGTTCAGTGGGATCGAGCTCTTTGTGACCCCATTTGGGGTTTTCTTGGCAAAGATAATGGAGTGGTTTGGCATTTCCTTCTCCAGCTCATTTTTACAGATGAGGAAACTGAGGCAAACAGGGTTAAGTAACTTTCCCAGGGTCACATAGTTAATAAGTGTCTGAAGCCAGATTTGAACTCAAGAAGATAAGTCTTCCTGACTTTAGGCCTAGCACTCTATCGACTATACCACCTAGCAGAAAATATGGGGCAGGTGAATTCAAATATGTCCTCTAACATGTCCTACTAGCTGTGTGACCCTGGGCAAGTCACTTAGCCTTGTTTATCTCAGTTTCCTCATCTATAAAATGATCTGGAGAAGGAAATGGCAAACCACTCCAGTATCTTTGCCAAGAAAACCCCAAATGGAGTCACAAAGAGTTGGACACAACTGAAAAAAACTGAACAACGAAAATGATTAGATGATATAACATTCCTTCCATTTCTGACATTTTATGAATCTCTGATCTAAAAAAACACTGCAAGTCGATATATGATTAAGTGCCAAAATAAATGGTACAGACAGTAAGTGCTGTAGGAGGTCAAAAGAGGAAGAGATGAATGTGTGTTCTGTGGTAGTTGGGAAAGACTTACGGAGGAAGGAGAACTTGTGCTGGGTTTTAAATGATGAGAATGATTTGGACAGGAGGACAAGAAGGGAAGTATATTCCAGGTCACAGCACCAACATGAGCAAATGCATAGAGATCGGAATAAGTTAAACATGTACAAAGCCTAAGAAGACTGGCTTAAATGGAAGAAAGGGTTCATGCTGCTGCAGAATGGAAGACAAAGTAAGAAATTTCACTTGCACCAGATGGCAGAAGTCCTTGAATGCCAGGCTGTGCAAGCTGGACTTCAGCTTGCCCCTGTAAAAGAGAGCCACTGAAGCTTTGGGATCAGGAAAATGACATAATGAACAGGCTATATTAGGAAGATTAGTCTAGCAGGGAAGTATGTCTAGCATAGAATCATCCCACTTCATTGCTGTCGTTAAAAGTCAGTCAAGAATCACCACAATTCCTTTTGCACTTTTCTCGAAGCCTAAAGCTTATTTTAGTTCCAGAATAACTATTTTGGAAGAATACTGCCAATAAAATGGTTGACTCAAGTATCATATTGCCTCAGGCCTTGGGGAGAGAGGTGGGAGGGGAAAGAAAAAAATAACTCATACTTATGTTCATAGAATATAAACCCATTGAAATAGCCCATGGGAAACACAGCTGGCAAGGTAACTCGACACCCCGTCTCAAAGTCCTTCCCTTAAAATCTATGATATATTCATTCCCAAGCCAAGTGGAGGTAATTTTTGGATCATATAATCCTAGACATGGAATGGAACTGAGAGATCAACAAGTCCAATCTTTCCCATTCCCTTATACTTAGCATCCCAGATAGGGCTACATTTAACCTCCGCTTTAAAAATCTTTGGAGGAATTAAAACAATTACAAAAAATAAATGTTAAAAATTGTTTTGACATGTAATTGAGAAAAAAATAAAATAAAAACATTGTTTTAAAAAAAATAAAGTATTTAACAGTGCCTGCTGTCCCCCGTCCCCCAATCTTTGACAACCTTAAATAAGAATCCCTTCTACAACATCTAGAACAAATAGTCTATGTTTGAATACCTCCACTGATGAGTTATGAGTCACAAACTTTTTTTTTAAAGCTTACTCCACTGTAGGACGTCTAATTATTGGAAAGCTCTTCCTTATATCAAATTAAAGTCTCTCTGTGACTCCTACCAATCTTGCTGCATGACCCCTCATTCTTCTCTCTGCTCATAAAGAAGTCTCTTCTCTATTTCCCAAGGCATACTTTTAGATATGTGAAAGCAGCAATCATATTCCCCTGTTCAAGTTCATAACATCTGTACCTGACCTAACAAATGAGAAGATGCTAGAAGGACCTATCATAATAGATTGTGGACTTTTTTCAACAAGTTCATAATCCGGTGTGTTCTTTTATTTTTTGATACTGTGTTGGATGAAGTATTTGGGTTTTTTTCCTTTTGAATTGGCTTTGTATTAACTCATAAGTTTGTTCTCTATTCTAAACATTCTCAACTCCTCAACAGCTGGCTTTAAATAATCAAGTAATATAATTCCCTCGTGTTACTATAGATGACAGAATTGACCATGATGTCTTAAACAAACGTACACTTACTTTTTATAACTGTGTCTATCTTACCTTCCTCTCTAACTGAGATGGGAAGTCATAAAATCAATACAAAAACTTTATTCTCCTCTAGCACTTAGAAAGTGCCAGGCACCCAGTAGGGCCATGATAAATATTTAGGAAATAGAGCTGTTAGTGGCAATGAGACCTTAAAAATTTCCACATTCTGATGCTAAGTGGTCAGCTAAGTGGTCTACAAGGCATCTTGCAATAATGGCAAAGCACCTGCCTCTGAATTATAAGCACTGTTTTTAGGGAACTCTACTATCCATTCAGCCACCCTCTGACAGCAGTGCCCACTTCTGGCAGCCAAGGCCACTTCCAAGCTCATTCTTCAAACAGCTTTGACCAGCTCGGCAGGGAGAAGAAAGTTCTAGTCATGTATGCTGCCTCAGGTTTAATAGCAATTCTCTGGCTTCATGCTAAATGAGTCTTTATGACAACAACTGAAAAAAGGCGTAGAAGCATTTCAACTACAGACAGACTTGCAACAAGGTGTCACTGGTTCCCTCTGCTTCTCTGCCAGGACATCAATCCACTCTCATTTAGCCCTCCTAGTGAAATGCTCATCATATGCCACAATTATAATGAAAATAACAACTGCTCAAAGCACTTGCTCCACAATAACACAGTGCAGTAGGGTGTGTAAGTATTGCACCCATTTTCCCACTGAGGAAACTGAGGTACAAAGAGGTAAAACGACTTGACCAAGGTTTCTTCTTTGTATCACACTAGCTATGTATGTACATATGGATGGATGGATGAATTCGCTAGCCTGCTCATCACTGCAGGAGCTGTGAAACAAGTTCCATGTGTTCAGAAAAAGGCAGAAAGAAGCCAAGGAAAAATGAAGTGCATTACTGCAACAACAGAGCTTCCAATTTCAGATAGGAATCAATAGGAAACCAGTAAAAGTGATGAGGTCTGGCCCTGGGGGGGGGCAGGATCTTCAGACATCAGGGGATGTCTAAGTAGGCCTCCTGGGGGAGGCCAGCAAGCCAAGCCAGGCCTGGTGGGCTGGGTGTGGGAGGCAGGGAGGAGGGGCAGGTGAGAGCAAAGATGAACAGGGGGCTAGGGGATAGTGGCAGGAGGGAATGGGGGACAGCGAGATGGCTATAATTTATACTCTCCTGCCTATACTTTATGGCTTTCTTAATTCGGCTCCTGCTACTATTAATGTAGTTAATGTTGAGATTATATCTATTTTCTGGCGTCAGGCCGTGATTTATTCTGGCCATTTTTCCGGTGCAGGCTCCCACGCTGTTAAATCAAGCGACTTGCCAATTAAGTGCTGACTTGGGAAGTGGATGCAATCTTAACAGATATCTAACCGCAAATTAAACTGGGGGCTTCTTACACTTGGTAGTAGGTGGGGCCAGACAACTGAACCTTGCTGACTTAGAAAAAATAAATGAAGGGAAAAAGCCACAACTTTGTTTTAGTTTCACTGGTTTCTAGAATTTGAGGTAGAGATTTGAACTTGGTCCTTTGGGACTCTGAGCTTAAGTCATGGACTTGTTGGGCTCCTAGGGACAACGCCAAGAGCCCAAGGGAAGCCACCCCCCGGCAAAACTCAACAAAGCATGTCAGTAATCATTTCAGACTGGATTCTTGAAGCAGATAATGGCCTTGATCTTTTGCCAGCCTGAATTCTCTCACCAGTTAAGGTCTCTCTCATCTCCCTACAAAACTGGTGACAGAGTGACAAAGGTAAAGATAAACATCAGAGTAGGGATAGATTAGTTTATATGCAAATGTCAAGCTCTGTTTTAAGAAGAGTCCTGTGAGAAGGAAGAAAACTCTCTCAGCTAGCCTCAACACCCCAAGCATAAACAAGCTCAAAGACCCTGGTGTGGCCAATATCTATCTAACTAGAAATTATGCCAATCAACTGACATGTAAAAGTAATGAACCAGCATGTTGTGAAAAAACTATATGGAGTAAGGATGAGAAGAAAATGAGCTGCTTAGTTGAAAAAATTCAAACATCTCTACTCTCTTGGAGCTTGTGACCTAAAACACATACAACTGCATAGACAATCACAGATAGCACAGATCCACTGAAAGCAGCACAAGAAACATTAATCCCAGGCATGAATGGGAAGTAAAAAACATTCTTATCATATTAAGTTGAGAGAAAAAGGGAATGAACTGATGAGGTGGGAAGAGTGTAAAAGTGTTATGCCAAGGTAGGACTCTGTCAGGAAAAAATTACTCTACCACTCATCAATTTAAGAGAGTTTCTTAAGAAAGCTTTAGGGATTGACATGAATGAAGGGCAAGAAATGAACTACACTGTAGTGGCCAGGAGCAGTAAGGGCCCACAATGCTTGGGAAGAAAAGAAAGGGCTTCCTGCACATGTGGCAGCACTATGGAAGAGGCAAAGTCAGCAAAGGCTGATAAAGAACAAACTATATATGTAAAAGAGAGGACCTCAGATGGGAAAAGGATTGAGTCTGCCATGGACATGAGGGGTGAAGATACTTAGACCTGATTCAGAGTAGGATGGGAACTAGCTACTCCAAGGTCCTAGGGAAATGATGAGCTAAGCTAAGGTTCCTTTTACCCTGTCACCTTAAGGGACCAGTTAAATGGAATCTACAGGTTCCAGCATAAGGCCTGGTGGGAGCTAGCAACTAAGTGATGATCTAATACTCAAAGGACTGCTGGAGAAAATAGTCTATCACTGTCTTCCCTTTTTCCCATCAAGCTGCTCCCTATCTCTGTCTACAGTGGAGAGAATGGAAAGAACGAATAACAGAATCAAGACCTACATGGACACCAATCTGTCACAGAAGTTCTGAGTTAGGTGATATTTTGCACCCCAGGTGAAGCTTGTAAAAAGAAAAGTAGCTAGTCCTTTAGCAAGGCCAGGTCAGGTTTGAGTCATATCTGTCCACCTCTGCAAACCCGCTGAATGGCCACATTCCCCTACTTAATGGAAACTTTCAACATTCCCAGAGCTAAAAGCAAAGGAGTTGTGGGATTGTGACTTGCAGGTCACCTTTAATGCAATCAGCCTCCTCTGGCCCCTCAGAATTGATATGTCCGGCCATTAGAAGTGAATCACATTTTGAGGTAAGATGAGGCTGGCAAGTCTGAAATATGCAAGTAATTAAATATGATATTGATTACTTGAACAATACTTTACTACTACCTTTAAAACCTGGGTAAAAGTGGTATTTAAAATGGTGTTTAATTGTCTAAGCCAACTAGGTACCTCTATGTGACAAGGAAATTTTATTTCTCTCTGTCAGGCAGGTGGTGTTTTCAGCTGCCTCCACACTCTTGCTTCCAGGAAGTTCTGGTTTCCTTCAGATGATTATCCCAATATATAGTTCTGGCTACAAAGCCAGACACTTAAGAGGGCATGTAAGGATGGTTAACAGTTGACAATAATGATGAGTATGACGGAATAATCACATGGTTCCAAAATTCTAAAATTCCCACCAGATATTATTTTACTACAAATTGAGATCCTATAAAACAGGACCCTTCCAACACTTAAACTTCAGTCACTGTTATTTTTAAGAAGTGCTTTTTTGCACACCAATGAAAAAAATCTGCACCATAGATTTATAAAAGCACATACACAACAACAAAAAAACAGTCCACCCTGAAATTGATAGTTTTTTTCCTCAATTAACACCTTTGGTATCACTGTCAATATGGTGGGGCTAAAATCCAGGATGAGCCTCCTGGAAGCTCTTCTGCTCTATCAATGCCTTAGGGCAGGTAACAACTTTCTTTTTCTCCTCTCAGACAGCTCATCCCATCCTTACCAAACAAGAAAAAAAATGTGAGCACTTTATGTAGGACTTAAATGAAAGCGCCACCCTAGATGTGGCGCAGGCCAACAAGCGGCAGCACAGCACTGTCCATTGTCAGTTACCAGGAATGGAGCCCCAATAAGTTTCTAATATAAAAAAGGAGCCATTTTAATTTCAAGCTCCATTAGTTACATGGGCTAAAAATCAATGTTTGCCATGTACAGAGCCAAACTGGCAGGGAAATTTCCATTGTCAGACCTAAAAAGATATCACAGCCATCAGAGATGTATAAAAAAAATTAAAGTCATAACAAGATACAGTGTGCCCTCTTCCCAAGCTATTCTTCTACTAAGAGCAAAAAAAAAAAAAAGTCAGCTATCAGATTTGCAACTCTGCTATCTCTCTCTCTCTGGACAGCGAAGCAGCTCAACCAGAGAGCCAATGCTGCCACTATACCAACATCTGTCCATTGACCTCGACAGGCACACCAAGTTGGCAACCTCTGGCTAGGGCCAGGAGTGAAGTTGCCACAGAGATATGTAATTGGTCATCTAGTTTTATCAAACCATAGCCCAATGTTTTGGAGGCAGAGGTCTTTAAGACAAAGAGGTGCACCTACATCTCCCTAACTCCCTTCCAAGCCACAATAAAACTGCATATCCAGCCTCATGTGAAGACAGTGCTATTTCTGATTAGCTTCTGATGAAAAATACTGTAAGGTCTTCATTAAATATTTTTTCAAAGAAAAAATCCATCACCATTGTTGAAATAAAAATATGAATTCAGAAACACTTCTAATACCTCATCATGGTGTGGAGATGCCCCCAAAATGTGAAGGCTCATATAGGTAAAACAAAAATACTGGCAGGCCCTACCAAATTGAGGGGGTTTTAAGTACTGGCCCAGCAACAGAGGATATATGGGTTTCCAAAGAACCAGTTTGGTAGAATTTAAAGGCTCGTTACCAGAAGGTTAAAGGAAATATCCTTCACAATAATGAAGAGGGGAAGAATTCTTGACAAAGATTGCAGAAAAGAAAATGGACAATTCTGATTATATAAAATTGCAAAGTTTTCATACAAACAAAATCAATGTAATTATAATGGAAAGAGTTAACTGGGGAAGATATCTGCAGCAAACTTCTCTGACAAAGATCTAATATCCGAGATATGGTCAATTGATTGGTCAATAAATATTTATGAAGTGCCTACTATGCATGAGGTACTGTGCTAAGTGATAGAGAGAAAAAGGCAAAAGCAGTCCCACTCTTGAGGGACTCACAATCTAATGGGGAAGGCAATATGCAAAGAAATGTGTACAAACAAGACACATACAGGATAAATTGGAGATAATCACCAGAGGGAAGGCATTAAAATTAAGGGTAACTAGAAAAGGCTTCCTATAGAAGGTGAGATTTTATCTGAGATTTAAAGAAGTGAGACAAGCCAGGAGGCAGAGATGAGGAGGGATAGCATAGACCCTCACTGTTGCAAGGTAATCCTTTTACATCTCCCTAATTAACTCACTATGCCACTCACCACAGCAGCTCTTCTAAACCTTTTCATTCCTCCTCAAACCTCCCATGACTCTCCCTAGTTATACTCTCAGCTGAGAACTGTCTCCTGTTTTAATGAAAAATGTAAGGCCATTTACAAAACAGTTCCTTTTCTCCCTTCTTCCCCATTCCACATCACCTAGATGCCATCTGCTATTACTTCCTCCTTTACTCCTGTCTCATAGAAAGAAATGGCCCTTCTTCTTGCCAAGGCAAACCCCAAAACATGCATAAGTGATCCCCATTCTATCCCCTCTTCTCCAGTAGATTGCTCCCTCTATCATCCTCATTCTATCTTTGATTTCTCCCTGGCTACTGGCTGCTTCCTTACTGCCTACAAACATGCCCATGTCTCTCCCATCCTTAAAAAACAACTCACTTCATCCATCTATTTTTGATAGTTATCCTACTGTACATCTCCTCCCATTTGTGGCCAAACTTGAGCAGGTCATCTATAACAGGTATTTGCATCTCCTCTCCTCTCATTCCCTTCTTAATTCTCTACAGGCTGGATTCTGTCCTCATAATTCAACTGAAACTGCTCTGTCCAAACCTACCAATGATCTCCTACTTGCCAAATCCAATGGTCTCTTTTCATTCCTCATTCTTCTTGACTTCTCAGTAGCTTCTGACACTGTTGATCATCTTCTTCTCCTTGATACTCTCTCCTCTCTAGGTTTTCAGGACACTTGTCTCTCCTGGTTCTTCTACCTGGCTGACCAATCCTTCTCAGTCTCCTTCAGCTCTCATGGATTTAATTACTACTTCTATGCTAATGATTCTCAAATCTATCTGCCCAGCCCTAACTTCTCTGCTGAGACCCAGTTTCACATCTCCAGCTGCCTACTGGACATCTTGAACTGGATGTCCCAAAGACATTAAACTCAAAATGTCCAACACTAAATTTTCTTTTCCCCAAAACTCTTCCAAACTCCCCTATCATTATCAAAGTACCTCAAACATCCCATTTACCCTGGCTTGCAACGTAGGTGTCATTCTTAATTCTTCACTCTCTCACTCTCACCACCACTGCCATCTGATCTTTTGAGATCTGTATATTTTACCTTTGTAACAGCTCTCAAACATGGGACAGCTAGGTGGCACAGTGGATACATAGCTGGGCCTGGAGTCAGGAATGTGAGGGCCCACACTAGGGTACTGGCAATGTAAGAAGAGAGACGGGGAGAGATATGCTGGATGGTCTCCTTGCCTCAAGTCTCTCCTCACAACAGCCCAACCTCCAATTAGCTGTCAAATTTATCTTCCATTATTTGGCATTCAGAGCCTGTTAATTTCATCTTTGCAATCTCTCTCTCCTCTGACACTGCTACCATTCTGGTGCAGGCTCTTCTTACCCCATACCTAGACTACTGCAATAGCCTGCGGTGGGTCTGCTTGCCTCAAGTCTTGCCCCACTCCAATCCAGCCTCCATTCTGAAGCCAAAGTGATTTTACTAAAGTTCAAGGCCAGCCATGTCACCTCCCCTACTTGATAAACTTCAGGGGCTTCCTATCACTTTCAAGATCAAATACAAAATCCTCTGTGAGGCATTCAAAGACCTTCATAATCTATCCCCCTCCTACCTTTCCAGTCTTTTTATAACTTATTCCCCCTATGTACTATTTGATATGGGTAGCTAGGTGGCGAAGTAGATAGAATGCTAGGCCTGGAGTCAGGAAGACTAATTTTTCTGATTCAAATCTGGCTTCAGATACTTACTAGCTATGTGATCTTGGGCAAGTCACTTAACCTTGTTTGCCTCAGTTTCCTCATCTGTCAAATGAGCTGGAGAAGGAAACGGCAAACCACTCCGGTATCTTTGCCAAGAATAGCCCAAAAAGAGGTCATGAAGAGTCAAACATGACTGAAAAAACTAATAAGCAACTATTTGAACCAGGGACACTGGCTTCCTTGTTGTTATTCCACAAAGACATTCCATCTCTCAGATCTTGGACTTTTCTTTGTCTCTCCTCCATGCTTCAAATGCCTTTCCTGGCTTCTTTCAAATCCTGACTAAAATCTCATCTTCTAAAGGAAGCCTTTCCCTAGTCCTCTTAATTCTACCACCTGCTCTCTTTCAATTCTTTCTTCTTGTTCTACATATAGCTTGTCTGCATATGTTTGTTATCTCTCTCATTAGACTGTGAGTTCCTTGAGGGTGCAGGGACTGTCTTTTTCCTCTTTTCTGAATCTCTAGCACTTAGCGCAGTGCCTGTCACAGAACAGACATTTGATTAATGTTCATTAATTAACTGACTTGGGGGATCAAAAAAGGCTTTATTCAGAAGACAGTGCTTGAGACTTGAGCTGTATTCTTAGAAAGGGAGAGAGACCCTTTAAAGCGGAGGTAAAGAAAGAATGTATCGAAGTATGTGGGAAAGAGTAAGAGGGTTGTCACTTGTTTGGGAAGGCCTGGTCCTACCTACCTGGAATCAGGAGACAGCATTAAATCATTTTTCTTCTTCTCTAGTTGCACTCTCCTGCTATGGTCATTAATATTGGTACGATATACATTTATTAAGCAACCACTATGTGTAGAGCCCAGTAAAAGGCTAAGGACTAGGGGAACTGTACAACATAACAATAGAAATGGTTCTTGCCTTCACGTAGCTTACAGTCCAAAAAGAAAAGACTAGCATAGTTATGATAAAGACTATTACATGATAGGGACAAACCAAGTGCTTGGTAAGGTCTGGGGGAAGGGAGGAGGGAAGTAGTGATAGATATGGAATCAAGGAATTCACTTCAGGGACAAGGTGGCACTTGTGTTGAGCTTTAAAGAACGAGTAGGAAATTCAACAGAGGAAGAGAGGAAGGAACAATAATCTACCCATAAAGAATGCTAGCAAAGGCTTGGAGGTAGGAGGCTGTATTTAAGGGCAGAGTTTCATGCAATTTGGCTGAAATAATATAAATGGAGAAGAATAAAATGGGATAATGCTGGAAAGGAAGAACGGTGTGAGGTTCTAATATTGCTACACCATTTCTATCTCTTTCTCCACAAAACACAGTATAGATTAAAACTAACCCACCTTCAGTACTCCAAAGTCTATGCAGAATGCAAGGTCTTGCCATGAATGCTATCAGACAATTTCCTAAATGCAATTTAAAAGCTCCATTTACAGACCTCTTGCTGGGGGTGGGGCGGGGGTGAGGAAGACAGGACGACTAGTGGTTATCAATTAGAATGCAAAGACATCTTCGTAGAGAGCATGTTGATGGCCTATGGCAGTAACTCTGTCTGAAAAGACTGCTTCTGATGGCTCACAATCAAGTTTGCTACCAGAGAGGCATGGCTCAGTTTCTTGTGACTGTCCTGTATGCGCACCTTACTCTGGCCAAGGGCTCTTTTATTCCTGCTACTCTGCAGTCCTGAGTACTTCCTTCACTATCCCCCCTCTTCTTCCTGAATCCTCCAGGGAAGATCTTAAGGATGAAGGGAAGGGAATAAACATCCATACAGAACCTACTATATTTATATAGAGCCTATTATATGCCAGGCACTGTGCTGTGAGGTAGGTATTGTTATTATCCACATTTTAAAGTTTAAGAAACTGAGGCAAAGAGAAGTTAAGTGATTTGCCCAGGGTCACACAGCTTATAAGTATGGGAGGCTATATTTGAACACAGGTCTTCCTGACTTTAAAACTTTAAAACTTATTCTTAAAGAATAAGGAAAATATTGGAGGCTGAAAGTTTTAGAAGACTTCACGTGACATAATTTCCATCTTCATACTAATACTTTCCAGTCTTTTTCCAATTCTTATTGTCTTCCCTTGGATATAGTTCCAGTATGCCAATATTCCTCCTGGACACAATCTTCCAGATGGGGTGTGACTTGAGCAAAAAGACTGTTGAATATTTTCTACTGTAGGCCATGGGCCATTACAGGACACCGTTTACCTACTCCTGTTTTTTGTTCCATCCTTATAATCCCTCTTCTTCTCACTGCAATCCCTGAAAGTCTTGGACTGAACTAGGAGGTGAGCTACAGGACATTTCACTCTGTGTAGGTGGCTGGGGGGGGGGGCGGGGTGGGCAGGAAGGGAGATAGAGGGAGAAAGTAGTGAAGGAGGGAAGAGGAATGATCAAAGGGAAGAAGGGAGAATCAATGGGGGGGGGAATGAGAGGGGGAGGGAGAGGGACAGAGAGAGAGAGAGAGAGAGAAAGAGAGAGAGAGAGAATGAATATATAATCATACCAATGTCTGGGTTCATGAAGGGCTGGAAGGTAAGGGAGCTGGGGGGCTCAGGGATGCACTGCTTAACCAGCTGTCTACCAAGTTTGATGTCACTACTGCTGAGGAACTGAAAGACCTACATACCTCAAACAAATAAATAAATAACTCCAGCCTGCTTTGAAGTGACTTCCAAATTAAGAGTTGCATCCATGCTGTCAAGCCCCTGCTAGCAGTGTCTGCGGCACCTTCCGTGCAAAAACGTATCTCAGCCCATTTATTAGAATGATGAAAGCAAAGGGATCTAAAAATTGCACTCCTTCCTTAATGAGCAGCCGAAGGGATCGGTAAGCATAATTTCAGAGGCTAGTAATATTTTATATAATCGCCGAGTGGTTTAAATTGAAAACCCCCAACTGAATCAATATTTACTGCATTGAGACAAAATGAATAGTAATAAGTCACTAAGCTCCCTGTCCTGTTTCATAAAATAAAAAATTATAAAAATGAGCACAGGCGCAAAGAGGCTATCACATTAACTTTTACAGCACTTGGGGAGCCGTAACCGACTATTCTCATAAAATAAAATTTTAAAAAACCTGCCGGAGGAAGCCTTGGTTCAGGATTGCCAACAGGAAAACCAAATAGGAAGCAGTGCTATAAATGAATAATGGGGTCTCTCCCCCTTACCAGCTCCCCCTGCTCACCTTTAGCTACTCAGCCAGTCGTCATCCCTTTCTCCTACCCCTGGGTAGCACGGAGGTGAGAGTTTTAAGCCTGGACAGAAGAAGGCCTCTGAGCCTTCTTCTTTTGCTCCCTGCCCTCATTATCCGCCTCTACCTGTTCTGGATTCTATGGCACTAAGGTGGAGAGAACACTGATCTATGGGGTGATAAAATTCAGCTTAGGGCTCCAATCCAGAAGAGAACTCCAAGGTCGGCCTAAGGTCTTTCGGTCAGATCAGACCAAATCAAGAGTTTTGGGAAAGTGAGGAACAGGAGGAAAGAATAGGAAGTGCATCTGTGTTTGTCTGTCTGAGTGGGGTCACAACTTCCAAACCCATTTCAAAGTATACCTGCAGGTCAAGCAAAATTTCCAAACAAAGTCAATTTAATGCCCTAGAAAAAGAGTTTTCCCATGTGACTCCACATTACTAAGCTTGACCTAACATGGGGATAAGGAATTTATGTTCTTCCTTGAGTAATTCCTCTCCACTTGTCAGCAAGCTAACATGCTTGTCACTTTCACTTGGATATTCCTTTTCTGACTTCCTTGTATACCCAAATTTGAGGATCTCCTAGAAGAGATGTGTATTACTTCTTATGTTCTATTCTCCATCCTTGAACACAAAAAAACACTAAAGTACCAAAGGGTAGCTGAAGAAGGCATACACTTTTGGAGAATTATTCTTGGAAGCACAATTTGTTTTTACTTCACTCCACAGGACAGAACTAGATATAATAAATAGGTGGAAGTGGCATAGAGGCAGCTGAGAGGTATGGTGACTAGAGCTCTGAACCGGGAGTCAGGAAGACCTGAATTTTAATCTTGCCTCATACACACAACAAGCTATGAGACCTGAGCAAGTCACTGAACTTCTTGCAGCCTCACTTTTGTCATATTATATCTTGTGGGCTTATGAGGAACAAATGGGATAATGTATATAAAGCACTTTGCAAACCTTAAAACACTATATGAAAATTAAATATTATATTGTTAATCTTAAGAATTTTCTAGTAATTAGAGCTGCCCAAAATAGCATGAACCAGCCCGGGAGGCAGAGTTTCTCCTCACTTGAAGTCTTTAAGCAGAGAGTGGGTTACCACTAACAGGCATCCCTACTCAGGAATGGGGAGAACTAAATGCCCTCTGAGTTGACTCAGTTCTGAGAACATGGAATTCTTTAGTGGGTTTTTATACAAATTCTGGCAAGGGAAATCTCTTCAGCAAAATATTTCTTCTCCAAGTTTGAAGACTCTGAGGGGTGGGGTGGTGGATGAGATGTGATATAGTATAATTGGCCAGTCATCTTTTCCATCCTGGAAAATTTTCTCAGGTACCCCACAGGGAACACATTTAGTTTTGTTGCTAACAGATCTCAGTCCAGATCTAGTCACCTCACTAAGGAACAAAGCATTTCTCAGTTCCCCAACCCTGAAGGTCAGTAAACAGGATCAATGGAAGCTTGCCACAAGTGCACAGTCATGTCTTAGGTTATATTTCATGGGGCACAAAGTGGTGAGATCAAGAGATTATATCAAGATTATAGAAGATGTTGTGAGCCTGGAGTTCTAGTGCCTGAATAGGAAAGTTTGAATTTGGGAAAAAAGAATCTACAGAGGAGTTATCTAGGAAGCCTGAGATAAGCCATTTGGCTTCTTTGGGCTTTACACTTCTTTCCCACAGTGAAAATGAAGCCATGGAACTAGATGCTTGAAAGCATTGGGAAGAAACCTATGTCACCCTGAGAGCCTTCATCTTTACGAACTACAATGGAAATACTGACGTAAAATAGAGCCCACTGCTTGACAGAGGGAAAAGGCATTTGAGAATGAAAAGTGCATCATTTCCCCCGATTTTCATAAACTTGAATGAAAGGACTGCAAACAGAGGGCGTATAAGGTGCATTATGCACAGAAACAAAGGCAGGTATACTGTATACAAAAATATGAAAAATAAAATAACATCTATTAGTTATATCATAGTTTAATTTTACACACAACAATGTTATACAAATATTAATATTATAATATGTTATATAATATAACTGAGTTATATGTTCCAATGTGCATATAAGCCCGAGAAACTACTGCACCAAACAAATATTGCTATCTCATCAGGTGGAATTAATTTTGGGATCTGGGGGTGGGAAAACAAGATGAGCGGAAATATTTTTGTAAAATCAGATGCAAAAATAAACCAAACCATCATTACTGACTGTCACGGAAAATCAGTCAATTCACTTGTCCTGATAAATGGCACTGCTAGAACTTAAGTGACTCTTTTTACAAAAAGAAGATCAAATATCGGAGACTATGAGACACGTAAGAGATAGGAATTGGGGTAACCATGAAGGGGGAAAGGCATCATGGGAGAACCAAATAAGTGACAATTCTGCAGTCATTTGCCCAGGTCACACTGAATCTAGCTCTGTGTCCAGCTCTAGGTGCTTCATTTAAGGCAGTTATTGACAAGTAACATCGTTTAATACCAAAAAACCTAGATTAGGAGGCAGAAGTTTTAATTCATTATTTTCTATTAATAAGTTAGGAAAAATCATTTGGCCTCTCAGGGCTCCACCTGGTAAAATGAAAAATTGAAACAGATCAGTGCTATGGGTTATTATAATTAATTTTGTACTTACACCTTATCTTCTACTACGATGTAAGTCCTATTTGGACAGGGGACATATTTTATCCAAACTCTGTTACTCTCCAGTGCCTATTACAGCGTTTTATACAATCAGCACTTAAGAAATGTTTGTTAAATGAAGGACTGGTATAATGAAAAGAACGAGATGTGGATCCAGAAGATCTGGCTTGGAATCTTGACTCTGTCATAACCCATATGTAACCATGGCCCAGTCACTTAGGGCTCTTTATCCTTCCACGCTTCAGTGTCTTCCACTCTAAAATACAGACAACCATACTGTATTTACCCTTCCCAGTATATAAAGTATGGAAATGTTGGTTACTGAACCAAAAACTAATTTGTTCAAGGAACTTTGTGGGGTATGAAATGAAATTAGAGAATCTACCAAAGCTGCTTCCATTTAGTTCTTAGAATCTGTTCCTTTGAACTCTGCTGAGGTTCTTTACGTACACTGGCCTTTGAACTCAGCTTGTACAAACCCTTCTATGTTTCTCTGAATTCCTCACATTATTTTTCAAGACACAATAATAATCCATTACATTTCACAGGACACAGTAATAATTTTTTAGCTATTCCCTCAAGTCTGTGATTGTGCATTTAAGTGGGAATTTGGATAAGAATGACCGAAAAGGTCCCTTCTAACATAAAAATCTGATTCTGTGAATTTCTCATTGATAACCGTTTCTTGCAACTATATGAGGACCAGGAACCAAAGGGCTTTCCTCTTCCCTCTCTGCCACACTTCTTGCTCTCATTTCACTTTTCAGAGATCCTCTGCACTGAATGTCTAACTCTTAAGTGTGCTGTTCCTCTTAGAGGTAGTTTCTCCCCACTTATTCTAGACAGAATTACTCAGTTCTACGAAAAATGCAGAATTACTCAAACTCCAAACGAATTTATCTTTTACAGAGGTAGCTGGTAAATGCCAGCAAAAACCACAAAGGCCTGGGTTCCAGTCCTGACTCTGTTGTGTATTTGCTATTGGCTATGAGCTTGGGCATATCATTTCATTTGCTTTGGTTTCTTTTTTCTCTGGTGATGATGACAATAATAGATCAAATTTCTATAGTGCTTTAAGGTTTTCTTAGAATTTCTATTATAATAGTTCAGTAAGAAAACTAGTACAAGACCACTTTATGATGAAGAAACAGACGACTGAGGTCAAATAATTTGGTTATATAAATAAAAAGAAGTCTTTATAACAATGTAATTGCTCTAAGGGAGCCCACAAAAATGCCTACTAAATTTTGTTATAGGAAGTAAAATTCCTGTAATCAAAATAGAAAGAAAAAAAGATAGAGAAGTGTTGATGTCTTCAGATAGGCAGCTCTAACATCTGTGCCAGGTTCACTACCCTTGCCCTCTTTTCCCTCACCCAGAGTGAGCAGCTGTGACCTTTCAGACCTGCCAGTGGCCATCTGGATGCCACATCTTCACCTGAGCACAGGAGCAGGTCCAGGACACAGATGCTACCGTGCTCATGAGAGGCTGGGGGACCCCCTGAGCGGCCAGCAGGAGGCTGGCCAAAGGCCAGACACAGATGTTACCACCATGCAGGATGGTCCCAAGGCAATGCTCTTCACCCGGATCACTTGCAAAGTTGGCAATCAGCCAAATAAATATAAGAGGACAGCACCAAGCTCTGAGTTTGCTCACTGGGGTTATTTTAACACCCTCTAAAACCTGCCTAAACTAAGCTCCTTGATTCTCATACATAGACAAAACAGAAGAGAAGCAGAGTCAGGAAAAATCAGCAACAGCAATGCAAAATTCTATAACCATATTATTTATGGGGTCAATTGAACTAGAATGATGTTTAAGATTCTCTTTAGTTCCAAAAAAATCGTGTTCTCATTAAAATTGACATTAAAATACATAATTCTCCAACTCTCCCTACTTTGTGCTCTCCAGATCTTCCCTTGATTGCTTGCCCTCTAAGTAACTCATACCACTTTATACCTCTCTGGTACACAACGACTATATGAATCTGGACAAGTCATTTAAGTTCTCAGTGTTCCAGGCAACATTCTAAGACTATAAATCATGGAACAACTATAGATCTTAATTGAAAGGAGGATGGTTGTTTTTTTTTTTTTAATCAGCAACTCCATATACCAATAAAATAAAAGGCCCAGACCAAAACACAAGAATAGTATCTTGTACGGCCCCACATTCTGATATGCTGAGATCTTTTTGGATACTGACTCTGTCATATACTGTGTGAAAAATCTCTCCCAATTTTACTTTATTAATAAATTCATAAAAGTAATGAATATTCCACAGTAGACTGTGACCTCCTTGAGGGCAAATATTATACGCTATTTATCTTTGTGCCATGACCATCACTCTCACTACCCCAGTGCTCAGTATATGTACATGTGTATGTGTATACACACATGCACACACATAATGTAAAGATATACTGCATTTATATATGTCCATGTATGCATATACATGAAGTGTTTATTAAAATTGATGCTGAACTGACATTTTCAAAACCATATAGACATCTGAATCTCCTTAATTCCCATTTGCGCTACAGTACGGGTGTCAACTCTAGGAATGTCTTTTATGGGTAGGGCTTATTTCTGTAATTTACTCCATGCTCATCCCAGCCCAACGCTATGTGAAAAGAGGAGACTGGTTAAAAAGATATGGCCAGGGTAATCCAAGCTCAGGATGGGGGCAGTTCTTCCCAGAAAATCTCCAGAAATGCTGAAACAGTGAGTCAGATCACACTTAGATGAGGATTGTGGGGCCCCACACAACAGAGTAGACTGGGGATGGTCCTAAAAGTGCAGAATTCTCCCTTCATGTCTACACAATCATGGAACAAGGAGAAAGAAAGCCAAACTGGCCTTGGGATCCAAAAGAGAAAACAGAAGGTTTGGGGAGAGAAGAACGAATCCACCTTGGCAGAAGATAATGGTGGGATGAGAAGGCTGCTGTGGTTCTTCATTTTTGATGAGGACCAATGACATCATGGGGTGATGTATGTGAATTGGATTTAAGTGAAGCAGAGTTGACCAAAATGTCATCAATCTTACCCTCTCTTCCAGATTCATCAAAGTCCAGAGACAAGAAAAAAGTTAAGATAACTAAGGATGTGGTGGATGACCTTGGTGTCTTTGGTGTCTGACCAAGCTTTTGTTCCACAGAGTCAGCTTCAGACAGCTTCACGTCCTTGGAACAAACTGTTTTCATCTGGCCATTCCACTGGAGGAAGTCTTTACATGCTTGGGGTAGACACCCTCCTAACTCACTGACTAGATTGAGGCCCATCAGTTACCTTGAACCTGGTTTAGCCCATCTCCGGAGTAGGTTTACTGGGGTATGGCTGCTGTGCATGCTACAGCTTCTTGGAGCCCCAGGTAAGAGTTGAGTGCCAGGTAGATACCAAAAGTGGATGAGAAGCCCTGAAAGGGGCTTAGCAAGCCCTCATATCTGTGGTGCTAGTTCTTCTTGAATACCCCATATACCCCTTCAGCAGGCTAGTCCTTTCAGTCTATTCATCATGGGTTTTCAAGTTCAGGGCACACTGTGACTAAGAACCTAATCTGCCACAGTATCTGTAAGGAAGGTTAAAGAGAGACTCACCTAGATATAAAAGACTGCATAGGGAAAAAAGAAAAGAAGGTTAGTGGAGTGGTATAGGTGAGGAAGGAGGGAAGAAGAAAAAAAGAAGATTTGGAAAGGAATAGGGCAGAAAGAGGTGAGAAGGGTGGGAATGGTAGGAGAAATAAAGAAAAAAGTCTATGTTTAAAAGTACACATACTTCCAAAGTGCAAACACTTTAGAGTCTAGACTGCCTAGATTCACTGGTCATGATGGGGAGTTTGACATTCCCTATTCCTCACTGCCACTTTAGGGCTCTCTCCCTACCTCCATCCCTCAGTAATCATACCTCCTGTAAGGTTCATTCAATCCACATTTATCATCCAGTCAAAAATGTGGTAGCTGTTGTCTTCAGGAGACTTTCCTTCATTCCTCTAAGAAGTTCAGTGCCTGACTCATAATCTTTCTCGTCTTCTTAACTCTTCCACTCTTAACAGGGAACTTCAAAATACATATCAATACTCTTTCCAATTCCTCAACTTAATTTTGTCCTTCCAAACCCTGGCCTTGAATTACTCCAAATATTATGTCTTCACTCCTACTCACGTGCTACTGAACAAAGTTGAAAAGAAGTACAAAATCATACTGACTGAATGTACTACACATTTATGTTACATAACCTCAACAAGGTCCTCACTGATGCTACACGTCCTTTATCACTCACTATCCCGCTCTCCACAGCAGCTCTTCCAAACTTTTTCATCCCTCCTCGAACCTCCCGAGGCGCCTCCTTCCTCCACACTCTCAACTCAGAACCCTGCCTTGGATTTCACTGAGAAAACGCCAGAGCTCCTCTTTTTGCTTGTCCCTTATCTCATAGCATTCACATGCCTTCTATAACTATCTCCTCCTTCAAACTGTTTCTCATGCAGAGGTAGCTCTACTCCTTGCCAAGGCAGACCCCTCTACAAATACAAATAATCCAAATCCATCCTGTCTTCTTCAACAGATTCCCCGCTCTGTCATCCCACTCTCTCACTAATCTTCAGTCTTTCCCTGACTGGCTGCTTCCCTACAGCCCACAACATGCCCATGTCTCTTCTATCCTCAAAAACCTCTCACTGGATCAGTCCAGCCCTGCTATCTTCCCACATCCCTCCTCCCTTTGGTGGCTAATATCCAGGAAAAGGCCACCTAAAATGGCTTCAACTACCTTTCCTCCCATCCTCTTCTTAACTCTTTGCAGTCTAGCTTCAGAAATCAAGTGACTGAAACTAATTTCTTCAAAGTTACTGATAATGTCAATTTGATAATGATTAACCTAATGGCCTGTTCCTCAAACTTCATTGTTCTTTACCTCTCCTGGGAAGGGGACAAGCACTTGTTAAGCATCTATCACGTGACCTCATTTGATCCTCACAACTCCTCTGCAAAGTGGGTCTGTTCTACAGTGGATGAACCCGAAGCAAATAGGAGTTAACTGACTTGCCCAGAGTCACACACAAGTGGCAAGTGCCTGAGGCTGCATCTGAACACAAGTCTTTGTAATTCCAAGTCTAGTGCTCGATCCACTGAGTCACTTAGCTGCCTTTGCACATTTAACACAATCACCTTTTTCTCACTGATATAGTCTTCTCGTCAGGTTTTTATGACATGGTTCTCTCCTGAGTCTCTTCTTACTTGGTCTGACCACTCTTCCTCAGTCTCCTTGGCTCGATTTTCATGCAAGTCACACTCTAAACGTGAGGATCCCCCAAGGCTCTGTCCCTAACCCCCTTTTCATCTCTGTATTATTTCACTTGGTGATCTCATCAGCTCCCAGGGCCCTAATCTCTCTGCTGACCTCCAGCCTCTCAACTACCTTTTATAGACATATGGAACTGGATGTCACACAGATATGCTAAATTTAACATTTCAAAACTGAACTCATTATCTTTCCCTCCAAAACTTCCCCTCTTCCTAACTTCCTTATTACTGATTAGGAAGGGTATCACCATCCTTTCCAGGGACCTTAGCTCACAACCTAGTTGTCAACCTGAACCTGGACTGCTCACTCTGACCCCACCCCCCCATATCCAAATAGCCATCAAGTCCTGTCATTGCCACCGCCATAACATCTCTCATATATTCCTCCTTCTCTTCTCTGACATTGCAACCACCCTTGTGCAAACCCTCATCCTTTCATAACTAGATTATTCCAAGTGCCTACTAAGTTTGACTTCCTGACTCAAGTCTCTCCCCATTCCAACCCATTTTCCATTCACTGTCAAATTACTCTCCCTAAAATGCAGGTCTGACCATATCACTGCCCCATCTGAAGAATTCCAGGTACTCCCTACTACCTTCAAGATCAAGTACAAAAATCCTCCGCTCATCTTCCAAAACCTTTTGTAATTTGGTCTTTTCCTACCTTTCCAGTTTCCTTACACCTTACCCTCCCATGTATTCAGGGATCCAGAGGGAACAGCCCTCCCCGCTATTCTTTGCAGAAGACATTCCATCTCTGGAATCTGAGCATTTTCATTGGCTGTACCTCCTGCCTGTAACACTCTCCTCATCATCCAGCTCCTGCCATTCTTCAAGTCTTAGCTAAAGTCTCACTTTCTGCAAGAAGCCTCTCTTAGTGCTCCTTAATCTTATTACCCTTCCTCAGAGGCTACCCCCAATTTATCCTCAGTCAATAAACATCTGTTAAATACCTATTATGTTCTAGGCAGTGTGCTAAGCTGGGGATACATATAAAGGCCAAAACAATAACAACAATGGATGATGACGACGACAACCCATCCTAGTCCCTGCTCTCAAAGAACTCACAATATAAGGGAGAACACAACATGTAAGTAACTATGTACAAACAAATTATATACAGAATAAAATGAAGATCATCTCAGAGAGAAGACATACAGAAAGGCTTCCTATAAAAGGTAGGATTTTAGCTGGGACTTGAAGGAAGCCTGGATAGCCAGGAGACAGAGATGAGGAGGGAGAACACTACTGGCATGGGAGGATGGCCAGTGTAGATAGCAGTGTATTAGCACAATGCCTGGCATGTAATAATATAAGAATAAGTAATAACAATATGATAATAAATAACTTAATAAATGCTAGATGACTGACTGCCTAATGGCAACTGTGTGATAGAGTGAACGGAATGTTAGATATGGAGTCAGGAAGACCCAAGCTCACATGTTAGGGTTGGGCTCAGACACTTGATAGCTGTGTGACCCAAGGCAAGTCACTTAACCTCTGTGAGACTCAGTTTCCTCAAATATAATATGAGGGTCATAATAAACAGCACCTAACTCTCACAGGGTTGTTTTAAGGATCAAATGAGCTAATTAATTCATAAAAGGTACATAAGGTATTGACTGACTAAAGGGCTTTAGCACATATTCTGGTACATAGTAGGCACTTAATAAATGCTTGTTCCTTTACTTCAACCAGCCTGCTCCCCCTGACCCTGTCCAAAGGAAAACAGGCTTGCATTTTTCAGCCAGATATCTGAACAAGGGACCAAGCCAGAGCTAGCCAGGTAAACTTGACTAGGTTCAGCCAGACATGGGAGTAAGAGGTGATGAACATTTTATCATCAAAAATCTTCTAGGTTTTCCGAGAACAAGTCTGGCATTTGTGCAGGTTAAGTTCTTTAGGCAGCTTTGAGTTCTTATTTAGAAATGAGGTGACAGGTTATGTCTCCTTTTTTGCTACCTCCAACTCCCTACTTCTATATGGCAACCAGGTCACAATGGGTTAAGTCAGAACATAGGTAATATATTACTAATAAATGTGACTGAGTGGCTCCTTGCTAGGTAATGTGACCTCAGCCCTTGAAGAAACAACTATACAAAGCAGGGGTCTAAATGAATGCTTATGGGCAATGTGAGCAGGAAAGGGCCGAGATTAACCTGAAGTCAAAAGTTGCCTCTTGTATATTTCTCTAAGGTTGCCCTTATTTTCAGAAAGATTTTATCTATCTTTTTTTTTTGTTTGTTTGTAAAGTGAGTTTGAGAAGACATTACTACCTCCAAATGATGCTACAAGCTACAAGCTACAATAAAACCTAAAGTACATTGCAGACTTCCTACAACCCAGGGAAGCTGTAAGGATCAAATGAAGTGATGAAGAGTGATGAGTGATGAGTCCAGGATAACCACAAAATCATGAGTCTGAGACACTAGAAGAATGGTGGTTCCTTCAACAGAAATAAGGAATTTTAGAAGGAAGGTTTAGGGGCAACAGACAAGGAGTTTAGCATTAAACATGTGAAATTTAAGATATCACTTTTTATAACATTTTTAAGGTTTACAATGCATATTTTTCATACTACTGTGAGATTGGTCATGTTCATATCTTAAAAAAAGGGAAACTGAGGCATGGAAATAAAGTGAATTGCACCAGATCACACTGGGAACAAGTGAAAGACCTAAATTAATGCTGAGGTCTCCCTGGGATCTGTGGAGACAGGGTAGAAGGCTGCTCTGTTAGCACACTGGAAGCATGACCACATACCCAAAGATTCTAAGGCCTTGGTCTAGCTGATCCAATGGCATCTGTTTCTAATCAATGGACAACAAAACTATGGAGCAATCAATGGTGTGGACTTTGGGTGCTTTATTGGGGGTGGGTGGGAGACCAGCAGTCGTGATCTAGGTGGTTGGTTCTGAGCAACTTAGATTCCCTTCTCAACCAAAAGACTCAGACCCAGAAGAAGCAGAAGCATACAAATAGAAAATTTTCTTCTAGCATGAAAGAGTGCTGGACAAAGTCAGAAGAATTTGAAGATCCTGTCTCTTACATTTACCAACTCTGTGATCATCCATGCCCCTTAACCTCTTGGAGCCTCAGTTTATTTATGTGTGGGAGATAATTGAATGATACAACCAATTTCAAGCTTGCTGTGAGGGAAGTATTTTGTCAACTTTAGATTGCTATGGAAATGTAACTTATTATTTATCCATATGGAAAAGGAGAAGATATGAAAGAGTATATAAAAGGAAAGAATGATTACAGGAGCCACGATAGTAGAGCACGGCTTAACTCCTCCACAAAAACCTATAAAACACATCAGACTGAGGTTTGATTTGGAATATTTTTTTTTTAATCTCACCTCATTTTTCTAGCTCAAGCTGGCATGGAGAGATAGACAGGTCTGCAAACACACTGGGGATGGAGGTCTAACCAGGTGTACACCATCAGAACATTTCAATGAAGCAACTGAAAGAGGAACTAGACTTTATAGCAGGGCAAGAGATCTTAAGACCACAAAACAACTCTAAACTTGTGCAGGGTGAAAGAACAGGTATCAGAGAGCATCACTGTTGCTCACAATTACAGGTCATAGAGCCACAGTGAACGCAGAAGGAAACTTAGGTTAGGGGTGGCATTCTAGGATGGAGTAGTCATAGGCTATGCTGTGTACAGAGCAAGAAGCAAGTTTAGAAGCTGTGTGGCACAGTCTAAAGCCTACGAAAGAACAAACACATCAGGAAATCCCAAACCAAAGGTGAACCTGAAGGGGTTTATGGCTGGCTGATGGTGGCCTATCTAGTAGCAGTTTACTGGCACTCCAAACAGAAGCCCGCAGGTGTGTTGCTCAGGCACAAACCCAGGTCAGGAATTTGTGCAGCTCAGACCAAGAAGACAGGGCACAGATTTTGTCCTGGATCAGACCACTATGGGAGCAATGAAAGCTTACAAGTCCCCAGCCTAAATAGTCCCTGAGATCTTATGAAAAAAAACCTATAATACTCAATACTCTAAGCAGGACCTTAAAGGACATAAATTTGGCCCAGATATTTCCTCCAAAAGTACACAGAGCCCAACCCTAGCATAAAGTCCAAAGTCAAAAAGCAGGATATAAGAATGAGCAAATTAAAAAAGGCTCCCACCATAAGAAATGGATATTCAAGACACAAGCCCAGAAGAAAATGACTACAAAACAGCTACAAGCAAAGCCTCAAAGAAAAACATAGCTTGGCTTATAGTCCAACCAGAATTCCTGGAAGAGCTGAAGCAAGAATTTTTAAAAAGAGCTTTAGGATGTTTTTACAAATGAGAGCACTGAAGGAAAAAATTTGAAAATGAAAGCTATGTAAGAAAGAATTGGAAACCACCACCACCAACTTGGAATAAGAGCTACAAAATCATACCTAACAAACTTCCTGAAAATTAGAACGAATAAAATAGAATCTAATAACTCTAAAAGACAACAAAAACTATTAAAACAAAGTCAAAAGACTGGAAGGAAGGAAGGAAGGAAGGAAGGAAGGAAGGAAGGAAGGAAGGAAGAAAAAAGAAAATTAAGCTATTTCACAGAAAAAACAGACCAAAGGAAAAACTGGACTGCCTGAACACCATGACCATAAAGCGGGTAAAGGGATAGTGGAAAGTATTGACATTCTATTTCAATATGTCATAAAAGAAAATTACCCAAATCACTTACAACCAGAAGAATGTACTTGTCACCTCTTGATAGAAACACCAAAATGAAAACTCCCACAAAATTACAGCCAAAATCCAGAGCCTCTAGGTCAAAGAAGAATGAATGACTACAATGGTCTGCTTGACAAGAATTCAGCCTCCACTGTGCTACTTTCTGGAAGACTGACTTCTCTACATCAAGGGCTGGTGATAGGATACTAAACAGGGCTACGCAGTTTGTATCAGACACATGAGAAGACAGGAAGCTCCACACAGAGCAGATCCCATTTTCCTCACTTGTCTTGCCTCACTTCCCTCTCCCCTCAGCACTATAAACTTTCCTCCTCCAAAGCATCAGCAAATTCTGCCTTCATCTTACTCACTAAGTAGCTTCAAAGTCCAGACTCATAACTCTTTAACACTAAAAGTCTCTAAAATAATTCCTCCATTCCTAAATGAGCACTTTACCGCAGCCTTGCTGACCAACACCCATCATCTCTTCCATTTTCTCAATTCATCATGCTCTGTGCTCTGAACAGTGTCCATAAACAATTACCTGGCACAGTCTCACTTCCTCTAAGCACCAGTAGGGAGAAGTCAAAGCTGGAAGGGAACAGCATAATAGAAACTAAAAACATGCCTTCTGGCTTGAAGAAGAAAAAGAAGAACCGTAAGAATGCCCTATGCTATGTTGTTCACAAAAAAATCAAAGCTCTAGGTCTGGAAGGGATGCCAGAGGCCATCTAGTTCAATCTCCTCATTTTGCAAATGAGAAAACTGAGGAACACATGGGTTTTAAGCACTGGAGGCATAATCTGAATCCCAGTGCTCTGCCTGCAGAACTAATACTCTTTCTACTTATCACACTGCCTCTTAGGCCTTGAGTTTTTGCCTTCCCACACCAGTTATAAATTAGTGCACAGCTCTTTAAGTCCAGAGAAAAATGGAATACTTGTTTAGTAGAGAAAGAGCTCATTGGCTAAAAACGAAGTTTTTTTTTCTTATAACCTCATATCATTCCATGTCTCCCTCTTCCTAAGTTTATTCTTCATCCTTACCAGGACCTGATCAATTTCTCCATTCTTCAGCAGTCTTCCAGGCAATATTACCTCTGTACTAACCTTACCTTCTTCCCTTCCTAATTTCTATCCTAAGGTTACCAGTTCAACATCTCCACTGTCTTTGAATTCCCTGTCTTATTCCTATTGATATTCAACAAGCCTTTTCAAAACCCAACTATGGTTTACTCCCACTATCCTGGGCTCCTGTTTCTACACTACTGAATGAAGGTGGAGGAAAATCACACAATATAGCATGCTGGGTCCACAATAAATTTGTTATCTAATCTCAAAGTAGTGTATCAATAATTAAATCCTGATAACAAAAGCTAATTTTTCTCTAGGTGGTTAGAGGCTCAGTGGATAGAGCACTGGGCCAGAGTAAGGAAGAAATGAATTGAAATTCAGCCTCAGACACTTACTAGTGTGTGACCTTAGGCAAGTCATTTAACTACTGTTTGCCTCAGTTTCCTTGATTATGAAGTAGGGATAATAATGGCACCTACCTTCTGGGGTTCTTGTAAGAATCAAATGAGATTGTATTTGTAAAAGTGTTTGGCAAGTACCTGGCACATAGGTTATATAAATGCTGATTCCTTTCCCTTATACATGTATAAGGAAACAAAAATTATGGAATTTTATCTGAAAATCTGGTTTTTCCATTTTGCCTTTTTCTCCACTAACAGGAAAAGGTTGTATTGGACTAAAACACAAACAGCCTCCAAAGGTGTCTCAGTTTCTCCCATCCCTTCCCAGGAAAATACAGCAACCTATCATCTCTTTCCCAAAGTCTTGTTTCCAAATAAAATACCTCATTACCTGCTGAATGAATGCATAAGAAAGCCCTATCAACAGTCATGTACACTGAGAATCTTAATGAAATTAAAGCTTTAAAATGAACTAGGCAACGTGAGGTCTGGGTCTCCTAAGCATGTCAACTTGTCTTGCCTTCCAGGGATTTACCTCAATTTTCCCAGATGAAGAAAAAAAAAAAGGCCCAAGAAGTCCCTAAGTAGTTCAGTATAGCAGAAAGGATAAAGCATTGGACCTGGAATCAAGATATACAAGTTTTAATTCTAGGTCTGATTAGCTAGATGACCTGTGGCAAACGACTTTCTAAATCACTTATCTGTAATAAGTGTAAGATGGCACTTGAATTTCCTATCTCACAAGGTTGCTGTGAAGAAAACTTCTTTCAAAAAGCAACACAGAAATATGGCATTCATATCAGTGTATAGTTTAACCCCAGGATGTATGTTCTACGCTACGAAGAGCAGGGTATAGGAAATGAAGAGTGGGGATCCTGCCATAGAATCACAGAGCTTCACAGAACAAATGGGAGCGATGGCTTAGACATCACCCCATTCAACTCAAATGAAGAACTATCACTATCAAGCTGAAATGAACCCATAAGGGAGAGTAGAAAAGAAGGCAGGGAAATAGCACTGTGCGGCTAGAATCAAAGGATTCTGTATAATTTTTTTTTCAATTTTTAAAAGCTCTAGAATAACTAGAACACGTAAAACAATATGAAAGAGCTCTACCACAGCCCAGATCAGCTAGGTCCCTCAGTGTTGTAACCCAACCGGAGAACCTTCATTCTACTGGCCCAAGCCAACAACAAGCCAAACTGGACAACTACCAATACGCTCCATGCTTCCTTTCCTCTATGCCTGGGATATCTTCATTCCCTGCTCTTTATTAAATTCCTACTTATCCTTTGAAGCCCAACTCAAATACTACCTATAGCAAGAAATGCTTCTTGGTGTTCCATCAGTAATATCTTTCTTCTCTTAGAACTCGAGAGTACTTAATTTATACTTTTCATTCACTTACCATGTATTATTGTATATTACAATTATTTGTACACATGCCCTATCCCCCTACTAAACTGTAAGCTCCATTACAGCAGGGACCTTTTTTAGTCAAACACTGTATCTTTCTCCAGTGTTTTATATACAGTAGGCACTTAATGTTTAAGAATTCAGTTATTTAACCATGTCTTTCCCACAGTGCCCAGCAAAGGAGTATATATAATGACTGAAATGACATTTATTAAGTGCCTACTATGTGTAAGGCACTGGAAATATAAATATAGCCCCAGTCCTGAAGGAGTTAACAGTCTAATGGGAAGAAACAACACATCTAAGGGAGTAGTGGCCAGGAAAAGGTCTTTCCATATGTTAAGTCATAGGAATGGTGAGCAGACCCAATGAATAGGTGAATGTTATACTTTTAAGAGTCACTGGCTGTTGGTTACTGTTCCCAGAACAAGAAGTAGGAAAGGGGGTGGTGAAGAGGAAAGAACGAATGAAAACACAGCTGCCACAGGGTAGATGGCAAGGTGTCCAGAGTGGCAGTGTGGATGAGAGGTGAAGCCCAGTCTGGGGCTGGCCGGATAGAACTTGCTGATGAGTTTGCATTCACTCACAAATCAGGGTAACTTAGCCCCAGGGCAAAGTTCTAAGCTTGAACAGATTTAACTTCACAGGAAAGGAATCATGGTTCTAGAGGGTGCTAGTGGTGAGGAAGAAGCAAAAAGCAAGTGGAGCAACAGCAGGACAATGGTAAGATGGTAAGAACTAATCCAGGATGATGGTCCAGCGCTAGCTAGCTAGCTATTCTGAGTTGGAGAGTTTGCATTCGCTCATCCACTCACCAATCAGAATACCTCAGCCCCAAGACAAAGTTCCAAACCGTCTATAGTAGGTCCTTAATTAATCTTCACTGCATGAATGAATGCATGACTAGATATGAAACAGATGGAAACCAACTAAAGCGTATAAATTCATGTGCTGGATTGTGGGGAACGTATGCTGTAGGAGGTCAACAGGAGACCAACAGGGATGGTGAAGTGGGGTAAAAAAGAGGACTACTATGGATATACATCTCTCAAGAACCCATGGGATCCAGAATAACATCACCCTCCTATATCTCTTTAAGATGCTTTCCTCACAAGAGCTCTATGAAATAGCAGGAGTAGTATTATCCCAATTTAAAAGAAGAAATGGATTCTCAGAGAAATAAAATAACTGGCCTAGAGTAGCTTACAACACTACCATTTGTTCAAGACAGATAACAACATGAAAGCAGCAAAGGTTACCTCCTTTATTTTCTTACTTCCCATCCTCACTCTCTTCTCTCTCTCTCTCTCTCTCTCTCTCTCTCTCTCTCTCTCTCTCTCACACACACACACACATGTGCGTGCACATACACACACACGCACTTGTACAGGATCACAACAAGCCATACAAGCAGGCACACAGAAATGATATACTTACTAGGGTTCCAAGAAATCATTTATCACACTGTTAAAGAAAGAAAGGCTTCACACCTCAGCCAAATATACCTTATAGAATTCAAGGCAGTCTGAAGCCAGGTCTATACAGAAAGGGAATGATTCAAGATTAATACAATAGCCTGTCAACTAAATAACCCATAATTACATCCCCAGGTTGGAAACTGACAGTTTTATTTTTAATAGAATCAATTCCAACCCTACTACTCCATTAACCAAAATTAAAAAAAGAAGATTCCATTATTGTTAAGCATTTTCATATGCATTTAAAGCTGGTGGTTAACCTCTGAGTCCCACTTTTATTTTGTTTTCATTAGTTTTTCAAAAGCAAAGCATGATCACTCTGGCCCAAGTCCTAAAAGGATGAGAAAAACCAGTTTTTCCACTATGGATGGAATCTATTCTAGGGATACCACCATAACCCAGAACAAAGTGGAGAAATGAAGGGGTTTAAATTTTTTTAACAGAGGAAACTTTCTATATATAGTATGAAGGGAGAGCCCTAGGGCTGTAAGACACTGAGGTACAGCTACAACTGATTGCTATATTCTCATCACTTTCTCTTTAGATAGAGTACCCACACTGTTCAGTACAGTTAGGTTCCAGCAGCTCTCAATCTTCCCAGGGAAAGCAACAGCAAAGCAGTCTGACCAGTTAGCTCAGAGTACAAGTTCATGGGTACAATGTCCATACAATTCTGTACTAGTTAAAAATAATGCTGGAATGCACAGACTGAGCCTGAATACCATACAGGGCACTCTAGCAAGACAGTGATCCCTGGTCTTGACCAAATATCCCTGAGCCTTGTCAAAGATTGACCTTCTAATTCAGGATACAGACTGAGTTCCAAACCCAACCACAAATTCCCCTACGGTCTGGCCAAAGATGACCCCAAAGGAAAATTTTAAGCTGCTCCGTAAAAGTGAATGGGTTGCTGGAAAGAAGCTCATAAGAGAATCTGAAATGGGACCACACTTCTTCAAATATATCACAACTACAGTATCACGGGTTCAAAAGACAGTCATATAACATGGAAATGTTTTGCATGATTGCATATATCAAACTGCTTACAGCGTCAAGGAGTGGGGTAAGAAAAGGAGAGAATTTGGAATTCAAACTAAAACAAAAAACAAATGCTAAAAATCATTTTTACATGCAATTGGGAAAAAAATCTTATTATTTTTAAAAGTCATAACCTGTTCTAAGAAAATCTAATAAACATCTGGATTTAAAAGACAAGTGAAAAGGACACAAGTAGAAAAAGTATTCATTTTACAAGAAGATTTGCCACAGTTCTTATACCCAACTTATAAAATCTAAGAGCTGGAAGACACTTCAGATGAGATAGATAGATGGTAAAGACCCTCTACCTGATGCCAGAATTCCCTCTATGGCAGCTCTGACACAATAGTATCCCTAAGAAAAATCTATTATACTAAAAGAGAACATGGCCTCTATTTTGTCCTGCTCCACCCTAGCTAAGGCTTTTAGGACTAGAAGCTTGACAAAGTTTGGCACAGTGAGACCCCTCTATCCACCCACTCCAAAAGACTTTGGAGGGATGAGCTGAATATAGTCATAAGGGAAAAGGTTCTATCCATATTAAAGACTAATTCCTAGTTCTGCCCATGAGCCTGCGGCTCAGTTAGTCTTTAGCTGGAATTGTACCCCCAAACTGGATTATGGAAGGCCCAGTGTCAGTCCTCTCCCCAAACAATAAAGAGCTCTGCAACAAGAACCTACCTCATTAAAGAGATTACAAAGCACTTCCTATAGGGGGAGAGAAATGGAAACGGAAACCGAGTTTTCCTGTGGCAGTAATGTTTTCAATCCTAGCAGATGAATTCCTCTTTAATGAGATGTCACTTTGTAAAATAGTTTCAGAACCCTTCAAAACCGCCTTCCTAAACCTCGTCAAACTATGTAGAGATTACTTAAGATTTACCACACAGACAGTAAAATAAAATGAAATAAAACATAACCCAGTGATTCGCAGAATCCATGACAGGACCATTTTTAACCCAGATGGAAAAGGCTCCCCTATTTATCTGCTTAAGCACAGAACCTTCTGTTTATTTTGTACTTTCATGTCAAATGAATTTGGAAAGAAAAAAAAAGTAGTGACAGCCAGTTTAGGGATATAAGTCACATTTCAGCTTTTCTGTAGATTAATGAAATTGTTGGAAACCTGAAAAGGGGCTAGGCAAATCTACAAATCTTGGGACAATATAAAATTGAAATCCTCATTGAACACCAACTTCAACTGATTGGACTTTGAAGCTCTACCACAGGATGCAGACCTGAACCTCAGAGTGTTAACAGACACTGTAAGCAGAAAGAAATGCAACAGCAGCAGAACCTGCAAATTCAGAGGAGCTTTCTGCACTCTCACCTCCATTACAGAAGGAGACAGGGCCACTGAGACACCTAGCCAGGACTATGCAGTTCAAGAAAGTCTACAGCTATCCAGCTGTAGAGAATGTCCCTCTAGGTTCACAGTACCTCTTTATTCCAACAGAACCAATAGCAAAGGGCTCCTAAGTGTCACTGGCATGTCATTTGGAAGAGACTGGGTAGGCACAATTACCCTCATCTGACAAATTTATTGGTGTTATCTGAGAAGGAAGAATTTGAATTACAGAATTTCAGAGCTGGAAGAGACTTTATAGGGCATCTGATTTAAGCATATTAAACATATATTAAACACAATGTATAAAACCCCTACACTATATTCCCAAGCCTTTGCTTGAAGACAGCCTATTCATTACGTAAAGATCTATAAGAATGTCCAATCCTCTGTACCCTTTATCAGCTCATGAGAAAGAGTTCAGAAAGTGGGGATAGGGGAGGGAGGTGGAGAAAGGGGTTGGAGAATGTGGAGTAGAATTTTAACACCAAGGTGCAAACGGGGACAAACACGTTGAAAAGACCCAACACCTCCCTCCCTATCATAGCTAACCTCCTGAGAGACCTAGTATATACCTCTGCATAGGTGTGCTCATATAAAAAGTATAATCCCTTCACTCTTCCCCACCCTCACCCTTTAATTCTACAAATGAAACAAATGAAATTAAACTACAATTAATCTATGGAGCATTGGTCCTCAAGAGTTCACCTAAAGGGGGGAGATGTGGAGGCTTGGGTTGGGGGAATGTCACAGGAGGGCAAAGAACAGATTTAAAAGGGGAAAGGGATAAACAGAGATGAAATGATAAAAGGTTATACTCAGAAGAATTTTAGAATTCTTGATTAAGGATGTGAAATATTTTGAAACATAATGAGATGTTATGCAGCTGAGGTGGAGTGAAGGAGTAGGTTATGGAATTTAAAGACCTAGAGGAGCTGGGAGTTTAGGGAATCTGAAGGAGCACTGAGAATGGAGTTGCTTAGTCTATGGGGAATGGCTGGAGAAAAGAGGAAGATGGTGAACAAGGTGCTGAACTACTTTAGAAAGGAGGGAGAATGACCTGGGGAATGGTGCATAAGAGTCATCATAATTTAAATAGGGTAGGAAATTGTGATACTGAAAACATCAAATAAGAAGTTTGCTGAATCACGGAAGTAAAAGTAGTATTTGGAAACAGAAATGGGATACAAAGAGTATTTCAACCCTCCCACCAAGTTCGATGACCCTCATTTGGGAGTATCAGTGAAGGAATAGTCAAGTGCTGGGAAGTCATAATAAAGATACAGCGTCATCTGTGGTAAAGAAGGTCTCAGAAAAAACAAGTCAATGGAAAAAATGAGACAAGAGGTTCAAGATCAAGGGAAGTTTATTTGCTATGGAAGAAGAATTAAAGAGCACAGCAGAGGGAGCGGGCTGAATTGGATTAGGACATGGGTTGGACAGGGTTAAGAAGGATAGGGAAGAGAGAACAGGAGCTGGGATTTTGCTCTTAAGTGGCCAATGACTGAGTAACATAGGAATAGGAGAAAAGGTTGGTATGAAATTTGTTAGTCATAGGGGTAATAATGCATCAGGAACGTCTCTAAGAGTAGTAAAGCACGTCAAAGACCACGCTCTAATAAATTAGGGGGTGGGAGAACAAAAACAAAACTGAGAGCAGGTTGGCAATTGTAGGAACTATATATTTTCTATCAGGCAAAGGGATCACAGGATCATAATATCAAAGGTAAAAGAGAGTACAGTTAGGTTCCAGCAGCTCTCAATCTTCCCAGGGAAAGCAACAGCAAAGCAATCTGACCAGTTAGCTCAGAGTACAAGGTCATGGGTACAATGTCCATACAATTCTGTATTAGCCAAAAATAATGCTGGAATTGAAAACAAGTAAGGAAAATATTGTCCCCACTTTGCAGATAAGGAAAAAGAAAAAGATATGAGGTGACTTAAAAGAAGCTTATGGAGCTAAGATTGGGGTCAGAATTCTTTTTTCTTTTATTTATTTTTAGTTTTAGTTTATAACATTCAGTTCCTCAAGTTTTTTGAGTTTCAAATTTTCTCCTCTTCACCCACACAATCCGATATAGGTTCTACATATACCTTCACACTAAACATATTTTCACACTAGTCAGGTTGCAAATAAGAACTATAACCAATAGAATGAATGACGAGAAAGAAAAAACAAAACAGAAAACACAACAAAACAAGAGAGCAAATAGTTTGCTTCAATCTGCATTCAGATTCCAGAATTCTTTCTCTGGACATGAGTTGCTATTTCCATCGTGAGTCTTTTGGAGTTGTCTTAGAACCTTGCATTGCTGAAAAGAGCCAAGTCTATCAAAGTTAGTCATCACAGTTACTGTGTATCTGTAATCAATCGTGTATAATGTTCTCCTGGTTCTGCTCTCCTCACTCAGCATCAGATCATGTAAGTCTTTCCAGGTTATTACAAAGTCCATCTGCTCTTCATTTCTTATAACACAATAGTATTCCATTACATTCATAAACCACAACTTGTTTAGCCACTCCCCAATTGATAGGCATCTTCATTTCCAATTCTTTGTGACCACAAAAAGAACTGCAATAAATATTTTTTGAACATATGGGTCCTTTTCCCACTTCTATGATTTCTTTGGGATACAGCCCTAGAAGTGGTATTGCTGGGTCAAAGGGTATACACATCTGCATAGTCCTTTGGGCAAAGTTCCAAATTGCTTTCCAGAATGATTGATCAGTTCACAACTCCATCAACAATGCATTAGTGTTCCAATTTCCCCACATCCTCTCCAGCATTTATGATTTTCCAGCTTTGTCATGTTGGCTAATCTGACAAGTGAGATGTGGTACCCAAGAGTTGTTTTGATTTTCAATTCTCTAATCAATAGTGATTTAGAGTATTTTTTCATATGATTATAGATGGCTTTAATTTCTTCCTCTGAAAACTGTTCATATCTTTTGGCCATTTATCAATTGGGGAATGACTTGTATTCTCATAAATTTGACTCAATTCTCTGTATATTTTAGAAATGAGGCCTTTACCGGAGATACTGGTTGTAAAAATTCTTTCCCAATTTTCTGCCTCCTTCCTAATCTTGGTTGCATTGCTTTTGTTTGTACAAAAACTTTTCAATTTAATACAAAAAATTATCCATTTTGCATTTCATACTGCTCTCTATATATTGTTTGGTCACAAAATCTTCTCTTCTCCATAAATCTGACAGGTAAACTATTCCTTGCTCTCCCAAATTGCTTATATTATCACCCTTTATATCTAAACTATCAACCTATTTTGTGAGATATTGGTGTGAGATATTGGTCTATGCCCAGATTCTGCCATACTATTTTCCAGTTGTCCCAGAAGTTTTTGTCAAATTGTAGGTTCTTATCCCAGGAGCTAGAGTCTTTGAGTTTACTAAAGAGTGGATTACTATAGTCATTAACTACTGTGTCTTGTCCCCTAAGAACTGCTTTTGCTGCATCCCCTAAGTTCTGGTATGCTGTCTCATTATTGTCATTCTCTTGAATGAAGTTATTGATTGTTTCTATTTGTTTCTGACCCACTCATTCTTTAGGATTAAATTATTTAGTTTCCAATTAATTTTTAGTCTGTCTTGCCATGGCCCTTTTTTACGTATAATTTTTATTCTATCATGGTCTGAAAAGGATGCATGAACTATTTCTGCCTTTCTGCACTGGATTGTGAGGTTTTTATGCCCTAGTACATGGCCAATTTTTGTATATGTGCCATGTACTGCTGAAAAAAGGTATATTCCTTTCTATGCCCATTTAGTTTTCTCCAGAGGTCTATTATATCTACCTTTTCTAAAATTCTATTCACCTCCTTAACATTTTTCTTATTTATTTTGAGGGTCAATTCATCAAATTCAGAGAGGGGGAGGTTGAGGTACCCCACTAGTATAGTTTTGCTATCTATTTCCTCCTGTAACTACTTTAACTTGTCTTCTTTTTTTTAATGTTATCATTTTTATTTAGTATTTTAGTTTTCAACACTTGTGATTTCCACAAGATTTTGAGTCACAAATTTTCTCCCCATTTCTATCCTCCCCTCACTACAAGATGGCATATATTCTGATTGTCCCATTCCCCAGTCAGCCCTCCCTTCTGACATCCCACTCCCCCACCCCCATCACCTTTCCCCTTACTTTCTTGTAGGGCAGCATAGATTTCTATGCCCCATTCCCTATATATCTTGTTTACCAGCTGCATGCAAAAACAACTTTTTTTTTTTTTGAGCATCTGCTCTTAAAACTTTGAGTTCCAAATTCTCTCCCCTCTTCACTTTCCACCTACCCTCCTAGGAAGGCAAGCAATTCAACACAGGTCACATATGTATCATTATGTAAAACACTTCCACAATGCACATGTTGTGAAAGGCTAACTATATTTCCCTCTATCCTATTCTGTCCCCCTTTATTCAATTTTCTCCCTTGACCCTGTCCCTTTTCAAATGTCTTTGCTTTTGATTACCTCTTCCCCGTATCTTCCCTCCCTTCTATCATGTCCCCTTTTTTTACCCCCTTCCCCCTACTTTCCTGTGGAGTAATTGTGAGTATTGTTATTCCCTACTCAAGTTAAATCCAATGAGAGCAAGATTCACTCATTCCCCCTTACCTGCTCCCTCTTCCCTTCCAATGAACTGCTTTTTCTTGCCATTTTTATGTGAGATAATTTACCCCATTCTATCTCTCTCTTTCTCCTTCTCTCGATATATTCCTCTCTCATCTCTTAATTTGATTTTTTTTTTAGGTATCATCCCTTCATATTCAACTCACCCTGTGCCCTCTGTCTATATATGTATATTCCCTTCAACTACCCTAATACTGAGAAAGGTCTCATGAATTATATACATCATCTTTCCATGTAGCAATGTAAACAAAACAGTTCAACTTTAGTAAGTCCCTTAGGATTTCTCTTTCTTGTTTAGCTTTTCATGCTTATCTTGCTTCTTGTGTTTGAAAGTCAAATTTTCTATTCGGCTCTGGTCTTTTCACTGAGAAAGCTTGAAAGTCCTCTATTTTATTGAAAATCCATATTTTGCCTTGGAGCATGATACTCAGTTTTGCTGTGTAGGTGATTCTTCATTTTAATCCTAGCTCCACTGACCTCCAGAACATCATACTCCAAGCCCTTCGATCCCTTAATGTAGAAGCTGCTACATCTTGTGTTATCCTGAGTGTGTTTCCACAATATTCAAATTGTTTCTTTCTGGCTGTTTGTAGTATTTTCTCCTTGACCTGGAAACTCTAGAATTTGGAGACAATATTCCTAGATGTTTTCTTTTAGGGATCTTTTTCAAGAAGCAATTGGTGGATTCTTTCAATTTCTATTTTACCCTCTGGCTCCAGAATATCAGAGCAGTTTTCCTTGATAATTTCTTGAAAGATGATGTCTAGGCTCTTTTTTTGATCATGACCTGTCAGGTAGTCCAATAATTTTTAAATACCCTCTCCTGGATCTATTTTCCAGGTCAGTGGTTTTTCCAATGAGATATTTCACATTGTCTTCCATGTTTTCATTCCTTTGGTTCTGTTTGATAATATCTTGATTTCTCATCAAGTCACTAGCTTCCACTTGCTCCAATCTAATTTTTAAGCTAGTATTTTCTTCAGTGGTCTTTTGGAGCTCCTTTTCCATTTGGCTAATTCTGCCTTTCAAGGCGTTCTTCTCCTCATTGGCTTTTTGGAGCTCTTTTGCCATTTGGGTTAGTCTATTCTTTAAGGTGTTATTTTCTTCAATATTTTTTTGGGTCTCCTTTAGCAAGTCGTTGTCTTGTTTTTCATGATTTTCTCGCATCACTCTCATTTCTCTTCCCAATTTTCCCTCTACTTCTCTTACTTGCTTTTCCAAATCCTTTTTGAGCTCTTCCATGGCCTGAGACCAATTCATATTTTTCTTGGAGGCTTTTGATGTAGGCTCTTTGACTTTGTTGACTTCTTCTGGCTGTATGTTTTGATCTTCTTTGTCACCAAAAAAGAAATCTAGAGTTTGAGTTTGAGTCTGAGTTCGTTTCCACTGCCTGTTCATGTTCCCAGCCAACTACTTGACCCTTGAGCTTTTTGTCTGTATATGGCTGTTTGTAGAGTACAGAGTACTTTGTCATAAGCTTTAGGGTCCAAGCGCTGCTGTTTTCAGAGCTACTTCTACTTCACTATCACTGCAGGCTCTGTCACAGCAGTGCTCCTCCTCCCCCAAGAACCACCAACCAGGACCGCAATCCAGATCCAAGCAGAGCACAGTAAGAGAACCTGCCTCTGTGCCCACAAAGCACTCCTTGCACCCTCGCTCTGATCCTTTTCTAGATTCCTCCCACTGTGAACCAGGGACTCAGGAAGCAGCTGATGTTGGAGCTCTGGAAGCAGTCTCAGGAGCTTCCTGCTGCTGCCACCAGCGCCACCTGTTGAACCATGTCCGCCACCCCCAGAGATGGGGTCAGACCGCTCTCACCTCGAATCCTGCGGTTTCCCACTAACCTGCTCTTTGGTGTTTGTGGGTTGAGAAGTCTGGTAACTGCCACAGCTCAATGATTCATGGCCCTAAGGCCTATTCTGACTGGGTGACTCCTGGTCTGATCTGTCCTGGAAGGGCCCACGCTGGGCTGAGTTCCACTCCCAGCACCATGTGATAGACCCTTCCCAGAGACCATCCAGGCTCTCCTGGGCTGGAGACCTGTTTCCCTCTGCTATTTTGTGGGTTCTGCAGCTCCACAATTTGTTCAGAGCCATTTTTCACACGGGTTTGGAGGGATTTGTGGGAAAGCTTAAACAAGACCCTGCTTTCCAGCCACCATCTTTGCTCTACCCTGCTAATTTGTCTTCTAACAATGTGGATGCTATACCACTTGGTGCATATATGTTCAGTAATGATATTACTTCATTGTCTATGATGCCTTTTAGCAGAATATAGTTTCCTTCCTTATCTATTTTAATTAGATTTATCTTTGCTTTTGCTTTGTCTGAGATTAGGATTGCTACCCTTGCCTTTTTACTTCAGCTGAAGCATAATATATTCTACTCCAGCCTTTTACCTTTCCCCCGCATGTATCTCCCTGTTTCAAATGTGTTTCTTGTTAACAACACATTGTAGGATCATGGTTTTTAATCCATTCTGCTATCCACCTCTGTTTTACAGAAGAGTTCACCCCATTTACAGTTATGATTACTATCTGTGTCTTTCTCTCCATCCTATCTATCCTCCCACCCCATTTATGCTTTTATTTTTCCTTTCTGCCCCTCTGAATTCATTTTTGCTTTTGACCACTGCCTCCCTCAATTTTCCCTTCCTATCAGCCTCCCTCCTTTATCTTACCCTTTTCCCTTACTACTTCTTCCCTCCCTTCTAACCACTACCCAACTCTGCTTTCCCCTTTCCTCTCCTATTGCCTGTAGGACAAGTTAATTTCTATACTTCATGGAGTATGTTATTCTCACCTTAAATCAAATCTAATGAATAAAGCTGAAACAATGCTCATCCCCTCCCTTTTTTCCCTCTACTATAATGTTTTGTGCCTTTTCATGTGATATAATTTATCCTTTTCTGCCTCCTCCTTTCCTCTTATCCCATTACAATCCTTTTGTACCTCGCAGTTAGGTTTTTTTTTTTATCATCACATCAGTTAATTTCTACCCATACCCTCTACCCATGTATATCTCTTTTAAATGTCATAACAAATATACAATTCTCAAGATTAACAAGTATCATCGTCCCATATATGAATGTAAACAGTTTGGCCTTACTGAATAACGAGATTTTTTTTTCTATTTTTTTCCCGTTTACCTTTTTATGCCTCTCTTGAGTCCTGTATTTGAAGATCAAATTTTCCACTGAGCTGTGGTCTTTTCATTAGGAAGGTCTGGAAATCCCTTATTTCATTGAATGTCTATCTCTTTGCCTGAAAGATTATGCTCAATTTTGCTGAATGGTTGATCTTTGATTGTAGTCCAAGCTCCTTTGCCTTATGGAGTATCATATTTCAATCCCTTCTATCTTTTAATGTAGAAGCTGCAAGATGCTGTGTGACCCTGATTGTAGTTCCTTGATATTTGATTTTTTTTTTTGTGGCTTGTAGTATTTTGTCCTCAACCTGATAATTCTGGAGTCTGGCTACAACATTCTTTGGTGTCTTCACTTTGAGATCTCTTTCAGGGGGTGATCAGTGCATTCTTTCGATGACTATTTTGACCTCTGGTTCTAGGACCTCAGGAAAGTTTTCCTTGATGATTTCTTAGAAGATAATCTGCAGGCTCTTTCTTTCATCATGGCTTTCTGGTAGACTAGTAATTCTTAGATGTTCTCTCCTGGATCTATTTTCCAGGTCAGTTTTTTTTCCAATGAGATATTTTACTTTTTCTTTTATTTTTTTTCATTCTTTAGATTTTGACCGATCCTTGATGCCTCAGTCATTAGCTTCTACTTGCCCAATTCTAATTTTTAATGAATTGTTTTCTTCAGTACCTCTACTTTTCCATTTGGTCAATTTTTCCTTTTAAGGAGTTATTTTCTCCAGATAGACTCTGCACCTCCTTATCTATTTGGTTAATTTTACTTTTTAAGAAACTGTTCTCTTCAGTGAATTTTTTTTTTCATTTTGTCATTTGTATCTTTAAAATTATTGGTCAATTTTTCTTCTACCTCTCTAATTTGGTTTTTAAATTCCTTCTTGAGCTCTTCTAAGAATTCTTTTTGGACTTGAGACCAGTTTATATTCCCTTTTGAGGTTCCAGATGTGGGTATAGTGTCAATGCTGTCCTCTTCTGAATTCATATTTTGATCTTCCCTGTTCCTATAGTAAGATGCTATCGTCTTTACTTTTCTAGTTTGCTTCTTTTTCATGGTAGTTGCCTTTTTCCTGGCTTTTAAAGTGGACCTCTGCTTCTGGAGCACAGTGGGGCTGTGTCCCACACCTCTTGTGGTAGAAGCTAGGGTCCTGGTTACTGGCTTTGTGTGCTGCAGCCTCTGGTTCTGTTAGCTAAAAGCTATATATATATGTATATACAATGCTGCCGCTTACCTGGTGCTGAGCTGGAGCTAGATGGTATGTGCTGAGGCCAGGTCTTTCTGAGTTTCCCTGGGGTTACGCTGAAGCTCACAGCATGAGGTGTGGGGGAGGGGTGGTCTGGCTTCTGGAAGTCACCTCCTCCCCTAGGACTGGATAGACTCAGCCACTGGGGATACCTGCTCTGGTGTCTGTCAATTCCACTGGCTGTGCAGGGCAAGCCTGAGGTCCTGGTGCTGGCATTTGCTAGCTCCACTCTGCTGGGGCTCAGGATCTCCTGCTGGTCTGCTGAGGCGTGGCTTGCTGGAATGACTCTGGTCCTGCCTGAGCCCCTTTAACCACCACAGGAGGGACCTTTTCCCTTCCATCTCCCTAGCCTCCCAAGGTAAAAGACTGCTGTACTCCTCGGATCCACTATTCCAGGATTTTTCCTGGGGCAATATTCTCTAGGTTTTTCAAGGTTAACAAGGGCAAAGTGAGAGCACTTTCTTTACTCTGCCATCACGGCTCCTGGAAGTTCAAGTATGTGACTTGTCTGTGGGCTGATGTCCCTAGGAGTAGCTGTTGCCGAAGCCACAGGCCCAGCGCTTCTGTCTCACCCAGTTCTGAGAGACCCCTATCCTGAGCCAAGGGGTTTGGGGATTGCTACTACTACTCGTGATTGAGCTCAATGGGGGCCAGGCCCACCTCTGCTCTGCTATGGCCAAGTCTATGCTGCTGTAGGCTGCACACTCTGCAATCTCCCAACCTGGTGCAACACATCCTTCTTGCCAACCTCCCCGGCCTGTCATGGACTGGAAATCTGCCACACTCTATCTCCCAGTGGATTCTGCTACCGCAAAATTTGTTCAAATTCACTTCTTAGACGGACCTGACAGAATTTATGGGAGAGCTCTGGTGAGTTGCTGCTGTCACTCTGCCACCTTGGCTCTGCCCCCTCTGGAGTGAGAATTCTAACTAAGGTTTTCTGACACAAGGCCACTCTTCTTTACAGTTCACCATGCTGCCTCCCAAAAGAAAGAGCTTTGAATATCACCAGGGTCTCCATTTCACGCTGATGTGTGAGTACATCTTGGAGCTATGTCTCTCCTCATCACCAATGAAACCAGTGGTATGATGTAGTGAATTAAGGGTCAGAATACTTAGGTTCAAATTCAGGTTTTGAGACTTACTACATGAATGACACTAGACAAGTAATTTCTCTTAGATTTATTTTTCCTATTTTTAAAGTGAGAGAGTTAGAATAGATTGGGAGTTAGATTACCTTTAATGGGGTCTTCTAGCTCTAATCCAGTGAATCTATGACCTCCTTGGCCCAGAATGCCACTGACAGAGCTCACCATTCCATGAGGACCATCAAAACTCACATAAAGAGACAAGAAGAAAAATGGGAGGTTAGGATAGGAAAGGGGAAAAAGAGGTGCAGCAATGGGGGGAGGACAGGACAACAGAACACTTGACAGTACAAGTCAATCTATCAGTCAACGAGCATTTTTAAAGTGGTTACTAGGTGCCAGACACTGGAGATACAAAACAAACAAAAACACAATCCCTGCTCCCAAAGAGTTCACATTCTAACAGGGAAGGCAATATACAAATTAACTGTGCATATACAAGCTTTATACAGAGCAAAAGGAAAGTTATCTCAAAGAAAAGAAAGACCTCCAAAACAGGGTAGGATAGGAGCCAAACCTTGAAAGAAGCCAAAACCAACTTAGTAGGGATAATGGAGTGTAAGCTGAGCCTTCATCAGTTGCTGAAATCAGCAGGAAAATGGGTTCAATAAATGACTGCATAATTTTTTGGAAAAGGCTTAGGATTTTCAAGTCTACCCATTTGCCTTCCCCCAAACTAAAGCTTCCCTTAGAGGTTGGTGCTCATTGGACCTCTACAATGATTAAAAGCCTTGATTTGGTGAATATATATTGGCAATGGCTTATTGACAACTAAAAGGGAAGGAACAAATGTGTCTCAAAGACCCTTTGCTAACTAACAAAACCTGGTTTGTCATTTGTGATAAGACCCATGAGAGTCAAGTTAATTTTTCACCCTCAAAAATCTGTGGATCAGAATAACTGCTATTTTCTTGCAAGACAATATAATCCATAAAGTAAAAGGTTGCAATGGCCTTGCAAAGCAGAAACTCCCCTCACTTCCTACTCCATCCAACTTCTTCCAGTCTGTCAATCACAATGAAGGGTCTCTGACCACAGCAGCTGAAGGAATTTCCCAGATGCACTGCTCTCTGTTATAAGACATCCAGCCAACAAAGGCTGGGTAGGTCACCTACACAGCTGAGCTACGGGATACCATCAATGGCGAGCTACAAGAAAAACCCTGGAGGTGTACCTTGAGGCCAACAGCACTGAAACACTAGGGACTATACGCATTAAATCCCAGAGCCTAGCTTCTTTAATTTGTGAGTATCAGCTTATGTCAGATCCAAGATAAGTATTAAATAAATGTTCTGGAATTTGGTTGTCTGTGCATGTCTGAGGCACTGCATTGACAACTTAAGTGAAGAATTGTTCTATATGAAGTAAATGGCCATACCCATCATTTAAACTAGATTTTGCAAGGGAGCCTCTTTGCCCCAGAATCTCAGAATAAGAGAGGACTTTTGTCACATTGGAGTCTGACAAAAACCTAAGCAGGAACTCTGTTTTACATTATCCCCAATATGAGTCACCTAACCTTTGATAGGATGCTCACTGTATGCTGAGGCAGCATGCTGGCCTTTTCAATCATTTCAATTGTTAAGAGGTTTTTTCTAGTCTTCAGATTGCTGTTACCCTGAAGATACCTTCACAGCAAAAGGGAGACCTAAGGAAAGAATTCATTATTGCTGCTCTCACCTTGTACAGGAACAGATTGGTTTTCTAGACTTGGAGGATAACAAGAAGGTCTGTGTTAACCATGTTAAGGTTAGAAGGAGGGACAAACAAGGAAAAAGGGCTGGGGAGTAGGAAGGGGAAAATAATGGAAATGGAGAAAAGGCATGCTATTTTGCTTCTGTCTTCTTCATTAAGGAGAACAAACTTCAAATCTGGAGAGAACAAAAGTGGCCAATAGGAAGTTTAAACCACATTTAAATAACCAAGAACATATTAGGAAAATAATTAAATCACCAGACTTAGGTCAACTATATGCAAGGTATAAAAGAAGGTTGCTGAACAACTGTATGGGATCCTCAGGAACCAGAAAGAATCTAAGTGTTACTACCTAACCGGAAACAAATAACATCCTCCCAATTTTAAAAGGAGGAAAAAAGTGTAATATAGAAGACTAGTAAGCCTGACTGACTTTGGGAGAAGGGACAGGAGAGAATGCAGAGACATTAACACAATGATAGTTTCTGTGAACATATCAGACAAAGTACAGATCACAAAGAAGGGAAATACATGATACCAAAAATAAAATACCTAATTTTGATTACGTGAAGTTAAAAAAATCTTTTGTACAAATAAAATCAACACACTGAGCAAAGTGGTCAATTAGGGAAAGAAATCTTTATATCAAATATCTCCAATCAGGGTCGTATATCTACGTAGGGTACTAACACACACACAGTCAATCTCCAATGGATAACATTTATCCCCAATGGATAACTGGTTAAAGGATATGAATAAAGAGTGCTTAGGTTTCACTGCATGCTGAGCAAACTGGAAAAGATGACAGATAATTGAAAAGTCAATGTTGGAGGGACTATGGCAAGAAAGGCATACTATTACGTTTGTATGCTGTAAAAAGGTCCAACAATCCTAAAAACCAAAGGAAATGACTAAAATGTCCATACCTTGCCTATAATAAAACATATATCCCAAGATTGTCAATGAAAAAATAAAAAATACCCACGTACAAAGTAAATGACCATCAATTAAGGAATGGTTAAAAAAATATGATTCATTAATATAATGGAATTTAACAATGTAAAGAGAAACAATATGAAGAATATAAAGCAACATGGTATTAACTGGAAATACTACAACAAAGAAATTGAATTCTGTAAAATTATAATGACCGAGCTTGGATCCAAATAAGAAATATGAAAAAGAAACTCCCTCTTTTCTTTGAAGGGCTGGGGACTATGGGTATGGAAGCACAACATGTATTGGACATTATTGATATATTGGTTATTTATGCCAAGCTGTGTTTTGGTTGTTTCTTTCTTTTTTTAATAAGGGATAGCTTTGTAGGAGGAGAAATAGTAGAAAAATATTAGGAAATGAATGATTTACACACAAAAGATACCAATAGGAGTGAAATTTTAAAAAAAGAAAGCTCATTATTAGCCAGTATTATAAGAAATATTAAAAATCGATCGGGGAGAGGCAGAGCCAAGGCTGAAGAATATTAGAAAGCACAAGAGTAAGCTTCAATTGCCCCTTCGAAAAAAAACTCCCCTAAAAATTTCTAGAAAACACAGGAGACCAAATCCTGATGGAGAAATCCAAGAAAAGGTAACAGTGAGTCATTTTTCTGGCTCAAGATGGTTATAGTGAGACAGAGAATACTTTGGACACTAAGGATAGGGTCTGGCCAGGAGCATGGGACAACACTCCAGTACACTGGAAAAGTCTGTGCACTGGGGCAAGAGGAGGTCCCAGACCCACACTATGGAATTAAGATGGGAACAGGGGCCAATGGGCAGCTTTTGTACCCACTACCCAATTCTGAGTCACAGATCCAGACCAGACTGAGAAGTGTACCTGTACCCTTTAAGGATGGTAATGGTTGCTGGCCCTAAGCTTAAGTATAACTACCCAGAGAGGAGCAAGTTCAGAAACAAGAAGCAGCAATGTAGTTTTGGAACCCCCAGGAACAGAATATGGCCTCATTTTCTGGTACTAGCCAAGTCTCTTAAGTCTGCAAACAAATAACCAGGCCAGAAATTCCAAACTAAAGAGAAGTTCATAATTTTATCATTCTGAAGCAGCAGAGCTTCCCAGATGGCTGAGATTGGTTGAATCCAGCATCAGTCCAATACTTCTTAGGCTCAAAACTAGGCCAGGAACTTAAAAACCAGGAAATAATGATCAGATTTTTCCCAAGGTTAAACCATCATGGAAGTACTGAATGCTTGCAGGTCCCCAGCTTCAGTTTGAGACCTTCCTTGAGATCATGGAATAACACAACACTCAATACCCAAAGAAAGTAGCAACAAACAGGACAAGCCCAGACAATCCCTTCAAAAGTGTGAACAGACTAGTCCTAAACTGGCAGAATGAGCAAACTTTGAAAAAAATCCTATCATAATAAACTATTATGGTGATAGGGGTACTCAAAACACAAACCCAGAAGAGAACTCCAAAATATTTACAAACAAAGTCTGAGGCAAGGGGGGTTGGGGAAGAAGATGACATAGTTTGAACAAAAAAATCAACCAGAATTCCGGTGAGAGATAAAACAAGTGTTGAGAGAAAAAAAAAAGCTAAAAATGTGGTGTTTTTTTTTTTAATCACTAAGTAAGTAAGAAGAAAAAGTTGGAAAAGAAATGAGAGCTGTGAAAGAGAGAACTGGAAAGGCACAAAGAGGTACAAAACCTTGCCTAAGCAACAAACTCCCTGAAAATAAAATGGACCAAAGAGAAGTCAGTGACTCCATGAGACAACTATATTAAAACGAAGTCAAAAGATTGAAAGAAAAAAAGGAATAAGAAAATGTAAGGTATCTCAGAGCAAAATCAACTGACCTAGAAAACAGAGAGAAGAAATTTCAAAATTCAATTTAAAAATTTGTATCTGAAAGAATTAAGAATACTTAGACTGTTAACACCATGACAACATAAATATATCCTAGATATCATATTTTAAGAAATCTCAAAAGAAAACTGCTCAGATGTCTTAGAACCAGAGGGCAAAGTGGAAACAGAAAGAATTGACGAGTAACTTCCTAAAACAAATTTCAAAAATGAAAATTCTCAGGAAGATGATATTCAAAATCCAGTCTTTCAGATCAAAACAAGCAAACACATACACACACACACACACACACACACACACACACACACACCACACACATACCTGCAAGCAACCAGAAAGAAGTAACACAATAATTCAATTACCTAGGAGCTATAGTTAGGATCACACATGATGTAACTGCCACAACTATAAAGGGGAAGAGAGCTTGGAATATGGTATTTCAGAAGGCGAAGGATACAGATTTATAGCCAGCAATAACTTAACCAGCAAAACTAAGCATAATCCTACAGGAGAAAAACATGGACCTTTAAGGTACCCTCTCCTCCTTTAACGTACCCTCTATACAGTTTACATCTTCCACCCAATCAAAATCGTGATAGCTGTCCTATAGAGACCTCTAAAATACCCCCATCCCTTCTCAATGAGTACCTGGTTCACATTCTCTCCTCCTCAACACACCTGTCCTCACACTTCGGGGACATCAACATACAATCTAACACTCCCTCAAATACTTTAACTTTTTAGTTCCTGGACCTACACATTTCCCATGATTAATCTTCCACCCCATCTCAGCCACACACAAAGATAGCCATACTCTTGATCTTACCAACACCAACAAATGCACCACTTTTATGCTAGAGAACTCTGAAATCCTCTAATCTGACCATCGTCTAGTGGTTTTCTATTTAACTCTTTGCCTTCTCATACCAAACTCTATTTTTTATCCATTCTGTGACCTCCAATCTCTGAATTCCTCCATTTGTTCCCAGGCTATCTTTCTGCACTAGCCACTCTCTCCTCTTTCCCCCATCTTTAATCCTTGGTGATCCAGTTCAACTTTATACTATCATCTTCTCTTGAGTACTTGGCATCTTTAACTTATCATCAATAGCGCCTGGCCAAGCCTCATCCTTAGATGACTCCCAACATCCAATGCTTTTGCTCCTACAGATGTGCTGCTGAACAAAAGTGGAGAATATCAAGCAACTATTCTGACTCGGTCTACTTCAAATTTATATCACACAACAAATTTATATTACACAATCTCACACAACCTGGGCCTTCACTTCCACTAAGCAAATCTTCTTTAATTATCTTATCAACCTTATCAACCCACTATCTCACTCTTTATACTATCTCTTTTTTCAAATTTTCAAATTTTTTCACCTCTCCCCAAACCTTTCATAGCTCCTTGTCTCCCTACTCTCTCAGTTGAGAACTTTTACTCATACTTAATGAAAATAAAAAATAAATTTTAAAAATGAGTCTTTTTTACTGAGAGATCCTTCTTCTCTCTTTTTCTTCATGTGATAACACTCGTGTGTCTTCTGTCACTATTTCCTCCTTCACCTTTGCCTCCCACAAACAGGTAAACCCTACTCCTGCCAAGGCAAACCCATGCATAAATAATCCCATTCTATCCTGTTTCCTCTTCTAACAGATTCCCTTCCATCATCCTTACTCTCTCACTTATCTTCAATCTGTCTCTGGCTTCTTTTGTATTGCCCACAAAAATACTCTTACCTCTTTTATCCTCAAGAAAACCCCTACTTGACTGTTCTATCCCTAACGACTATCACTGCTACCCTTTGTGGCTAAACTCCTTGAGAAGATCATCTATAATAGGTCCTTCCACTTCCTCTCCTCTCACTCTCTTCTTAATCCCCTATAATCCTGCCTTCTGATTTTATGATTCTCCCAAAACTGCTCTCTCCAAAGTTAATAATGATCTCCTATGTGCCAAGTCCAATGGCCTTCTCCCAGTCCTCATTTTTCTTCACCCATCTACATCCTATGACATTACTGATTACCCTCTTCTCCTTAATACTCCCTTTTCTCTAGGTTTTCAGAATACCACTCTCCCCTGTTCTCTTCCTTCCTATCTGACTATTTCTCCTCAGTTTCCTTTGCAGGCTCCTTATTCCATTCACATACATGAACTGTGAGTAGACTCTTGTCTTTTCATCAGGAATGCTTCAAAGTTCTCTATTTCACTAAATATCCATGTTTTTCCCTTGAAGGATTTACTCAGTTTTGCTGTATAGGCTACTCTTGGTTATAATCTTACCAGCTTTGCCCTCTGCAGTTTCATATTCCAAGTCTTTCATTCCTCTAAGATGTGGAAGCCACTAAATTAGGTGTGATCCTTACTGTGGCTACACAATATTTGGATTCTTTATGTCTGCTTGAGGAATTTTCTTTTTGATGATGGAGCTCTGTAATTTGGCTATAACATTCCTGAGAGTTTTCATTTTGGGATCTCTTTCAGGAGATGAATATTAGATTCCTTCAATTTCTATTTAACCCTCTGGATCTAAGACATCAAGGCAATTTTCTTGGATATTTCTTAAAATATGATATCTAGCCTCTTTCTTTGATCAAGGCTTTTAGGTAGCCCAATAATTCATAAATTATCTATTCTTGATCTATTGTCCAGGTCAGTTGTTTTTCCAATGAAATATTTTACATTTTCTTCAATTTTTTTTTCCATTCTTCTGACTTTGTTTTATTGTTTCTTAATGTCTTCTGGAGTCATTAGCTTCCACTTGCCCAATTCTAATTTTTAAGGAATTATTTTCTTCAGAGAGATTTCATACCTCTTACTACATTTGGCCAAGTCTGTTTTTTTGAGGAGTTCTTTTCTTTAGTGAATTTTTGTGCCTCTTTTACCATATGGCTAAGTCTATTTTTTAAGGTATTATTTTCTTCAATATTTTTTGTGCTTCTTTTACCAAGCTGTTGATTCCCTTTGCATGGTTTTCTTGCATCACTCTTATTTCTTTCTCCAATTTTGCCTCTACCACTCTTATCTCTATCTTTAACTCTTCTGGAATTATTGTTGAGTTTGGGATCTAATTGGCATTTTTCTCTGAGCTCTGTAGCTGTTTCCACATTGTTGTCTTCTTCTGAGTTTATGTTTTGGCCTTTAGTGTCCTGCCACTGTAGTAGCTTTTTAAGAGTCAAATTTCTTTTTTTGTTTGCTCATTTTTCCAGCTGAAAGGATCAATATTGAATCTGTATCATTTTCTTAATGTTCCTATTTACAGTTCATTGGTTTTGGTCCTATAATTGCTTAAGTTATAGCTCTTTGTCTCTGAACTTAGTTTAAATTCAGCTGGTCAGCTGATAATAGGTTAATTTTATAAACAGTTCTCTTTATAATCACTGATCCATTCTTGCCTTAAGGAATGAGCTGACCTTGGGGGATGCATGTGAACACTAGGGAGTTAGGCCTAATATTTTTATATCACCAAGCCAAACTTCCAGGATGTCTGGTTTGCTGTCCCAAAAGTCATTAATCATTATCATTAATTTTGCAGTGGACTCGAACAATGAGCATTTCTTAGTCTCAGGGAAAGAAGAAGGGTGTCATTGCTAGCATCCCATTACTAAACTTCCAACCAATCATGTAGTTCCCTGCACCTCAGCTCTATAACCAATCATATTTTCCCCCATCCCTCAGTCATGACTTCATGTTACTAACTACCCTGTTTTGTTCTTTGTTTTGTACTCCCCATAACCTGTAAAAGAAAACTGTCCCCCTTATTCGGGGTCTTAACTTACTGAGGAAGCGGAGATCCTATTTATTGGTGGATTCATGCTTTACCAATAAATTGGTCATACTTGTTGCTTCAGTTTACCTTATTTCAACTGTTATACAGCCTATTCTTTGACTTTGAATTTTATATTAAAATTGGGCTCTGTTCATCTAAGGTAGGGAAGTATTCTCCTAACCTTCAGGCTTTTTCAAGCTACTGTTTTCAGAGCCAGTTCTGGGGGGTCTGTAAGTTTTTGGTACTTCTAAGGTGGTGTGATCTGGGGACAGGTGTCATCATTGCTCAGCTGGTCTACACTATGGTCCTTATTCAGGAAGAGCTCCTGGTCCCCTAAAGCCACAAAGGCTAGTACTCATCTTTGCCTTAAAACTGTGACTCCGGCCCCTGCTCCCTTGTTACCAACCCCTGCTCTCCTCTCTCTCCTGGAACTATGACCCAGAACTGCATATGGGCAATAGAATTGTCAATCAGTGCCAGAAAAGGGGACCCTGTAATTTCTTCCTGACCAGCTGTCCAACCCCTACCCCTGCACCATCTCTTAGCTGAGAGCTCCCAAAGATTTTGGGTGTTGCTGTGGGCACTATTGCTGCCACTGCAAGTTTGGGCTCTGGAAAGGCCTCCACTCCGGTGTCACAAACTTTTCCTGCCAACCTCCTAACTTCTCTTAAGCAGGAAAAATGTTTTTCCCTGATCTTTTTTTGGCTCTGCTGCTCCAAAATTTAGTTGGAGGTATTATTTTAAAGTTGTTTGGAAGGGAATTTTGAGAAAATTCAGCTGAGCTGCCTCTAATACATCATCTTATCCTATATAATAACTGAGCCTTTCCAGTCTTTTAATATTTTACCTCCCAACATGTACTCTTTGAACCAGTAACACTGGCCTTTTTGCTGTTCCTCAAACAAGAAACTCCATCTCAGCTCCTCGTATTTTCTCTGGTTGTCCCCCATGCCTGAAATGTTCTCTCTCATCTCCACCTCCCTACTTCCCTGGCTTTCTTCAAGTCTCAAACAAAATTTGATATTCTACAGAAAGCCTTTTCCAACTCCTCCTAATTCTAGTGCATTTCCTCTTTTAATTACTTCCCATTTATCCTGTATATAACTTGACGATATCTTTTTGCTTGCTGTCTCCCTTATTAGATTGTGAGCTCTTTGAGGGCAAAGACTATCTTCTGCCTCTTTTTGTATCCCCAATGTGTAGCACAGTACCTGACACATACCAGGTTTTTAATAAATTTACTGACAGATGTATCTTTTCCCTTGAAGGAGAAAATTAGGACTAATAAGCAGAAGTTGTAGGGATATAGATTTGGTACAATGTAACAAAATACTACTTTACAACTAGAGCTGTTCCAAAACAGAATAGGTTGCCTATGAAGGTGACCTACCTCCTTCATAGCACAGATGAGACCTTCCCATCAACAGAGGCATTCAAGTGAGGTCTAGATGATATCTTGGCCAAGGATATATTAAAGAGGAGATTCTTATTTAGGTGTGCTTGGGTAAAATGACCCTTAAGGTTGCTTCTAATGAAAAGATTCAATATTATATTAAATGTTCCCTCTGTACCCACCTACGCAGTAGTAAACTGCACAAAGTGTCTTTGAACCTCACCAATTATACCAATTTGGGCTACAAGAAGGAAGAGAAAATTTAAAAATACTAGTCTCATAAAATAAAACATTTTGCCATGCTTAAGTGCCAATATCAGTACTAAATAATATTAATAAATACTTACTGTGGGATACAACACAGCTGAAGCTTTTCTACAGAAGGACAACTGATTCTACAGTGATCTCAACACGAACCTCCTCACCCTCCTTTGAAACCCAGAATGGCCCTGGTAAATCCCATCTGCAGACCTTTCAGATTCTAAACAGTCAGGTCTATTTTACAACCTGTCCTTCAGGCTTAGAAATTCATCATGCTTGACGCTGTACTCAAGTTCCTCTCTCGTGTGAGAAGTGAGTAATACAACACAGTGTGATGCTCCTTTTTCTAAAAAACACAAACAAGGATGCCTCCCCTAGGAGGAAGGGAAGGAAAAAAAAATAATAGAAGGCACAATTGAGTGATATCTTCCCACTTTGTCTTTTTCTCCTGTTGAGGCAAAACAAATATTCTTCTGATGAAGTCCTTAGCAAAATCTGATGGTTTTATCCAGACAAGAACATAGGTTTAAAGTCCATGGCAAGTCACACAAATGAAGCCAGTCTATTTCTCAGAGACATTTGCTGACAAGTTGCCACGGGAAACAAGATGCTACCTCTCAGCTGGCTTCACCAAGCCATTTGTTTGACTAAATATGGAACTGTGTTGACTGGTAAATAGAAAATAATGTGCTCTAATTGATTCACTTCCAGCTGATCCTCCTCACTGATATTTCTGGAGTCATTGTCTTTGCTGCAGATGCAGTATCATTTCACTCTATTCATATGCTGTCCAGACAAACGTTAGTAATGGGATTTAAGTGTTCTTATCACTTCATATCTGAGTACTACCCACATAAGCTGTGGATAAAATCTCACCTTCTGTTTGCAACACATTATCCCAAAACACACCATTTAAGCTGAAAATGAGCTTGTACTGGAATTAGGTAAAAATACATTCAAAGAATCTAAAGCATCATAAATTGAATTCTCAACTTCTCTTGGGAAGACAGGCTACAAACTAGCCCCTAATGCATGCTATATTAACAAAGGGCCAGAAACCTTGCCAAGTCTTAAGAGAGTAGGTTTAAACAATGCTCTAAGTAACTGTGAGATATTCAGGGGATTCTTCTGCAAATGTGGATAAGTTTATCCCCCTCTGTTAAAGTAAGCTGCTCTGATATTTGTCCTAATAATTTCTTCAATTTTCTCTTTTCAGAAGAGAGAAGACAGAGTGTCTCCTTAGCGACTGGCCTAAAAGGGCTCAGCACCTTCCTGTTCTGATCAAAGGTCACAGTACTCCATTAACTATCATGCTCCCTTAGCTAACACCAGTGAGGCAATGTTTCCAGAGCATGACTGCAGGGTTTCCCTGTCACCAAAAAGGTGCTAAGCTGTTTTGCACTTTTCCAGCCTGTTCAGGAATGCTAATACCAACAAATGTTTACTAAGCAACTAATGCAAACTCTGTGTAAGGTAACAGAGATAAAAAGATTTAAAAAGACACAAACTAAAAGAGGTAACAATATGAGAGGGAGGCGTGGTGAGGCACATACACAAATAAGTATGATACAATGTAGAATATCAGAGGAGATCCAAGATGCTTTAGGAAAAAACTGAGACTGTTAGGCCCATTTTCAGCGTGTGTGTGTGTGTGTGTGTGTGTGTGTGTGTGTGTGTGTGTGTGATAGAAGGAATCAGAGAAGGTCTCATGGAAGAAGTAAAATCTAAGCTGAACCTTAATAGAAAAAAATTTCAACACAAAGAGATGGGGAAAAAGTATCTTCTAAAAGGGATGATGATCTATGAGAACGTCGAGAGACAGGAACCAGTGATGTGGGAAAGGGGAATAGCACAAGTGTGTGTATGTGGGTATTTGTGGGCACATATGAATGTATGTGTACATACACACACTCACACACACTCACTTTTCAAACAAATTCCAGAATATCAATGGTGTAAATGACTTTAAGGTTTAGATTTCTCTCTCTCCAAAGTTTCCTTTCTCCCCCAACCTCATTATTACTTCGCGACTCACAGGATAAGTTCATCTTTGTGTTCTGAAGGAAAGGGATCAGAATTATCATCTTACATACCATTAAAAAGACTGCCTGACATGGATATTCACATGCTGTTAATATAATAATGTTTTCTTACTCCTGTTCTGGTAGTTTGAAAAACTCTTCCCAAAAGGCATGCAAAATCTCACTGTCACTGCAGAACTGAATGCAAGGCTCTGACATCTTAAGAGCCCCTAAGTAGAGAATGAACCAACCAAAGACAATCTATCTGACAGAGAGAAGATTAAAGATGTCACTCCCCCTTTCTTGGCTGGGAGGAGGGGGCATATGTATAACATCAATCTAGTCCTTTTTCTTAGGCTTTCCATACAGGCTTATGCCTGAAGAAATCCTCTCCTGCACTTTTACTTACCCAACCTGGTTTTTCTAATTGAAGAAAGGACAAATCTGACACCCACTATGCTTTAGTGAGCTTCTGATGTAAAGAGAATGGTGGGAAGATTTATGATGGCTTCAATAGGATAAATAAGGCATCTGAGAAAGGACTGATCATCTGACAAGATTGCATGGAAAACTAGAAAAAGTTTGGCAGAAATTAGGTTTGCACCAACATCTTACACCATATATTGCAAAAAAAAAAAAAAAGATAAGAAGCAGCAGCCTTAACATAAAGGTCACATGATTTTTTAAAAAGGAGAGAAGTGATACCTTTAAGATTACAAGGAAAGTTCAAAACCACACAAAAGATAAAAGAAATCACAAAAACCAGATGATTTTAAGTATATGAAATTAAAGACCTTTTGCATGAACTAAATGAATTAAAGTGGAAGAAAAATTAATGATTGGGAGAAAAAATTCATAAATGTCTCCAACAAGGTTTTGAGAGTCAAGATCTATACAGATTTGAAACAAATATAGAAGACCAAGATCGCTTCCTAAATAATTAAGTAGTCAAAAGATATGAACAGTTTTCAGAAGAAAAAAATGTAAACTATCAACAACCACACACACACACACACACACACACACACACACACACACACACACACACACACCCCAATTCACCTCAGACCTAGAAAACTGGCAAACATGATAAAAGATAAAATGCTGAAAGAGCTGTGGGAAGATAAACATACTATTAAACTCCTTGTGAAACACAACTCATTCTAGGTAATAATAATAATAATAATTTACACATAAACTTTATGGCTAAAATATCTTTATGTGATTTATCCAGTTTAACAAATGATGAATTTAACTGAATAAACATTTCTTATTTGCCACAGTGCTTATCTATCCCCTTCTGAACTTCCTTCCATGTATTTTTAAATGTTTCAGATACATTTTTCTTTCTTTTGCCATCACTATCATTTGGTATCCTCTCATACTGTCCCAGCAAACACCCCTTTTCTGTTCTAATAAAGTTATAAATAATTTAAATAAAGGTACAGATGGCATACTTATCAAATTTTCAGATGATGCAAGGGTATGAGGATAGATAGAACTATCGTGGTCCAAAAGATCTTGATGAGTGATCACTGGGCCAAATCAAACAGGATGAAATTTAACTAAAAAAGGAAACCTATACTTAGGTTCAAAAATTAATTTAATAAGTACAAGAATGGCTAAACAGTAACTTGTCTGAAAAAAAAATCTGGGAGTTTTAGTAGACCACAAGATCCACGAGTCTACAGTGTGACATCACAGCCAAAGAAAGCTAGCCTAAACTGAAGCTGTACTGTAGTCTTCTGGACTCCATCAGGAATATTCTGTTCAATTCTGAGAGTCAAATTTTAGGAAAAACATTGAAATCAGCTGGAATGTAGCTAGGATGACAGTTCAGCAGAGTGTTCCAAATGATGATTAGGTAAAGGATTGAAAATTTTTAAAAATTTAACCTGGAGGACAATAGATTTATGTGAGACATAATAACAATCTTCAAGTATCTTAAGGGTTGTCATGAAGAAAGAGATAGGACTTTTTCTGCTTGATCCCAGAGGGGAGAACAGCAATGGGAAGAAGCTACAAGAGGTAATTTAGGCTTAAAATAAGGAAAAATTTACTAACAAGTAAAGGTGCCTCAAAGCAGAATGGACCATCTCAGAAGGTAGATGGTGAATTTCTACTAATAGCTAGGTAGTGCAGTGGATAGAGCATGAGCCTGGAGTCAGGAAAACCTGAGTTCAAATCCAGCCTTGGCCACTGACTAGCCAGCTGGGTGACCCTGGGCAAGTCACTTAACCTCTGTTTGCCTCAGTTTCCTTGATTGTAAAATGGGGGTAATAACATCTACCCTGTGAGGTATGAGATAATATTTATAAAGTATTTAGAAAAGTACCTGGCACATAGTAGGTACTCTACAAATGCTTATAAGGAGTGTTGTCAGACATTGCTAATGTGTTGATTTTTTAATATAATTTAGCTCAACTATATTTTTTTATTGTTTTTAACAATGGACAGTTAGGGGACAGATATTAGAAAGCGCAAGTGATGATTTTAAAAGACACAGATAAAACATTTAGTGATTTGGGGTTTTTTGCTGGTGTTATTGTGGTTATAAAACTTATCCAATAAAACTTCCTATTACTGGAAACTTTCAAGTGAAGTCTGGATGACTACTTGTCAGGGATGCTACAAAGAGGATACCTATTAAGTACAGGCTGGACTACAAGATGCTCTGAGATCCTTCCAACTCAGACATTCTATGATTCTATAACTTACTTCCACAGACTCAGGCACATTAAAATTAAGCACTCTGGCTCAAAAGAATACTCTGAAAAGACAATCTCACTCTATTCCTTTCCTGAGGTGAGAGGTCCACAAATGTATTCACATTGCACATATTTTCATACTTCTGGGATGTACTGACCAGTTATACTAATTTTTTCCCTGTTTTTTAATCTTTAAAAATGCTATTTGCTATATGGGATGGCTCTCTGAAAGGGGAAGTGGGAAGGATACTGGGGAAAACTATGGTAATATAAAAAGATACAAAATACATCAATATAAATTTATTTTAAAAAATGATTATACATGCTACCTACTTGATTTCTATGGGAAACATTAGATAGGAAGTATGTGTAACACTGAGTGTATAAACACAAATTCAAGCTTGTTCTTTCTTTCAGATGTAACTCTCCTAAATTGAATCCAAAGGTATTTATGGTCAAATTGCTGACTTTGTCTAAAGTATACTGTAAAAACATCACTCAATCAACATACAGGACTAAAAGATGGGGTGCTAATGCTATTGTAAGAAATGGATAACTCATGGGGCAAAGGAATTCATGTTCAGTGCTGTTCCCGTAAGACATAGGACTTCCTAAACTTTTCTCCCTTACAGGAAGTCTGTCTTCCTGCAAGGACCCTGTCCTAATTTCAAAGGCTACTGCCAGCATGATTTTCACCTTGAAACCAAACTGAGAAATGAGGCTGAAGCTAAAAACAATAAGGTGATTGGGGAAAAAAAGAAGGCCCTACAAGAGATCAAAGTCCAAGGCACTTGGCCACCTAGCGGAATCAATTGTGGGGAAGAGGATGTGAAGAAGGAAAAGCACAACAGCCACCAAGAGTGGACAAAGGTTGTCCACTTCCAGGGGCTAGATGACTAGCACAGGGAAAAGCTTAGTTCTCTTCTTTGGGTCAGATCAACATATCTCTGTATGATCAGAAGTATATGGATATTCCTCGCCACCTTGTTCTGGCAGTCTATCAATGAAGCGATATGATGACTGGCTGCTATATCTACAACAAAGAAAGACACTGAAAGGAGTGCAATGAAGCCCAGTCAATCACCTTTGATTCCAACCTTGCAGTCCCGGTCCCCAATCTTCTCCAAAGAGAAGACAGGGAAAGTAAAGAGTGAAGAAGCACAAGATGGAAGGAAAAGTACTAGCAGCTACTGTGATCCTTGGGACCATACATCAAGATTATCCTATGGCAAACTATCAGCTTCAGGTGCTAACACCTGAACACCTACCTTGCCCACCTTGTTCCTATGCAAACACCACATGACACCCAAAGAAAAGATTACTGGGGCTGCCCTAGGGTCCTATGGAAAAAAAAATAGTAGAGAGGATATATAGGCAGGCAAGGGACTGCCATGGGGCCCTGAAACACCACCCGAGATAAGGGGGAGGAATGAGAGTAAGAATCAATAAATCTTAACCTCATTCACAATGATCTGGAGCTCTTATTAAGTAAATTAATTTAAGTTAATTTAACTCGATCATGACTCCCGATCACAGTGATTTAGTGAGGGGGAAATTGCATTAGGAAAGGCCATGCTCACTAGATAGAAGAACGGAAGAAAATTAGATCCACTTAGCAATGTGAATTAATATGGAAATAGCAGGTGTAAATTTAACCTTATCGAGAGAGTGAAAATTATCTTCATAAATTTGTAGAAATAGCCCCCAAGTTGCTTATAAATCTATTTAAAACAAAAATATTACAAAAAGTGCAGTAAAATTAATTTAAAATATACTTCTAGCTATTGCCTCCAGAAAAGTCAGCAGCAGGGTGAAGTTTAATGCAATCCCACAGCAAAGGGATTAGCCCTGGGAACCAATGGCCTCCTTTGAGACTCATCACTTACAGACTATCCTTTACCAGCATTAGGCTAGCAATTTGGGATGCTTTCTACCCTCCTACTAGTAGTCAAACCCAAAGAACCTCTTTTTGGGCTCTTCTACCCAGGAGCTCTGCTGACAGGTCATGGTTCTAGGACCATCAAACCTCAGAACAAATACTACTGACAGCAGGCCAAGCAATGGCCAGGGAAAGAGAAGCTGCCTTATCTACCTATAGCACTAGAATCACCTGCCTGTGACAACTTGGAAGCCTAAGAGGGACATGCTATCTTTAGAGGCTCAGGTGACTATATTCAGATCTTTAGGAAAAGAGAGTTGAACAGATTCTTTAAATCAAGGGTTCTGAACATGGGGTCCATGATCTTTTTTCCTCTAAAATATTTTGATAACTATATTTCAATAGAACTAGTTTCCTTTTTAATCCTACATATTTTAATCTATGTATTTAAGATCATTATTCAGAGAAATAGTCTATGACACAAAAACAGTTTCTAAGGACCCTTGCTTTAGAGGGACCTGGGGTTTGGACAAAACTATTGTCCTGGTCTCCTTAAATCAGGCTCAAACTATAATCAATCTGGTTACCACAAAGGTGGCTATTCTACCACTCCAGGCCCAAGCTTAGCAATGGCTGGCCCAAAAGAGGCACTACCCAGATTACTGGAAGATACAGGACACGGATGTTACCAGGATTATGAGAAAAAGCTACTTTCTAAGTTGGGCATGCGTTATCAACTGAAGGTCAAGGGGAAGTCCATAGAGACAAATATATTGCATGTATATCTGATCCAATCTAACAGGACAACTGAGAAGGAAAATGAATTTGCTTTGGCCATATCATATATTCTTGCCCCATATAGCAAATGCACAAGAATATGATGGTGGTAGAGCCCAATCCTATAATCAGGGATTATCACTCCTTCCCTTACCATTTTCCACTAATAAAAGGAAAGCTCTCACTCAGAAGACCTTCAAAGCAACCCAGAGGTCTAGCCTTTATGGCCTAAAGCAAAAGGTGGAGTAAAAATTGCAGGTGTAGAAGCAGCATCCCCAGGGAAATCTACTTTTTGCCCTGTGTGACACAGAAAAAGTAGATCTTCAGATTAGGAAGAAGTTGTCTCAATGAATTCTTCAACAAAAATCAAAGGTTGGAGCTCTTCCCAGGATCTTGAGAGGCAATGAGACTAACCTGCCTCCCAATATAAACTATTCTGCCCCCACACACATGCATGCATGCACCCATAGGTGCATAAAAGCAAGAGTTTGAAAAGTGAGTTATGAGAAAAGGGTTCTATGTTCTTTTCCTCTAACCCTCAGCTGCTGAGACTTGGTCAAGCTGGTGCAAATTCAGATTACCTCACTTTCTTTTAGCATCAACTGGAGGGATTTGTTATGTCTTTTAAGTATTTCCACATAGTACCAGAGTGAGGAATTAAAGAATACTCAATGTATGGATGCCTAAAATTGCTAAAAAGATGGTTAGGGTGGCAAGGGGGTGGAGGGAAGAAGAGAAGTCCGATTTTTATCTCCTTTAAATATCAATATATTGCCCAGGGCAATGGACACATGGACTTCAAGAACTGATGGTTATGCCCAAGTTTCTCCAATTCTTCTCTGTAAAGTGATCTTTGGAAAGACTGAGTAGGGAAAGGAGGAGGAAGGTAAGGGGAAAGATAGAAATGCCAAAGAGAAACTCATTTTCTTATGGTTTCATCAGGAACTATTCCATAGGGGATAAAGTTCTTTCCTCCCCTCCTATCCCTGAATAGCTATAGGGAACTGCCACTCTTGATTATAGCCAGCACCCCCAACCCACTAGCCTGCTAACAGAATTACTAATGAGAGTGTAGAAAGTGCTAAACAAACAGAAAAATTAAGCAATTCTCCAGCTAATGAACTGTAGAGTTTAAAAAGTTCCCCATATGGTCTGCTCAGAGTCACAATATTTTTGGCACCTGGGGCCCAGTTCTTCCCCTTCCCTAGAGATGACCAGGATAGCACCTTGCTGTGATTCTGAAGAAAAATGAGCGAACAAAATATCAGTCTGGTGCTCAGCTCTCTTACCTGGACGCTGCAAGCCGCCTGGATCTCCATGAGGAACTGGGAACGTTGAAAGGTGGAGATGGAAAATTCTTCTTCACTATCCTGTAACGGGTCTTAATCACTTTGTTGGATGGAGAAGTCCGTAAGGCATGTAAGCTTGGTGCTGGAGAAAAAAGCAGACAGGCCAGGCCAAGGTCAAAAAAAAAAAAAGGGGGGGGGGGGTTGGGGTGGGGAAGGATTCCAGAGGAAAATGCATAGAGGAGTCCCATCTGACAGTTCATTTCAATCAATCGATCAATATTTATTAAGTGTTTACTACGAGCTAGGCACTGTGCACTGGGGATACAGATAAAAAACAAAAATACTCCCTGCCTTCAAGAAGCTTACATTCTAATATACATGTACATAAATAGGTATACATAACATACATATAAAGTATATATACACATAACCTCAAAGGACAAGGCACTGTTACAGTTGGGAGAACTGAGAAAGGACTATTACAGAAGGTGGCTTTTGAGCTGAGATCTGAGAAAAACCAGGAATTCTCGAAAGAAAAGCAAAGTAGGCGTGAGAGCCAGCCATTATAAAGGCACAGAGACAGAAGACAGAGCACCCTCTGTAAGAAAGGGAGAGGGTGGACAGTCTAGGCAGCTTGGCAGCATGGTGGATAAAAAAGCTGGTCCTGGAATTAGGAAGATCAGAGTTCGAATCCTACCTCAACACTTTATGTCTGTGTGTCTCTAGGGAAGTCATTTAATCTCTCTGTGCCTCCTTATCTGTTAAATTGAGAAAGTTGAACTTGATGGTCTCTAAGGTCCCTTCTAGCTCTAAATATATTGTCTTGCCTGAATCGTAGTAAGCATGGACGTAAATGAAAGAAGACTGGAAAGAGAGGAAGGGGACAGGTTCAAAAGAGGTGTAAATTACGAATAGAGTTTATATTTGATCCTAGAGGAAATAGAGAGCCAGAGGCATTTACTAAGTAGAAGATGATATGGCTAACCTATGCTTTGGGAAAATCATTTTGGAAACTATGTGAAGGATATACTGGAGTGTAGGCTTAAGAATGAGGAGGGTTTTAAGAGATAATAAGGGCTGGACTCAGGGTGGTGGTAGTGTGAGTTGACAGAATGGAATATAGAGAGGTACTGTGGAGGTAAAAATGATAAGACTAGGCAATGGATTTGCTACATGGAAAGAACTAAGGAAAAGAGGTTGATAATAACAGAGAAGTCAGGATTGTTAGGGTGGGGAAGAAAATAATGTTTTGGATTCACTGAGTTGGAGATGTGTGCAGAATGAATGAATTAATGCATAAATGAGCATTTAGTGTTTACTGTACATCAAGCACTGTGCTAAGAGCTAGAGACAAATACAAAAGCAAAAAAAAAGGAGTTTATATTCCAATGGAAGAGAGAATACATAAAGGGGAGTGGTAAACAGGGAGGGGGCATTTTGGATTGCAAAGTTACAGGGATGAAAAGTGAAACAATAAGAGAAGAGACTGAAAGGATTTCTAGTGCAATGCTAGTATTGATTTGACTATGGTTTTAGAACTCAAAAAGAAGAAAGGGTGAGGGAAAGGGAAGTATGTGTGGAGATGGTTAGCTGAAGTTAGCCTGGCTTGATATAGTGGTCCACACAGGACAGTTGGGCCTTCGAAGAAATACCAGGACTAGATATGTAGATTGAGAAGTCATTTGAAGAGACATGATAACTGAAACCACAGGAGCTGATGAGATCATCAGCTAAAAGACTAAAGAGAGAAAAGGGAGGAGAGGCCAGGAGAAGTCTTGGGGGAGTACCCTTAGTATGTGTGACAAGGATCGAAGACGACTTGATTGGAATCCCAACAGCCTAGAGAGGAGAGAATATCCAGGAGACAAAGGTCAGTAATATAGGTGAGAACTGATGGAATCTTATAAGAAGAATCTCAATCAGAATAAATGTAAAGTCTTGCATTTTAGCACACACACACACAAAATAATTCTACAAATATAAAGTGGGGGAGCAACGAATAGATAGCAATTTTTCTGTGGTAACCAAAAAGTTAGAGCAATCATTAAGAGGGGCTTAGCTTCGAGGAATAGGGAAGCAATAATCCCACTGTACTCTATCCTTCTAAAATCTTATCTTAGTATAAGATTTCTTTGGGGGCATCATAGTTTAAGAAGGACATTGATAAACTTCCAACCAATTAGAACTGTCTAAAAGTGGGATGCTTGGCTGGAGAGGTTCTGCCTCCTCAAGGGTCATCAAGCAGAAACTAGATGACCACTTGTCCAGTATGATATTGTAGGGATTCTTTCATATGTGGGCTGGAATAGACAGCCAATGAAGTCCCCTAAATTCTGTGATTCTGAATAAGGATTGAGAAAAGGCCCTTGGATTTAGTAATTAAGAGAGCACTGATAACTTTGGACAAAAAATTTTCAGTTGAATGATGAAGTAGGAAGCTTGAAGAATCTCTAGAATAGTAAGAAGTAGAAGCACCAACTACAGACAGTTTCTTCTAAGAGTTTAGCTAAAAAGGGAAGGTGATAAGACCTAGGTCAGGGATAGGGAACCTGAGTCCTCAAGGCCACATATGGCCCTCTAGGTCCTCAAGGGAGGCCCTCTGACTGAATCCAAACTGCACAGAACAAATCCCCTTACTAAAAAGATTTGTTCTATAAAAGTTGGACTCAATCAAAAGTCACACCCAAGGACCCAGAAGGACACATGTGGCCTGGAAGTCAAAGATTCCCCACACCTGATCTAGCAAATGCTTTTTAGGGATAAAGGGAGACTTGAGAGTAACTGCAGACAGCCAACAAGCATTTATTTAAACGTCTATTATGTTTCAGGGCACTGTTCGAACTTCAGAGGATACAAAAAACAACAAAAAAACATCCTCAGCTCTCAAGAAGCTCATAGTCTAAGGAAACAATAGATAAAGCGAGATTGAAGATTAGTAGGGAGGAATGAGAATAGGGACAAAAAGTTGGCCTTGGCAAGTAGAAACACCCATCTCTTCATCAGAGACTGAAGTAAAAGACCGTATGGTGAGAGATGATGTCACAGGAATGTGAGCTGATGAAGGGGAGAGAAGTGCTGGCACTCAGAGAACAGCCTCAGTTTTTTTCAGTGAAGCATGAGGCAAGGTTCTCTTTTGGGTGAGGAGGCAGGTAGATAAGGTTCTGTAGGAGGCTTGAGGAAAGGAGAGTGTTTGCAAAAGACTCTGTAGTCAGTGGAACAGCAAATCCATGGGGAAGGACTATGTGGACTGCCTTGGTGTACTATGGGTTCAGCAGAAATTACATAACATAAACTTGCAGTGAACATAGGAAGCATAGTTTTTATGATTTTGTCCAGCAGCACGTGAAGAGAGGAGGGTTGAGATGTGGCAAGGTGTAATCAGCTATAGGACAATGGACCAAGGGATTCAGAATTCAAGATCATGTGAGAGTGAACTTATTAACTAAAGAATAAAGACTGGGAAGGAAGGAAAGAGTATGACTAGAGCAGGGTAATGGCCTGGAAAAGTACTGAGGTGGAAGTGAAGGGTTACAGTGAGGAAGAAAGATAGGGTTGGGATTATAGGCATAGAGAGAAACGAAACAATGAGATAAAAGAATTTTCAATTTCTTGAATACGAATTCGAGCACTTGTGGGTGATGGCAAGATCAAGTAAGACTACCCCATGAGCAGCTGAGGTGGAGTAAAGGATTAGAAGTGAAAAATTAGATTAAGTACAATGGGAAATTAGGGTACTGGGAGAAACTTACACATATATAGTATGAATACAGGATTGGAGGCAGAGAGGGAGATTGAGTCAAGCACTGAATTCATTGAGAAAGGAAGGAGAATGTCCTGGTCAATTTCCCTCCCAAGTCAATGGGTAGGACACTTTGACTGTTCAATTACAAAGATCTGCTCCTGGGAAAAGGTTATCTCCCTTTAACCACTGATTTAGAAGACTGAGGGGTCAGAAGCAGATTTGGCCAGAGGACGATGATTCCTCCAATTCTTTTTATTTAATACTCACTGATCTCTTGAGGTACCTGCCCTGGACAAAGGAAAGTTTGAACAGAGCTCTAGCCTAATAACAGCTGAATGGCAATTTTCAAGTGTATAAGCCAGCAATACCTTGGGCAAGTGGAAGTGCTAACTCTTCCTCTTAACTAATCATTAGATAAGAATTTTGGATTCCTTAAAATAACTCCATCCTCTCCCCAAGATTTAGGATGATAAAGTTTAGGATATATCCAAAGGTTGATAAAATTCAAATAGTTATGGAATATCAGAGCTGGAAAAGTCTTTAAAATAAAGGACAGAATATGAAACCTAGAAGGAATTAAAGATCATCTAAACCAGAGGTCCTCAAACTTATTTGGCCTACTGTCTCCTTCTCAAAAAAAAAAAATTAATCAGCAACCCTCCCCTAGAAATTTACTTTCTTTAACCCTTTAGTGGGTTTAAAAAAAAGTGCATCATTTAAAAAAACATAAAACATATTTTTAAATGACATCTTAAATTTAATAATTTATTGTGAATTTACGGTTTTTTCCCTGCACTGAAATTTTGATGATGCAATATCGTGTCATGTAAATGTATAGTATCATATTGTAAACAAGTCATCACACACACATATTCCTGCTGATGAATGCTGGACTTCCTGACAATGCCTGACACACTCACCTGCCAACACTTGCTTGTTAATACCTGTGGGCTGACTTGACCACTGAATGGTTATAACTTGCATTTTGTATGTTAATTTGAAAAATAATGTAATCACTACAACTTTAACTCTGCTATACAACAGATTAAACACGTTCAAATGGTTTTGCAAAATTTTAACTTCTTTCCTTATGCTTCCACCATCCCCTTCTTTTTATTCAATGCCCTTTAAATACATCTGAGGATGCTACCACCCCCCTGGATTGTTCCAGTGCCCCCAAGGGGTGGCATCACCCACTTTGGGAACCTTTGATACAATCCTTTTCTTTTATAGGAGAGGAAAATGACTTACCCAAGGGCACAGAGCAATTTAAATGTTGAACTAGTATTAGATCCTAGGGCTATTGAATCTAAGTTTATGCTCATTCTGCTCCTCCCAGCTACAAGTGATGGTGATGATTGGGTGCCTCATTTCCTCTAGTTGGAGAGATGGAGAAACTTCATGAGGAAGCGCTGTCTTTAAGTTCACCAACTTCCTACCACTTTACTAGAGCAGTTCAGGTCATGGAGGGTAGTGGCTTTAGAAAGGGCACCTTTCTCTCATCAGGGAAGGACCAAAACCCAGTCATGTTCAGAAAAATTTATTCATTTAATCACTTTGGTTTTCATAACATTTTGCAGTGTGATATACACAACTGCATTTTTTTTTTACTTGCTGAACATTTCATGCAATTAACAGAGATCAGATTTGCCTGGGTACTCTTCCACTTGATAGCCGGCAATTTCTCCATAGCTTCAAGGAAAGTATCTAATTGCCTGACTTCCATAATATACAGCTATAACTACCCAGATAATTAAAGCTAACACTGCACGCTGGAACTCAAGTGCCTAGCTTCTAATAACTGATTTAAAAGCCAAACTGTTCCTGTTGGAAGCCCTCAGATTCAAATTACTGTGTAGGGCTCAGGGGAAGAGCCCGGCTCTGCCAACAAGATTTCACCTCTACCCAGCCAGTATAGTGTCTGTGGACAGATGATCATCACCAAAAGCAATGCAGCAACAATGGCAGCTGCTGCAATGTTGAGCTGGGCCCTATGCAAACAGTATGGACTCAGGCAGAATAAAAAGAACTATAGAGAAGCAGGCTATCATGAGAGCAGGTCAGGTCAGGGTGGACCCCCAAGCCTTGGATTCTCCTCCTCTGCCATCACAATGTTATGTCTGGCAGTGTCTCACGCTCGATGGCTACAGAGTTACAAGTAGAGAAATATGGTAGCTATCTGGTTCTAAAAATACATGAGGATCCTATAGACATCAACATCTCAGAAGCTCTCTATCAATCACTGTGGTCAGTATGGTGATCTTCCAGAAATCACAGAATATCAAAACCAGACCCGACCTTAGATAACATCTAGTCTAACTAACTGAACAGGACAGATGAGGAAACTTTAAAAATCCAGAGGGGGAAGTAATTTGACCAAGTTCACTTAGAAAACTACTGGCAGGGTCTGACCTCAAAGTCAGATCTCCTAACTTCTTTCTCAAGGCAGCATTTTACATTCACTAAACTGATTTTACCTACGTATAAATATTTTATTTTGTTGAGTAGTACATAATATAACCACTTGCTGGGGATACTGAAATGATATAATCATTAAGCAAAAGATTCAATTAGATGACCTCTTAAAATCCTTGCAACCTTAGGGTTCAATGATTTACTCTGGGATTAGACACACATATTGCATCCTCTTTAGGGCCCCCACGGCCCTATTCCTACAGAAGGCCAACCTCCAACAAACAAGTACAGTAATAATCGAGTAACCCCTATATTTAAAATCAACCCTTGAGGTATGTACTGCAAATATTATTATTCCCATTTCCTCAGCCTGAGTTTTTTTATATGTAACATGGATAAAAATAACTATAACAGAAGGCAAAATATTACGAGTGCCTAAAATGGTACAGAGCACTATGTGTGATCCAAAGAAGAAAAGACAACTTTTGGCTAAAAAAGATAAGGCAAAGTTTCCTGGAGAATGTGGCATTTGGGCTCTCCTGAAAGGAGGTTTTAGATAAATACAGATGAGAGAAAAAGCATTCCTCACAAAAGGAACAGCCCAGAATAAAAACATGGAAGAAAAGGCTTAGTCAGCAAAGGGTTATATAACTTGACTGAAACAAAGAGTATGTAAGGGGAAGTAATATAAGACTAGGCTAGAAAGGTGGCTTACAGGCAAATCAAAGAGAGTTTTGAACACTAGGCTAAGGAATCTGGAATTTATCCTGTAGGAAAGAAGAAAGTATTAAAATATTTTAAGCATGGACTGAGCTGGCCTTCAGAAAGATGACTGGTAATGTATGTAGCAGAGGTGGAACAAGAAGCGAGACTAGTTGGCAGACCACTGCAATAGTACAAGCAAGAAGTAACGAAGGTCTGAATTAGGATAGGAGCAGTGGAAGTGGACATGAACGTCACCTATATCAGATTGCTTGCTGTCTTGGGGAGGGAGCAGGGAAGGGAAAGAGAAAATAAATCTGGAACTCAAAATCTTAGAGACCTGAGTTAGAGGACCAACAGAACTTTAGTGACTCACTAATCGCCTCTGAGAAGCAAAGGAGGGGAAAAAAAAAAGTCAAAGATATCCCCACTCTTTCAATGTTTCATGAAAGGAGTTAGGGGAAAAAAAAGCATATTTAAGGGGAAATGCTTACTCACCAGCTTTGTATCCCCATCAAGGGCTGCCTGCCCTTCCCTGTCCACAGGCTTCTGCTTAGCAACATTAGCTAAGGTAAGACTCCTGCTCTGGCCAAGTGTGCCTCCATTTCTCTATTTGGCAAAGCTGTGCTCTTTCCTGCCCAAAACAATGTTCCAAACACAAAGAATGAACCCTTTGATTAAAAGGGCTGTCATTACCAGAAATTTATGCCCTTCCCTTCCTTATTCTCTCAACATACTTTTAACAAAGGCAAGTTTTTGACCCCCTCATTCAGTGGTTACTCATGTTCCACAAGAGGCTCTCATGAGGGTTTTTTAATCCAAAGTCTCTTCAGAGTCTAGACATTGCATGGAGTCTTGAGTTCCCTTTAGCTATATTTTCATTTTTGGTTTGGAAGCCCTTCCCTTGATTAGAGGTCTGAGAGATACCTTGCAGAAACAGAGCCACAGTATGCCAGGCCCAGATCAAAGCATCAGTAACTGAATGCCCTCTTAAACATCTTATTCGATCATAGAATTTGAAGCTATTAGGAATCTTGGAAGATCAAAGAGGTTAACTACCTTGGTCCTGAGAGGTGAAGGTGCTCATCCAAGGTAACAAAGATAGTAAAGTAGCAAAACCAGGATTCCATACAATCCTAGGTTGTCCCATTCTAAATCCAGTGTCCTTTTCCCTACATCCAAGTTTTCTCTACCAAATGTGTCTCTAACTCCAAACTCAGCTGTGTATTCCAGATGGCTGTGCCTTATTATCTACCAGCCTGCTGTTTCATCCTCCAGATCACCAGGCCTTACCATCTGCATCGTCAGTGAACTCTAAAAACACCTAGGCCTTACAATCTGCTGCTGAATTTTCCTCTATAATGTTGTCACCACTTATTAGAATGTAAGCATCTTGAGAGCAGAGATTATCTTGTTTTACTTTTTCTGATACATATAAGGGGCAGCTAGGTGGCACAGTGGATAGCGTGCTGGGCTGGATTCAGAAACAAGACTCATTCATTCTTCTGTGTTCAAATGTGGCCTCAGACACTTGTTGGCTGTGTGACCCAGGCAAGTCACTAAACCCTGTTTGCTCATTTTCGTCATCTGTAAAATGAGCTAGAGAAGGAAATGGTAAACTGCTCAAATATTTTTGCCAAGAAAATGGAGTCATGAAGAGTTGGACACGACTGAATAACAACGATGACGACAACATTTGACACTTATAAGTCATTGAAAAAGGGCTTTTCATTCATTCACTCATTCATACACTAAAGTTGGCTTCTCTTCATTCCTGCCTCACTGGCCTCATTTCTTTTTCCTGTCTTAAGAGTTCAAACTCTTAAGTAATCCAGTCCTTTTAGGAAGCAGTATTAAGCCCCATGGAAGAAAATTCCCAGTCCCCTAAAGTGGAGGAGAAAGAAGAGTGGAGTCAACAACTGCAATAAAAGTTAGCTCCACACTGTCCAAATGAATAGTTGTATTCCATCCCACTAAGGCAAAATGGTGAATTTCTCTGGCTTACACAAATGAAAGCTGATCAAGTACTGGAAAGGAGAAGAAAGGAAAACTGCTTGAATTCCAACACCACTGCCTAATTCCTCCATTTTAAAATCTGAAATAACTAAGACAAAGTTGGCAGGATTTCTAATGAAATAAAATAAAAAGAAATTATTTATCCTCTAAAAACTGAGAAGCTCTTACACTTAAGAAAGGAAAATACAATTTGAAATTAAGTGCTAATTCGAAACCAAGAACTTCAAGAGTTAAGTATTTCCTTAACTTCTGGGTCAAGCTAGCACCAATTCTCAATATTTATGAAGCATCACTATGCACCATAGGCCAAATGTGAGCGGATCTTTTATTTTATTTTATTAAGCTTATAGCATCCTTCTTATTAGGGCCCATTTACATCTCAACTCATTAGATGGACAATACATGAAGGTTATAAAATAGTACTTAAAAAAAGACTCAATAACATAAACTCTGTGGGCCATCAGACATGCCTGTTATCAATCAGTCAGCTCAAATGCCACATATTCTATGGAGAGTTCGTAGACACGAACTTCTTCCCAAAATTATCTTTTCTTCCTCAGATCTCAAATGGCATTTGGTACTCTTCTTACATGCTTGTCACATTTTTCTCTGTAGTTTAGTTATTTGTATCTTATTCCTCCTATTTACTAAGAGGCAGCAAGCTGATGCAATGCATGGAGTGCTGGGCCTGGAGACAAGAAAACAAGTTCAAATCCTAACTTGCTGTGTGACCCTGGGCAAGTCATATAACCTACTTGCCTTAGTTTCCTTAACTGTAAAGAATGGAGATAATAATAGCATGTACTTCCAAGGGTAGTTGTGAGGATTAACAAAGATAATCACTGTAAAGTGCTTCTGTCCCTTCTTTACTAGACTAAAAGCTCTGTGGGAGCAGGGCCTATCTTGTCCAGCTGTTTTACCACTTTCCTAATCTCCCTAACATACACAGTGGAGCACAGAATTTCGCACACATTAGGAGCCTAACCCAACTCCAAGCCTGGATTACTCTTACCATCAGCCTTTTTTTTTTCTCCTACTGAAGTGCTGCCAAATGGAGCTAGAAGTCACAAAATCATACTGACATTGTCAACTACATGTTTATTTTATCTCTTTACCAGTAACCCCATAATCCTACAAGAGTCCATCCACTGGTATCCTCTACTTCTCTGACTGAAAGGTGGAACCCAGAGCTCCTCCTAAAACCTCCAACTATGGAGAGTGCCCAGGACTCTACTTCAGAGAGCCAAGATGGTGGAATAAGCAATAAACTGCCATAACTCTCCCATATTCACCTCAGAACAAGCATAAAACAGCATCCCAAAACAAATCCTGCAACACAAGAACCAGCAAAAAGACAGGGCGAAACAATCTTTGAATCTAAGAAACTTAGAAGATCAGCAAGAAAGATCTATCTTAACTGGGTTAAAGGGGATGCAGTCCAGGACAGTGTTCCAGAAATCCAGCAGCAAGACCCACCTTAGCAAACCAGAGGTATATCCTGAGCACCAGTACATTGGAGTAGACAAACACCAACACCAGGACCCCCCACATGCCTCATCATAGTCAGGGGAACAGGCAGACTCGCAGTGTGAGAACCTCCACATGCTTCAGGGTGGCCCCAGGCAAACAGGCAACCTTCAGCAGCCAGACTTCTATGTGCTTCAGCATATCCCCAGGAAAACACAAAAACATCCCACAGGCTGCTCAGCACACACCAGACATCACCACTAGGGACCCTGGCTTAGCACCAGGTAAGCTGCCAGACCCCCTAAGGACTCCAGAACCACCAGCCATCCCTCACCCCACCCCCTCAGCATAGCACTAGACATAAGCATCCCCTGTGGGCCTCAGGGCAACATCAGTGCAACACCAGGTCAACAGCCAGGGCCCATAGTGCCTGGCACAAGAAGCCTGAGACAGTGCCCCTTCCACCCAAGAAGCAGCGTCCAATTTTATAAAAAAGGAAAAAGGCTAAAAAAGATGAGCAAAAGAACAACAAAAAAGGAATCTAACTAAAGAAAGTTATGATGGTAACAGGGAAGATCAAGACAAACCCAGAAGTGGACGACGATGTCAAAACACCTATGGACAAAACCCCAAAGAAAACAGGAAGTGGTCTTGAGCCCAGAAAGAACTCATGGAAGAGCTCAAAAAGGAGCTTAAAAATCATATAAAAAGTAAAAGAAAATCTGGGAAAAGAAATGAAACTGATGCAAGAGAATCATGAAAAAAAAAAACTGTTGATGGCCTGGGAAAAAGAAAACAACTGCTTAGAAAGTACAATTGGCCAAATCGAAAATAAAATACAAAGGCTAATTGAGGAAAACAACTCCTTAAAAGTTAGAAATGGGCAAGTGGAAACTAATGACTCTATGCAATATCCAAAATCAATCAAACATTAATTAAAAAGAACGAAAAAATAGAAGAAAATATAAAACATCTCATGGAAAAACAAATGACAGGAAAATAGATCCAGGAGAGACAATGTCAGATTCATTGGACTACCTAAAAGCATAATCAAAAAGAAGATTCAGACAGCATCCTTCAAGAAATTATCAAGGAAAATTGCCCTGATGTCATGGAACCAGAACGCAAATAGTCATTGAAAAAATCCACCCATCACCTCAGGAAAGAGATCTCAAAATAAAAACTGCAAGGAACATTATAGCCAAATTTCAAAACTTTCAGATCAAGGCAAAAATACTGCAAGTGGCCAGAAAGAAACAATTTAAATATTGTGGAGCCACAAACAGGATTACACAAGACTTAACGGCTGCAACATTAAAAGATCGGAGGTCATGGCACATGATATTCCGAAAGGCAAAGGAGCTAGGACTACAATCAACCATCACTTACCCGATGAAATTAAGCATAATGTACCAAGGAGGGAAATGGTCATTTAATGAAATAGAAGAATTTCAAGAATTCAGAAGCCAAAATTAAACCAAAAATTTGATATCCAATATCAGGATTCAAGAGAAGCATAAACAGGTAAAAAGCAGAAAAGAAAACAAATGATTCAATAGAGCTAAACTGTTTACATCCCTATGTGGGAAGATACTTGTAATTCTTAAAAACTGTATCACTAATAGTACAGTTAGAAGGAATCTACATAGACAGAAGTTACATCCAGGTATAAGGTAAATTTGAGGGAATGACATAAAAAAAAATTTAAAGGATGTAGCCAACTTCACTGCTGACCTTCCACACCGTCCATTCTTTTTCCGTTCTCTTTTGCTAGGTGCCCATTAACTTGAACCACTTATTCTAACTCTCATTTTAGGGGTGGCCCAAGGTTCTGTCCTGGGTCCCTTTCTTTCTAATCTGTCTATGCTATTTTGCTTCATGATCTCATTAGCTCTTATTGATTCAATTAGTATATTTATGCAGATGACTTTCAAATCTACTTAGACAGCCCTTACCTAGGTAACTCCCATAACCTCCAACTGTCTACTGGACATCTCAAATTGTCATATCTTTCAGATATCTCAAATTTAACACGTCTAAAACAGAACCCATTATCTTTCCCCAAGTTTTCCTTTCTTCCTAATTCTCCTATTAGCGTATCACCATCCTTCTAGTCACAAGGCTTAACACTTAAGTGTCATCCTAAACACCTTACTCTCAACTACCTCATTCCCAATATCCAACCAGTTGCCAAGTCCTGTTTTCCATATACGCCCCTTTCTCTCCTCTGACACTGCCGCCACCCTGGTGCCGGCTCTCATCACTTCACATTTGAACTGCTGTCTTTAGCTGTCCAGTTGTTTTCTCTGACTCAAGTCTGTCTCCGATCCAATCCATCCTCCATTCAATCGTCAAACTGATCTTCCTGAAGCACGTCTTTCAATAAACTCAAGTTGCTTCCTATCTCCTCCAGGAGCAAATATAAAATACTCTGGTTTTTAAAGCCATTCATAACCTAGCCCCCTCCTACCTTTCCAGTCTTTTTATACCTTAGTTTTATTCACATACTCTGACGTGTTGACACTAGTCTCGTTGGTATTCCTCATACATGATACTCCATTCTCCTGCATTTTCATTAGCTTTCCCCCATGCCTGGAATTGTCTCCCTCTTGGCTTCTTTCAAGTCTTAGCTAAAATCCCACCTTCTATAAGAAGCCTTTCATGATCCCCCTTAATTCTAGTGCCTTCTGTCTGTTAATTATCTCCCAATTTATCACACACACACATATATCTTGCTTCTATATAGTTGTTTGCATGTTGTCTCCCCATTAGACTATGAGATCCTTGACAACAGACTGCCTTTTACTTTTCTTTGTATCTCCAGTGCTTAGCACATAAGTCCTAAATAAATGTTTGTTGACTGATTGAGAGATGCAAAATAAAGTACTTTGTAAGGCTGAAAAAAATAAGTAGTAATTATTTACTTGAGGGATTAGGGAAGATCGCCTAGAGGAAGTGGCTTTGAAGAATGGTCAAGTAGGGATGCAGGAAGAACTCATTCCAGGAACACGGAACAGACAGAACAAATTCAAGGAAGAAAGTTCTGTGGCAGAAAAGTATGAATCATATATTGAGGGCAGTAAATAGTCCAGTCTAGTTGAAGAATGTAAGTTAGGCTGTAAAGGATGGATAGCATTTCAGCAGGGATGGTTCTAGAGAAGTTTCATTTCTGATATCTTCAGGAAAGTCCCCAACTCCCCACTACTACCATGGATCTCCTGGACAGAGACAAGTAATACCAATGTTAAGCACTCAGCAAGCCAAGGAGAAAGACTGTTTCCTGGAGAATTCCCCAATGTATCCCAGGGTCTTCCTTGGTTCCACTCCCAATCAGGTCCTGTGAATCAATCAGAAGCCTGCCCATTTCAACATCTGTTCACTCAATTAACAAGCACCTAGTATGTATCAGATACTATGTTATGGGCTGAGGATACAAAGGAAATGAAACAGCCTCTGCCCTCAGCCTCTTCCACCTTGTAAGCAGGCAGTCACTGAGGAAACAGGCACCCAGAACGACTGTGGCTATCAGTGCCTCTGCTTCCTGAATCATAGACAAGTTGGAGCAGAGAAATTCTCCTGCATACAGGTAACTAGATGGTGTTCTCAGACAAGGGTGCTCTCTCCCACTGCCTGCACACTTTGGAGGCCCTGGCATCAGTCCCATTTGGTAGGATACGTGGATCTGAAAAGCAGCTCCATTTTCCATTACTCCTTGCTAGCTGAGGGGTTTTGTGTAGATAATCATGTTATTTAGATAGGATGTTGGTTTAATTCCCTTCATTACAGGCTCCCAGGGTTGTAATTTTTTTTCTCCGCATGATGTATTCCCTGTGGCACATTTCACTCAAATCAAACACTTTACGCTTTTATTACAAACAATACCCCAGCGTCCCCCGTTATCAGCCCCACACACACAGCAACGCTCCTCTCTGAGATCCAGAGGTCAGTTCTAATGACTAATCGATCTCATTAGCTTTCCTAATTAAAAACTTTACTACCGCAATGGAAGACAAACTACAAAAAAAGTGCTTGCATCATATTTGAATGGGATATGAGCCCCATTTATCAGGCAGGGCTCACAGCTCCTGCACAGAGTGCTGCTCCTCACAGTGCTGAGCCGGTGTTTTTCCTCTGAGCCTGGCTCCCCCGTGCACCATCCACTATCCACCACACCCAGGGCACCAGAAGAAGGGGGATGGGGGTGGGGAGAAGAGGGCAGGAAGAGAAGAGGAGAAGGAGGATAAGAACATGTAAGCCAAACAAGCAGCCTCAGCTTGACCTTGACACAGATGCCCTTACCTAGAATCAATCCCACAAGGCTCTCTCCAAAGGGAGCCACGGTGCTGCTCAGGTTTTTCAAGAAAGAGCCTTAGGTGTTTGAGGTAAGTGTGAACTATTACACAGGACATGGTCAAGATGGGTCACTAGGTGCAACAGAACATTTTAGCGGCAACCCTAACACTCTTTCTCACAAACCAACAGGCATGGCCCCTTATTACCTTGATGCTCTTATCTGTCCCCCATAAGAGATCTAATTATAGGTCACTTACAGAGGAAGGGACCTTAAAAATCATGCATTCATTCAACAAGTATATTAAGCAACTATGATGGCAATGGGCTAGGTGCTGAGGCTACAGAGACAAATGTGAAAGTCTCTGCCCTCAAGAGGCTCACATTCTTTTGGGGTAAACAAAATGTGCACATATAAGGAAATGCAAAGTAATTTTGGGGGAAAAGAACAGCTACACAGAAGGACTGGCAGCTAGGAATTCTAAGCAGTAGCATTAAGAAGGAAGTACATGGGAGAAAGATGAGGTGGAATGTCACATCCAGGGAATAGCAAACAGGCCAAATTCACCAGAATGTAAAGCACATAAATGAGAGTCATATGTAAGGATCCTGGAAAGGTAAAATGGTGCCATATTGAAATTCCAAACCAAAAATCATCTAGTTAAAGCCCTTTGTTTTAGCAAGAAGAAATTGAGGCCCACAGGAAGAACATAATTTGTCAAAGAACAAAAATACATTTGACATAGGAAACCAATAGTAGAGCAAAAACCTGAACCCAGGTCTCTTGATTGCCACTACAATTCTCATTCCATTAATATGTGATGCTTCTCAATCCAAAGGGATTATGTCAATTTTATTCACCTCTGTCTTCTGTTGCAAAACAGTAAAGCTGATTTTGTCTCATTCATGGAATTAGGTGGCGGGGAAAATCAATTAATAAATATTCATTTGGTGCTTATGTGCCAGACATCAGGATAAGGGATAGGAATACACAAAAAAAGGCAAAAACAGCTCTTACCCTTAAGGAGTTTACATTCTAATGAAAGAGACAACCTACATAAATAAGAACATACAAGATAAATAGAATAGATGGAAGATAACCTCAGGGGGGTGGCACTAGCAGACAGAGAGTAAACACTGGAGTCTTTGCACACTTTATTCCCTTTCATGACACTGGCCTTCTTGCTTTTCCTGGAACACAAAACTCTATCTCCTGGCTCTTTCAGGTTTTCTCCTTCTCATTTCTGTCCCCTGACTTTCAAGATTCAGCTCAAATCCCACCTTTTGCAAGAGGCTTTTCAGTTTCCCTCACTGTTATTACCTCCCTTCTAAGATTACTTTCAATTTACATTGTATATATCTTTATCTACATTTTTTTGCGTGCTTCCCTCACGCTGCCACCAGGCCATGGGATCTGCTTGAAGGCAGGCACTGTGTTCTCACCTTTTTTGTATGCCTAGCACTTAGCACAGTAGGTGTTTAACAGATGTTTTTTGCCTGACTGACCAATTAGACCTTCCTCATCTCTTCACTTGCACCACTGCAACAATAATCTTTACTCTAATCCCAACTTAGAAAACACAAGTAGCCATGGAAGTTCTATCATCTAGCATTGAACATTCACTCTCCCTTTCCTCAAACGTTCCCACCATCCATATGCCTGTTAAACCCTATAAGAAGGAAAAAAGTAGATCTCATTGGTTGCAAATCCCATTTGCAAAAGCAGGAGCAAGATCCAGAGGTCTCAGTCACCCAATGGTCTAGTTCCCTGTTTTCATGCCTTTCCTTCCATGGGCACAGCTGACCCAACTGTCTTAGAATTCCCATCTGATGATATAATGGGGATAAGACCAGAGAGATGATTAGATATGAAGATCATATTTGTGCATTTTTTTCCCCCAGGCTGAGAGAAAATCATCACAACTTAGAGCTAGAGAGGACCTCAAAGGCTATCTTGTTCAAGCTGTACCAGGCTAGGAATAGTTTCTATAATCCCCTCAAGTGACCTAGCCTTCACCAACAGCCTTTTCTGTGAAGGAGAAAGCAGCTCACTACCTTTCATGGCAACTCGTGTCACTTGAGGACAACTCTAATCATCAGAGAGTTTTTCCTGCCCATGAAACTTTCCCCTCTTCTCCCACCTCTGCCCCTCTGAGGCCAGGCACAACAAGTCTAATTCTTCTTCAACAGAATGAAGACCATAACCGTGACCTTTTTTCTCTAGGCTAAATATTCCTAGTTTCTTTAAACAGTCCTTTGTATCACATGGTCTCCCGAGGCCATAAGAGCAAGAATAAGAGGAAGTACTCGTTTTTAGAGAACTTTGAAGCAAAATGTCTGGGAAGAAAACAAGCTAAGTTAATTCAACAATTCATTAGTTAATAAAGAAAAAGACAAAATTAGCACTGACAACTTACAATAGCAAAGGTACTGGGATTGCTTACAATTAAGTGAGAAAAGCAGACCTGGCATTGGGGGAGAGGTTTCACAAAGGTCAGATTAGGAAAACCAGGTGAGGCCTTCTGGGAAAAACTGCTTGCCTACTCTCTCTTCAAAATGGAGATTATGAGACTGGGGTATGGAACAAGTTTGGAAAGTGATTCATCTTGGCTCCAGAAGGGAGCCCTAAGCGCTCCCTCTGTCAGGAAGAAGCCAAGGGCTGGAGAAAAGCTACTGGAGAAGTACTTTTGTTCATAAAAAGTTAATTTTTTCCATTTGTAGAACACTTTAGTTTCTAAAGCACTTTCACAGCTAAATAGAATGTTTTGTGACTGTCACAAAAGTCCTGGGAATAAAGGTAAACAAAGATTATTAATCCCTAATTTACAGTTGAAGTAACTGAGGCAGAAAGTCATGATGGAAGCAGTATGGGAAAGTGGAAATAACTCTGGAACTGGAGTCAAAGGAGCCAGCTTGAAGTCTCAGCTCTGCTATTTAATGAGTGATCTTTGGTAAGGTACTTCCCTTCTTTGGTTCTTAGTTTACTAATCCATAAAATGAAGAACATAATTAGATGATTACTTCTCAGGTCCCTTAGAACTCTAAATTTTATGATTCTATGATTTGCCTTTCATCAAAACTTGTGCATGCTAGAGATGGCATCTGAATGAAAGTCTCCTAACTCCTAATTTCAGTGCTCTTTCTACTACTCCATGGTGCATTCTTCATAAATAAGGGTCAATCAGACAGAAAAGAAGCTCTATCTTGCCTATCCTGAGAGGAAGGAAAGAGATGAAGATGACATCGTTTCTTCCAGACAAAATAACAGGGTAGGGACAGATGCCTTATATAGCCTTTCAGACAATTTCTAAATCACTAGTGTCACATTAGTTTTTACTATATGCAGATTTGTTATCACTATCGGCATCATAACCTTTTATATTTTGCAGTTAAACAAGTACTTTGATAAATATTCTTATCTTCCTTTAAGGCCCTAATTCAAGAATTGTTCCCTGTATCCACCAACCAAGTCTTAGTAGATCTTGAAAACAATATCAAATCAGACAGAGAGTAACTATGCTCACTGTAAGAAGAAACCAAGCCTCCACAAGTTAGAAACTCGTTTAAAGTTACACAGCTGTTTACGTGAGGAGTAGGAGCAGAAACTCAGGTTTTCTGCCTTTGTCCACTGCTCTTTATACTAAAAATGCTGCCCAGAAAAAGAAGAAATGCTGGGAACCATTTTATCTTATACTAGGCACTTTCACTTACTTTCTGCCATTGGCTGCTTACAGGGGCACATTATACATTATACAGACATTATACGACATTATACAGAGATGAATCAGACAATTTAGAAATTATACAAACAAATGAGGTGTCATGAGAGGCAGAATACTTGTTGACTGAGCTCTTTTTTAGGAATTCAGATGTCCATTTGGTAATGAATATGGCAGATTAGAACTCTCAAATGGTGGAAGGTTAAAATTTTAAACAATTAAAAAATTTCCCCAAGAAAGGATGGTGAAGATGAAGAAGGAGGTGAAGGAAGAAGAGAAATAGAAGGAGGAGGAGGAGCAGGAGCAGGAGAAGGAGGAAGAGCAGGCAGGAGCTGCTTTTCTTTTTCGTTCATATCACCAAAACTTAACACAGTACTAGGCACATAGTTCTTAATAAATGTTTCTTAACTGATTGCTTGATAGCGCACTTTAGGATTTGTGAAGTATTTTATATCTATTAGCTCATTTGAAAGCTTGGATTAATAATGTCCATAAATATAGATCCCTACCCCCATCCCTACATATTGAAACTAGGGCTTCAGCAGAAAATAGAGAGCTTCCTAACAGGTTCCAAGACTGCAGGCAACACCATAGTTCAAGCTTCTGTGTTTCTGCTGCAATGGAACCTTCTTCCAATAATGCATATCCCAGCCCTTCCTTGCCTTAGGAGACAATCTTCAAGAATTTCTGTGGTTGAAAATTAATCACTTGTCAGAGCTGGAATAGATTTTGAGAGCCCATGAAGCTTCTCCACACTGTGAAATAGTACTGCAGGAGAATTTTCATCAGAGAGATTGTCCATACCGGCTAAAAATAAGAGAAGAAGAAAACAAAAACTGGTGCTACCCACGATCAGGACACTGGTTTACAACAAAGAAAGGTGAGAAAAATTCCTGGGATTCATGCATACAAAAATTTTGCAGCAAGCTAGGCACTAGGAGCAGAAAGTGGCCACTGGGCAGACAACAGAATGCTGCCAGGGCATGAAGAGCCATGGCAGCATGACTGAGTAAGGCCTTTCCGAGCTCAAATTTTTTTATGATTCAACTTTCTACTTATATTGCCTAATCTGCTTTTTATCAACAGCTGCCCTGACACATTCTTCAATACTTCCAAACTGTCTATACCCTTTCACTTGTTAAAGACAGCTTGAAAAAGCAGTTTTATAACTCAGCCTTTTTAGAATCTGTATCGATTTTTTCTCTTCTCATTTATAAAATATCTTCTCTTCCCTGTTCAATCATTTCCCACCTGGCATTTTTCCTCCATCACAACTGCCCTCCCTCCTCTCAACCCCTATTTCCTTCTCCATGCACAAACAGAAAGGGGAAAGTCCAGGGGGCTCTTTGGGCCTAGTTTGGGTTCTTCTTGATAAGCCATTCAACTTTCTAAACAGATCCAGAGGGGCTGCTCAGGGTTGGCTAGCTCTGTTGTCTAGATAAGCACATTAAAGAAAAGAGCCCTATTTCAGTAGTACTCTGTGGGCAGCTGTATAAATACCTAGGAAAGCCTGCCCTAAGTAGTAGAGACTGGTGCAAGGGTGCTCAGCGCTGGTAATTCAAGTTAGTTCAGCACATATTCATTCACTCCACAAAAATGACTACATGTATAACCAATGTGCTATGCTGAAGATAGGTACAAAGTTTAGTAGAGGGATAAAATACAAACAGATAAGAATTTTAGATTTAGGATCACAAGGCCTAGGTTCAAAGCTCTGATACTTCCTAGCTACATGATCTTAGATAGTCATCTACCCTCTTTTGGGCCTCACATTCCAGTCTCTTCTATGAAGTAATGGTCCCAATATACAAAATATTGCATACTTGAATTAAAGACACACATACACAAAAAAGAGGGCATAACTAAGCAAGCACCTGTATAAATGGGTTACTTGCAACTGAAAATTCTGGCTCTGACTTCATCATATATTTTTGAATAACAAGAACAAAAGAGAACTTGTCAGCTAAGTAGCAAAGGAAGGATTGTGCTAAGGCCAGCCCTTTTATATTTATTAAATGTCATCATAAGATCATACATCTAGAATTGGAAAGAGACTTAAAAGGTCATCTAGTCCCACTCCCTGATTTTACAGATAAGGAAACTGAGGTCTGGGAAAGTTAAGTGACCAACCCAACATCACACAGGAATTAAATGCCAGAAACAAGATTTTGACTCAGATACTCTAACTTCCTTCCCTGGGTAATAGCTCTTTCTACATACAATTAAAGAAAGGCAGAAAGCAGGTTCTAAAACTGGAGATTATCCTTTCCAAATGCTGGAGAGAATATCAATCTTGAACTGTTCACTGGAAAGTGTAAACCTCAGTGCTAAGCACCTAAATCTTGATTAAGTACCTATCAGGTAGAGAGACTTGTGGTGAGCAAGGTTTAGATACAACTTTGTCCCTGCCTTACGAACCTCAGAGTCTGGTACAAAAAAGATCAAGAGAAGGGGCTGTTTGCCACTCTGAACCTCTCATGGAATACTTGTTCTAGCCAAGGAATTAACCTCAGATATATCTTTCCTGAGCCAATTACTAGGACTCCTGTCAAAACCTGGACTTTGCCCAGTGCAGCCACATATTCTCTATAAACATAGGGGAGCTTAATAAAAGTTAAATTGACAATGTAAAAAAATGTAGTTTTTACAAGGCTTCAAAAAAGCACACTTTCTCCCTATAGAACACTGCTTTTCTAACTCTAAATTGCCCGAAATACTATCCTTTCAAGTTTTTATTACAGTTTTTGTAATTAGTTGTCAATTAATCATCAGGCCCCCGAGATCTCCTGACTCTCGTCAGGAAACCCCTTGGGAACTTTTTTCCCTTTGGGCCAGCAAGCACTGGGAAAGAAAATGAAAGGAAAAAGAATGAACGGTGTAGAAGGTCAGCAGTGAAGTTTGCTACATAAATGTGTCTTGTCCTTCCCTTACTTGCCTCCTCAACTGAACCCCACTCAGGACCACTAAGAACACAGCATTACTTAACTCCACAGTCAGTAATCAGACATTTCACCTAAGTATCAATTTAAAATCCATAAAGCAATCCATCCTCTCCTAGTCCTCATCACCATATGTCACAAAAAACTCTGGTTTCATCAGTTTTCTGAAGGAGTTTTCCTTACTAAATCCCTTGTCTCTCCCATTAGAATGTAAGTTCCTCACGGGCAAGGTCTGTCTCTGTGTCTGTCTCTCTCTCTCTGTGTCTGTGTCTCTCTCTCTCTCTCTCTGTCTCTCCCCTCTCTCCCCCCCACAGTTTATGACACATTTTTGGTTGTTGAGTTCTTCTTTTCAATCAGGTCCAACTCTTCATTACCTCCTTTGGGACTTTCTTGGCAAAAATACTGGAGTGGTTTGCCATTTCCTTCTCCAGCTCATTTTACAGATGAGTAACTGAACTGAGGCAAACAGGGTTAAATGACTTGCCCAGGGTCACACAGCTACTAAGTCTTTGAGGCTAGACTTGACCTCAGGAAGGGTGGTCTTCCTGCCTCCAGGCCTGGAAACTCTATTCACGTAGCCTACCCTATTCTGACACATAAATTCTTAATAAAAGCTTTAATAAAAGTTTGTTAATTGAATAGACCACTAAAAAAGAAATTTGGATTTCTCCTGGATTTCTTTTCTTCCTAAATCTCTATCTGATAAAACCCCATAGTAGAACAGGAAGGCAGAGGAGGGAAGGGGAGAAGAGACCAGCACTTACTAAGTACCTAATCTGTGCCGTACGAAGCTAAGCACTTTATAAATATTATCTCATCTGATCCTCACACTCTGGGACATAAGTATTATTATTATTATTCTCATTTTACAACTGAGGAAACTGAGGGAGACAGAGGTTAAGTGACCTGCCCAGGTTCACACAGGCAGTAAATGTCTGAGGCTGAATTTGATTTTAGGTATTCCTGATTACCAGGTCCACGGTTCCATAACAGACACTGCACCACCCAGTGATAGTTAAGGGAGAGATATAGACAAGTATATCTAGGAAACTTTGAGGATGCAGAGAATCCTTTCAACTAGCAGGGCCAGGGAAAGCTTCATGGCTTTCCCTGATGCATTGATGACAGTGAATTGGGTACAGAACAGAAGTTCTTAACCTTTTTTGCCATGAACTCCATTAGTAGTCTGGTGAAACTCACAGACTGCCTTCTCAGAATAATGTTTTAAATGCATAAAATAAAACGCATAGAATTACAAAGGAAACCAAACATACTGAAATGCAATTATCAAAGAAAAATACTTTAGTTCACACTTTCTCTTTCTGTCTCTCTCTCCTACCCAAGTTAAGAACCTCTGGCCTAGAAGGAAGATATGAAGTGCTAGACTTTGAATCTGGATGACTTACAGTTCAAATCCTGCCTCAGACACTTCCTAGTATGAGATGCTGGGAAAGTTGCTTAATTCTCCTTTCAGTTTCCTCATCTATGAAGCATGGTGGCAATCCTCCTGTCATACTGCAATTATCCCTTTCTACCTCTTGGTTCAAATCAACAGTACCACTCCTGGGGGTACCAATAACTACCTTATAGTTCCACTCAATATCCTTTGACTTCCCAGACCCAAACACCCCTCCTTGACCATCATTACCCTTGTGTATGTTTTCTTCCCTATTAAAATGTAAGTTTCTTGAAGGTAGGGACTTGTTTGCTTTTTTGCATTTGTATTCCCCAGACACTGGCAGTTCATCCATCTATGTGTCCTTCACTTTGCCTATGAAGGCTTATTGTATTAGGCTTAATAAATAGGAGCTGAATGAATGAATGGCTTTTTTGTCATTCCAATTAATACCCACTTATGAAAAGCCTACTTGTGAATAAGGGCATCCTGCCATGGCCCAGCTGTGAAAACCACAAAGTTCAGGTTAACCATGCATGGTCCCTATCTCTCAGACCACACTCTTAGGACTACAAAGGTCTGACAAATTGAACCTACATGGACTCCAAGGCTAGCAAGTACTCTTCTGGTGACTAATAAAACAATAAGCATTGACTGAGGGTGTGCTTTTTGCCCAGTCCTGTACTAGGCAAGATGGAGGAAGTACGAGAAAAATGTGAGAGATGTGGTTGCTACTTTCAAAAAGCAGGTGGAGAGATGGGACTATACCATAAACAATTCAAGAACAGTGTGCTGCAATAGAAAGAACAATGGATTTAGAATAAGGGTACCTGAGTTTGAAGCCTGGATCTGCCACTTACATGGCCTTTGGTAAGTCACTTAATTTCTGTAGACTTCAGCTTCCTCAACTGAATGATGAGGGTATTAATTTGGAAAACTAAGGTTCCTCCCATCTAAAAATCTATTTTATGATCCTATATTTATTCATCCGAGGCATTTGTTTTGCCAATGGATGGAACGTAACAGTGTCTTGCATATAGTAGGGGAAGGGAAAAAGGAATAAGCATTTATGTAGTGCCTATTATGTGCCAGGCAATGCGCAAAGTTTTTTACAAATATCATCTCATTTGATTCTCTGTGAGGCAGGAACTATCATTATTCCTATTTTACCGTTGAGGAAACTGAGGCCAAAGGTGGTACTTGCCCAGTGTTACAAAGGTAATAAGTATCCAAGGCAGGATTTGAACTTAGGTATTCCTGACTCCAAGCCTAGTGCTTTATACACTGTACCAACTAGCTTGCTCACTGTCGATACTTGATAAATATTTTCTGAATTGAATTCAATATCCAACGTAAGATGCAAACAAAAGGATTTTATAACAATGCACAGGCTCTCCACTTGAGTTCTGTAAAAGGCCAAAAGAAACCTAAGAGGCAACACTGAGAGTTGGTCTTATAAGCAGCTCAAACGATCTATTTGTGTATCACTGGCATTCTGCTCCAATCTGGGTACCTTAGGTCCAGCTTCTGGTATAGCATCCATTCTCTAATGACTGGATCTCCCTGTACTGCAACCCAAATGTGAACATTATTAAGATCCACCCACCTTATAGATTCTCCATCACAGGGAAGAAAGCCATTTGCCCCATTTTACCCTAGTAACATCACATTCTCTTTTTCTGCATTATACCTCACAGCTACTTCTGAAAGAGAAATTTCTGGTAAGTCATTACCTTGCCTGTCCAGACCAATTTCTACCAGTCTGCCAAATAATTCTGCAAAACAATTTCCAGTTGGTGGTCATTTTGCCCAGTCAACATTTAGTACTGATGGTGAGGTTTTCCAAATGATTCAACATTCTCATATGACATTGCATCAATTGCAATGAAATACAGAGAACTATGAGTGATAAGGCCTAACCACCTAGGTTAGAAAAACAAAGATAATAAAAATGTATGCTGCCCACACTGCAACACACAGTTTAGGGGAACCTGCTAAGTTACTCCATCCGTATGTATAGCTTGGATAGGCATTACAAATGAACAATAAGCTGAACCCAGAATTGAATTGAAGATGGGCCTGGATTGCATTTGGGAAATTAAGTGATGCTTTCAATGATCCCAAAATGCTCATTGCTACAAAAGCTCATCTCCTTAACATGAATATTCTCCTGGTGTTGCATATAGCTGCTAATAATGAAATGCCATAACCTCAGAAGAATTAAAATGAAAAATAACCCAAAGAGGAATGGAAAGACACAAGGTAGATATTAGCAGTGACAATTTGAATATGAGTAGTAGAAGAAAAGGCATTATATCACATGTGTGTGACCTTAAAAGCATAATAATAATCCTAATAATAATAACTAACATTTATATAGTACTTACTATTGCCAGGCACTGTGCTTAAGTATTTTACTATCTCATTTGGTGCTTCAAAATAATATCTGGAAAGTAGTGCTATTATTATCCCCATTTTAAAGATGAGGAAACTAAGACAAACAGAGGTTAAGTGACTTGCCCAAGGTCACAAAATTAATAAAATATCTGAAGCCAAATCTGAACTCAGGTCTTCCAGACTCTAGGACCACTGTTCTATCCGCTGTGCCACTTAGTTGACCATACAGCAATAATGAAAGACAACTGACAGTCTGAGAGGCTGGCTACATTGGTATCCTTTATGTTACCATTTAGAAAAAAAAAACACAATTTTTGACTAAACCTATGTTTTCATTAATATAAGGAACACCCAGTGGGGGGGGGGGGGCGCTTCTACCAATGAAGACTGGGACCTGCTCTGAAATTTACTGTCTCAGGAAGTTGCCTGGGCCACTAAGAGGTTAAATGTCTTGCCCAGGGTCACAAAGCCCAGGATGAGTCAGAGGCAGGACTCTTTGAGACTTTCTCAGCAATTACATCTAATATTTCTTTCAGCATGGTAGGATATAGGCCACTGGGGCCAGGTGACCTGCATTAATACTCTCTTAATTACTTACCTCGACTACCAATTTACTATTAGTCATTTTTATTCTACTGTTTCCATATTTCCCTTGGCAGAGAAAATAGAATCAAAATAGCTAGGTCCAGGTCACTGTGAATAATGAATCCCGTGAAGAAGTCACATTATTCAAATCTGTACTCTATTTGTCTAGAACCAATTAACATTATCTTACATAATTATAACTTCAAATATTACGAACTGAAATACCTGCAACGACTTCAAGGGGTTCATTATTTGCACTAATCAGGTCCTAGCTCTAAAAGCTGAGCAGTACTGCCTTCTGTCATTAGTTACCCTGAAGGAATGGCACTATTCTTTTTCTCTTCCCTAATAAAATTTTATGAGAATATCTTTTTTTTGTTAACTTAGCTTTCCTTAAGAGTCTCAAATCATTAAGTGTCTTAACATTGTTGCCACTAGCCTTATAGGGCTCTGTAATTCTTTTATAACATTCTTTATTATCTACTCTAAGTTCTATCTCCTATAAATATCTTTTTTCAATTTAAACTGGCTGGTGAGATCCCTGTGTGTCTACATCACTCTCCTTAGACAATTCCCCCTCTTCCTCCTATATAGGAATTATTTCCCTTGTATCTTCAGAATTTCTCAAACTTCTTGAGCTGATTTCTGGTACGGATATAGGTTTGACTAGATGGCCGGCCAAAAAGGTCCCTTCCGACACTAAAACTTGGTGATTCTAATTTTCCCAGGAAATATTTAATGAATGGTATCTCCTCTATACATTCTTTGTGCGTTTAAAGTCTAGTTCTTCAAACCCAGGTTGCATATTGGACTATTTGTGTCACTTCCCCCAAAGTGTCTTATCACTTCTATTCCAGCAATCAATTCCTCTTTGTTGGTAAAAATCAGATGGAGAATAAAAATTCCCCTTGTTGTTTCATGAACATTTTTACATATGAAATTACCATTAAAGTAAGTAAAAAAATTAGCTGTTCTACTTTTGAAGGAATGGGATCTCTGATATCTAGATTACTGAAGTCACATATCACTCCTACAAACTATCTCTGTACCTGTTTCTTCAACTCTTTATCAATTTCTTCTCTCTGTCCAGGAGGTCTGTAGTATTCTACAATAATATTTCCATGTGGAAATTCCTTCCCATAATTTCTTGGGAAACTTACACGGTTTTCTAAATTTCTAGGAAAAATCAGTTCTAAGTCAGGGTAAATACATTTCTCCTACAAGAATTAAAGGTTAACAATCAACATAGAACTGACATGAAGTCAAAAGCAAGAGCAGGAAGCTGACCCACAGAGTACAGGATATGGTTGACCCTTCTAGGAACCAGGGCAGAAGCAACCAAAGAAAAAAGAAGTCACAATCTAATTAGTCTTATTTGTAATTGTTGCTATGTTATATATGTGTGTACATGGACCTGTCTGCTGCTAGGTCGATCATTCTTGCAAATATAATAAATATTAATAAGTTTATATGCATGGTATACTTTATACAAATACTAATAGTTGTGTTCCAAGAAATAACAAATTTTAGAAGCAAAATAAGTCCTTAAATTGGTAATTTTGACATGTAATTCTGTATGGCATTGTTAATCTTTCTAGAAAATCCCAATACTATGTTATTCGAATACTAATGAATAACACTCACCAGTGTTTTCCAGTCCTTGAATATTCACTAAAGGTTACAGTTCTGTGTAAATATTATTAAACTTAAAAATTTCTTATTTATTAATTATTCAGATATCCATAATAATGAATGAAGAGTATGAAAATTTTGGAAGTAACAAGAAAGTAAAAAGCAAAGCAAAAAAGATAGAGGAAATCAGCTTGTTGCCAGATACATTTTAAGTCACTGTTACAAATAATATCAAATCGTGCATTTACAATTATGTCTTTTTTAATGGAACCTATGAAACTTTTAGTTTCATATAACCCTATAACAGAAAAATCATTCACTCTTTATTATGTAGTCACTTATTACCATTTAAAAACATAAATGAAATGTTATAAAAAATACAGAATAATATGATTTGGGGAATTCCTGGCAATTCCAATCTTTCATTCCCAAATTCCAAAGATCAAAATATGTCTGGAATTTGGAAACACTATATTATATAATAAAAATATCACTTCCAATACTCCAGGGCAAAATATGGACTTTCAATAAAATAGAGGAATTTCAAGCTTTCTCGATAAAAAGACCAGAGCTGAATAGAAAATTTGACTTTCAAATACAAGAATCAAGGGAAGCATGAAAAGGTAAACAGGAAAGAGAAATCATAAGGGACTTACTAAAGTTGAACTGTTTTGTTTACATTCCTACATGGAAAGATATCTGTAACTCACGAAATCTTTCTAAGTTTTAGGGTAGCTGAAGGGAATACACACACACACACACACACACACCCACACCCACACAAAGGGCACAGGGTGAGTTGAATATGAAAGGATATATCTAAAAATGAATGAATGAATAAATAAATGAGTGAATGAATACAATTAAAGGGTGAGAGGAATATATTGGGAGGAGAAAGGGAGAGACAGAATGGGGTAAATTATCTCACAGGAAACTGGCAAGAAAAAGCAGTTCTATTGGAAGGGAAGAAGAAGCAGGTCAAAGGGAATGAGCGAATCTTTCTCTCATCAGATTTGACTTAAGGAAGGAATAATATACACACTCAGTTGGGTATACAACCCTACAGGAAAGTAGGAGGAAAGGGGATAAGAGAGGGGAGATGATAAAAGAAAGGGTAGAGCAGGGGAGGAGGTAATTAGAAGCAAACACTTTTGAAAAGGGACAGGATCAAGGGAAAAAACTGAATAAAGGGGGCCAAGATAGGAACATGACTGTTAATGGAAGTGTTTTGCATAATGATACATATGTGGCCTATGTTGAATTGCTTGCCTTCTCAAGGAGGGTGGGTCGGGAGGGAAGAAGGGAGAAAATTTGGAACTAACAGTTCTAAAAACTAATGCTCAAAAAAAAAAAAGTTGTTTTTACATGCAACTGGGAAATAAGATATATAAGCAATGGGGTATAGAAATTTATTTTGCCCTAAATGAAAGTAAAGAGAAAGGATGACAAAAGGGAGGGCAGACTGGGGAAAGTGGCAATCAGAATATATGCCATCTTGGGGTGGGGGAGGGAGAAATGGGGAGAAAATTTGTAACTCAAAATCTTGTGGAAATAAATGCTGAAAATTTAAAAAATATTAAATAAAGAAAAGGAAAATGAAAAAAAAATCCCTTCCATTTCTACCTTTATTGACTTTAACCAAAATGCCGTCCAACACGTTCTCAACCACCAGTTCTTAGATTTCCTCATATGATTATATCTACTTAATGTATAATTCAACTCTACATATCACACACACACACACACACACACACACACACTTTTTCTTTTTATTCTTTTTAATACGATATATCCTTCCAAAGCCAGACTGAAGTCATGGGTTTCATCCAACCAAAACTCAGGGATACTGATGAGATTAAATTCCCTTTGTAGCATTAGGATCTTTAATCAATCTTATCTGGTAATGATACTTTGCGCACCTGTGTATACACAGCTAAAGTATGGGTTTTGTTACTGGCTCTTTTCTTCGGATTGTCTTCTGTGGACTTCTGGATATATTGGCTGCTATTCTTCTTTCTACATTGAAGCTATTCTCATTTCTAGCTTGACAGACATACATAGGTAGTTCACTCCTCTTCTTTTCCTTTTCAGTTTAAATCCTTTCTGATCAGATTTGTGAAATTATAGGCAAATAAAATTCTTACCAGATCCTGTTAAGTACATTACATCCCTAGCCAGGAGTCTATTTTTTTTCTATGTTACAAGCCAAGACTGAAAGAACAAGTAAACCCTAAGTACAGTAGGGTCTTCAGTGAAGGGAAAGACCAGAGAGGAGCAAGAGTTCAGCATATTACAGTAGAAAGATTAGAATTAGAATTAGGAAACATGGGTTACAAGCCCAGTTCTTTAATAGCTGGGTAAACCTGGGCAGCAAGCTAGGTGGCACAGTGGATACTGGTCCTGGAATCAGGAAGACTTGAGTGCAAATCTACCCTCAGACACTTACCTAGTTGAGCGACCCTGAACAAGTCACTTAACCTTATTTGCCTCAATTCCTCATCTAAAAAATATGATCAGTTAGGATATGACCAAGAAAATTCCAAAAGGGGTCAAGGAAGTGTCAGACATGACTGAAACAAATGGACAACATCAAGAAACCTTGGGCAAGTCACTGAACCTTGATGGTGCTTAGTAGATGACTTTGAAGATCCTTTCTAGTTCTAAGTTCTATGATTCAGTCACAGACCTGAGAGATGGAAGGGACATCTCCACAAACACCTTGTACAAGCCATGTATGACTCGACAAGTGGTCATACAACAGCGTGCTTGATGACCTCTACAGCAACGGAATCTAGCACCACTCAAGGTAGCCCATTCCACTTATAGACAGCTTGTATTATTAGGAAGTCTTTTACTGACATCAATCCTAAACTTGACTTTTTTGGGAAGTAGGGGGTACTTCTACCCATTGCTTCTGGTTCCCCCCTGTAGGGACAAACAGAACAAATCTAATAATAACTCTTCCCCATTACTTGAACAAAGCTTTCATGTTTCCTGAGTCTTCTCTTTACAAAGCTAAACATGCCTAATTCCTTCAGTCAATCCTTACATCCAGCACTCAAGGCCCTTTACCATCCTGGTTGCCCTTCTCTGAACACTCTCCAATTTATCAATGTCTTTCTTAAGCAATGATGCTCAGAATCACATACAATAATCCGGATGAGGTCTGACAAGGGCAGAATATAGTGGGATGTTCTTATATCTGGAGGCTACATATGTTCTTGTATCTGGAAGCTTTGCCCTTCTTAATGCAGCTCAAGAGAGCAGTAGCTTTTATGGCTGCCCTATCACACCGCTAACACATATTGTACTTGAAAGTCTACTAACACCTTCAAATTCTTTTCAGAACAATCAGTACTAATCTATCTTTGCTTCCTCCATCTTATGTTTATAGACCTGATTTTTTGTGCCCAAGTGCAAGACTTTACATTTATCCCAATTAAATTTCATCTTATTAGATTCAGTCCAATGCTCTGAGAACCTGTCAAGATCTTTTTGGATAGTAATTCTATGTTAGCTCTCTCTCTCAGGTATGTATCATTGACATATTTGATAAATATACTACCAATGCCTTTATCTACATCACTGACAAAAATGTTAAATGGCACAGAGTCAAAAACTGACCCCCTAAGGTACTCTATAGAAGATGTCTTGCCACACTGATACTGAATCTTTGACAACTGTTCTTTGAGTCCGAATCCATCTGCCTGTTACAACTGTCTAATCCATATCTTTCCATCTTCTCCACAAGAACTTCATGAGAGGGGCATCTAGGTGGCACAGTGAGTACAGTACCAGCCCTGGAGTCAGGAGGACCTGAGCTCAAATCTGACCTGAGACACTTGACACACTTACTAGCTGTGTGACCTTGGGCAAGTCATTTAACCCCAATTGCCCTGACAAAAAACAAACAAAAAAGAGCCCTATGAGATATATTATCAAAAGCTTTGTTAAAATCTAGGTAAACTATATCCACTCCATTTCCCCTTCATGTATTAGTTTAGTAATTCTATAAAAAAAAAAAGTTAAGTAGTCTGGCACTGATGAAGTTAAGCTGTCTCTTTGTAATGACCATTTTCCCTTTCTCTTTAATGATCTGTTCTGAAATTTACCCAAGAATAGAGGTCAAGCTCATTGGCCTATAATTTTCAAAACCTGGTCTCTTCTCTTTTTTTTTTTTAGAAAAGCAGGACACTTGTTCTCCAAATTTGTGGTACCTCTCACATTTTCCATGATCTTCATATCTGTGAGTGTTTAGTAAACACAACTCTAAAAACTTATGACATAGCTCATCTGAGTCAAGTGACTTGAATTCATCAAGGGAAGCTAAGTGTTCTTTGACTGTCTCCTCACTTGAGTGTAAACTCCCTGTTAGTTATTTTTGTCCAGTCATTTCCAGGGTCAAGGTCATTCTCCTAGGCTAAGAAAAGAGAAACAAAACAAGACTTGAGTAGCTCTGCCTTCTCCCTGTTATCAGTTATCATCATCTGCCCCAAGCAAAGGTGTCCCTTCTGTGGTCTTCCTTTTTCTCTCAATATAACAAAAAATGGGTCCTTTTTGTTATTAGCTTCCTTCATCTGGCTCAGCTCATTCTGAGCTTTAGCATTCCTGATACTATTTTTACAAAACTGCAACAATCTTATATCCTTGCCTCCAGCTTCAATACATATTTTCTTTAATTTAAATTAAAAAAATTTAAAAACCAATTAAAATTGGTTGGATGGTTCCCTGTGCATCTACATCAATCTCTTTAGATACATTTTCGTCCTCACTGGAACTCCTTCCCTTTGTGTCTTCAGAATTTCATTCTTGAGCATCCTCCTTTCTTTCTAGACTGACTTTCCCCGACACATTTTCATCCATGGAAATCTTACCTTTCTTTCCTAAAAACCCAGTGAAATCCACATTTTTCAAATCTAGAGTCCTTATCAGACTATGTCCAATATTCTTTTCCTTTACCAACATAAACTCTAGGATGGAGAGGCTACTTCTCAAGGTTTCAATCATTTCCACCCCATCAACCAGCTCTTCCTGTTAGTAAGAAAAAGATCCAGAACAGGATTTCTGTGAGCTAGAGGTTTCCTGAAGGAAGACATTTGGAACCTCAAGGTGGGAATTATAGCTGCAGAGGAAGAAAGGGAAAAAACTCTAGGTTCCAAGTGAAACATGAATAAAGTCACAGTGACAGCCTAAACTGAAGTCAGCACCATAAGGGACCCAAAGACAATCCAGTCCAATACTTTTATTTTGTAAAGGAGGGAAACTGAAACCCACTAGGTTGAATAACTTCCCCAGGGTCATGCAGTGGATCAGTGGCAAAAGTAGGACAAAATGCTAGGTTTCCTGCCTTCCAATACAGTGTTATCAATTACGCTATGCTGCCTCTCACTTCGTCATTCCTAAGTTCCCACTTCTATAAAATTGGAAGAACAATCACAGTTTGCTAGCACTACTTGGGGATTGGGAAGGTTAGAGGAGTGTCAAGAGGAAAGGAAGGTGATGAGAAAAATGAGTACAGCCTGTCTTAGAAGGAGGGACAAAATCAGATGAAATGTCTGTCATCATTATTGTCTTTCACACCAAGAAAACTGACATTTCAATGGTAGAATCCCTGAGTCTCTAGTAACTGCTAAAGATCCCCAGAGTAGGCAGAATTGGTCATCAGAGCCCAGTTTCCAGTAGGCTGAAAAAATTATATTTTTCTTCAGTAGGGGGCAAATATACCAGCCAGATACTCAAGACTGAGCTCATTACATAAAACAGAGTGCAGTTTCTCCAACAAGCCACAAATTGAATAAGAGACTATTTGCACAGCGACTAATGCAAGGCAGGATTGTTATTTATGCTGATTTGGGCATAATATATGAAGGGTCCTGCAGAGCAAGGTGTGCATGCCACTCTGGGGGCTAATGCGAGATTATGTCAGGCGGCATCTGCTGCCAGCAACTGCTGAATCGTACTCTTGGAAAAATGGCAACAGAAATTTAAACAGAATGTACAGGCATACATTTCCAAGTGGCCTTAATGCTGCTAATGTTGCTCTTGCATTTTAAAAACCGTGACTTATATTTGAGATATTTGCAAACCATGTGGCTTTGGTAGGGTTGCAGTGCCCACTAGTGAGGCCATGAGAAAGAGGATATCAGCAACGTTCTCTTTAGGTTGCTTTCTTTCTTTTAACAGAATTTCAGGAACATCTGTCCAGGTGTAAAGCTCCCCAGTATTGACAGTCCCTAGTATTAAGCTGTTCTTTATGTTGAAATCTCTACCCTAGTTCTAGAATTTAGAGATTTAGAATCTGACAAATTTAGAGAGGTAAGAGAATTTAGAGACCATCCAGTCCAAAAGAGAAAAGCAGGGCTGGGTTTTGCTTTTAAGTATTTGGAAAGACCACTGGATACACACTAGAATCACTTAAAAGGACTAGAACTGTTTAGCCTAGAGAAGAAAGGACTTGGGAAAAAGGAAAGGTATATAATAATTGTATTCAAGTATTAGAATGGCTATAATATGGAAAAGGGATTAGATTTGTTCTGCTTGGCCCCAGAGGGCAAGGCAAGGAACAAAAAATAGATGTAGGTAGGCAAATTTAAGTCTAGTATTTAAAAACAACAACAACCAAAAAAATCCCTTCAAAAAATTTGGAGCTATGCCAAAGTTGAAAGGAATGCCATGAGAGGTTAAACAACAACCACAAACAAAAACAGATGCACATCACCAGAGATCTTCAAGCAGAGGCTGACGATAACTTGTTGGGGATAGTGACCATCACTATCACTTATCATAATGTCCCAGTAATGTGATTTTTCTCATTTTTTTATTTTGCATCATCATCATCATTACTCAAAAGATGAGAACAAGATGAGTAAGGATAATAACTGACATTAGCACTTTGTACACAGTAACATAGTTGAGGTCTTATGACATTTTTCTATGTCATAGACCCCTTTGACAGTTGGGGAAAATCTATGGGCCCTTTTTCAGAATATATTGTTCCTTTTAAAATTCATAATTGGGAGAAATATCAAATTTCAGTTAGGTGTCAGTGAAAATAAAAAATCGATTTTTCCCCATTCAAGTTCATAAACTACTTGAAATCTTCACAAGAAGCCATTGGGAATCCAAGGAATCTAGGCTAAGAACCTCTTTTATTAGATTGCCTCTGAGACCTCCTCCAACTCTTAACATTACATGTTTTGTGAAATGTGTTATAATTTTTTTTAAATTAAAAGAATTTCCAAAATTGTTCTGGTTTTAGATTGAGAAGGGACAGATTTTAGTGGAAGCATAAATCAGGATTCCTTAATTATCTGTTCCAAGAAATCACAGAATGAACTCTTAGAGGTTTCCTAGAATAATTTTCCACCCATTGCAGGAATCCCTTTCCACAAAATCCCTGAGAAAAAAGTGGTCACACTAGCTAAAATCTAACTCCCTAAGATTTTTCTGCTCCGGGATAAATTACCATCATCTTGCTATGCTGGCTTGAACTATCTGCATCTCTAGTTCTTACCTGACAGCAATATTCCTCTAGTTCCCCTTCCTCACCTGTCTACTTGTTCCACAGGCCATTCCAGACTATACAAGATAGAGCAAGGTTTACATGGGATCCAAACAAGAGCACTACAATTTTCCCATACAACATACATTTGCAAAGACTCTAATTGAATTCAGTTTTTTTCAAAAGCATTTATTAAATGACTACAAGTGTTTAAACTGTAAATGCAATGAGAGAAGGGATATTTTATTTAAAATTTCTATCTTCCCCAGAAGCTATTACAGTATATACTTAATAATGTTTCTTAATTTTGCTGAATTATTAGATTTATGACTCTGAGTTTGGCATTAGAGAAATGAAAAAAATATATAGTCTAATGGGGGAATATGACATATACAAATAAGTTTAATATAAAAGAATATAATAGGAACAAAGAATCAATCCAAACAAAGAACTGTATTGTAATTTAGTGAAGGAAAGATCACTTGGAGTAGGATGGGAGGGTGGAATGTCCCTGGAAAAGGTGGTTTTAATGGAAGAAAAAAATTCAACAGGAAAAGAAGCGGAATAAGTATATCATAGGCATAGGAGAACTCTAGCACAGAAGTAGGAAAAATAATTAAATTTACCTACAGAAAGTGACAAACACACAGCTGGGCCACAAAGTGCTATAAAACTCTCATATGTTACCTAACCAGATTGAAATATAATTTGGACATATTTAACAAAATAAATAAAAATACAACACATATAATTTAATTTACTGTTTTTTAAGTCAACATGTGACTGCAAGGATCTGTTTCTATTTGACTCTAACAACGCTGACCTAGAATACAGAGTGACTGAACAGGAGAACTAAAGGCCAAAAAGGTAAATAAGAGCCAAAATATGGAGGCCATAAATGGCAGAATAAAGAATATTTTTTCCTACAGACAACAGGGAACAACTTGAGGTTTTTTGACAGGAGAGTGCCCTGGTCAGACTTGTGCATTAGAAAGATTACGCTGGACAGGGGGACAGCTAGGTGGCTCAGTTAATATAGCACCAGCCCTGGAGTCAGGAAGACCTGAGTTCAAATTTGACCTCAGACACTCGACAGTTACTAGCTGTGCGATCTTGGGCAAGTCACTTGCCAAAGTGAAACTTTGAAGAATACTCCCTATAATCAAGAATCAATTTGAATCAATTCTGTATAATGAATGGCCTCCAGGCCACCATTCCCTCTCACACAGTCTGAAGGGCAATTACCTTTAAGGTGTCTCTACAGAATGGAATTATGGAATTGGTCTTATACTTTCAGCCTACATGAACAGCAAGACCAAAGGCTTCCAGATGGAGTTCTGTCCTTAAGACAAACCTAATCTCGTCAATTTGAGGGTCTGTTGAGGACCTGATAGCAGGGTTTACTGCTTCAACTCATGAGGACCTCCAATTAGGATCAAGTCCAAAAGTCTAGGAACATATCATCCAAGACTATCTAGGGAAGTATTCCATCTATGCTCTGGCCCCAATTCTGTCTACATCTCATTTGCCCTCCATAGCAATCACCAAATCTTACTTATTTGAGACATCTCTCATATTTTAGCATCTAAATGTAGTGCTGTGCAACAAATTAATCAACATTTATTAAGTACATTATATGTGCCAGGCTCTATGCTAAGCAATGGGGAACACAAAAACAGGTAAAAGACAGTCCCTGCTCTCAAGGAGCTCACAATCTAATGAAGAAGACAATAAGGAAACAAATATGTACAAATAACATGCATATAGGATAAAAGGAAATAATTTAAAGAGGAAAGGAACTAGAAATTAGAGGGGTTGCAAAAGGCTTTGCACATAGTAAATGATAAATGTTTGTAAGATCTGAACTTCCACTGGATTCACAACAAAATCTCATTCAATTCAGGCATCAAGAGAAGCAGTGTGATATAACAGAGTAATCACTGGACTGAGAGACTGAAGACCTAGGTTTGAACTTTGGCATTGTCATTTATAGGATCACTGATTTAGAACTGGAAAAAAATTTTCAACTCTCTGGGGAAGGCTGTGCACCTGAGCAAAAAAATGGTCCAGACTCATATCAGGGCAGGAACAGGGTGCCACAGTCAGTTTAGATGTCTACTATCCAGTTCTGGGTCACTGATTCAGTGCAGACCGAGAGTACCTGTGCCCAGGGTTGGCATTCCAGCATAAGGTAGGGTGTTGCATGGACTGTAAGCAATGTACCTACTCAGAAAGGAGCAAGTTCAGAAGTAAAGAGTAATGGTGTGGCTCAGATTCCAGGAGCAGAGCAGGGTCTCAGTCCTAGCCTAATCTGAGCCTGGCAGAGAAATAACTAAGCCAAGAATCATACACTAAAGGGGAATTCTGTCACAAATAACCAGCAAAACTTCCCAGCTAGTTGATAGTGACTAAAATCAGAAGCCGTCTCCTGTTGCTCAGGCCCAAACCCAGGTCAGGAACTTACAAAGATCAGATCAAGGGACAGCAATCATATTTTGCCCTGTATCAAAGCACTTTGGAAGTATTCAAAAATTTTAGATCTCCAGCCTGAGCTGTCCCTGAGATTCAGGAATAATACAACACTGAAAGCCCTCAAGAAAGAAGGAACAGGAACAGCCCAGACATTCCCTTCAAAAATACACGGAACCTGGCTCTAACATCAAATCTGAAATCAAGAAGTAGACTAGACACTAGGCAAATAAAAAAAAAGAATCTCATCATAAAAACAGTTATTACGGGGTATTCAAGATACAAAAGTCAGAAGAAGAGAATGACTCCAAAACATCTACAAGCAAAGCTTCAGTGAAAAAACTACTTTGAACACAAGTTTAACCAGAATTTCTGGAAAGGATGAAGAATTGTTTTTATTTCAAATAGTTTAAAATAAAAGACAAAAAAATCTATAGAGGAAATGAGATTTGTGGAAGAAAGGACCGAAAAAGAAATTAACAGCTTGAAACAAGGAGTATAAAACCGTTCCCAAGCAACTCAATGAAAAGGCAAAAGGACCAAACAGAAGCCAATGACTCCATGGGAGAATATGAAATATAAAAATAAAATCAAAAGACCGAAAAACAGAAGTAAATAAAAGGTATTTCAAAGCAAAGACAACTGACCTGGAAAGTAGATCAGAGAATGTGTTTGGAGAAACATGGAGAAGTAATTTAAGAATCACTGAACTACCTGAACATCAGGACCAAAAAGAGTCTTAACAATCTTCAAGAAATCAGAAAACTGCCTAAATCTCTTAAAATCATTAGACTAAAGAGCAAAGTGGAAAAATAATCCATTAGGCACCTCCTGAAAGAAACCAAAATGAAAACTCCTGGAAACACATAGCCAAAATCCAGAGTAAAAAAACCAACCAACCAAACAAACAAACAAACAAAAAAAACCCACAAGCAAGCCAGAAAAAGAAGAATTCAAGTACCAAAGAGCTACAATTAGAACCATACACAATTTAACAGTGGAGAGCTTGGAACAAGATATTCCAAAATGGAAAGCATTATAGGCTTATAGCAACAAATGGCTTATCCAGCAAAACAAGCATAATCTCTAAGAGAAAAATTAGACCTTAAATGAAATAGAGGGCTTCCAAACATTCTCAATGAAAAGACCAGAGCTTCAAAGAAATTTCTGAAATTTTTAACCACAAGTTAAGAGAAATATAAAAAAGGTAAACATCAATTAACAATCAAAAGGAATTAAACAATCTAATATCGGGAGATAATAGATGTGTCCCCCTCTGAAGCTTATCATCATCGGGGGTCAAAGATGGAATCTACTATTTTAGACAAGGTTTTGAAATGGTTCTGTTATGTCGTGATGATCTGAAGAAAAAAAAGAAAAGACTGGGAAAAAGAGTATCTTAGTGGGGGCAGGAAAAGGGAGGAGAGTATAACAAGGAAGGCTAAGAAAAATTATCTCACATAATCAGTGGGCAAGAAGACAGCATAACAAACAAGACAGAGGGAGTAGGAGGAGGAGCTTATACTTGAACCTCACTCTCATCTGCAATGGGCAAAGGAAAGAAGAATATGTTTCTCTCTCTTCCCCTCCTCACACACACAGAGGTGAGTACAGATATTTCACTCAACAGAGAAATAGGAATGAAAAAATAGATTAAGGGAGGGATTAGTTCTAAGCAAAATAAACTCTAAGAATGTACAAAAATATTTATAGCTCTTTTTGAGGTGGTACAGTATGGGAATATCAAGAGAAGCCATTAGAACATAAGCTATCTTATGTCTCTTTTTATATCCCAAGGGCTTAGCCCAGTGCCTGGCACATAATAGGTGATTAATAAATATTGATTGACTGATCAATTGGAGTGTAGCTGAAAAAAAATGAGGGTCTGTGATGGGCAGAAGGTACATTTTTATAAACTGATACAGAGTCAAGTGCATAGAACCAGGAGAACAATTTATATGATAACAGTATGTTTAAGAAAATAACTGGGGGGGCAGAGCCGAGATGGAGGCTGGAAAGCAGTGACTGGCGTGAGCTCCCCACCAAGTCCCTCCAAAAACCTATAAAAAATGGCTCTGAACCAATTCTAGAGCTGCAGAACCCACAAAGTGGCAGAGGGAAGCAGGTCTCCAGCCCAGGACAGCCTGGATGGTCTCTGGGTAAGGTATGTCCCACATGGAGCTCCCAGCTCCCAGCTGAAGGGAGTAGAGCTGAGCCGAGCAGAGCCCAGCGCGCGTGGTGCTGCGCGGGCTGACCAGACTGCGAACCAACGAGACCAGGAGCCAAGCAGAGAGTGTCCTAGCATCCTGAATTACTGAGCTGTGGCAGCCACCAGACCTCTCAACACACAAATAGCAAAGATAACAGAGAAGGTTAGTGGGAAAAGCTGCGGGACTGAGTTTGTGGTTCGGCCACTGCCCCTGGGGCAGCGGAGGTGGGGCAGCTTTAGAACTAGGCTGCAGTTGCTTCTGGCCCCAGGCCCACCTGGTGGGAGGAATTAAGTGGCTGATCAGAGCAGGAGTGAAGAGCCTGCTGAAGATTTAAGCCCAGTCCAGGTAGGGGGTTCTTGGGGAAGGAGGAGTGCTGGTGAGGCAGGGCATCTGCCCAAGTGTGGAACATAGAACTCTTTAGTCTACAAGCAGTCATACCTCGCTGAAAAACTCAAGGGTTAAGTAAGTTGGCTGGGAACATGGTCAGGCAGTGAAAACACACCCAGATTCAGTCTCAGACTCTGGAATCCTTCTTTGGT